>WPIO01000066.1:642500-1242500 GCA_009760855.2 Cristatella mucedo | reverse complement strand
AAATCGGCCAAAGCGGAACGCAAAGCGTCAGCAGTCGGCAGCAAGTCCGCAGGCAAAGCGGACGATGTCGACGGAAGCACGGAGGAGGGTGCAGAGCCGGCGAGCGCGGCGAGAAGTGTCAAGTCCAAATCAAAGCCTGATGACGGCGACGACGACGGATCGGGGCGAGGCGACGATGCAACGACCGTCGCAAGCCAAGCTTCGTCAGCCACCGCTGCCGACCTACGCAAGGGATCTTCCGTCGACCAAAGGCGGAAGCAGAGCGAAACCGACAAGGCTAAGGTGAAGGGTCAGCGCTCCGACGACGGCAAGAAAGACCGGGCAGTGTCCAAAAATAAGAAAAGAGAATCCGTGAAAAGCGACAAAGGAGACTTAGTGCCGAGGTCTAGCAAGGCCTCCATTATTTCTCGCGGAACCGTCTCGGTCTCATCGAGCAAGTCATCTGTAGCGACGGCGGGGACGGCTGGCACAAAGACAAAGGGCAAAGACGACTCTAAAAAGAGCACAGAGGACAGCCCTTCAAAGAGGAAAAAGAAGCAGGAAGATAAAAAGTCCAAGGTCAAGGGCCCGGATTCAAAAAAGGGAAAACCCGAAGCGAAGGAAAGCAAAGCGAACCAGAGCAAGGCGGAAGACGACGGAAAAGCGCAAGTACGCCGCGATTCGGGCAAGAGTCAGCGGAGCGCTAAAAATAGCGAGCAGTCGTCTTCTAAAAAAAGTGTCGCCGAGCCGAGTGCAGGTCGCGATACTCAGACAGCGGCGGCGGCGGCGGCCAGTCGCAGGGAATCCTCAAAGAGTCAGGCTGACTCGAACAACAGAGGCGGCCCGAGCGCCAAGGTTGACGCCATCAGAGGGAAAGAGTCCACGAAGAAGAAGAAAAAGGTGGCGGCGGCCGCCGCCGCCGCCGCCGCCGCACGGGACGGCAAGGGAAAAGGCGGCGACGACGATTTTGCCGAGGAGAAAAGCAAGCAGAGCTCGGACGGTGCCGCCGATAAGAGAAGGTCGTCTCGAAAGAGCACCGACGCGTCCGCAGCGTCCGACGCGAAGGAAGGAGACGAGAGAAGCTCAACGGCGGGCGGCGGCGGCGAATCGCCGAAGAAGACGAAGATGGGCCAGAAGAGCGCGCTGAAAAGGAGCGCCGACGAGGACCGCGCGCCGCCGCCGCCGCCGCCGACGAGCAATTCCGAGGAGAATCGGAAGGTGAAACCCGACGTTGGCCGCAAGTCCGATGCCTCTCTGGACTCGGCCGCCACCGGCTCGAGCGCTGCCGCGCCGACGGCTGCCGAGAGCACCGTCTCCTCCGCCGCCAGCAGCAGTCACTTGAAGGGCGCGACGAGCGCACGGTGAGAGCGAGTCGGCGCGGCGGCCGCTGACGGCAGAGTCGGAGGCTGCGAGGAGGAGGCGACGGCCCGACGGTGGGGATCGATTCCATTCCAGCCTGTAGCTCCTCGTACTTTCCCGTTCGACGCGCGAAACGCTGCTCGCGACGTCGACGCAGGGCCGCTGAGAAAGCTCGCACGCGCCGCCGGGGACGCGCCCTAAACGTTTGGGCAGACAGTTTGACAGCGAGGAACTTACGGGTACTTTCCGCGCACGAGCCAGACGGGATTTTTCTTTTCAAGTCGTTCTTACGAATGACTCTAGGGCCTTATCGACATAGCGGCCGACGCATTCTAGAAGCAAGTGGAATGACCGAGTTCAATGCAGCTCTGCCCGATCTGCTCTCTTTCCTTCTGCGGTGACGATGGGCAGGGTGTGCTCACACAAGCTTGCATTAGAAGCCACCCGCTGCCGTTTAGAACAAGGTACTGCTCGCCGACGCGAAGATCGGCTTGCATTTATATTAATTGACTTGCAAATAAAAAGCACTCGGTTGTGAAATTGAGCTTACAAAATCGGAGTAACCTGGCGCCTAAAAATCATGTCATGTTAAAATATCTGTAGAAATAGCGTAGCGACGCCCTACTTGCAGTCCACCGGTCGCCAATTTGCAACGCGCTTGCTTCTGGATTTATGTCTCAAGTCGGACAAACAGATTGGTCGCCGTAGTAAGTTCCTTTAGATTCCGGAGTAATACGTGTAATTTTGGGAATAGTTAAGCTCAAGCCAATTTCAAGTGCTTAGCTTAGGTTTAGTCCGTTCTTATGAAAGAAAGTACGAGCTCATACTCACTGTCGGTTACCACTTGCAACCTTCTTTTTCGTCGGTGCACACTCAGTATACTGCTGCTACACGTCTCCTTCTTATTCCGCAGCATCTTTATTGTCATCATAACATTTCTCAATCCACTAATCACGTGCAATGCTTCTTCGAATGGCGTAACTACCACGCTAAGCAAATACAACTGGAACGCCGGAAAAAAATAAAAAACTGATATATATCAATCCGATTGCATGGCCAAAGTGTTACGCACTGAAGGTATTAGAAAACTGCATGCTGGCATTCCAGCAAGACAAATAGATAGTTTTTCAAAATCTTCCCGCATTTAAACTTTATGAAACCAAATGACGATAAAACCAAACTGCTGGTCTTAGGAAACTCTAGGAGTTTGGTAGCTGGATTAAAAGGCATTTTTCTTTTAATAGGTGATGCTGCTGTGCAACCTTCACCAAGCGCTCGCAGTTTAGATGCCGTTTTTGACAGCTGCCTACATTTTAAAAGCTTCATTCAGAATACTACTTCTACAGCTAACCATCACGCCCGATCCATATCCAAGGTTAAAAGCTGTCTTCCACAGTGGCATGCAAAAACTTAACTCGCTCACGGGTTCTGTCTCAGCTTAATTATTATAATACCCTTTTGGCTGGGCTACCAAAAAAAGCAACGAGGCCACTGCAACTGGCTATGAATATAGCTGCACGGCTAGTTTTCAAAACCTAGAGGCTTGACCGCACTTCTTTTTTGCTAAACGAGTTAGGGTGGCTGTAGTTGATCAACGGATGCAAAGAAGTTTTCTTACGCCAACCCACAAGGCCTATCAAGGCTTGGCTCCTCCATAAATAGCTGAACTGCTGCACCAGCTTCAGCCTCCTAGCGTCCTCAGGTCCTATATGGACAATAAGCTGGCTATTCTGTTCCTCCACTTAAAGGCCGTTGGCAACAGAAGCTTTAGAAGTGCAGGTCCTAGACTGTGGAACTGACTCCCACAATTCTTGCGAACCGACTACTACTCTCCAGCTGCCGACTATGGCTCATTCTTTCCAGCCGTCCTGAGCTGCTACTTCCATGCTTTTCACTACGTCAGCAGTTCTCCTGACATTGCTATACTTTCCATTTTTTTTTCGTTGCGTGAGATGAAGTCATTTGGCTACCGAATGCGTACCGAAAGCCACCTAGGCTCTGAGTGGGTATTGGAAACTGTCCGGCATAACACGCACATAGTCTCGGTGGCTTTGTGGAGTTACAGACGGAGATGCATTAGATCACATTAATCTGCGAGAAGCTTAAGAATCCTTGGCATATATTAGTTGCAAAACATTAACAGCCCCTCGAGGCAGCATTACTTTGGTTAGCAACCTGATATTAACCTACTGAACTATTAAGTTGAACTTTAAAGCCAGCAAGTTAGTGCAAGTCTGGTTAAGGAGCTAATCGCTGCAACGTGTCAACATTTCTCCTGAGTCACTCTGCTTGTTATTCTCGTTATTTTGGCAGAGTTTAATACAATTTATCCACAAGTCTTTTTCAAGTACGACTTACATATCAAGGCATCACTGGCACTGCACTGCAATGATTACATACATTTCAGTGTGAATCTTTAGGGAACCAATAGTTCCGGCAACAATTATCCAAGGTTATATTAAAGTACGCAGTTTCTCAGGCCATTGGGGATTGTTCCCTGGTTGTAACAATGTATACTTTACCTTGCGGAGATGTGGTTAACAACCACAAAATTAAGCTTCGCCTCCGATGCAAATAACACACAGCTGTAATTCTGCATTAATCCCTGCCAATATTATCGGTCGACAATCGCTCTCAAAATATTAATGCATTTACTGCAGGCGTCCACAAATTAATCCCATGAAACCTTCGCAGAAGTTAAAGGAAGAAAATAGTAACCTAATAGTTATCGTATGAATGCAACTTGCTCGGATGTGGAAAAGGTAAAACATCAACTGTGGCTCTTCAGCATATTGTTAGTGGAATTTAAAAAAAATTTAGTAGATTGGTGATTGAATGACATCTTACTTGACAACCAAATAAGCTTCGAAGTCATGTCTTGCTGCTGTCAGCTGGGCAAAGCAGCTATTATATAGCCCTCTGTGACCGGCCTGCCATGTCCAAAAATGTCCTTTTATTCCTGAAATCGGGTCTTGAATTCGGTTAATCCTGCATGCTAATCAACCAACTTGTGCAATCAGCACTAACAGTTGGTGAAAACTGCAGCCAAGCTAGCCTGTCGTGTGAATCTCAATAGACTCATTACGCTACTTTAAACCGAAACTGCACCGGCTTCTAATAAATCAAGACATTAAATTTCAGTTTTCCTAATCGATTTTGACGCAAAGCTCTCTGGCTCCGTCTTTCCCGTTAGAAATAATATCCAATGTAGAGTTAGGTACCTTACTGCTAGTTACTTCCTCGGACTTGAATCGCATTTCTATGCCTTTAACGGCTCTTAAACTATTTGGATCGTACCGGCCTTTAGTTCGCACTCATTCCCGGCTGACTTCGTGTGCAGTTACAAAGTTACTACAAAAATGGAACTAAAGATATATCAATTTCTCACAGCAGCTTCAAGCACTTTATTAGCATTAATTTATGTGTCTGAAACTCATGATGCAATGCAAGTTGAATTAGCTATATAAGCAATTCCGCTACAACATTTGCAACGTCTCAAAAAATAGATGAACAATAAAAATAATAATGCACTCGATAAAGCGCCCTCAGAGAATTCAATCGTTTTCTAGGCGCTTTTAATATGCTGCAAAGGGAAACGCAATTAAATGGTGAGTAATATCATGTTTGATAAACAACATGAATAATATGGTTAAAGGTAATATGCACAGGGTAAGCATGCAACTGTAGTTAGTGGCAGCATGCTCAGTGTCAGCACACATAAGCACACGACGGAAGAATCGCAGGGACCCACTTAAGGCTGTCCTAAATAGGCGTGTTCTTAAGTTCTGTTTTAGTGTGGTCAAGTCAAGGAATGTTGTGACGCAAGTCGGGAGTGAGTTCCAGGCTTTGAGAGCATGCGAACTGAATGCCCGGTCTCCAAAGTAATTGGGGTTTTACAAGGTATTGGAAAAATATTGGATTCAAAAAAGCGGGTGGTACGATGCTTGACCTGATGTGGGAGTAGATCTGATCCGTAGGCTGTAGCAAAGGAATGAAGTGACCTGAAAGTGAGCGACAAAAACCTTGAAGTCCGTTGCCTGACCCTTAGCCAGTGCAGGTCGGTCAGAAGTAGTGTCTTGTGGCAACTGTGATGCTAGGATATTAAGCACCGGAAGGGATAAATAAAAAGAAACGTATTATTATTTAATTATTAAAATAATTATTGACAGCGCACTTTAGAATTTCGCTTAGACTTGACCCATCTGGAAAAACGCTCGCCAAAGAACGATTCTACCTACTAATGGTAGCTTTTTTGTACTATGTGACCTTTGAAGTCCCACGATGAAATAGGGAAGAGCTACCACATCTCGTTGATCTTCAAACGAGTCTTTATTATTTTCAAATTAAATGTTAAAGGTTATTTTATTCGGTCTAACTCGGGGTAATTTAGGAACGGAGGAGGTAATATTTAATCCTAAATTACTAATGTGTGCAGAATTACTACTGTGTGCAGAGAGTGAGAAGTACTACATGACGGATCAACAGGTATGCAGATAAGTTTGATATCACTATCTCGATTCCGGAATTCGAGTGACAACGTGCATAGGTGATTATTTTCGTGAGGGTGAATGATCGTCTGTCAAATACTCACTAATAGAGCATATTTGCTTTCTTTTAATGATCACGCGTAGAATATATATCAGTCGACAGGTTTGTTTTAGGTAACTGAGAAAAACTTTCCTGGCTCTCGCCAAGCGTTCTAGGCGGCATTGCATGATTTAGGGCATATTACAACCCAGAGGTATGACAAACTTTCGAGTGCGATTCTTATGCAACATACAGTTTAAGGTAACGCTATTTAACGTATTTACGTCCATAACTTTACAAAGCTGTAAAGGCAAATTAGTCGTTCAACAGTGGACTTATTAGTAGTATACACAAGCCGAAATGGTTTTCCCGTCGAATTACGGAGAAAAAGGTTTTATATCATTCAAAAAGAGATTATAAGAACAACGGACTCGGGATAGAACTTAAGGTAGTAACTGGCATGGAATTGGCAGCTCAAGATGCCTGGAAAGGGATGAATCAGTCTGCATCAGTATAATAGATGCCAGTGTATGATAACTGTAGAAATAAGTACCAGAGCCACAGAGGTGAGCAAATTCTTTTTCGTGACCTGTTTTTTGCATACAAACGGCCTAGGTAATTGATTGCCAACGCAGAACCTGAGAACGCGAGCATACTAAAGAAGTTAATGGCGGCTCGCAGCTATTTATTAGGGAGATAAACACTGGCGGTGATTTATAGGTCAATGCTAAAAACCACTCTGTCTGGTACGGCCGTGAGAACACAACATTCGTTAGACACTCGCTTCGCTTATACATTCAGACTTATAGCATCAGGTTTGCGACTCAGTTCATTTAGAGAGCTCGAAATCGAATACTCTTAGCTATAAATACCATTAACAACTTTAGAAGCGAGGTTTGAAGCTCCATCATTCCATCGCTCCGTGTTAAAGAGTAAATCTTTTTAAGTTGGCTCTATCGCAAATACTAGTTTTGCTTGAGAGGCTTGCTATTGTCTGGCTACGGTTCCCTGTTATTCCCCGTGTGGGTTTTTCCTTGGTCTCCTCATGCCAAGTTTCGCCTTTCAGTCTTACACTAGAGATAATAAGGTCAAGCTCAGTTTTAAATTAAGATTAAATTACCGATGATGTAGTGTCTGACGCTTGCGATTTATCTTCTGTTGGCTGCCGAATGTGTACCGAAAGCCGCTTATACTGTGAGTGAGCTATACAAAACTCTCCTGCGTAACACCCACGTGGTCTTTATGACTTTGTGGGGTTACTGACGGAGATACGCTACATTACATTGCTGCCTAATTGAATGTTGATCAGGACCGAGTCTTAATGATGGGGTGCGATAATGATTAACCGAGCTACTTCAATAAGCATTTCATACCCATCCATCAGCAGTATTTGCTACAACAAAATTGTCGGAACCAAATTGACTTTCATTGCGAATCACGCGATGCCATAAACTAGACCCGTCGCTACGTTATAACAATGGAGGTTTCATTTCTGCAAGCCTGTTTAATGACATTATTGGTCAGTATTGGTGGCGTCGTCAAAGGCCAAGGTACGTAGATTTTTGCAAACTTGAATTGTCACTACCCGTTTTCCCTTCTCGTGCAATGTTTATCCCTCGTCTTTTGATAAATGAGATGTATCGCAGCAGCTATATGCGCATAATCGTCAGGAGCATATACACTCTATGTAAATAAGAAATTACAGCAATTTATATTTCCACGTCACAATATAATTGCATTAGTTGATTTAGTTTGGTTGCTTTCGCTATACAACACTCAAGATCAAAAGGGTAATGGTTAGAGCAGGTCGTGCTACCTCTAATTTTTTAGTGCCTATGGTATTTAAATTGAAAGTGTATGCACTTTCTAAAGAGCTATGAAAAATCAGTTTCTTGCACAGGCGTATTCAGGGGTCATTTTTTCTCATGTTGAATAGGCTGCCAGGCACCATAAAATGAAATGTAATGAATGTAATGTATCTCCGTCTTTAATTCCATAAAGACCGTGTGAGTGTTACGCAGGAGAGTTTTGCATAGCCCACTCACAGCCTAAGCGGCTTTCGGTACGCATTCGGTAGCCAACAGACTTCGTCTCACGCAACAATAAGAAAATAGGAAGCATAGCAGAACCATAAGAGCAGTTGAGGTAGTGAGTAGCATGGAAGGAGCAGCTCAGGACCACAAAAGACGAATTTGAATGAAAATGTATCCTGCGAAATCAGATTTTTTGTCAGCTGTTACTTTGAGAAAAATTTCGAAATGTCAAGCGTTCCAATTTAACATATAGTGTCTGCATTATGTAAGGAGTCTTAATTAATAATTGGTCTTACATCTAAGCAATTTAGCTTTATATTGCTGTATAGCATTGTACTCATTAGGCTGGGAATCTGTATCTTTTGCATGAACTGTAGTGCTAAATTTATCTTCACATGCCTAACTGCTCACTCAAGCAATTCAAAGACCGGGAGTTATACAGTATTTATTATACGAGTTCAAGATATCAATGAAGCATTGCTGCAACCAAGCCCTCAGGCTCAGTTCATTACATCAGTGAGAGTCACAGCCATTAAGAAAAGCTGTAGCAGTGGAGGCTAATGGCAAAGAAAAAGTGAGATTTATATGCAGGCCCATCCTTTTGAGGTCATAACTACTTTCCAGCTTTCTAAATATGCTATAAAAAAGTCCTTTAAGATTACGGGTAAAAATAAATTAAAAAAACACCTATTTACGACAGCATCTAATAGGTCCATGTGACTTGTGCTATATGTGCTTATGCATGCTGACACTGTTACATGCTGCCACTAATCATACTTGCATGCTGACCCAGTGCATGTCACCCCTAACCAAGTATATCATGTTGTTTATCAGGCATGATATCTCTCACCACTCAATTATGTTTCCTTTGCAGCCAATGTAAAGCACATGGAAAGATATTGAGGTCTCTGAGGGAGGTTTATTGAAAGTATCGTTACTAACATTATTTTTATCGGAAAGTTAGTAAGTACAGTGGTTGCCTCTTAGAATCAGATCGGCTTATTCCTTTCTGTATTATCCCTGAGATGAAGGCTGTAAGGTATGGCGTGCTCACCCAAAGCTGCTATAATCTGAAGTAAACAGTTGGAATCTTTGCAGCCTGACAGTTTTGCAGTCCTAGGTGCTTGGTTGAGTTTTACATGGAAATCAGTTGTATTTCAATAATAATTATACCAAAATAATCAACCGGAACTACAATTCAGCTTAGGTAGATGGTCTACAAAACCCCCTGATGCAGTTGACGATCAAACCCCCACTAACTGCTGAGCAGAGAATGTCTACATTAACCATCCCACTTAACTTAGTGTAGATTCACGGGAGGCTTCAATTTATGCACAAAAATCGCTTACAGGGCAGGCAGAGAAAAAAATTTGGTTAGTCATTCCCGCTCGGTCAACTTTCTAATACGTCTATTCAAGTGGTTAAAGCAAAAGTACCAGAAGTGCAATTGCTATCTTTCGGCTTCAGAAAAAGGAGAGCTCAAGTTGCTGGAAAGGCCCGGCAAACTTTTGAAAAAAAATTTTACATTATGTGTTTTGTAGACGATTAAAGTTCATCGTGAAAAGTGTGAGTGTTTGTTTTGAATTTATTTGCTAACTAGAGAAATATTTCCTGTCCCCTTTGAGTTCGCACTTGTCCTTGCTGTACCGCCATAGCCGTCATAGTACTACTGAAAATATTGCTGCTGGCAAAGCAGATATTACATTGATGACTTTGACTTGCGGTTGAAATAGCAATCAGAACTTATTAGAGGATAAGGATTCAGCTGGCAAGAAACGGCTGATATTATAAGAATAATACATTCGGTACAGCTCCCACAGTCAACTCATTCTCTTTCAAGGCAATTTACATTCACTGCAACGGAATAATAATAATAATAATATTGCACTTGATAAAGCGCCCTCAGAGAACTTAATCTCTTTCTAGGCAATTACATTTGATGCAAAGTGATACGCAATAGAATAGTAAGTAAAATTATGCTTGAAAAACAAACAAAATGAATAACATGGTTAGGGGTTACATGCACTGGGTCAGCATGCAAATGTGGTTAGTGGCAGCATGAACAGTGTCAGCACTCATAAGCACATCGAGGACGAATCACAAGGACCTACTAAATGCTGTCCTAAATAGGTATGTTTTTAAGTTTCTTTTAAATGTGGTCAGGTCAGGGAATGTTCTGATGAAGGTCGGGAGGGAGTTCCAGGGTGTGGGAGCATACGAGCTAAATGCACGGTCTCCAAAGGATTTAAGGTTTGTACGAGGTATTTGTAGACTGTTGGATTCCGAAAAGCGAGTGGTACGATGCTTTGCCTGATGGGGTAGTATATCTGAAAGATAGGCTGGAGCCATAGAATGAAGAGACCTAAAAGTGAGCGACAAAACCTTGAAGTCAATCCGTTGCTTGACTGGTAACCAGTGCAGGTCGGCGAGAAGTGGAGTAATGTGGCAACTGCGACGCTCACGACAGACAAGCCTAGCTGCAGAGTTTTGCACCAGCTGCAATCGCCTGATCGCACATGCTGGTAGGCCAGTAAGCAGTGAGTTGCAGAAGTCGAGACGAGATGTCACGAATGCATGGACCAACTTGGAAGTGGTATCGTTATCTAAACAAGCCCTAATTTTAGCAATGTTATGAAGCTGAAAATAGGCTGATTTGACTGTGGAGCTGATGTGGTCGTCTAACGAGAGGTCGCTTTGGAATATGACACCTAGATTTCGAGCTGATGCAAGTAAAGATATGCTGGCAGAGCCAATTTTGAGAGTCAGCCTTTCCAATTTCTGAATAACACTAGGTTTGCCCATAACTAGTAAGTTAGTTTTATCATCGTTTAGTTTTAGAAAATTTGCTGCCATCCATGATCGGATGTCATCAATGCATGCAGCAAGTGAGTTGAGAGAATTTGAGGTGCTCGAAGGCTGGAAGGGATCAAAGAAAAGGTACAACTGAGTGTCGTCTGCATAGAAGTGAAAGCCTAGATTGTGCTTGGCAATCACATCAGCGAGAGGGAGAGTATAAACGGTGAAAAGGACCGGACCTAGCACAGAGCCCTGAGGTACTCCATATTTTAGAGGTACTTCAGATGATCTTTGTCCATTCACGTCAACACTCTGGAGTCTCCCACTGAGATAGGACCTGAACCACTGCAGAGCAGTGCCAGTGATGCCCAGGCGAGATGAGAGGCGCTCTAGAAGTACTTTGTGATCGATAGTATCAAAAGCTGCCGAAAGATCGAGCAAAACAAGAAGAGACACTCTACCCATGTCTGCATTCCTAAGTAGGTCGTTGTATACCCGAAGCAATGCTGACTCTGTGGAGTGATTAGCTCTAAAGCCAGACTGGAACTTACTAGCAAGGTGTGAGGTTTCGATATACGAGTTCAGCTGGTCTGCCACGACCCGTTCCAGTGTCTTTGATAGGAATGGTAGAAGGGAGACTGGGCGGTAGTTGCTTAAGTTCTCTTGGTCTAGTGTAGCTTTCTTGAGAAGTGGCCTGACTACAGCTTTTTTGAAAGGTGCTGGGACCTGACCTGAGGCTAATGACATATTAATGATGTTGGTTATGCATGGCAGCAGCAGATCAATGCAACGTAGGAGCAGGACAGTGGGAATAGGGTCCAGTGGACTTGTTGTCTTCTTTGATTGAGATACGAGCTTTAGGACTACATCACTAGTGACCTGTTTAAATGCAGACATTGAGGCGCAGCCAGGAACCGAGGAACAGCATTCTAGTGGGAAGGTTGTCATCGCAGGGATGGATTCCCTGATCTTGTCTATCTTCTGCACAAAGAATCGAGAGAAGCGATCGGCTAGATCATCACAAGGATAGTCAGATAAGGAGCTAACCTGGGAACGGTTGAGGAGATGGTTTATTGTCGACATCAGCATTTTTGGATTGTGCATCTGTGATTAAACAATGTTTTTATAAAAGCTATACTTGGCTTTTGCTAGGATCGATTGGTACGACCTACAGTAGTCTTCATATGCCTGTCGATGGACAGTTAGTCCGGAGCTTTTGTATGCCTTTTCAAGCTTTCGTTTAGTAGACTTGGCTAGTTTAATGTCTGTGGTAAACCATAGGCCGTCAGGGCGGGGGCGAACAGTGCGCTTTGTCAAAGGTGCAAACTCGTCGAGCATGTCAGCTAGTGTCGTGTTGTAGCAATCTACCAGTGATGACAGATCGGAGGGAGGACTGAGCAGCAAAGGTGAAGCAGATATGCTAGCACGGACAGCATCGATGTCAAGGGTCTTGAGGTTTCGCGATTCACAGGTTATTTTAGAGGAGAATGTGGGCACACACTGTAGATTGAATGAGATCTGCATGTGGTCAGATAAGCAGGATTTGGTGATAACTGGTGATGACAAAGTGCAGTTATATGAGAAAATTTGGTCGAGTGTGTGACCCTTGATGTGGGTAGGGCCATGCACATGAGTCACAAGAGATAATGAGTCTGTCAATGTACGAAATTCGGTGCTGAAAGCGTCAGATAAGTTATCAAAGTGAACGTTGAAATCACCCATAACGAGGAAGGATCGATTTCTTGCACACAGAATCGAAATGAGATCGGAGAAATCTGAGATAAAGGAGGATTTGGTACCTGGTGGGCGATAGACTACTGCCACTATCGGTAGCTTGTTTTCGGGTGAGACCAGGACAATTGATTCAAAAGACTGCTTCGAGGGTACTGCAAATGGCTTGAAGTTGAATTTCGAGAGCACGATCATAGCAACTGCACCTCCAGTTTTGATTGATCTAGGGGTGTGAAAGAACGTGAAACCAGATGGAGTAGCGTCTTTAATTGTCGGGCAGTTTATCGATTTCAGCCAAGTTTCAGTTAGGGCGAGCAGGTCGATACCATTTTCAGAAATAAGGTCGTTTATTACTACAGGTTTATTGCACATTGAGCGAGGATTCCAAAGGCAAGCGTTAAGTCTGGCCGATTGGGTTACAACAGGCCTGATGACCACTAAGTTTGAGAGATTTACAGTGACGCATGTGGGGGAGCGTGCTAAGCGGTTCGAGGCAATGCTAGGAATACCAAACGAGCAGTGTCTAAGCTGGCGGTTCCGGCCACCGTGGCGGCTACTGGGTGCTTTCCTTTTGTTAATGCATAGTTCATTAATCTTAGCAACAACATTAATATCTAGGAATGCATTTGATATACGATGACGAAGCGATAGCAGCTGCTGACGACCATAACTAACAAGTAGGTTACTAGCCGCCGGCGTAGCTAATGCAGCCGCTGGCGTGGGAGACCCAGCAGCCCGAAGCGATGAGCGTTTAGATGTCCATAGGCACGTAATTTCTTACGCGCTACGGTCAAAAACAATCAGAATAACTTTAAACAGGTCTTAGCTGTATCGTTTCCGTATACGACGTTCGCAAGAACTTCGGTTTTCGGAAGAATTCTGCAACGAACAAGAATGCACGATAGAGAGCTCGATGTCAGGAGGCGAGAATCCTGAATGAATAGTTAGTAGTAGCTTTCTCAATGAACAACGATATCCGCCTAGCCTGGTTAAAAGGAACTGGCTGGACGAATGACCAGCACCCACTACAATAGTCAATAAAGAAATGAGTTTTTTATTTTTTTTAAATGTGGTCAAGTCAGGGGTTGTTTTAACCCAAGTCGGAAGCGACTTCCGTCCTTTAGGAGCAGGTGAACTAAACCTATTCCTCAAGCGATTTGCGATTCCATCGACGTATAGGTAAACGATTAAATTTAGAACATCAGCTGGTGCAATGCTTAGCCTTGTGTCGAAGTAGACCTGATAATAATCATGATAATGTACTTGACAAATCACCCTCAGAGAAATCTTTCTAGGCACTTTCCATTTACTGCAAAGGGAAAAATAATTGAATTGTGAGTAATATCATGGTTGATAAACAGCACGAATAACATGGTTAGGGGTTACATGCACAGGGTCAGCCGGCAAGTTTGGTTAGTGGCAGCATGCACAGTGTCAGCACGCATAAGCACATCAAGGACGAATCATAGGGACGCACTAAATGCTTTCCTAAATAGGTGTGTGCATTTAAGTTATTTTTAAATGCGGTAAAGTCAGGGGATTTTGTGGTGCAAGTCGAAAGTGAGGGCTGGAGCCGAGGAATAACATGACCTAAAAGTTAGTGACATAACATTGAAGTCAATGCGTCACTAACCCGTGAACCACTGCAGGTCGGCAAGAAGTGGTGTAATGTGGGAAGTGCCAAGCTCACGAAAGACAAACCTAGCTGCACAGCTTTTCACTAGCAGCAAGCCCCTGATTGAAAAGTAGTTATATCAGCAGAAAGTGAGTTAGAGAAGTCAGAGTTAATAGTGGGGATATTGACCAGAAGACTTGCTTTCTTCTTGATTAGGATATGAACTTAAAAATGAGATCACTAGTGACCTGCTTGAATGTGGACATTGAGGTGCAGCCAAGAATCGGGAAGCAGCATTCTAGGGGCTTTTGACATCGCAGGGATAAACTCCCTGATCTTGTCTATCTTCAGCACGAAGAATCGATAGAAGCGATCTGCTAGATCATCACAAAGATTATCAGGTAAGGAGCTAATCTGGGAGCGGTTGAGGAGATGGTTGATCGTCAACATCAGCATTTTGGGATCGTGCATCTGTGAGTCAACAAAGCTTTTCTAGAAGCTAGACCTGACCTTTCCTAGGATCGACTGGTACGACCTACAGTAGTCGTAATATGCCTGTAGATGGACAGTCAGTCTTGATCTTTTGAATGCTTTTCAAGCTTGAGCTTATTCGATCTTTCTAGTTCAATATCTGTTATAAACCATAACCCCTCTGCTGAGGAAGCACAGTGTTCATAGTCAGAGGAGCAAACTCGTCGACCGCGTCAGCTAGTTTTGTGTTGTAGCTACCTACCCATGGTGACAGATCGGAGGGAGGACTGAGCAGCAGAGGCGAAGCAGATCTTCTCGCACGGACAGCATCGATATCAAGAGTCTTGATGTTCCGCGATTTACAGGTTGTTTTAGAGGAGGGGCGGGCATACACTGTAGATTGAATGAGATCTGCATGTGGTCAGATAAGCAGGATATGGCAATAATTGGTGATGAAAAAGTGCAGTTGTATGAGAAAATTTGGTCGAGTGTGTGACCCTTGTATGTGGGTAGGGCCATGCACATGAGCCACAACTGACAATGAGTCAGTCAATGCACGAAATTCAGTGCTGAAGGCGTCAGATAAGCTATCAAAGTGAGCGTGGATATCATCTATATAGAGGAAGGATTGATTTCTTGCACATGGAATCGAAATGAGACTGGAGAAATCTGAGATACAGGAGGATTTGGTACCTGGCGGGCAATTGACTACTGCCACTATCACTAGCTTGTTTTCGGGTGAGACCAAGATAATTGATTCAAAAGACTGCTTTGATTATACTGTAAAAGACTTGAAGTTGAATTCTGAGCACACGATAACCGCAACACCACTTCCAGCTTTGATTGATCTCGGGGTGTGAAAGAATGACAAATCATTTTATGTAGTGTCTTTAATTGTCGGACAGTCTATCGATTTTAGCCAAGTTTCAGTTAGCATGAGCAGGTCGATACCATTTTCAGAAATAAAGTCGGTTATTACCAAAGGTTTATTGCATATTGAGGGAGGATTCCAAAGGCAAGCCTTAAGTCTGGCCGATGGAGTTATAAGAGGAATGATGACCACTAAGTTAGAGAGATTCACAGTAATGCATGTGGGGGAGCCCAGTGTGTTCCCGTATTAAAGCAGATCAAGAAGGGAATCTAATTTTTGGTTTCCTGCACGGCACTGTAAAGTGCCATCGGCAGGAAGTGCAGATGCGTTCAATGCTGTGCTTGATGTGGACCAGCTCATCTGGCTGCCAGGGCGTGAGTCACTTTTGCTTAAAGAGTCTTGCAATTTTAACGATATCCCTCACGATAATAGTTAAACGCGTTGATATTCTCGAACTAAAGTAAGTCTATTCCTAATGAAATTACTAATGCAGTGTAGGAAGCAGGTGTTTTAAGGCATAATATACATAGTACAAGAATTGGTGACAACTTAGATCTGGCAAGTTCATTCATAGTCGTCTGGTTTTTAATTTATTTTCCAGTTTTGAAGAATTAAATCAAGAGAATTCTTACAGTGGGGTGTCTATCATCGTTGGCTCCATATCAACATAATGCATGGCATTGATGTGGTTAGTGTCATATAAGAGGCCCTGCTAAACGAATCAATCAGAATGCAAATAGATTAAAGTTAAGGAAAGAAATCATGTAATACATAGCATAGGTAGGCTAGCGTGAGATAACGACAAGAATTAAGAGCTAGAGATAAAAACCAAAGTAACCCACTGCCTGGGGAGCATGTGTGCGATAGTGAAAGTTGTGGTACTGATCCGAATACTAAATTTACGTCAGCAAGCTTTGCTTTCGACTTTCGTGTAAGACTTTCAGCACCAAATCGTATAGGCTGCAATGCATGCAGCGACTGACTTTATTAAGTTCTAACCGCAGGTCGCTCAAGGAAGAACATTGTGACTCGGCTAAGATTCAGGCGCTGCCAAAGAAATTGCTCAGCACTCTTTTTAACTAATATAAATGCAGTGTTACTATTACATATACACGTGCCCTGCTTCTGCTACCTTATCGAAGCTAATTTTGTTTTTGGCAAGAATATACCTGCGTGAACTATGTTAGTCATGCAATTGCTACAACATTTAGTATAGACAGCAGGCAAGCTTTGCAAAATTGCAGCCGAGCGTAAGTGGTTCTGACCTGGCTGACTCTAGCTGAATGCCGTTGGCTGGCTTATTGTTCGAGTGACATTTACATCGTCAGCTCCTGCGTTTCGCTTTTGCAGGTAGCGGGCCTACCAAAGCCGTAGTTGGCCAGAACGTAAAACTGCAGGCCGGAAAAAGAGGCGTAATTCGAACGCAAGCACGAGGAATGCTCATTCCGCTGCGCTTCAAAATCGACAAATGGGAGGCCGGTACAAAAAAGCAGATGTACGCGTGCGACATTGAGACAGCAACGCCGTGCAACTGCCGAGAGATATTTAACGCACAGGCTTGGTTCATACGCCTGCGTGTCGTCTGCACGCCGAAGCGACTTTCGCGTTTCGACATATCCATAGTGGCGATTACGAGGAACGTCGTGCCCAGCTTCGGAGGAACTTACTCGGTAGACATGAGCTACAACGATAAGGAAGAGGGGAGGCCGATTGAGGAAGGAGATCAGTTGACGGTTGAAATTCTTGAGAGCAAGTACTAACACTTAATGCAACCCGTTCATCCTTTATGCAGCTACCTCGTTGGGCCACTTTTGAATGGCCTTCACCGGCTCCCTAAAAATCCACAAATTGATTTGCATGTCTCCGGTCCGGCGTCATTTTCTCTGAGCACACTCACACCGTGCTACGGATTCACCCTCTATAAACCTCCAATTATCTCTAGCATTTCACATTTCCAGGCATAATCATGTCTCGGCAATCGACGAGACGCGTGAAAATTGATAGGTTACAATGAATTCAGCTAGTTTATATCAAAAACCTAGAAGCATAGTTTAATCAACCTAATTGCTTTTAAGGGAACTTGTGATGCTAAAGTCTGTGGGAAGACAGATCTGGCGGGCCAAGTTTATGTAACTGCTGTTCGTTTTGCTTATTTCTACGCCAGAGGATTTTTCTGGTCACCATTTTTTATGCCAAAGTTAAACCAACTGTTTGCCCTGGGTGCATTTTGCTGGTTTTCTTAGACTTCTAGCATAACCAAATTTACGTCCAGCTGTTTAGTACTCATCCAGCATGGTGCCCTGAATTTGCTAAGCTATAATTTCATTTGCATGCAGCTGTAATGCCACAGAGTTGAGAATTTAATGATTAATAATGTAAATGCTCATTATAATTTTTGTTAAGCATGGCTCATTAAGATCACATGTATTAATAGTTTATTGCACATCATCATCATCCCATAATCAGGTATAACAATTTATATATGCATATATAAATTGTGAGTGGACTTTCAGTAGCATTGCCTAACGAGCCTATTATATACATTTTAATGGCATCCGTGTAGGGACGTTAAACTTAAAGTTAATAACTAATCAAGTCATGCTCACCTCACATTATCTGATAAACTCTTTCAATATTTTCTTATAGTATGAAAAACTTATAGTTTTATTAATACTGACTCTCATTAAATTTTATGTTCAACTAATGGGCTTGACTTCGGATTACTGAAGCAATATATTGGCAATGCAAAGGCAATGCTCCAAGCGTTTGGTTGAGCAAATCAAAACTCTAGCAGTTAAATAATATACGGACGATCTTATACAGGTCGTTCTATATTGGGGGAGTGTTCTTTCTTATTAGAAAAACACGTTACGTCAAATGTAGTCTTTAATTTTGAATTTCTACTGTAAACAATCATTTTTGGCTCATTTCTCCTTTTTGGTTGGCACGAGTACTGACGAGGAATATTTTATAGCTGAGCATGGAAACCAGGACAATTGAGGTTTGTTGGTTTCACATGTCAGGAGCATATTTAAAAATATGAATAATTGAATGCGCAAGATTGCATTATGTTAAAATTGCATAGAGCTTGCAGCCACAGAATTATGTTAACATTGTTATTTTCCATCGCTAAGCTATAATCCTGTGAGCTAGCAATCTTAGCCAATAATTATTGTTGTGACTTTCTAGTCTCACGACTTATATCAATTTTTACTAAACAATTTCACTCACTGATTTTATAAATCTTGTTTTGATATATGCTAGTCATAATGCGGAAACGGCTGAAAATTGAAATTACAAATTCAGGCCAAGTCAGACTAAGAGCACTTGGTAATCCAGGCGTCATATTAAGCAAAATTCTTGAAGTAATATGGTTCATTGAGTACAAATAAAAAAACGCTCACTCCTACACACCAAGACTACGATCTAAGTTGTACCATTATCAACCGGCCTATTTGCACCCTTAAAGGTTTGGTTGGGTTACCATAGCTAAACTTGTTATTAGAGCCGCGATGGCTCACTAAGTAAGGCGATGGCTTTTCATGAACTCGGTCCCGATTTCATGGGTTTGAATCCTGTGGTGGGCGATCCTTTATTGCCACTGCAAGCGGTGGTTATAACCATAAAGACTCTTCTGGCGCTATATAAAAGAGCTGTTAAATCAGCTAGTATTTAATTTTAATTTTGTTAACCAGAATACCTTCAAGAAAATAAGGGCTATATATCAGCCTCGATGGAGTAGTAGCAGAAGAGCCTTATCACCTTCACCACTATTTGCATTTGGCAATACAGAGTCGCCCACTGCAGGATTTCAATCCAGGATCTTGCTCGTCAAGAATGAGCGCCCTAAATATTGACTGTCATGGACACTCGCTATTTTTGGTAGCTCCACCGGGCATGCAATGTGACCGGACCTGAACCTCGATAACGGTAACAAAACAGAGCTCGATAAACCACAAGCAAAGAAAAAAAGCAAGGTACCACAAAAAACAATTCTAGCCTGCCTATTACGGCCGATGCTCCTGGTGACTTCCAGGCGACTAGCGAAAAGTCTTCCAGCAGCTTCCCTTCAGTGATTCACTGACCGGCCAACCGTTACAAGCAGAGATTAACTGTGGTCAGAACAATGGCCTATATAATGACCATAAGTGCATAACAATACGTCAGTTCATAATCTCCTTCATACAGACGTTAAAGACATGAGACATTGAAGTGCTTATTGTCCTTGTCCTGTTATGGCTATGCCATAAAGTACTCTGTGATAATTTAGCTGGTTAATAAGTAATGGTAATTAAATTAAGATGGTTAGCAATTGCGAATG
Source organism: Cristatella mucedo (assembly GCA_009760855.2). Taxonomy (NCBI): domain Eukaryota; kingdom Metazoa; phylum Bryozoa; class Phylactolaemata; family Cristatellidae; genus Cristatella; species Cristatella mucedo. The sequence continues at coordinate 1,222,797 of WPIO01000066.1, read as the reverse complement.
TCGTGATATTCGACTTGAAAGATTGAGACGGAACTATAGGTTTCTGCGATAACACACTTGTGTTGTTCAAATCCTAATTGTTTGATCTTTCTAATTATAATGTTTTTCTGAATATTTTTGGCTTGGCTCGGATAGTAAAGCACCATAAGGTAAAATAGAAAGAGCCTCGGTTTTTCTTCTTAGTTAACATTTTCTCTCCTGAAAGTAAACCCACAATGTTTATCTATGTTAACGTATAGCACTCATCTTTTCAATAATAGCTTATTAAGCAGAGATCTGCAGTCATAGCATTGTCATTCCTGAGTCAAGCAAAGCTAACAGGAAAAATAACAATTTAAGCTTACTGCTTACATCGTATGATTTTCCTCTGCATTTCAATTTTATTTTAGGGCAACCAGGGGCGACGCTTACTGGAATTGCAAATGCTGCTGCGGGTAAGAAATAATTTTTTCCCCTGAAAAACTAAATTAAATAGATGACTTTTTCAAATTATTAGGTAGCTAAGGTATTGCTAAATCTCAATTCTCCATCATGTTGATCTCATTGCATTGCAATAACTATTCGTTGAAACAACCAAAAAAATCTACCACCAGCCGTTAGATCAGGCTTTATTTTCTGGAAAGGTATAGTGCCAGAAAGCGGTTGAGTTCTCTGAGGGCACTACATGAAAATTATTGTTATTAAATATTCTCATAGGCTTATTTATACTGATAGAGGCACATTTATACCATAATAATATCTGATGTGTTTATTCGACCGATTAAATAATTCTCCGAAGGCCGTCATATTTACTAAAGAATCGGTTACATAAAGCTGCATATGACTTCAAAAGTCAATTTTAGTCTCAGCATACATTGGAATGTCACTGTCAACTTAATTCAGAGATATTGAAAATAAAATCAAAATGATTTATATCCTGAGCTTTAAAAATGTATTAAGCATGTAGCTAAGACCAGGCAAGACTTTCAGAAGGGGTGTCATCTCAAAGAACATAACCGTTTCAGTGACATTAACCGTTCGGCTAGTATACACACACACACACACACACACACACACACACACACACACACACACACACACACACAAATACAAACACACACACTCACAAACACACACACAAGCAAGCACACACACACACACACACACACACACACACACACACACACACACACACACACACACAAATACAAGCAAACATGCACCCAAGCTGGCAGGTACACACGAACACCCATACCCACATTCACGAGGACAAGCATTTAATGATATGACTTTATCAAACACTCATTAGTTTATTCCAAAATGAACAATCCTCAGGCAAAATATGCTTCAAAGACAGGGTTCGTGTACCCGGCCTGTAAATTTGAGTAATTTTATATTGTGCAGAATTATTTTCCTATAAGCTACATGAAATCGAATGAGAACCCAACAAATAATGATTTACTAAAGAAAAGAGCTAGGTTTATCTACCAATTATAGTCTTAAAATAGCATATAAAGACACATCCATGAATTATTATTGATAGTAAGGCAACCACTAACATTCAGTTAAATGTTGTAACGACATTAACTAAACATTTGGACGCCAGTCTCTCTTTGAGATTAAAGTCGTGCATCAATCAATAATGTCGCAACTCTTCCTTGTTCCTATCCTTGAAGTAATGACAAACAAAGGGGTTCGCTCAGAGAGAGTGACTATGAGTCTTTTCTCACGTTTATATCCATTCCTATCGACGCAGGACTTCACGAATTTATTGGAAATCTTGCTTAGTAGAGCAGTGCAGTTACTTGAATAAGTCTCAGTTATTATAGATTACTTTAAAATTTAATTTGAAGGGCGTAACGTAAAGTATGTAAGTCATTGAAGCCTGCATAACGAAAGTGCTAACCTGAAGAATTTGTTTAGAACCATACTTTGAGAGCCTTAATTTTAGTGAGCATATGGTCAGTGCAAGATTTAACTGAAGCTGAAAAGAGGACGCAGAAAGCTATGCTGGCTAAGGAGGACATTTTATTAGGGCGGAAGTTTTAGCTCCGACATCAGAAAATATTGTGTTCTACAGATGGCAGTTAGCTCAATTGGACGTGATTCTCCATCAAAATTTGTTTGCTCATTATTTTGCAGCGAGTAGCAAAGTGCCTGAGGATAGCTAAAGTTCCATTAATTTGCTACATAACCGACGTGTTTTTGTTACTTAAATGGTTATTACAACCATCTGAATCATCATAATTATTGCCCTGCAAACTCCCCAAAAACTGGGATGTGTCAGATCGGACGATGATGGGGTGGTGCATTAGCCTTCCCTGTGGGCAGAAGCTGTTGCTCGCCATTTGTTTGCCATCCAGATGGACGGTGCTAGTAAGCACTTGCCCAAAGGTAAGATATTTGCACTTCACGGCTCACGTAGCCGGTTCTGAAAGAATACAGGTAGCAGAGAGTTAGGTACAAATGAATTGTTGAAGTAGCACCCATTACCTACGAATAGCTGAGAACAAGCTAATGTGTTTTAGCAGGTCATCATTGATCTTACTTTTCTCATTTTTTAAGATGTTCCATTACTAGTTTATAGCTCTTTGTGTCACGGTCTCAATTGATAAAGGAAACATAATCAGGCATTCAATTCCCTGTTTCATAACGTTTCCTCACAGCTTTATTTATTTTAAGCGTCAACCGAAACAAGTGATGCTTGAGGACAGCCTACATAGCTGCACGATTAGTAAGCACGTATTTTATGCACTTGCTTACATTCAGGCCTGAAGCTGCGTCAACCAGGGAAGTAATATTTCAAAGCAGGCAACCACCGAAATGTTCTTTGCAGTATTTGCCTGATTTTTCAAGTTTCTCCTGTTCGGCTTTTACACGCCACCAGTGCTTCATCTCTAGCCAATTAACAAGCGAGACAATTTAAATGCAGGGAAAACAATCGGTCCTCTTATGCTGCTGCGTACTGATTTGTAATTACTGCGATATTGTATGAATCATAGTAAAATACTGGAATTTTAGTTAGCTAATTATTACAATTAGAGATAGGAGAGTGAAACTTATTCCAAGTGTGTTAAAATAAATATTCAAACCTATCCGTTTTACATAAATAGCTGGAGGCCTCATTGTCAACATATTTATCAAAGGCCGCCTTATAACAGAAATTTCAAAGTATTACCCCTCTCTTTACCTAAAAGCACGTGGTCAAAGAAATTTCAAAGTTTTTAAAAATCTCTGGAATGTTTGTGCTGGCGCTTACTTTCCTATTAATAATAATCAAAAGTGAAACCACTTGCGATTTGTTTGGCATAAACCAGGTCATCCTACGGGCACACGGTTGTCTTATATACAGATGCTCTTACAACCAACTCTCTAAAATGTTGCTGACATTTTCAGATTTCCCTTACACAATAACTGTACCTGAAGGCGAAATATACACAATGTCAGGCAATACGGGTATCGTCAGACTACTTGGTAAAGAGCTAGACCTACCTGTTGACCTCTTCATCAGCAGGAAGGTGTGCGGGTCAGATAGCATGCTGCAAACCGTTACTCTCGAGCTGGATCCAATTTGCAAGATTCGGGAGCACCCAGTATCGGAAAGATGGATTTATGAATTGAAACCGAAATGCAACCCAAACGTTGACGGCAGCTTTAATTTGGATATAACTTTTCAGACCCAGAGACTTACTCTGCTGCTGCAAGATCGGTATTGCGTTGGTTTTACGTACCAATACTTTACAGACGTCGAGAAAAAAAACCAAGAAAAGATAATCGTTCGTGCTACTATTACTGTGGTCGTAGTTCGCCGTAAGTTTTATAAATAAGCACTCTGATTATGGAAAAACAGTCTCGCTATCGTGCTTTCTCTGCTTGACGTTGTATTAAATGGATTAAATAACTAGATTACGTACAACATATACAAATCATTTTTCATTTTGCATTAGATAATACTAAATTTACTAAAATTAGTCCTTCAATAAAGTAGATCTTGTACATTTTATTTTAAATATATCTCATTGAAAGAGCAAGTAATAATAATAATAATAATATTGCACTTGATAAAGCGCCCTCAGAGAACTTAATCTCTTTCTAGGCGCTTTACATTTGCTGCAAAGTGATACGCAATAGAATAGTAAGTAAAATCATGCTTGAAAAACAAACAAAATGAATAACATGGTTAGGGGTTACATGCACTGGGTCAGCATGCAAATGTGGTTAGTGGCAGCATGAACAGTGTCAGCATGCATAAGCACATCGAGGACGAATCACAAGGACCCACTAAATGCTGTCCTAAATAGGTATGTTTTTAAGTTTCTTTTAAATGTGGTCAGGTCAGGGGATGTTCTGATGAAGGTCGGGAGGGAGTTCCAGGCTGTGGGAGCATACGAGCTAAATGCACGGTCTCCAAAGGATTTAAGGTTTGTACGAGGTATTTCTAGACTGTTGGATTCCGAAAAGCGAGTGGTACGATGCTTTGCCTGATGGGGTAGTATATCTGAAAGATAAGCTGGAGCCATAGAATGAAGAGACCTAAGAGTGAGCGACAAAACCTTGAAGTGAATCCGTTGCTTGACTGGCAACCAGTGCAGGTCGGCGAGAAGTGGAGTAATGTGGCAACTGCGACGCTCACGACAGACAAGCCTAGCTGCAGAGTTTTGCACCAGCTGCAATCGCCTGATCGCACATGCTGGTAGGCCAGTAAGCAGTGAGTTGCAGAAGTCGAGACGAGATGTCACGAATGCATGGACCAACTTGGACGTGGTATCGTTATCTAAACAAGCCCTAATTTTAGCAATGTTATGAAGCTGAAAATAGGCTGATTTGACTGTGGAGCTGATGTGGTCGTCTAACGAGAGGTCGCTTTGGAATATGACACCTAGATTTCGAGCTGATGCAAGTGGAGATATGCTGGCAGAGCCAATTTTGAGAGTCAGCCTTTCCAATTTCTGAATAACACTAGGTTTGCCCATAACTAGTAAGTTAGTTTTATCATCGTTTAGTTTTAGAAAATTTGCTGCCATCCATGATCGGATGTCATCAATGCATGCAGCAAGTGAGTTGAGAGAATTTGAGGTGCTCGAAGGCTGGGAGGGATCAAAGCAAAGGTCAAAGTAAAGTATGTTTACATGAACCTAGATATTCACGAGAGAGCAGTACATTAAGTACTTTCACTTCTAGGAGTATGGCTCACCATCTGGAACAGTGCCTACAGAGCTCAGGATATTTGGTAGCTTGAGTTTTAGTATTAAAAATGCCTTGTCTAACTTGAGATCTATATTTTTTATTTATAATTCTAAAATATCAATTGCATGCCATTAAGTTGGCGGCGAAAGAAAATGTTGACATTTCTGTAGGTGATATTAGGACATTTCTGTAAATTTATGCTTTAGCTGTTTGATCCTTCGAAAATTAGGATAATGGGAATTACCTCAACAATTTCAATATATTTCCCACGATGAATTGATTTTCAGGGTAGCAACGGTTATTAAAATTGCGATTAGGTAATTGCAAACAGAAGGATAGATACGAACTTAATAAGCTTGATGCAGGCCTTGGTCGTCCGGTTATGGACGATGCTCGCCACGAGCACAAGTATACATTCTACAATTATGCAGCAAATGTCTCTTAGGAATGAGTAGCATAAGCAAAATAGTTAAAAGTGGAAAACATAGCTTACATCAGGTTGTTTTTCTTGTTTTCAAAAACGTAAATCGTATCAGAAAACCGTGGTGCATTGGGACTCATCTTAATTCAAAGTTATTTAAGGTAATTCTGCTAACGTTTTCGGCAATTATGCTGCTGATGAAGGGAAGGCTTTGTGATTGCTTACAAAATATTTCGAAACCAAAACTCACGTTCTTCAGCGCTCTGGGATGACTTTTCACGTATTGCAAACCATTAATTGCTCTAATATAAGATGTTTCTGGGACACACTGAGGATCAGTTACCATGGCATAGCCAGTACAGTCTTAATCAGAGGATATAATTTGAGCTTTTAATCTTTAAGGCGCAATGTTTAGGTTGCAATAATTCTTATAGAGTTGCACTAAATGCATTCATTTTAAAGTTTAGATAATTCTAAAAAATTTCTAGACTCACATCTGTTACTAAAATGCCGCTTCTGAAGTTAGCCAGTGAAGTTTAAAATTGGCCTAATACTGAGTTCTTATGCTGACCCACAAGGCCCGCCACGGCTTGGCTCCTTCGTACCTAGCTGAACTGCTGCATCAGTTTCAGCCTGTTCGCGCCCTCAGGTCCTGTGTGGACAATAAATTAGCTGTCCCATTCCTCGGCCTAAAGACAGTTGGCGACAGAAGCTTTAGCTCTGCAGGTCCTAGACTGTGGAACTCGCTTCCACAATTCTTACGCAACGACATCTATTCTCCAACTGCCGACTATGGCACATCTTATTCAGCGGTCCTGAACTGCTACTTCTATGCTACTCACTACCTCAACTGCTCTCCTAACTCTGCTATGCTTCCCACTTTCTCTTTGTTGCGTGAGACGAAGTCTGTTGGCTACCGAATGCGTACCGAAAGCCGCTTAGGCTGTGAGTGCTCTATACAAAACTCTCCTGCATAACACCCACATGGTCTTTATGACTTTGTGGAGTTACTGATGGAGATACATTACAATACATTGCATTACATTTTTTGCAAGTTAAAAAGATCTAGAATAGACTTCGTCAATTTGCTACTTTGCAGCGGCCCTCGCTTTTTTTATTGGTCTGTGTATATTGCATAGGCCTCTTTACCGTTTCGTGAGGCGAAGGAGTTCCTCGACAACGAAAATAATCCGCTGTCGCCATTACTTTCTCGACCCCCTCTTCAGGTTAAGCGAAACGCTGCTGCCAATTGCGTCACCTAATTCGGTATCGATGGACCGCTTAGGGTGTCAGCATACTGCAGAATGCTAGCTAGATGGCTGTTGACTGACGACTTATTACATTAGCTATTGCTATATGCTCGCTTTGACCACCTGCCGCATGAGAGACTACGGAAGATTCAGTAGCTGTCGTGCACGAGGTTTAACAATTGGTGCTTTTCAGCGCCGCAGGACGCCGCCCCAGTTTCGGCGGTTTACTCGCCGCGCGAAAACGTCACGCTGAGCTGCGGCGTGGCGCCGTGCCAGCCGGAGCCTCCGGGCCAGGTCGTGGGCTGGTACAACGGACACGTGCCGGAGCCGTCGTACCTGCGCGTGGTCAGCCCATCGAAGAGCATTGTCCTGTACGCGGGAACGAGCGAGCGAATGGTCAACTCCAAGTCACAGTACGTCTGCACCATTGCGTGCTACGACAAAATGGGACGGCAAGAGTTCACAATCGAGTGGGCCGGTAAGTAATCGAAGAGTTGCAACTGTATGCGCTTTCAGCGGCATTGCTTCTTCGTCGTCTGGACATACGGCAGACAGAAAATAACCGTTGCCTACTAGTTCCGTCGCTGCAAGCCCCCCACGATTACTTTTATTTATTTGTGTCGAGCGCAGTAATCCATTTGACATTAAAAATATTATTATGTACAATAAATATGCTGCAATCTGTCAACTTACGTATGCCGTACAGCTTGTCTAAGTATGGCTACTAGCTCCTACAAATGGTATCGCACTGAAGTGGTCGCAATTTAGGATACGGAAAACAACTACACGACACAACCTATTAGAGAGACTAATATATTTTCTTACCGTGCTTTTATAACTCAAATGAATGATCCAAATATTGAAGAGGAATTATTTTAATGCTTAATAGAAAAAAGTGCAAGATATGCAATTTATTACTTGCTTAAAATATGAAACAAATAAAATTAGCCACGAGTCAACGTATTATTCAGAGATGACTAAGGAACAACGAAATGAAAGCCGGAACACAGGTTATCGTGATCCCTGGTTTGTACAGGCAAATTACGTTGGAATGACGTACTCTTCTATAGACTATTACGGACATAAGGCGAGAGTCTAGAATCAAAATAATTGCAATTATGTAAGCGTGATCAAATCAACCATCCATTAAAATACCTTTGCTTTTGTAAACTGCTTAGCTTGCCAAAATTACGGTAGTGTTCGTTAAATAAAAACAAGCTGTTTTGATAGTTAAATAGACGTATTCATTACACGGCGATTAATTCGAAAATATTACACCTAAATGTATAGCTGACATGGCGTAGCACAGCTTACAGGACCATTTGATAGTCAGGGGGTTGTGACCTGCATATACCGGAAAGTCAAATATGAATTCAGTTGATTATGTAGGAAAAATTATTCATTGTAAATAGTAAACGAAACAAGAACAAGTTTGAACCCTGACTAACCCTATACTGTTAGGGCTCCCATTATATTACCAACAGTGGTTTCGTCGTTGTACCCTTAACGCATGTAGATAAGGTACAAAGCACCTCATTTTAGCTTGGTAGTAGTGACATCATTGCATTTCGTGGGGTGGCCTACCAGGATCTGGTGGTAAATCTTGCCTCATGCTTCTGATATATACAAGAGTAATTTCAGAACGGCCGCTAGCTGATCATAGTTTTGATTTTCGTCCGGAATGTCATCATAAACCAGAAACAAAAGGTAGTTGCTAGTGGTCATCAATCCCAATTTAAACTAGGTTGCGTGCTGCGTTTAATTTATGTAATTTGAGTCTGCCTAGGGTCTTTACTATGAGTGTACTCAAATAGGGTTTGGTGGGCTTGCCCGGCCAAGGACGACCTGCCAGAATAGCAAGCAGTGAGTGTACCAAACTTACTAATCAAGATAATAGGCCAATCGTTCTAAGAATTACACTTGACACGCACACACACACATACACACGAACGCATTCACACACGCAAATATATATATATATATATATATATATGTGTGTGTGTGTGTGTGTGTGTGTTTTTTTGTGTGTGTGCGGGTGTGTGTGTGTGCGTGTGTATGTGCGTGTGTGAGTGTGCTCGTGTTTAGGTTTGGCATGAACAATCCATGCATCTTTGAAATTAAGAAACATCTGAACAGCATGACTAAAAAGATACAGCCACGGTCCAGTAGTCATAAAAAAATTTCAGACCGACTTTTTTTCGGGCTACCTAATTAGCCTAAAAAGTAAGGTTAACATGCTACATTGTTTTTTTCTCGAAATTTCACGTGGATTTGGAAACATTTGCGGTATGGAAGGGCCACTTTTGGTGGTGCATACAGTACGCAGCTAAGGAATCAGTGTTAGAGGTTTTAGACAGCCCCCTCTAAAAAAGGCGTCTAAGCGACTAATGCGTTCACTTGTTTTAGGATTCTCCAATGTATATATATATATATATATATATATATATATATATATATATATATATATATATATATATATATATATATATATATATATATATATATATATATATATATATATATATATCTGGTCTTCAATTAAAATATGAGGTTAGTTTGGCAGTAATAGCTTGAAAGTAGCTAAGAGTCCTGAGAAAAGTTGAGCTGGGGAGCTGTATGAGAATGCTTTAAAAGTCCTCAGAAAAACACAGCACACACTAAAGCAATTAAATACCTGCAATTAACAGTTTTCGCTGCAGTTATGAAAAGTGGTTGTATTGCATGCATGCATCAGGCAAAGTGCGTCATCGTACACTGTATGTTATTATACTGGTACACAAATAATAGCACCCGTTTTCGTTTTAGTTTATCATGAAGTTGCAGAATTACACTTTGATTGGTGTGTTTTAATGGTGTGGCTGAGGGATTTTATTTAAAATGACAGACTTTTAAAGAGACTCGTTCCATATTCCCATAGCTTATTTGAAGATTTCATAAATAATTATTATCGCCTGTTTTTTTTACCTTCAACAAATTCAAAGGAAACAAAGTTTGTAAAAGATTTTCTGTATCAGCAATTTATTATTAGCTAAGGGGTTTTAAAAAAGGGAGAGGTTGATGATAACTTACATAAACTAACTGGCAGTCAGATGTAAGGCATCGGCGTGGTGTAGCAGCATGTTTCCATTCGTTCCAGTAAAAGCCGGCTAAACACCTTTTAGGCTGGAGCCACCTAATGTACGCAATAATAAGCATTGTAACTACTTAGTCAGTAGCAGGTTCATCATTAGTTTTTTAGATTTCTCCTGTGTCCTATTTATACTGAATTCTCCAGGCATATATTTAGCACACACATTGCTGCTCAGTATGGTCGGGTTTTCGAAAGAATGAAAAGTGGTACTCCAGTTGTCAATAATCATAAGGTTCAGCAATAAGCAAAGTCTTTGTTAAAATTAAATATTTACATTACATAATTTCGCAAAATGGGGAAATTTAAGGTTTTCCAATTGGTAGCAACAACAATCAAGAAGCTTGTGATCCCTTCGTCTTAGTCTAGGAGGTAAGCTGCTAACTCTACACCACCCTGGTCATTGTGTTCGAGTCCGGCTGTGGGCAATCTTTTATAGCCACTTGCAAGTATTAATGCTAGCCTTTAAGTCTTCCAGCCTCTTTATAGATGAGGCTAATATTTTTTTTCAGCCAATACACATTAGCTTATGTAAATCCAGGAATGACAGCTGGGGCTTCCATCGCATCGTACTTAAACAACTCAGCTCATGTTTTGGGGAAGCAGCAGCAGTGAGAACGAACTCTGGGAAAAAAATCTGGACCTTTTTTTAGTATGCCATAAATATGCATAACTACAATGGTTCTCGATTCATTGAGAAATAGGGGTTTCCAACTGCATAGTCAATCGAAGCACCAAGGTAACATTACCCCATGGCCAGCCAGGCGAGTTGACTCTAGGGCTCACCTCCAGCAGCCAAGGTAAAGTTCTCAGCCATCACTTAATGCTGTATGCTTTTACTGTTATTCCGATTTGTGTTAGCCAATGGCCAATGGTTTCAAACAATTTTTCATCGCAAACAGTTTATGTGTTTTTATTGGCTAGACACATATAGTCAAAGTTGAGTGTCTATTGCTTCTCTCGAGAAAATATCCTCATTTAAAAATCAGCTCTTTTTCACCAATCATTTCTGTATATAATTAATGGAATGAAATGCTCTTTTCGTAATAACAGCTACGGCTTACTAAAATAAACACATTCACTAAATCGTTCAGAGATATAACCGTTGGTGATAGTTTACAGTATAATTATCAAGGAATATATTTGATATTTTGCTCTTTTTCTTTTAGACATCTGTCGTATCCACCCTCAAAATGCTCCACTACTGACACTCACTGCTGTAAGTGGTGAGAATATGAACGTGACGTGCCACTCGTTTTGTCCAGAAGGGGCCCTGGACCCAAGAATCGGCATTCAATCAGAAAGAGGTGACACACTGATGAGTTGCAACGAGTCAGGCTTTGCCACGGCTGAGGGTGGCCAGATGCCATTTACAAGCCCTAAGTCACGCTGTGCCGGCCTGAGAGAAACTGGAGTCGTCAGCATTGACTTCGACCTCGGCCCGAGTGCAGCTCATTGGGATGGAAATTACGCATGCTTCGTCAAGACCCAGAACCAAATATTTACGTCTCCAATAAGAATAATGATTTTAAGTAAGATCGTGATTTGCTATTATTCGTCAGAGACCAAACACGTTGTTACTAGACAAATGCATAAAAATTCAGCCACACTTACACGTAATTTGCGCCTTTTTAAAGTAGAACTGCATCTGGACGCTTGCGATTTATTCCTCTGCACACTTCAGATCCACCGGAGCTCACAATAGAAGGTCGCAGTAATGGGATTGAAGAGCCGCACACTTTCATGACCCTGACGTGCCATTCGTCGAAAGGAAAGCCCCCAGCTCAACTCATTTGGGTACTAAATGAGGCAGAGGTCACGAGAAACGTTACACGCTCTGATTCTAAGTACGATGACCCCAGATCCACAGAAAGCACGTCCACAACTGTGACACTTCCCGTCACAAGAGACTTGGACAACAAAACATTGATATGCAGATCACTCAGCTATTATAGCCTTAAAAGTGTGGATTCAAGACCAGTTCGGCTAGTTGTATATTGTGAGTACACGTTTTTCGATGTACGATTATTCCACAATTTTTAAAATAATTGAGTTTAAATACACCTGCTAGCCCTATGTCAAATATTGTGTCGCAGCTTTTAAGTAAAAGTCAATTATTTTTTAATGCAAAGAAGAATTTCAAGGTTTAAAAGTCCTATGAATATGATCCCACAAGTAGTGACACTCAAAAGGCTTTTTGAGCTGGCAATCCACACCTTTGGATAAGAATATAAATAAGATTAACTCGAAAATGGCGAAATAAAGAAAGATAATTGCAATTTCATTTTCATAATATAAACGTCGTTTAATGAGAATTTTCATAGATGTGCATGCATTAAACTCGTAGACTTATATCTGCCATAAAACTAAACATGAAGAGCAGCTCAGAGTTTCTAATTTATACGTCTCTAAAGCACAGCAGTAAAGTTGGCTGGAAAATAAATTTTCAGGGTCACATTGACCTGTTCTACGTTATGTGCACTTTAAAATTCAATACATTAACACTGATTAATTATCCACAAAGTAGCTTCAAAATTAGGCTTCATTGCTCAAAATCAATTAGAAGTACTTGTATGGGCAAAATTGCATTTATTCGGTAGCCGCTCTTTTATGTTGTTATAACTTCCCCCTGTATTCAAAAATAGTGGCCTAAAAACTACAAAGCTGCAACTACTGAGCGGAAGCCATGCTGCACAGTTTACCGTAGCTCCGTCAAACCGCAAGCTCATTTCATTTAAATATGGTAACACACATATTCCATCTCATTTTGCAGAAAGTGAGCAAAAGAGATTGAGATACATAGCTGAGTTAGGAGATGTGTTGAGAACATGTTTACCATTGAAGAAGTAGTTGGAGACGGCTAAAAATAAAGAGGAAATGCTGCGGCTGGATTGGTAATATCGTCTAAGAAAAATAAAAGAATGATCCGACCAGCTGCGATAAATTAAAATCAAGTTTTGTACGGCTGATTGAGAGATTGAAGTGTAATGTAGTATATCTTCTTCAGTTAATCCACAAAGCCTCAATGACAAACTGAGTGTTTACGTAAGGGTTTTGTTAAGCCCAGTCCCAGCCTTTTGGTAAGCATTCAATAACCAACAAACTAAGAGCATTTCCGTGCTGGGCAACTCTTAACTCAAAACTGAAGTCCTTCCATTCATACCCAAAAAATAGTTATAAGACGATAATTTGTTTTACGGCCAAATCTGATATATCTTAAGGCCCAGATATTAACGGCTCAGCAAATCTGTTCAGCCTCTTTGAATGAAAGAATTGTACACGTTCTGACTCCATTAAGCCCATGAGACTAAAGTAACTGTTGAATTGCAATATGTGACCTTCTTTGAGAAACAATCTGGAGTTTCTGCATGGCATGCAGCTACTGATTTGAGTTATTAAAAAAGTTGCTCGTCTACACGAACCCCTACACAATCCCCATATGGTCTTTGATAGGAGAAAAAAGTAGCCTAGCGACAGCTGAGATTTGCAATGCATATATGTAAAAAGAGTTTCTGAAAATGGTTCTCGTATGCCATCGTTAGATCTATATTTAAATGATAGGATTATTTATAAAAGTTTCGTCCAACTATCTCCCAGTTTTTTATTAGCCTTGATGGTAAATCTTCTTGGAATTAATGTGGCTACTCAAGTTGTGCTCAAGTTGAGAGGAAAAACCCTCAGACAAGTTTCATTAGGATTTCCAGCGGTAGCTGTCCAATGAGACGCCTCTCATCGGCACAATTAATAATAACGAATGCTGCGCGTGTGATGAGAATATCACTGCCCTATCACTGATAGATATATCAGCAATTTTTGACATAATTAATTATTACATTATAGTTGAACTATTACTAAAACGAATAGTTTATATAGGACAAAGCCCTTGCACTGTTTAAATACAATTCCATTATTTAGCACTCTAAGAGAATTTAGTCTCTATTCAGGCATTTCACATATACCTCGGGTCTTGAACCCACCACCTGGGCTAGACCTTGGTCGGGGCGAGCACTTTAACCACTGGGTCAAACCATAGCGTGGCTAAGCAGCTTCAGGTCTCATCCAAAAGACAAGTCGCCTTTGGAGTCCCTCAAGTTCCCGTCCGGTTTCTAGTGCTGTTATTTATTTACAGTGAACAATTTAGAAACGTGATCGGGACACGTGCAATAGGCTGTCAACTTTATGCTGAGGCTACTTAGCTATATTCATCGTATAGGCCCTAGGTATCTGTCGCAGTAACTGGTAAATTGAATGCTCGCTTCGTCGATTTTCTGTCGCCAGTGTTGGTGAATTTCTGAACTAAAATGGAGATGAAACGAGACGACTGCTACTCTAGCGACACCCCGTTCGTGCTGTCATACTGTAGGATTCTGCTCTTCCGGTAGACGGTGATGCTTTTCAACTGTCACCGTGTGCTCACAGTTTGGGGTCGTCTTTGACATATTTAGTCAGTTTATCACGCTTCGTGAGAAGACTGCTTTCACTGCTACGATGATGTTAGATCCATATCTAAGAGTTGGATCTTTCTACCGATGCGGTTTGCAGAAACGGTAACTAGCTTCAAGGATCTGTCTTGGCTTGAGCTTGGCGATACCATATTTTATGGGCAACGAAAACAGCCACGTGTCCGCTTCAGTAATTTTTAATACGGCTTTGAGGCTAGCTATAAAATCCCAAATGTTTGAATACTGTTCACCTTAGCTGAAAGAACCTCGGCGGCTGGAGGTTAATCAGCTACTCTAGAGTAAAGTTAGTAAGCTGATCCGCATGGCCCGCCACTGTTCCTCTCCAGCCACTAAATAATTTGAAGCACATCTTTCACGCTGTAGAACTCAGTTTCACAGATCCCATGAAACAACATTCACTTTTTTCTGCATTAAATGGAGCATCTTTAGCAGCCGTCCTGAGCCGCTACTTTCATACTAATCTTTGCTTAAATTGTACTCCTCACTTAGCTATGCTTCTGATTAGTTTCTTTGCTGTGTTATCAGAAACCTGCAGGCTTCCGTATGCATAGCGAATGTTGGCAAGACTTTAAGTGCTCTAAAAGGAACGGTCACGTGTTACACCAGCACAGCTTTAGTTGTATCGCGGATTCAGTACCCTACACGAGATAAAATTAAAGCAGATAAATCGGTGCTCTTGGTGCATTTCCTAGTAAGTGCATCGTTTGTATGTGTGACCAGAGGCAATCTATCAGCTATGTGCTCAAAAACGAACAAATCATCCAATTAACAGAGGACCCGTGTGTTACCACTAAGTAATCCGTAACTACATTCTCCTTGTGTCATTGATGCCGGTTTTTGATCGGTTATATTACAACTAACTAAATAACAGCTGTTACCTTTTAGTGTCTCGCATGATGGCGCACCAATTTAAAGTTGACTTTTCGGCAAGCTGGATTAATCTTAGTGGCAATAAAAACACAGTGTTTAACAACATTTTAATTTGTAATCTGATTACTTCAAAGTGATATGGGCATGTTAACTCGCCTAGACGTTCCATATTACTGAACGGTTGACATATACTTTGACAGGATTTTAATCGCATTAATGAAACTAGTTTTTAATTTTAAATACATTGAAGAGCATTAACGAAATAAGACGAAAGTTTCGCCACAAACACTGTTTTTTAAATTGGGGCTTAGTCACTGAAGTAAAATATCTGGACCATTTCAAAACAGCAGGCCTTAATTAAGGTCTTCATTACAGAGTCAGTCTCTATCCAGACAAGTTGTAACAGTCCCAGGCAAAAAATCTATGTAAAAGAACAGGAACGAAAATATAATCGATTAAAATTTGCCTTATTTGGAGTATCGAATATGTAGCATGCCGGTTTTCATAAATGTTACAAAAAGCCTTATCTTTTAATCTAATGACATTATTATTGTCTCGCTCTTACATATTGGTAGCCATTATTAAATCACAAATACTACTACCATATATTCATAGAGACTAATCCGTCCAAAATAAACTAAGAGGCAGCAAATTTCAATTTAAGCGGGTTCTCCAGTTAAAACAACATCACTTTGATCTGCCAACCAGACTAATTCAAGAATTTCAGATCTCTAGTGATTCGTAGCACTCATGCTAATATTCTCTATAATTAAGACATGCCATCCCTTACCAAGCACAAGCTACTTTGTGTGATGAGGATAAGGCATTGTATAGCCGGAGCTTTGGTCAGCTAATCCTAGTCCAAAAAAGGCGACTTTTGAAAGTCAGTGCAGATATTTTAACTAATCTTGGATACTTAATTTAAATCAATCTTGGGCTCTTCATTAAAGCCGGAGCTCGCATAAATTCTTGCATAATCACTACAGGCCGTGATTAATAGACACACTTCTGCTACATGTAAAATGTCGCTGACTTGACAAAAATTGTAAAATATAAAAACGCATCTACTTGTGGCAGCCACTTAATTAGTGGTTCCACGCGATTTGTCCTTGTCGTGCCTTATAATCCGTCCTTATAATGTGCACACTGCCACTAGTTTAACCTGTGTGCCGACCCTTTGCACGTCGCCTCTGACCTGATTGTTGTCATAGAACATGCTACCTCTAATCAAGCAGTACTTTTACATCTTATATAAATTGATTAGAATTAGCTTAAGTTATCTGAGACACAATAGAAATGTGTTAATAATATAATTATTATTATTTCAAAATTATAGCTGAGCCATTAGAAGCTGCATTGTTAATGATGTCGTTGGCGAGAGATCTCCTTACAGATTTAGCTCTCACGACGAAAAAAAAGATCTTTCAATTTGATGCACGAAGTGGAAAAGTGAAGGAAAAATGAATGAAGCAACCCGTGTAAGAAAAGTGTCCGAGAAGGACTCGGAATTCACGTTCTTCAGCACTCTGGGATGACTTTTCCTCGTATGGCTAACCAGTCATTCCTTTAATATCAAACGGTTCTGAGACATACTGAGGATCAGTTAAAGCGGCATATCCAGTACAGTCCTAATGGGAGGATTTATTTTTTGCTCTTAATCTTCTGGGCACAGTGAAGAAGCGGCTCAGAATTGACCCGGCTCCTGAGAACGTTGTCTGCTGCTCGTCTGCTAGAACAATTCCCTCGAACAGCGTAAAAGCAAAAGCTTGAAAACAATCATCGAGGCTGTGCATTCGACTGCCGCAGATCGTTGCATGTTGCACCACCTACTAGAGAAGTTCGAAACAGCTAAACAAGATTTAGTCCGCCGAATGTGTTTCGGAAAAACGTAGCCGACATGTCATAGCTGCAATCAGACATTTATAGCTTTCGTAACTCAGCAAAATCCACCAGAGCGTCAATGGAATTGACCAAAGCTTAGTGTTAACGAGATAATTATTGTGTGGTTTAGACCTTGCTGGAGGGCAGAAAATAACACGATTGCATTCACGTACATGCTCAGCACCATAAACAGAAGCCATGCGCAGACTCTCAAATTTAGCTCTGGAAACGGTTAGTTTGACTAATGCACATTTTAAACTATGTCGTCCAAAGGTAGAACATGACGCGAAGTTTTAAAGTGTAACTTGATCTGTTAGCAATGTTTAAGCGGGTGACTCTACATCTACTTATTATTCAATTCCATAAATAAATTTAAGTAAATAAATATTTATCAATGTACATGAAATCGGAACACACCGGGTGGGGTGCGAGTGAACTACAGAAAATAGCTCTGCCAAAGGTAGTAGATCCGTCTGAGAAACCAGTGTCTTGGTCAAATTCTGACGAAAGTATGCAGTTTCAACATTTTAATTTGATAAATCCTCACACTTTTTGGTATTCCGAGCTTCAATTATTTCAGGTAAGCGGATACAGCTGTGTAAGCATTGCGAAAAGTATGCAACATTCAAAAGAGACGATAGATGTGTCCTATGCCCACCCAAACAGCTTTCCGAGTCCAACCGCAGTATACGTATTCTCGAAGGTTCTTTAATGGAGACCCACAACCCCCTGACGACCGACGAAAGGTCACAATCTAGACACATTAAGCAGGGTGTAGTGTCCGACTTGCCCACAGTCGGATGTTATCAAGTCGGAGTCTTCTAATGGTAGGGGTTTACAAGATTTATGTTGAATATGCTATCCAAAAAATATGCTACCAAAATGCATAATTGTGTACTTCGTCTTACTATCATTTGCACTATACGCTTTGAAATTGATGGTCTCATTTGTCATTAATTTCTCCCATGTCATTGATTAAAACGTCATTGCCTTTAATTTGCATCTGTTTAGATAAGCCTCGAAATGTCACCGACAAGTATGTGGACATGAAAACATTTCTTCAGTCAACATGTAACGTATTCGATAGCAATCCGCCACTTGCAGAGTCAGACTGTCAATGGTACGAAGCCCAGTCTTCCGGATTCCTGCGCCGGATGAATTTAAAGTCGGAAAATAATGAGGTTGCAACTTTATATGTCTGCAAATGCGTGTATTCTTACGCTGGGAGCTCTACAACCGTAATGGCTAGATTTTTCATAAACATGGCAGGTATTAAATCGCTGCAAATGGTATTGAGGATATTGACTATAGTTCACCTATACGTTGCTATGCTCTGAATTGCAGCCAACCTAAATTATTGACAAACAGGTTAATCAAGTCTATTCAGTAAACAATCGCCAAAAACTAACGTGATAATCTAAATGACGTTTAATCAAGGCAATCGTGTCACCTGTCAGCAGGCACTCTCAGACGAATAGCATAAACAATGCTTCGAGTAAACAATGTGTTTTACTCGCACAAATGAAAGCTGACTCTCGCAATTGCTAAGTAGGAACTTTAGGCACGAAATTCATTATAGTAGTCTAACAAAATCTCTACAATCACGATAAATATTCATCACTAAAAACGAATGGCGATAAAATTAACTTATCCGACGCAATTACTTAGGATGCAATGAATGTAACTTGTACCCATTGCGACATGTGCTGGAGCAGTTTCGTCTATAAATTGATGGTTAATTTTACATGACTGCTTCGTAATTTTAATCACTACTTATAACACGTATATATATATATTATATGTTATAAATAATATAAATAATATATATATATATATATAATAGGTTTACAAAGTAATGTAACGTAATCATGTTATACATTCAACTGTGTAAAAACTGCTTTTCTGTGGTACTAACCCCAATGACGCTGCTAAATAATTTTACCAAATCTTGATTGCCGTTACTGTGTACACACTAGTCCCTGCCAGTGAACAATGCTTTTGATTGGCCACTGTCACTCCGAGTCTTTTGGTTGAAATTTCCCGAAGCTGCGGAAAATAATTTTTAGCTAGCCTGCTGCTTGACGAAACTAATCCTAGATTCAAAGTTGCAAAATAAACGGTTCACCTAAAAAGTAGTTTAGGCGTCTAATTGTAGGCATGTAATTTCCATGCTGACGGAGGGCAAAATTCTGGTGGCACCATACCTTAATGGCTACTACCAGGCGGAAACAGAGTCATGCTATTCCCAAGAAGCCGTAATGGTTCCAAGTCAATATGAACTTCGCGGTGGCAATTTTGATTCTGACTCGGGCATATCATTGATTGGCTCTTCCAGCCGAGCTGAACTGCTGCAAACATTTCTAAAGATATGGGGTTTTCTTCGGATACTAAATAATAAATAACAAATACCTACATTTAATACATCCGGACCAATCCGATGCTTGAGGACATTAGGCTAATGAGCGTTTTCTACAGCATCTGGGCTGCGGTACATAATATATTGGTTCTCAGGGCTAAGACATTTCCTATCCAGCTGCTAAATTAGCTTCATCCTTCAGAGCTATAATAAGCTACTGCTTTAATGAGACTTACAGTATCAACTACCGTACCTACTCACCTCTAATCATGTTATCTATGATAACGTTGAGATGCTATGACCAACCGCATGATGAGGCTTACTTTACAGCATACTTCAAGTGACTACAGAAAGATTAATTTTGGTAATGGAGCTATACAAATTTGTTATTATTGTTAATGACATTATTTTAACTTAACAAGGCTTCCTAATTAAAGTCGTGTTAGTTGAAGTGTTCTTGCAACCAAAGGCTCTTCTAAAGCTCTATTATCTGTTATTGGGCTTCAAGAAAAACTTTAATTGAAACACTCTGCATCATCAAGAGTTTTGAAAGAATCTAATTATGATGCGTTATGCTACTTAAAATCTATTTGGAGATACTTATATGTCTAACCAATAAAGAATAAAGCCACAAATGTTTAAAAAACTACAGTTTTATTTATATCGGTTTTCATGTAATAACTTGAATCTAGTTTATGCAGACGCACGCTATCCTGCCTACTATGTAGCCGACTTCAGAGGTGCTAGCAAATTCCCACTACGGCCCCTCTACTTTGTTTGTCCGTGCTAGGCCTTTACGCTGGGCCCGCCGGCAACAGTGGTTCACGGGTGATCGACCGGGTACACAACACTTTATATAATACAAACGCATGCGCTATACAAAGACGGGACTAAACAAGTCTACAGAGGAAGGTTCCGTACAAGGTAAACTACAGGGGCGGAGGATGACGCCACAAGCACGAACAAACGTGTTAGTCCTCAGTCGGCTTCCACAGTCGCACCGTCACCGGACTATCTCACCAGTACAAGCGTACGCCGTCCAAGACCCGGCTAGCTGAGTACTGTGGGATAGATGGAGCGGACTTCTACCACCGTCGAGAGCTTCCGCCGAACGAGAGCGAGCACGCGGTCCCAAGTTTCGGTCCTCGGGCCTCTGGGAGCTGGCCCCAAGCTTTGCCCTTCCGCGGCAAGGCCACGCCCAGCCCGGCGTGTCGAATGTCAGTGGGTCCACCTACTCTTGGGTACAATTATAAAGTGAATTTGTTCGAATAATAGCGACCGGTTTGCACCATCGGCCATGCCCTGCTGCTAAAAAGAACTTCAGAAGAAACAGATCGAAGCCAAACTATTCTATAAGTGTGGCTTTAGCATGTGCTATCTATATAGAAATTATTTTATAAATGTTTTTCAACTGCAGTTAAGCCTAAAAATATTAAAAATGAGCAGCTCTAGTAAAAATCTGATTTACTGAAATTATATGCATGCACCGCATTTATAAGCTAATTAGGACAAACTCATTTGGGTATTTGAGCAGGTGTGGAAAAGTAAATAAATTTAATTTTAGCTTAAGAATGTATCGAATTTAAAATCTGGGGGAATTAATGCATGTATGATGACCCAAATTGGTCGATACATTTGAGACATCATGTTTTCAGTTTTGTAACTCACTGCTTGCCGGTCTAACGGTGTGTGCAGTGACGTGCTTACAGTTGGTACAAAACTCTTTCGCTAGGCTTGGCAGTAGTGAGTATCACAGTTGCAGCTTCAGACAACTTCTTGCCGACATGCACTGGTTTCCAGTCAAGCATTGCAACGTCTAGAAGGTTCAGTCGCTCACTTTTACGCCCCCCCTGTTCTGTGACTGGAGCTTACTCATCAGAACTACTGCCCCATCAAGCTAAGCATCCTAACATTTGCTTTTTTTAATATAATCCCTTACCCATATCCCCGACCAACATCCGATCAATGGAAGAACATGTTTTTAGCTCGTAAGCTCCCAAAGCCTGAAACTCACATCCGACTGGCATCGCGACATCCAATGACATGGCTTGATTCAAAAAGTAACTAGAAGCGGATCAATTTATCACAGCACTAGTGTGTTCCTTTGATTCGTCCTTCATGTGCCTATTCATGCTAACACTGCCCATGCTGCCACTAACCGTACTTACGGCTGATGTTGTGCACAGCACCCCTATCCGTACCATTTGTGCTGTTTATTGAGCAAAAAACAGCTAGCCATACTATCATGCTTCTTTGTACCGAATGCAAAGTTAGCAGAAATAGATGGAGTTCTCTGAGGGCACTATGTTAAATGCATTATAATAATAGATTTCCCAAAGAAAATCTGAAGTTGTACTCTGAGAAAGAACTAAACTGACTAAAGCTAGTTTAGGTGTAATAGAACGTCTAGTTATTTGCACAGCCTTTGTAAAATATCTTTCTCTGTAAAAGATACTTGCTACAAGCAAGTAATTAACAATAAATTAATAATTAAAAACTATTTTTTTCAAGCCATATTTGAGGCACATTACTATCAGGAGAATAGTAATAATATTACTTTTTTCTTAGCCGTCATATAACTCAATGTTTTTCTAGGCACTCTAAATTGTGTACAATTGAAGCATGATCGACTTGTTAGTAGTAAAATTCTCAATGACAACAATCATAGTATTGTCGGAGGTGACATCAGCATTGTCGGCATGCAAATCTAGTTAGTTGCAGCATACACAGTGTCAGCATCCGTAATCACCCAAATAACGTATCTATAGACATATTAAACTCTGTTATAATTAGATGCATTTAGCTTATTTGAAAATATAATGAAGTCTAGGGATATCTTGGAGCCAGTTGGAAGTGAGTTATAGGTTTTTGGGAGCAGCAGACACGGTCTCCTAAACATTCGGGGTACTTAAGATATCGTAGGTATAGGTTGCAGAAAATCAGGCAGTACAATCGTTAGCGTGGTAGGAAAGTAAATCTGATTGGTCGGCTTTAGCTAATGAATGAAGGGAGCTAAAAAGTAAGTAAAGGAAGCTTGAAGTCAATGAGGTTCTTGGCTGTTAGCTACTGCAGATCGTCGAGAAGTTGTGTGACGTGGCACATGTGAAGCTCACGTCAGACAAGCCTAGCTGCAAAGTGTTGTACGGCTTTTAAGCGCTTGAGTGCCGGTGTCAGCTAGAAGAGCTAGTACTGAATTACGCCAGTCGCTTAAATATTTAGCAAATGCCTTGAATAATTGAGATGCAGTATCCCTGTCTATTCGAGCCCGAAGCCTGACAGCTTAGCCGATGTTGTCCCTTAATTAAAGGTCCCTTCGAAAACTGACTCGTAGATTTAATGGAGAATCAACACTTGATATGCTATGGAAGAGCCGATTCCGAGTGTGGAACATTTTAAATTCTGAATCATACTTGGTTTGGCCGTACCTAGTAGATTACCATTGCCATATTTCCGTTAAAAAAACTTGTCTGCCATCCATTTGATATATATCCGTCTGTAACTCCACAAAATCAAAAAGACCATGACGATGTCATCAATGTATCTAGCAAGAAGGATGAGAGAATTTGATCTCCTGGAGAGCTGGCAGGGATCAAAGCAAGAGTAAAACTGAGAGCAACCAATTTAGCGTTGAGAGCGTGCAATCGTGTCTATCAATCACATAGGCAAGCATTGAAGTGGATACTGAAAGAACCGAATCCGGCATCGAGCTCTGAGGTACCCAACACTTCAGCGATTCCGTGGATGATACTTTTCCATTCACATCAATACTCTCGCGTCGTTCGTAGCGTGCGAAGATCGAAGTTAAACAAGTTCAGTGCACCACCAGTGATGCCCAATTGAGACGAGAGGCCGTCGAAAACGACTTCGTGTTCCATATTATCAAAAGCTGACGAGAGATTGAGAACAGCAACCAGAGAGACTCTACATTGGTCTGTTCAACTAAAGATGTCGTTAAACACCGAAACCAATGCTGAATCTATTTAACAGTTGGCTCTAAAACTGCATTCAAATTAAATAGCTGGGTGTAAAGTTGCAATGCATGAATTCAGCCAGTTCAACACGACTTGTTCAAATGATTTTGATGAGAACGGTAGAAGAGAGACTGGTTTCTAATTCCTTAATTTCTCTCAGGCTGGTGATTTTATAATAATAATAATGATGCATATGATGAAGCGCCTTCACCGTACTCAATCTGTCTCTAGCTGCTTCAGATTTGCTGCCAAGGGAAACTTAATCTAACGGTGAGTAATATCATGCATGATAAACGACATGAATAACATGGTTAGGGGTGACATGCACAGGGTCAGCATGCAAGTGTTTTTAGCTGCAGCATGCACAGGGTTAGCACTCATAAACACATGGAGGGCAAATCACAGGGACCCAACTAAATGCTGTCCTAAATAAGTGTGTTTTTAAGTTCTTTTTAAATGTGGTCAAGTCAGGGTATGTTCTGACGCGAGTCGGGATTGAGTTGAAGGCTTTGGGAGTGAACAAACTAAGTGCACGGTCTTCAAACGATTTGAGTTTTGTACGAGGTATTGGGAAACTGTTAGATTCCGAAAAGCAGGTGGTAAGATGCTTGGCCTGGTCGGGGAGTAGATCTGAGAGATAGGCTGGAGCCAAAGAATGAAGTGACCTAAAAGTTAGAGACAAAACCTTGGAGTCAATCCATTTCTTGACTGGGAGCCAGTGCAGGTTTGCGAGAATTGGTGTGATGTGGCAACTGCGAAGCTCACGAATGACCAGCCTAGTAGTTGATTTTTGCACCAGCTGTATAAGCGTGATTGCACATGCCGGTAGGCCAGCATGCAGTGAGTTTCAGAAATCAAGACGGGATGTCACAAATGCATGAACCAACTTGGACGTTGTATCCTAATCTGAACAAGCCCGATTTTGAGCAACGGTATGTAGCCGAAAGTAGGCAGACTTGATTGTGGAGCCGATGAGGTCGTCTGACAAAAAGTCACTTTGGAACATGTCACCTCGATTTCTAGCCGGTTCAACCGAAGAGATGAGGGCACAGCCAATTTTGAGATTCAGCCTTTCCAATCTCTGAATCACACTGTGTTTTTCCACAACTAGTTTGCTAGCTTTATCATGGCTTAGTTTTAGAAAATTTGCTGCCATCCATGAGAGAATTTCATCAATACATACAGCAAGTGAATTTAGAGAATTTGAGATGCTCGAAGGCTGGATGGATCAAAGCAAAAGTACGATTGAGTGTCACCCCCATAGAAGTGAAAGCCTAAATTGTGCTTGGCAATCACGTCAGCAAGACGGATAATGTAAACCATGTTAATAACCGGACCTAGCACCGAGCCCTGAGTTACCTTATGTTTCAGAGGTACCTCGGGTGATCTCTGCCCATTCACATCAATACTCTAGAAGCTCCCACTGAGATTGGACCTGAAACATTGCAGAGCAGTGCCAGTGATGTGCAGGTGGGATGAGAGGCGCTCAAGAAGAAATTCACGATCGATTGTATCAAAAGCTGCCGAAAGATTGAGAAAAAGAAGTAAAGACACTTTAACTATGTCTGCATTCCTAATTAGGTGGTTTTTTACCGTAAGTAATGCTGATTCTGTACAGTGATCAGCTCTTAAGCCAGGCTGGGACATACTAGCATAAATTTATTTTATACTTTTGAAAGATGCCGGAAAATGAACAAATGATAGTGACAAGATTATGGTGTTAGCTATGCATGGCAACAGCTGATCAATGCAATGAAGAACCAGGGCAGTGGGAATAGGGTCTTAAGGAATAGTTGGGCTTTATTATTTAAATATTATATCCAGGATGCAATCACTCGTAGCCTCCTTGAGTGTAAAATGTAGACGCTTCAAGAAACGGTGAGACCATGGTACAGAGAAATCATTGAAGTTATTTACTTTATGCATCAAAGCATAGCCAAGCAAAAGCGTAGCCTGTTACAGCTACACTGTAAAGGATTAAGCGTGATATTTAATAGCAGGCTCAGTGATATAACTCCAGCGAAACAGTGTACTCTAAAAATGGCTTCATTTAGCATCGACACAGTAACAATACATTATTGCATAATAAATTCCAGCTAATTTAAATGGATTAAAAAATCATATTGTCTTAAGTTTCGGTGAAACCTACTTTTATCTTAGAAATGCTGTTCACGATCGTGTTCTTTCTATATCATTTGTGCTAAAACTAAATATGTAGCGATATTATAACCCACTAACCTATATCGCTGAACTTCTCTATAACTTCGATGCCGATTTCGAGGGCACCATCTGCAAGCCATCTGGAAGTTTTAAATAAGTCCCACTATGATGTTAACAATATATCATGACGTAGGCGCGGCACCGTAGGGGAACTGAATCTCAGTTCGGGCACTTTGATTATGAGTCACTCAAAGCCTTACAATTTCTTTGTAATACTAGCACGGAGCGAAGTTACATGGTAGCAACGCAAAAACACTAAAAAGACTTTACACGTCTATCTAGCAGAAGACCGTAGGTACTCGCAAGTCATTAGCTTGTAAGCTAATGTCGTCAAGTACATGAGTGTCCCAATAATCCTTTACTGAGGCTTGTGATTCGGTCCAGGTGATAGGTGTACTTAAGAATTTAGCACGTACGAAAGAATGACATTATCAAACATATGATTTCCTGATAACGAGTACAAGACGCTGACGCATGTGACCCGTCGTTTACCTTTGTGTACCACGAACAACTGTAGCCCCGACGTTGCAAGTTTTGCAAGTACTCTCAATGGTTTGGCGGTTGAATAACTTCGATTCAAAGAAACTAAAATTGGGTCGAAAGATATGTGTGTATCTATATTCTCACGAGAATAAAAAGTCTCAGTTGCCAGCATATCTTCATCGCCTCTACATTCAAAAGCGAGGTTTCTTGTTTCAAAATAACCCGGAAAAAGTACCGCATCAGCTGTTGAGTTAGCCCACTTCTAGCTACACAAAAACGCAATAACGCATGCACACGCACATATGCACACACACATATATATATATATATATATATATATATATATATGCATGTATATAGTACGTATATATATATATATATATATACATGCACATATACATATACATATACACACAGACACACACACATATATATATATAATTATTTAATTTGTATAGCTCCGTAAGAGAACTTATATCTATGCAGGTGCTTCACACGCGCCACGGGGTTAGAGTTCACGGTCTCTGCCAGACCTTGGTCAAGGAGTGCACTTTAACCGCTTGGCTAAAAACGCTCGAAATTGGAAAGCTGTGGATAATTTCCGGCTGTCTTAGGTTCTTAATCCCTAGCGAAGCTGATCCACAAGTTTAGGCTTTATGTCGAGGCTTGTGCTAAGCATTAGCGTGAAAGTAATTTTGCCTTCATCATTAGACGCTTGCATTTCATGTGAGCTTATAAGATAAGCTCGAGTAGTGGTAATGAAGCATCTGCAATGCTGCTCAGCCTTAGAAGACTTGCATTTCTATGTATTGCACCTCCGTCTGTAACTCCGCACTGCCACACAGGCTACGTTTGCGTTATACTGGACAGTGTTCTTATGCTCTCAAAGCCTCAGCGGCCTCTCACCTCATATACGGTAACCTACAGACTTCGTAAATTCCTTGCCACTAAGTAGCTTCTCTGGTTAATAATAGGGCTGCACAATGTTTGGTGCACAAACTGTTTTCTTACGTCGTATCCGTTTGAAATGCATCACAACAATGTTTTTTATGGTAATCGTTTGAATGCTAAACTGCACCAGTGCCTTAAAACTGCATTTAATTGAATGATGGGCGAATGTATTCTTCTCCTCTGTTTTCAAGTACCTGTAAATCACAACCATCAGATCTCACTACTTTCCTATTACTCCACTTCCAGACTGAAATGCAATTCAAATTAAATGAAAGTGCGTCTCTACCTAGTGGTGTATCCTTTAAACTCGACTATTTGATGGTGTCCAAATGCGCTTGCGTATACTGTGCTTTAAACGAGGAGCTGATACGCGTTCAAAAATAAAAATAACTGAAAGTGTACGCAGACCCCTAACTTACTGAGTGTCTTTCCAGCCGCCACGCTAAACGTGAGCCCAGCTGGTTAAGATACTTATGAACATTAATTAGTTTTGGCAGGAAATTGTCAACGTGGATGGTTGCAAGTGCCCGTTTTCTGGCAAGCTCCTTTTGTCACGAGGTGTCTGCTCTTTCGCTTGCAGGTTCTAATCAGGGGTCTTCAAAGTACGTCATCATGTCTTCAATCCTCGCCGTCCTAGTGCTGCCTCTGATAGTTCTCTCGGTGATTTGGTATCTGAGAAAGATGACTCACGCCAAGAAGAAGTCGGAGAAGAAGGCCGGAAAGAAGAAAGGCGGCAGAAACAAGCGAAAGGACTCGGACCAATCGGAGGCGGAAAGCGAGCGGGCGGCGGACGCACAGTCGCGCCGCGGCTCCGCCGGCGGCCAATCGGTGGCGGCCAGCGAGAGAACGACGGACGCGGAGTCGCGCCGCGGCTCCGCCGGCGGAGAGTCGGTGGCGGCGAGCGAGAGGACAACGGCGACGGACGCCGAGTCGCGGCGCGGCTCGGGCGCCTCGAGGAGCAGCGCCGGCTCGGCGGCGAGCGGCGTGAGCCGGATGAGCCGGATTAGCAAGGCGACGGCGACGACTTTTAAAAGCGCACTGAGCACGAAGAGCGCCAAGAGCTTCAAGAGCGCGAAGAGCACTAAGAGCACGAAGAGCGCCAAGAGCGGGAAGAGCTCGAAGAGCGCCAAGAGCTCGAAGAGCGCCAAGAGCTCAAAGAGCGGAAAGAGCGCAAAGAGCGGCACATCCGGCGGCAAATCGAAGGACGGCCGGAGTCGGAAGGGGTCGGACGCAAGTGCCAAGAGCTCGGCGACGAGCGAAAGCCAAGTCTGATTGGCTCGGAGCGCAAGCCAAGTCCGATTGGCTCGGAGCGTGAGCCAAGTCCGATTGGCTCAGAGCTGCAGACGGATCGAGCGGCCCGCGCGGCGGCAGCTGCGGCGGCCGACCGGGCTGGCGCCGCTCGAAACGCTCCCGCTGCACAGTCCGATTTGCCGCCCGAGCGGCGAACGATGGCGCCGCGCGAGCTGCGGCCTAC
Organism: Cristatella mucedo; assembly: GCA_009760855.2. Classification (NCBI taxonomy): domain Eukaryota; kingdom Metazoa; phylum Bryozoa; class Phylactolaemata; family Cristatellidae; genus Cristatella; species Cristatella mucedo. The sequence goes on along the minus strand of WPIO01000066.1, from coordinate 1,194,164 downwards.
GCGCCCTGGGCGCACGGCATTGGGAGTCTCGCTCGGTGCGAAGCGATCGGTTCCGGCGGGTCACCCTGAGCCGTCGCTGGTGCTGCTGCGAAAGGTTCTGCCGGTCGCCGCCGAGCGCTCGGCCGTGAATATACGTTTTTATTGGCGTAGCAAAGAGGTGGCCGCCAAGAGAACGTGGCGCTCGCGAGGTAAGGAGTCCAATGATAGCTGACGCCATTAATCTTTAAGTCACTAAGCGTACGAACCGCTTTTAGTAATATCTCAGCCATTAACTGAAGTGACCAATCTAAACTGAGTCAGTTGAAGAGCCGTTATATAAGTGACACCGTAGACAGGAGTTGAGGTGGGTGAAGATGGAGCCGAGTTCTCCCACCCCCGAGACCACATTTATACCTCCTACGTCGCGCACGAGCGAGCGAAAATCCGGAAGGAACCGGCAACTACCGGAGCAGTGGTGGTTGCTGGTTTTTTATGCCTGACCCAAATCCTTTAGATTTTGAAAATCCTGAAGCAAGTAAGAAACCTTAAATAAAGACGAGCCGGACGATTGTCGTGCTAAAAATTTCAACAAATGGTCAAGTGCTAGAAAGTCGAATGAAGGAAGACTTTTCTCGCTCGTGAATTAAACCATTCGACTCTGAAGCACACGGTACCTATGCTACTATTCAACGCTTCTGCGTAGTAGTCATTGCCGAACCCGTCCTGCTCGGTTACCAATCAAACGATGCGTTTACTTTCCGGCTACGAAACTTGCCATCTCGCGATTGAACTTGCATGCCGCTGCTTCCATGCCAGCTGGTCTATTAGAGAAATAGTTCGCTTAATTTCAGCACTCGGCAACCTCAAGTATTTCAGAAAACGACAAACAGCTACTGTTCTAGTGATTATAAGGCTATATCTACTTACTAAAACGCACCATTAAGTAAAGCTAATATATACGAGGCGAAGCTGATAACGTGGTTTTCATCCAAAGAATTAGCTTTATCCCAGCTAATCATCACTAGTGCGTTCGCAATACTAAATAAACCAATATGAATTCACTGCTAAGTGGTTGCTCATTTTAATAATTCTTTAGATTTGGCCTAGCCTAATAAACTTCTTGGATTAGTAAGAGAGAATTGGTTTAATAAATACAATATGTATTTTAGGCAATAATGATAGTAACACTAATACAAGCAGATTTGTATTGCACTCTCAGAGAACTGAATCTGCACAGTAGAAATGGTGACCATTGGTTTCTGCAGCCATTGGTCATCCATTAGGCCCACAAAGACCTTGTACTAATTTCAAATCTTGACTAAAATCAGTGTTTATATTACGTTTCTGTTGAACATGATTAAATTTTACGCTTTTATGTAATACATTGGCCATTAGCAATTTGTATTTCAGTCACTCAGTCAATTCATTTGGTGTCACAAGCGGTTGTTAACTGCGTAGCTGCGTGAGCAGTATGGCTTATATTGCAAAACCCGGTTTTTAATTGCTATATGTGGGTTAAATTAGAGGAAAACTGAATTAGACTTCAGTAGGAGATGATGGCTCGAGGCTAACAGGCCATGTGGTGGGCTCCTCATCGCGGATACTGGTCGTCAGCAAATACAGTCTGACTGTGCTGCTTGTCAGACAGCTGTCGTTGACCTTACAAAAGAGATTTAGAAACCATCAGATTGACCCAGAGTTGACCATTGAGCCGGACCAGAGGCGTCCCTACTGATCAGAGCTACGGGCTGAACGTAGGCATGCAGCGGCTGCATTTTCTGGCGTGTCGGCAGCTCTCGCTCGTAACCTGGCAACTAGTCGAAGGAGGAGCCAAAGCTGGCAGATCTACTCAGCATTCACCACTGCCTCTGGTAGTATTGCAGAGTCGTGTTCGTGTCCGGCTGTCGGGATTCACATGGATCTCGTTAGAAGATCATACCAGCTCCACAGTCCAATCCGCCTATTTTCAGCTTTATAACATTCCTAAAATTCAGGCTTGTTTAGATAAGGATACCACATGTAACACGGTCCATTCATTCGTGACATCCCATCTCGACTTCTGCAACTCACTGCTTACTGGCCTACCAGCATGTGCAATCAGGCGACTGCAGCTGGTGCGAAACTCTGCAGTTAGGCTTGTCTGTCGTGAGCGTCGCAGTTGCCACATTAATCCACTTCTCGCCGACCTGCACTGGCTACCAGACAAGCAAAGGATTTGTCTTCAAGGTTTTGTCGCTCACTTTTAGGTCCCTTCAGTCTATGGCTCCAGCCTATCTCTCAGATATACTACCCCATCAGGCCAAAGCATCGTACCATCCGCTTTTCGGAATACAACAGTCTACAAATACCCGTACAAACCTTAAATCCTTTGGAAAACATGCATTTAGTTCGTATGCTCCCAAAGCCTCTAACTCCCTCCCGACTTGCGTCAGAACATCCTCTGACCTGACCACATTTAAAAGGAACCTCAAAACACAACTATTTAGGATAGCATTTAGTGGGTCCCCGTGATTTGTCCTTGATGTGCGTATGCATGCTGACACTGTGCATGCTGCCACAAACCACATTTGCATGCTGACCTTGTGCATGTCACCCCTAACTGTGTTATTCATTTTGTTTGCTTATCAAGCATGATATAACTCTCCATTCAATTGCATTTCACGTTGCAGCAAATGTAAAGCACCCAGAAAGAGATTGAGTTATCTGAGGGCGTTTTATCAAGTGCATTATTGTTATGATTATTATTCTTATGGTGAAGAGTAGAGCATGCAGGGTGTTGTGTGCGGTCCTCTGAGTTTCAGGAGAGGCACACGGTTGCAGCAGCAACCTTTGTCTCTTTTTGAGCAGGTGCAGTGAACTCGATTGGAAGCAAAAGCCCACTCGGCCCACTTCTGCACGGGGTACTTCCGGCGCGTTATTCTGCATTACCAAGCTGAGTCGGTCAAGCTTTGAAGCTGCTCACACCAACCAAGGTCAGGCTGAGGTGGTGGGTTCAACCCGGTGGCATATTAGAAGTGCCTGAATAGAGATTAAGTTCTCTTGGGAAGCTATGCAAATATTTATTTATTTATCGTCGTCTGGTAGCTGTAGCTACTAAACGTAGGTATTGGGTGTCATCCACCGGATGAAGCCACATTTCGCCTTCAATACTGATGACCTCTCCGTGACCCTGTGGCCTAAGTTAGTGCCAGAATGGGGAGGTGGAGCTTTGCAGCATCACTTCATGAGCCCTCAACCAATCGCATTTCATTGCTGGAGCAGGCAGCAGCAGCCAATGGTTGCACTACCACAGCACCCTTTGCCCAGCTGGCATCAGACTGACTTCCATCGGCGATTCAATTTTAGGCGCGTGCGCCCGGCGACAACCACCAGTGATGCAGTATTATTAGTGTTAGCATATTTATGCATTTCGCGTTTCGCCCCAGGTCTCGTCTTTGATGTGCTTACGCGTGCTAACACTGTGCATGCTGCCACTAACCACATTTGCATGCTGACCCTGTGCATGTCACCCCTAATCCTATTATTCATTTTGTTTGTTTTTCAAACATGATTTTACTTACCATTCAATTGCATTTCACTTTGCAGCAAATGTAAAGCGCCTAGAGAGAGATTAAGTTCTCTGAGGGTGCTTTACCAAGTGAATTATTATTACTATAATTATTATTACGGACAGCCGACTCACATTTGCTATGAGCAAACGGCTTTTAGCCAGGCAAATAGAAATAAATAGATCGAGCCCCCTGAATTTCCAATGACGAGTACCTAAAATGAGTCGTTAAGATGCTTGCCCAGACCATGGTTCGGCCGACGTTGTGGGCTCAAGCCCTGAGGCATGTGTTAAGCACCCGAACAGAGTTTAAGTTCACTTAAGGCGCAATACAAATAAATTATATACATGCATATTTAATTATCAGATTTTCGTAAAACGCTAGTTAGTCCTACACTTAAAGTGTGAGTAAGCTCCCGGCTTGTCAACAGCACCTGTTTGTCAGTGCAACATAAACTGTAGCCTGCGTTCTTGACGAGGAACCAATACTGTACGTATGTGAGTGAGTGTGTGTGTGTGTATGTGTGTGTGTGTGTGTGTGTGTGTGTGGGGGGGGGGGGGTTGTGTGTGTGTGTGTGTGTGTTTGTGTGGACGCTCGTGCACACACGTGCACATGCTTGCTGTTCGAGCAAGCAGGAGAGCCACCCTCTATCTCTAAATCTCTCTCTCTCTCTCTTACACTTTCCCTACTTATTATCTATGCGGACAAGATGAATGGTGAACCTTACCAACTGTTTATGCTGACCCTGTCCCTTTTACTTCTAATCATTGTATGTTACTGAAATTTCACTTTCTATTACGACGCATACGAAGATACCACATTTACAGCAAATTTTAAGTGTCTAGAAAGAGATTAGGTTCTCTGAAAGCACTACGTACTATCATTATTGTTAGTCTAGTGTACAATTTGACGTTTTAGGTCAGATTTTTTAACAATGGATTAAAGTGATTTTATTGCTAGCAAAAAGACTACATGTAAAAATGTATTTTTCATTTTCTAAATAAGTCTGTTCGCAATGATGATTTGTTAAGGACATCTAGGAAGCTGTTTATTTAGTTTAAATGATGTTGGTGTCTTGCAAATGACTCCGAGATGTTCTCTAAAGAAATTCACCATAGGGACGTTGATATATGTAGGACCTGAATTATTTGCAGCCTAAATACTGTGATTCACCAGATTGAGAAGATGATTGGATTTTTTGAAATAACGGATCCTGATGTTAGCTAAAACTCTTTCCAAGAATGGTGCATTTTTGAATGTAGGGTCTGCTGGTTATGAACTCTCTTTTTTGACAGACCATAATCATTATATTATTCATCTTCTGACGAAGCAGTATCGGATTTTCTTGAGGAGGTGAAGAATAAGTCTCGTGTGATACAGTCGTTGCCAGTATATGGATTGGAGAATTTCCTATCGATTTCTACAACAAAGAATAAATACGATGTTTCAGCCACCCAGTTCAACCTAAATGATTCCTGGTAAATTACCGTGGGCCCTGAGAGTTTGGCGGCATTATAACTGATTATCTGCGTAAATAGTTTGGATACTAATTCATATCTGTATCGTAAATAAATTAGTACAATATAATTCACATCAAATTTAAGCTAGCTTTTTTGAAATGCACCCGGTACGTTCTAAGCAAAAGGCCAATATTTAGGAAATCAGTCAAGTGTCCATATAGACCTGCTTCTCTTGTTCGGCTTTGTATGTAATTGCAAAAACTACACTCGTAACTTAGTTACATTGTGGGCCAAGGATTAAATACTGACATAGAACACGCATGAGGAAAATTGATTAGCGATGAGGCTGTAGATCACCAGCTTAGGACGTCATTATGGAAACCACTGTTTAAATTCTACCTTATTTGCCAAAATTTAAGCTGCCATGATAATAATAATAGTAATTCGCTTGATAAAGCACCCTCAGAGAACTTAATTTCTCTCTAGGCGCTTTACATTTGCTGCGAAGTGAAATGCAATTGAATGGTAAGTAAAATCATGCTTGAAAAACAAACAAAATGAATAATATGGTTAGGGGTGACATGCACAGGGTCAGCATGCGAATGTGGTTAGTGGCAGCATGCACAGTGTCAGCACGCATAAGCACATCAATAATAAGACAAGCTAAAGCGTACATGACTGAAACTTGCTGACCTTGTCAGTGTACACTCCGATTTTCCTTTCAAAATATAACCAGCTAACGTAAAATGTAGATACCTTCCACGAACGTGAGATGAGTTGGATTGGCTTGAAGATCGAATTTCTACTTGCCCTATGGTGGATATTCATCTTAATTTAGTTGTCAGTACTTAAAACCTTACCACTTGGGTGTATATGCTTATGAAATTATCAGCTGAATCCTAAAGCCGCATCATTCCAAGTTATTTTAGGTCTCTATCTTGTTTCGTAGACGTTTTACTGGCTTCAGTAACACATCTGTCAGCCAAAATTGCTAAAGCTCGTCCATGATAGAAAAATCAATAATTTAGAAGCACCAGGAGGTAATGAAAACGGGTAGCAGCAGCACCTTCAAACAAAAATGGCGGTCATTTTGTAATAGATTTCACATAAAAAACAAGTGCTCGCAGTACTAACTCTGTAATACTGCCATGGAAATTATAAAATGCAGGATACATAAACTATCTCTAACGAGGTTAACCGAAACTTACCTGGAGTTAATCATTGCGATAATATAACCCAGTTCCAGGTCAAGACTGAGCAAAAGCGTTCGATTATAATTACAAAAGTTATTGAAAGCGTTTTCGTCTGATCAAAGTAAAAACCATGCACTTGGCATGCTAGACCATAGCAAACAATTAATAGATATGGAGAAGGCATCCAGGGTAAAAGAAGAAATCCACCAAAACTGAATGATTTGACCAATAATTTGAAACACAATTCGAAAAATGTCTTCTTTGAAGCTATATAATAATAATAATAATATCTCACTTGATAAAGTCCCCGCAGCTAAGCACTTTCCATGTGCCTTACAGAAGCATGACCAAACGATTATTGGTAACACGCACCAGGCAACATGCATGCCATGGTTAGAAGAAGCATACAGGATTTCAACTTGTAAAACCTGCTTAGCGGATGCATTCACAGCGTCTGCACCCAAAAGCACAAGCAAAGTGAATCGCCACGACTGACTAAAGGCTGTGGTAAACAGGAGAATTACATGCTTCTTTTAAATGTTGTTAAGTCCAACGTAGTGGTGACTTAAGATGAGAATGAGTCAAAGTCTTTGTAAAAAAAGGCAACATGTCCAAGGCATTGAAGGTGCTTGCAATAAATAACTGTACCACTTTAGTAGGTACACTGTTAGTTTTAGCCTAACCTGGTAGAAAAACCATTATATTAGGTAGGCCGGAGTCAGATGATGAAGGAAGCTATAGATGAGTGTAAGGTCCTTCAATCCGATGAGGTGCTCGGCTGGAAGATGTTTAAGGGCAGCACGTAGTGGTGTGACCGAACAACCACAAAGCTAACAACAAACAGACCTAACCAGAGTTTTGCACTAATTGCAAGTACCTGATTGCATATGCAGACATGGTGCAATAGTATCGTTTACAGTAATAATGCACTAGATTAAGGGCCCTCAGAAAACTCAATCTCTTTCTAGGTTATTTCCATTGTCTGCAAAGGAATAGGATTGAATGGCTATTGATAGCATGCTCAATAAACTGCAAGAATAGCATGGTTATGGGTGGCATGCACCGGGTCGGCATTAAAGTATGGTTAGTTGCAGCATGCACAACGTCAGCATGCTTAAGGACATAAAGGACGAATCACATGAACCGACTAAATGCTGTGGTAAAAATGAATCGTTTTCAGTTTATTTTTAAATTTGATCAAGTCATAGGATTTCACGATGAAAGTCAGGAGTGACTTCCAGGCCTTGGGAGGATACGAATTAAATGTACGGTCTCCAAAGGACTTTATGTGTGTACGAGATGTAGGTAAACAATTAGATTTCAAAACGATTGGTAAGATGCTTAGCCTGGTGGTACAGTAAATCTGATAGGTAGGCTGAAGCCCAATAAGGAAGAGACCTAAAAGTGAGTGACAAAACTTTGAAGTCGGCGTGATGCTCCAGTGGGAACCATAGCAGGTCGGTGAGAGGTGTTTCAATGTGGCAACTGTGACGTTCACGAAAAAAAAAGCCTAGCATCAGTGTTTGGAACCAGCTGTAAGCACACGATTGCAGACTCCGGTAGGTCAGCAAGCAGTGTACCTGCAGTGAGTTATAGTAGTGGATAAAAAGACATGTATGCTGGAAAGAATTTAGATGCAGTATCCCCATCTTAGTTGGCCTGAACTTTCATAGCCTTATTCAGGTGAAACCTGAGAGAATTAATTGAGGACTAATGCAGTCACCTAGAGAAATGCCACTTCGGTGCTGGACACCAATTGGACTTGAAAAAGCAGGCTGTTGCCGACATCCTAGAGTGCGGCTCCCAGACGGCTATATATATATATATATCTCTCCAGGACACACTAGCCCTTGTTGCAGCAGAATATTGATAGCCCGTGAGCCGGTGGTGAATTTCTGGTACCTCGGGGCCTGGCTGCTGACACTGCGATAACTGCTGAGGCACCTTCGGAGAGGCTTGGCCAGTGTTTTAGGCCATGCCCTGGTGGGGCAGCTCAGAAAAGTGACAGCCGGTGGTGGGGTGAGTAAACATGCCGCTGGCTAATGGTGCAGGTTGCTTGAGTTAATCTTTTTTTTTATCTGCAGCTTGGCCACTGAGCAGGAAAATATCCCGAGTAGTAGAGTGAATACAGTAGATCCATGGTCCTTGTGAGGTGAGACGTGAGCAGTCATTTGTCTTCAGTGGCCGAGCAGCTTCCAGAAGATGGCACACAGATACAAGCCGAAACGAAAGCTGCTGGCACCTGCAACTGTCACATTACGTGATATCCGCCAATATGTAGTAAAGGCCCGTGAGTTTAGCAGGAAAGTGATAGCTCAAATTTTTGTGCCACAGGAGCGACAAAGCATGAGCATTACAGATGCAGCCTGTGAAGAAACAACTACCCAGCGATACCACAGATATCAGCAGTGTGCCTGAACATTTGGCAGGTGAAATCTTGCTCAATGTGTCAGCTATAAGTACTACGGAAGCATGCCAGCTTGAGAAAAGACTGCTGACACCACAAGTAAACTTGCTTTATCTTGCTGTCATCGCAGCATTATATAATTACTAGGTCTCGCTGGCAGGTCCTGTCATCAGAGGCATTGGCGGATGCAAAAGGCTTTGGCCTGCATGTGTGCAGTGGCACGACCTAGCACTGGCCCTTACCAAATCTGGAGCAGGGGCACTCATTTCCTCTCTCGCAGTCGGGTAGTTGTTACCATATAGTAACCAGTTCGGCAAATGACTTGTTGCTAATGATGAAAAGACAAGTACCTAGCTGACAAAGCCAGCTTTGTGGTAGGTGTACTTCCAGTCTTGCTAGGTGGAAAACAACAAAATGGCCCTCCAACCACTTGCTGAGCTGTAACACTTGAGCTAGTCGTCTTAGAGGAAGGCAGGCATAACTACTTGTGGACCAATCCTTTAATACTAGTCCTCCATATCATGGCATCATCAAACGAAATCGATTCTCAGATTTCCTGTCAGAGTGGTAGAGAGACAAACACTGCCAGCAGAGACTAACAATAACATCGTTTCACTATTATTGTTATTACTAATAATATTCCTAAGAGATTTGTCACTGCTGACTCTTGTGTGTGGGCTTCTCTCTCACTCTTTCTCTCTCTTACCTCCCTATCACTCTCTTTGTCTCCCCGTGTCTGTCTCTGTCTGTCTCTGTCTGTCTCTGTCTGTCTCTGTCTGTCTCTGTCTGTCTCTGTCTGTCTCTGTCTGTCTCTGTCTGTCTCTGTCTGTCTCTGTCTGTCTCTGTCTGTCTCTGTCTGTCTCTGTCTGTCTCTGCCTGTCTCTGCCTGTCTCTGTCTGTCTCTGTCTGTCTCTGTCTGTCTCTGTCTGTCTCTGTCTCTCTCTGTCTCTCTCTGTCTCTCTCTGTCTGTCTTTGTCTCTCTCTCTCTCTCTGTCTCTCTCTGTCTCTCTCTGTCTCTCTGTCTCTCTGTCTCTCTCTGTCTCTCTCTGTCTCTGTCTCTCTCTCTCTGTCTCTCTCTGTCTCTCTCTGTCTCTCGGTCTCTGTCTCTGACTCCGTCTCTCTCTCTCTCCCTCTCTCTTTCTCTCTCTCTCTCTCTCTCTCTCTCTCTCTCTCTCTCTCTCTCTCTCTCTGTGTCTAGCACTGGTGCGGGCATGCATACACACACTGACACTGCCATACAAATACAAACACACACATAAATACACTCAAGTGCACACACATGTACATGTATACGCACACACATACACACGTACACATGCATACATTTGCACTCACCCACGCACAAGCACACACTTCAAGACACACATGCAAATGCATGCTCACTCCCACGTATTCTGTGCTTTCTCCGTTGTCTCCCTAAGATCAATTCTGCAGGCATTTACCTGCGTGCTATGTGTGGATGAGCAACCTCATTCAAGAAACACGCATGCTCCAGCCTATGTAAGCTCTAATCTCTGGCACTATATTCTACCATCTCTTCTGCTGTTCACAACTTTCCTTTGCTCTTTCGACTGTCTGGTCCTAAGTCATCACGAGTTCTCTCAGAGAGGCAGCCGGGCATTTTTTAGGCATTTTGCCTGCCATCCACTGTGAATGGCACACTTGTTTAAATGAATCAAAATAAAGCCGGTTATATATGCTCTACTCCTCTGTTGGCCAAGCTGTGCTTCGTGTAATTGCCTGCAGTCCCACACACAGTAGCATTCAGCAGACTGGTGCAGCACTTCGAGCACCAGAACCTCATTGCCAGGATTGCAATTCATCTTAAGCTGCTTTTCCACGGCAGACAGTCCATCTGACAAACGCCGACTTTCATCTCAGTTAGGAAATTTACCCCAAGCTTTAGTCCGGCCTGCGACAGGCTGGTTGGCCGACTTAGCCAGTTTACTAATTCTGGATTCTTTCGTGGAAGAGGGTTTCCTCGGAAATACGTCCAGCGAACACCAACGTAAGTTGAGTTCTCTGCTGCAGTAATCGTTATAGAGCTGTATGCGAAATAACGGGAAGATAATTAATATAAGAAATCTTTTTCGCGGAGGCAGTAGTACCAAGCAATGTCTACGAATACCGGTGTCCAGGTGTATAGTGCTAAGCAAGATGTGCCGTTGCGTGTTTGTCGTTGTATCGAACAAACACACCAACGGGATATTATATTTATAAAACGCCGAAGTATTGTTTCAACGCATAAGCGGCCCGTATTCGAGGACTTACTCTGAACGCCACAGCATACTCGAGCCTGCGAACTTAGGCTACTCTGATTGTGACCGCGAGGCTTACTCGATGAGCCACGTAGCTCTAACGAGTCGGCTTGATCATCAGGTAGCCAAAAATTTTTTAGAGATTCTTCTTTTGATAAGTCTGCAGACTTAAGTCCTCACCCAAAATGCTGTGACTTATGATGGCATAGTAGCTTACATTCGCGGTAAATCTGTCCAAAATATATGGGAAAGTCGGCTGTGTAAACGCAGCTTTAGCCGTAGGAGAGCTGCAATTTTAACACTTTCACCCTCTCGGAGTGCAACATGATGCGAATCCCCACAATTTTACATACCCAATTTTGTTCGAGTGTCAAGGGCTATAAGATAACTTAATCTCTCTTCGGGGGCTTGATACATGTAACGGGGCTCGAGCCAACGATCTCAGTCACCAAATACTTTCTCCTCGACCTTGGTTTGAGGCTAGCACATCTGACCCTGGGAAAGAGTGGGCAGGGTCAGAGTGGAGGAAGACCTAATACTAGTGATGAAGCACATAGTCATCACCATATTTCATTTCAACTCAATGCATCACACAGTCCTTGGCTGCCGTTACGTTTTCCTGAGACCAGTTGGCTGTCCTGTCACGGCAATGCCTGTACTGCACCAGGTCATAATTCGCTTACCTCGCATATCGGATGGGATTGTTTGGAGTCGAAGGCATGGCAGCTCCCTTAGTCGCAGGACATAGCAATTCCAAGCAGCTGAGCAAGTTTTGACTTGGCAGTAACTGCGACCGAGTGAAACCGGTTGTGGTGTTTTCAGAAGAGCAGCAGTTCAACAGAAACTGGTCGATCCGGCACTTAGGATCGCTTGTACCGGCTAGCGCCCACTTGAAAGTATGCACGAAGTCCTTAGCTGGTTCATTGATCTATGGGTGATAAGTTAACGAAAGAAAGTCCTGAATACAGGTATCCTGTACTAATATATCAAGATCGTGGGAAATGAACAGCCGTCTATTGTCATGCACTGTTACTCTCGGTAGTTCCTATTCGGCAAAGGGTGTCGGCAGGGTCAAGACTGTAGTTCCTGACTTTGCCTCCCTCATGCTGAATACTGTAGGCAGCTTTGAGAACGAATTCGTTACTATTAGTCAGCAGTGGTTGTCGAGTGGCCAGGCAAGAAGTGAGTGAATACTCGCCTAGGTCCCACTTGGTCACTCTACTTATGCAAGGTCGCCGGCTGTGCAATCCTGATTTGGTTGCAACAGGGGGGTCAGCTATGGCACACCTATTCTACATCCCTATCTGTAGTTCGTATGTACGTGTGTATGTATGTATTGTATGCCGGCTCCTCTGATGAGCTTGTGATGTGGCATGGACGCAGGCTGGTAACCCACTGGTGGCCAGATGGTGGATGTGGTTCGGCAGACCGAACGCTGGCCCAGAATAACGCCAACGGTTTATTGTACAAGGCACGGAGAAGCAAGACGCACGACTCCCTTCGCCCCTTTCTTACACTCGAGTCTCCTTCCACCTCCTCCAGTCCCCTTGTAGACCCCGATGATTCATCGAGGACCACAACTGTGCAGCGGCCGACCCTGGTGGTGAATCCACCATCTGGCCACCAGTGGTTACCGGCCTGTATCCATGCCACATCACAGGCTCATCAGAGGAGCCGGCATACACTCAAACTACAGTGGATTCACCATCTGGGTCGGCCGGTGCACAGCTGTAGTCCGCCTGTGATGTGGTATGGACACAGGCTGGTAACCAGCTGATGGGGAGATAGTAAACTGGAGAGTGGAGGAGTGGAGAGTCGAGCGAGAGTAGGGGCCGAAGGGATTCGTGTGCTCTTCGGCTCCGTGCGTTGGTAATAAACTGTCGTTGTTGGGCATCGGCTGGCTCTCTGCTGTGCGAACAAACTACTCTATGTATGTCACTTCCTGGCCATCAGACATAGCTTGTATCAGCCGCTTTCGTTTTAATTATGCCGAGATGCGAAGTTCGAAGCTCATGCACATGGTGGTCACGGTGGGCGGGCATGGAGTTGGCATGGCTACTCTCGTGCCCAGAAGTATAGACACCCATAACGTATTTCGTGCTCCTGTCTGCAGTTGCAGTAAGGGTTCAGGGTTGCGTGATCTTCTGACCGACGTACTTGATGCTTTAGGTTTAAATTATCTTCAATAATCTTAAGCTACATCGTATTGGCTGTCGTAGGTGTTTCGGGGCACTTGAGCCGATGTAGCAAAGGAATGATCCAAGTTCTTCACCTTTTACAGATGCAGCGATTTCGTCTCTAGTTTTTGGGACGGATACAGTGCCGGTGTCGTACTTTCAAGCACAATAGGTGTCCAGCGAAATTTTTGTCGCTGGCTGCGCAACAATATTCCAACAATCTCGACATTAGAACCAACTCGGGTCCTGGGTGAAAACTTACAGTAAACCGAGAGTTAATTGTACACACCTCAATGAGCCTGCTTGCTGCACAGCAACTGTAAAGTGAAACTTATGGACCTGTTGCTTCGCATCCCTTGGATTGTTTTTTCCAATTCCAGTTCTGTAACAGCTCAACGCATTAAGCAAAAAAGTCATCAGGGGCCCCTTTGAAGTCAAACATAGTCTCCAGCTGCACCGAGACTGGTTGAACTGGTAGACCGTTTCCAGTTAATTCATGCCTGAAATTATTCTTAGCCAATTAAGGTGAGCATTAGCACGGCAATGCTCCAAAATAATAACCACGATTAGCTTGGATTAGGCGATTGAATGCATACGTCAGTATGATATTCTCGTGCAAACCAAGACGTCTGGAGGGTTAGAATAACCACTTGAGCTCGCCGCCTGCTTAGCCATTGTTGATACGTAGCGTTGAACAGGGCTACACAATATTAATTTTTTCCGACGTCTACATTCTTTTCTCCGCTACATTCTACTGCCATGGTATTCTGGCAGCCGGCATGGGCTCTGTCGTACTTTTATGCCTGTTTAACATACTTTCGAGGTAAGCTTCGAAGCGTTACGATCTATTTCAAGGCTGGCTGGTCTCACTGTATCACCTCCTGTTCTTTGTAAATTTACGGTTTCAAGTTTGCAAGTGAATCCTAGACAAAAGCTATTTAAATTGCGGCTGCTGAAAAAATGCGGACCTTTAATTGCGTTCCAGCGGCGGCCTCGCACTGCACGATAAGTAACCCGCTTATGCTGCATGCGAGCTATTCAATTTGTTTGAGAAATGAATTTATCAAATAAGGAGATAGGATTTTGAGCTTAACTAGCTCTTCGAGCACTCGAATAGCATAAGAAAAGTGCCTAATGTTATTGAAATATCTATAAACATGCGAAGTTATGCGATAGATGTGTGCAGCTTGAATCACACGTTTCATGGAGATTCCCATTTCGTTTAATAAAGAACTGATTAAGAGGCGTGCTTTCTCAATAATAATGACTGCGGCGAGCGACGGATAGCTGATAAATCTCAATAATCTCCAAACAAGTAAACTTGCAACTTCTTGATTGAATGGGATTCTGAGCCTTAAGTAATTGCAAAGCTTCTACAACTTTGGTAGAGCCAGGAAGCAGTGCAGCCAGCATTCTGTGGGAACTGCGTCTGAGGTATGGCTGAGCATTCCACAAGCGATACCGCACTTAAAAAAATGACTACTACGTTTGCAATACCATGTATTTTCATTGCCAGATAGTGCCAGCAGATGTTGTCAAGGTGCTTAAATCTGTAGATTAAGCCTCTGCCTATAGCCTAAGTGTTCACTCATCCGATGAACTCACAGGCAAAATTCCTGCAGCATGGTGCAGTGTAGGGCAAAAATGAGACACCAGAGGAAATCAGTTGACTAGTGAGTAAATAATGGGTTGTCTCGAACGACGGACGACTAAGAGTATAATTAATGTTGAAATGAACATCACATCAATCTTTTTAAATGGCACTATGCAAAGCTAAATCGCTCATCGTGCACTTAAGACATTCCGAGAGAGAAGCACAAGGTAAGAATGTGCGAATTCAAAGAATAATGCTCAGACACTCGTGCCTAAAACTATTAAAGAGTCTGTATCTCCGTCTGCAACTCCGCAAAGCCAGAAAGGCTATGCCGGTGTTAAACAGGAGAGTTTTACATAGCCCACTCACAGCCTAAGCGGCTTTCGGTACGCATTCGTTAGCCAACAGACTTCATCTTACGCAGCAAAGGGAAAGTGGGACAAATAGCAGAGTCAGACGAGCAGTTGAGGTAGTTGGTAGCGTGGAAGTAGCAGCCCGGGGCGGGTAGAAAGGATGAGCTATCGGCGGAAGCAAGCTAGTAGTTGTCGTTGCGCAAGTATTATTAAAGCGAGTTCCACAGTGGAGGACCTGCAGAGATAAAGCTTCTGTCGCCAAAGTTCTTAAAGCGGACGACTTGGACAGCCAATTAACTGTCGATACTGGATCTGAAAGCACGAGCAGGCTGAAACTGGCGCAGCAGTTTAGTTCAGTTCAGCTCATTCAGGTGGATCTAAGCCCTGGCGGGCTTTGTGTGTCGGAGTAAAACTTTGCTCTGTATCTGTTCATCAACCGGCCGCCGTCTTAGCTCTTTTAATAATGGATACACGTGGGTATTCAAGTCGGTGTGTAGCCTTCCTGGCAGACTTAGCCCCGTCGAACTTGAATAGTACCTTACTCAAGTTTACCGGTCGTCGACGTTTCGCCAAATGCTGGAGCAATGCCGAGGAGCTACTATTGCAGCGATTGCTGATCGGTGCTTTAAAATTAGGAGTCTTAGGTTTGATAGCCGAGCTGTCGAAAGGGCGAACGAAGGATGCAGAGCTATTCAGGCCTATAACTATCGACTAATGGCAACATCGCAATTGATCCTAAGCAGGTTGCTTTTTGCGTAACGTATTCGAGGACAGCTGCTAAGCAGTCACAGCGAAGATAATAAAGCCAAATACTTGGATTTACCGTACAGAAATCATACCGAGATCCATGCCACGCCTGGAGACGCCCGAGGTGGCAATCTAGCGTGGGTAAAGAGCGTGCTAAACCTGGTATGCAAAGTAGCTCAAGACGACTATAGCAATAGAGTGTTAGTAGTAGCTTCAATTGTTAAACGTTTGAAATCTTACTGCTAAAATCATCTCACGGGTAAAATAAATCTAGACTGATGGAAGCACAAAGTTACTTACTCTCAGTTAGGACATGTATTGTTTTAAAATTCACGATTGCACAAGAAACAATTTTCCACTAACTGCAAAAGGTCTGTACTTAATAGTTATGACATCATGTTGTGAATAAAGGTCATCAGATGTTAAAATAACTTTAAGCCAGAGCTTATTTATAAAAATATTTGATATATAAAACCAATAGAGCACCGTACCGTAGAGTTTCAGGAATAGGCAGGTCGACATTTATTTCGCTAGGGTCCCCAAAGATTTAGGTAGAGAGATTGAATTTATTTATTTTTCGTTGTTTCCGGTTGTGGCTACCACTATTGATGTCGGGTAGTTGGAGGATTTGGTAGCAATGAACGAACCTTGGCTGATTAAAAAGTCTCCTTTAAATTTTGGCCAAAAATCTGAACGCTATCATAATTTTAATAATAATAATACACGAGCACAGCTTTCCCAAATAAGTTAATATCTGTTTAGGGAATTTAATAAAAGACTTAAATAATTTTAACCTAAGAAACGTATGTTCAGCTTTTGTAACTTTTTAAAGAATGCTAATTTCTGTCTAGCTAGATCGTCTATGCTGCATAGTAATAATAATCAGGGATTAGGTCGTATAATTAAGGTTTTATTCATAATAATATAAAAGTTAAAGTGTACACATTAATAGCACACGAAACCTAAAAAAACTAATCGCTCAAACTATTCCGAAACTTGGTGCGTTTTTAGTTTCTTAATTACGTCGATAAGTCACAGAACACCTAAATATGAGTCTGGAGTGACTACTAGGCTTTTGCAGCTCACAGTGACAGCAGTCGGTTTCTAATTAATCTGAGAATTGCTGGGGTTGCAGCTGAACGATTGGAGTCCAACCTGCAGGAGCCGCGATGGCCCGCCTCTTTACAGAGTAATTCTGATAACTAGGCATGGGTCCGAAAAACCAAAGAGTAAGTGTCTGAACCTCGAAGTTTATGCACTGCCTGATTGTGGGCATGTGCTGGTCAGCCAGTAAATATGTGATTTGACAAATGCAAAGCTCAATACAGACATTACAGGGATTTGGTATTAGATTTAGGCACACACAATACCTGAGAAGCCGAGTTGATATGGTCTAGCGGTTAAGGTGCTCGCCCCGACCAAGGCCTGACTGAGGTCGTGTGCTCGAGCCCCGAGGCATATGTGAAGCGCCTGAATAGAGATTAGGTTTTCTTGGGCGCTATATAAATGAATTATATTTGTTATATTTAAGCTTAGCCAAAATAAATCTCAAGCCTTTACATTCCTAGATCCTTTTAATCTGGCGGGAGTAATAATCGGGTATCCAACATCTATTTTAATTATAAGACTGAACCGGTTGAAGAAAAGAAATCTTAACACTCACTTAAGTCGCCACTACCTTCAGATATATCACTAATGGTGGCTGCTTTTAATAAATTGCTGTTCAGAAATTCATTAATCATCCTTAATTTTTGGAACTTGCATAGGCTAGTACCACTAACCTTTCAACGGTCCTTCTTTCGAAGTAAATCAAAACTAACCAGAGAAACATTAGGTTCTCAGAGGGCTCCAAAAAAACGTGCATTATCATTTGTATTATTATTACTCAAGTAATAGCCCTAGTTATTATTCTGGTCTTATATCATACCAAGGTGGTCAGTCCATCCGTTCTAATGCCTTCCTATATTGTAAAGCGACATGAAATTGCGATCGTATTTTGTCCACTCCTAAACAAGGCAAAATTACGAGGTTATTAAGGCTACTTTAACAATAAGGGCATACTTTGGAACTCATTGAAAACTAGTTGCATTATCTTCAGCAACCATTCACAATTTCAGATAGGCCTTTTCAGAAGCACTTTTCTGCACGGTGGAACTTGTATTTTATTTTTTTTAAATAATTCGCACAGCACATGGCTGGCAGGGTATGTGCATCAGTAGCAATTCACTGCCAAGGCCTGAGCCAGGTTAACAACGGCCCAGGAAGTTGTGGGGCTATATCTCAATCCATTAAGAGCTTGCCCTGCAGCCCACATTAAAAATATTGGTTATAATAATAGCAATTGTACAATAAAGACCTTTGCTAGCACCCCAGATAACCCAATTTTTTTTCAATTTTTATTTCTTTCATCTTTCATCACTGTCTATTTGCTACAAAAAGCTCCTTAAGATGCGCCGGGTTAAGCTCAGGCTAGAACGTCGTTTCAAGAAATCGGGGTCTGAGGCAGGTCTAGTCAATTTCAAAGACTTCCTTTGAGTTTGTGGGCTTCTTTTTTCATTGGAAAGCTGAATTCCTGCCTCTCGGACACTAAACAGATTTCCAAGAGAGTAAACCATTTACTAGCCAATGCTGTGAGGTCTGACTCCCCAGATATTCAGGGCTCAGCCAAAAAGCTTTCAGCCTTCTTTACTGAAAGAATTGTGCACATTCGTGCCTCCATTAAGCCCACCAAATCTCCGACTCAATACTCCGACCAAAGCAATTGCCGTTCCTCAACCTGTGACCTTCCTTAAAAGAATCTCTGATGTTTCTGCCTGTGATGTGGCTGCCTTAATAAGGTCTAGCAAAAGGAGCTCGTCTCCTGAAGACCCTATACCTTCATCTCTGTGGTCTTCACTGGCAGACCAACTTAGCTCTGCCATAACCAAGATTTTTAATGCTTCTTTGTGAAAAGGGATCGTCCCCAAGTCCTTCAAATCGGCAATCGTTAGACCTATTCTTAAAAAGCCTGGATTAGACACAGAGGTCCTTGCAAACTATCGGCCAGTTTCCCTTCTTCCGTTCTTATCAAAGATTCTTGAAAAAATTGTTGCTAAGCAGCTAGTTAAACATATTGAAAATAATGGAATGTCAGAAACATTTCAATCATGGTTCAACAGGTTGCACTCTACGGAAACCGCTCTCCTACGGGTTAACAACGACATTCTACGTGGGAACGACGACGGGAACGTCACTGCCCAAGCTCTGCTAGATCTGTCTGCTGCCTTCGACACCATTGATCACGAAGTTCTGCTTGAACGATTGAGAAAAACGATCTGTCTCTCAGACGAAGCACTGGCGTGGTTTAAATCATACTTGTCTGATCGTGTTCAATCCGTGTCGAGTGGGGCTCAGGTCTCAGACACGAGAAGGGTCACCTGTGGAGTCCCTCAAGGGTCTGTACTTGGTCCCTTGCTGTTTTCAATTTATACACAACCTCTGGGAAAAGTGATGAAGGTCCATGGAATAGGATATCACTTCTATTCTGACGATACTCAGTTGTATTTGTCATTTAAACCATCGGAATATGCTGCAGCAACTGAGAAACTGAATGCTTGCCTTGCCGACATTCGATCCTGGATGTCGGAAAACTTCCTGAAATTAAATGACGATAAACCGAACTGCTGCTCATAGGACACCCTAAACGTGTGGCTGGATTAAAAGGCTTTGCTCTTCTAATAGGTGATGGTATGGTGCGACCTTCACCACGTGCTCGTAATCTAGGTGTCGTGTTCGACAGCTGCCTCGACTTCAAAAGCTTCATTCAGAAGACTGCCTCTACAGCTATCCATCATATCCGATCCCTATCCAAGATTATGAGCTGTCTCCCACAGTGGCTTGTAAACAATTTAACTAGCTCTTTAGTTCTGTCTCGGCTTGATTATTGTAATTCCCTTTTGGCTGGGCTGTCAAAGAAAGCTATTATGCCACTACAGCGGACTATGAATATGGCTGCAAGGCTAGTATTCAAGTCCCAGCGGTTTGTGCACGTGTCTCCATTGCTGAAAGAGCTAGGATGGTTGCCGGTTGAGCAAAGGATACAGAGCAAACTTCTTACGCTGACCCACAAGGCCAGCCACGGCAACCACATCAGCTCCACAGTCAAATCAGCCTATTTTCAGCTTCATAACATTGCTAAAATTAGGGCTTGTTTAGATAAGGATACCACGTCCAAGTTGGTCCATGCATTCGTGACATCTCGTCTCGACTTCTGCAACTCACTGCTTACTGGCCTACCAGCATGTGCGATCAGGCGATTGCAGCTGGTGCAAAACTCTGCAGCTAGGCTTGTCTGTCGTGAGCGTCGCAGTTGCCACATTACTCCACTTCTCGCCGACCTGCACTGGTTACCAGTCAAGCAACGGATTGACTTCAAGGTTTTGTCGCTCACTTTTAGGTCTCTTCATTCTATGGCTCCAGCCTATCTTTCAGATACACTACCCCATCAGGCAAAGCATCGTACCACTCGCTTTTCGGAATCCAACAGTCTACAAATACCTCGTACAAACCTTAAATCCTTTGGAGACCGTGCATTTAGCTCGTATGCTCCCACAGCCTGGAACTCCCTCCCGACCTGCATCAGAACATCCCCTGACCTGACCACATTTAAAAGAAACTTAAAAACATACCTATTTAGGACAGCATTTAGTGGGTCCTTGTGATTCGTCCTCGATGTGCTTATGCGTGCTGACACTGTTCATGCTGCCACTAACCACATTTGCATGCTGACCCAGTGCATGTAACCCCTAACCATGTTATTCATTTTGTTTGTTTTTCAAGCATGATTTTACTTACTATTCTATTGCGTATCACTTTGCAGCAAATGTAAAGCGCCTAGAAAGAGATTAAGTTCTCTGAGGGCGCTTTATCAAGTGCAATATTATTATTATTATTATTATTATACCTAGCTGAACTGCTGCACCAGTTTCAGCCTGACCGTGCCCTCAGGTCCTGTGTGGACAATAAATTAGTTCTCCCATTCCTCCGCTTAAAGACAGTTGGCGACAGAATCTTTAGCTCTGCAGGTCCTAGACTGTGGAACTCGCTTCCACAATTCTTACGCAACGACAACTACTTTCCTACTGCCGATTATGGCACATCCTTTTCAGCTGTCCTGAGCTGCTACTTCTATGCTACTCACTACCTCAACTGCTCTCCTGACTCTTCTATGCTTCCCACTTTCTCTTTGTTGCGTGGGACGAAGTCTGTTGGCTACCGAATGCGTACCGAAAGCCGCTTAGGCTGTGAGTGAGCTATACAAAACTCTCCTGCGTAACACCCACATAGTCTTTATGACTTTGTGTAGTTACAGACGGAGTTACATTACATTTCAAAGGATGCAGTCGATGGTTAGTGGTAGCACAGTCAATAAAAGAAGCGAGTAACACGGTTAATGGCCACATGCTGTTTGCAGGATGCAATAAGGGCGTGACTGTATTGCAAGACTTTGGCGTTCTAATAGGTGATGCTGTAGTGCGACCATCACCAAGTGTTCGGAATTTTGGTATCTTTTTTGAGTAACACCTAAATTTTAAAAGCTTCATTCAGAAACTGATTCTTCATCTAGTAATCACGTCAGATCCCTACCTAAATTTAAGAGACATGTATTGCAATTAACCAGCTCCTTAGTTCTGTCTTGGCTTGATAACTATATTTCGGCTGCCCAACGAAAACAACCAGCTAGGCCGCTGCAAATGGCTACAGCTATGGCTGAAAGGCTATTTTAAGTCCACGAGGTTTGACCACTATCTCGTTTGGTAAAAGAGCTATGATAGCTGCCTGTTGATTAATGGATAGAGAAAAAAGTTCTTATACTGACCCACAATTCCCGCACCGGCTTGGCTCCTCCATACCGAGCTGAACCGCTGCATCAGTTCCAGCCTCCTCGTGCCCTCAGTCCCAGTATGGACAGTAAATTGGCTGTTCCATTCCTCCACTTAAATACCTTCGGCGACAGAAGCTTCAGCTCTGCAGTCCTAGACTGAGTAACTCATTTCCAAAGTTCTTATACAACAACTACTCTCCCGCTGTTGACTATTGATAATCCTTTCCGGAATGTGGTGAGCTGCTACTTGCATGCTACTGAAACCTAACTGAGTCTGCCGTGCTTCTCACTATTTCTTTGTTGTGTGAGATGATAAAGTCCGTAGGCTAATGAATGCATACCGAAAGCCACATAGGCTGTAAGTTAGTTATACAAAAATCTCCTGCCGAACACCCACATAGTCTTTCTGGAGTCATGGGCAAGTTACATTACATGCGCGTGGTCAGCATGCAAGTATAGTTAGTTGTATCGTGCACACTAGCAACATACACAAGCACATAAATAAAAAATAACGGGGACCCACTGAAGGCTGTGATACACAGACAAATATTCGTTTTTTTAATGTGGAAAATTCAGATGCATTGACCCAAGCTGGGAAAAAGTTCAGGACTTTAAAGGACACGAACTAAAGTCACGGTCTTGAAAGGATTTAATGATTGTACGAGGTATAGGTTACCAGATAGACTCTGTGCCTGCCGGTTCGGTCCAGCGGTTAGGTTCCTCGCCCCGACCAAGATCTTGCTGAGATGGTGAGTTCAGGTTCGGAGGTATACGTAAAGCGTCTAAATACAAATTAAGTTCTCCTGGGCACTATACAAATAAGTTATACTGTGTTTATACTTTCTATTCCGAAAAGTAGGCGGTATGATGTTTAGCCCTGGGGGAGTTCATCTAATAAGTACGCCAGAGAGAGAGAGAGAGAAAGAGAGAGAGAGAGAGAGAGAGAGAGAGAGAGAGAGAGAGAGAGAGAGAGAGAGAGAGAGAGAGAGATAGTGCAGAGACCTAAACGTTTGAGTGACAAAACCTTGAAATCGATTAATTGCTGAACTGAGAGCAAGTGCAGGCAAGCAAGAAGTGACAAAATGTGGTGACCACCCTATCCTTGACTGACTAGGCTAGCCCCAGAGTTTTGCAAGAGCAGTAATCGTGTGATTGAAAAGTCCGGCATACAAGCAAGCACTGATTCACAAAAGTCAAGAAAGAAAGTCACAAATGCATGCACTTATTTACGCGTGGTATCCTCGCCTAAACGAGACAAAATGTTAGCAAGTGTATGCAAATGAAAGTAGGCAGATGTGATTGTGATCATATGTGGTCTTCTAACGAAAGGTCACTTTAGAACTTGATGCATAGATTTCGTTGTGCTACAAATGAAGAGATGCTTGCAGAGCCGATTTTGAGAGTTATTCTTCCTAATTTCTGTATCATTGTTGGTTTTCCAATAACTATTAAGTTTATTTTTAATAATTTATTATGAAAAAGCTTTCAGCCCTTATGCACAAGTAATCAATACTTGGAGCGAGGTAGTTAAACACATGCTGGAAGGGATCCAAGCAAAGGTGAAACTGAGTTCATCTACATAAAAGTGATAGCCTAGATTTTACCTGGCCCTATATCGACAAACAAAATACAACCCCAATGAGAAGAACGGAGCAAAGCACAGATCCTGAGGGATTCCATATTTCAGACGTTCCTTGGAGGATATTTGTATATTCACATTATTACTATGGAGTCTCCCACTGAGATAGAACCTGAACAATTGCAGCACCGTACCATTGATGCCCAAGCGAAATGAAAGTCACTCACAGCCTTGGTGGTCAATAGCATGAAAAGCTGCCAAAGATTGAGCAAAGCATGCAGACACATTACTTAGGTCTGCAATCAAAAGTAGGTCATTTTACACCCGAAGCCATGCTGATTCTGTAGACTGATTAGCTCTAAAATCGGACTGAAACTTAGCAGTAAATATTGAGGTTTCCATATATGATTTCAGCTGATCTACCAAGATTCTGTCCGTTGTCTTTGATGGGAATGGATAAGGGGTGACTGAGTCTCAGTTGCTCGGGCACTTTTTTCTGGTGTAGCTTTCTGAATTAGCGGCCTGGCTACGGTCATTTTGAAAGGTGGTGGACATTTCCTGAGTCCGAAGACATTCATGATGTTAGGTATACTTGGCAGATGCAGATTAATGCATCGTAGAAGCATAACAGTGGTAGTGCTATATCATTTCTGGCTGGTGGCCCGAATACGAAGATACGGATTGGCACTTCGTTACAGCCCAAGGCCTGTAGTAGCTAAATATTCAAAAGCTCCACTTTGGTTTTAGCTGGTGGTAAATGCCAACTATTTAAAATGAGAGTCACTCATTGGGTAATGCTCGGAGAATGAAAGCCAGTAGGCTTCACACGTGCCAGCTTGGACCTGTGTAAGTCGTGCAGCGTAATAGGAACAGTTACTGAGCCAGTAAGAACTTGTTAAGCCTTTATTAGAGAACTAGCGACCTATAGGGGATTTTTACTGTGCTCTATGCAAAGAGAGGCCACACGATAAATCATAACGTGGACTACTAAAGCACCCATAATCACAGAGAGGAGAATTTTGGTGTACTGAACCAGGGCTGAGAGGAACTTTGATTTCTGTCCTCTCTGCGAGTTTCCTTAGATTAATTGATGCAGTGAATAAAATAAGGAATTGGACTTAGGCTGTGTGAGCAAGGAAATCATCTTATTTCTGGTGCCTTGCTGCCACTCACGATTTACGAAAACTGGTGGACAGATACCTGACATGATTGTCAAGCAACATTGATACGTTTGCTGTGAAAGTGATCGACTAGAAAAAAAGCCGACTAAAATGACAGGATAGGCAATATTTATAATAGTAATAACAATAGTCAATTTATGTAGTTACCTCGGAGAACTCAATTTTTTAAGCACCTTTGAAATCGCATCAAAAGAATCATGATCGAGCGGTTAATGGTAGGTAGGATTTCCTGTTCAAATCAGTAATCAGAGGTCGCTCTCTGAGAGCGGCAGCTGAATTATCAAAATGCTGTAATAGCGAAGCCGTGGTCTGTGAGGGGCGCTCGATGTAATGTAATGTAATGTATCTCCGTCAGTAACTCCACAAAGTCATAAAGACCACGTGGGAGTTACACATGAGAGTTTTGTATAGCTCACTCACAGCCCAAGCGGCTTTCGGTACACATTCGGTAGCCAACAGACTTCGTCCCACGCAACAAAGAGAAAGTGGGAAGCATAGCAGAGTCAGGAGAGCAGTTGAGGTAGTGAGTAGCAAAGAAGTAGCAGTTCAGGACCGCTGAAAAAGATGTGCCATAGTCGGCAGTTATAGAGTAGATGTCGTTGCATAAGAATTGTGGAAGCGAGTTCCACAGTCTAGGACCTGCAGAGCTAAAGCTTCTGTCGCCAACTGTCTTTAAGCGGAGGAACGGGACAGCTAATTTATTGTCCACACAGGACCTGAGGGCACGAACAAGCTGACACGGATGCAGCCGTTCAGCTAGGTATGAAGGAGCCAAGCCGTGGCGGGCCTTGTGGGTCAGCATAAGAACTTTGCTCCGTATCCTTTGCTCAACCGGCAACCATCCTAGCTCTTCCAGCAAAGGTGACACTTGCTCAAATCGCTGGGACTTGAAGACCAGCCTTGCAGCCATATTCGTAGTCAGCTGTAGTGGCATTATAGCTTTCTTTGTTAGCCCAGCCAAAAGGGAATTACAATAATGAAGCCGAGACAGAACTAAAGAGCTAGTTAAATTTTTTACAAGCCACTGTGGGAGACAGATTCTAATCTTAGATAGGGATTGGATGTGATGGCTAGCTGTATAGGCAGTCTTCTGAATGAAGCTTTTGAAATTGAGGCAGCTGTCGAACACGACACTTAGATTACGAGCACGTGGTGAAGGTCGCACAATAGCATCGCCTATTAGAACAGCAAAGCCTTTTAATCCAGCCACACGCTTAGGGTGTCCGATAACTACTTTTGAGTTGATGGTGGGCATGCCGAAAGATGATGCTAAAAAACCGGAGAAATTCTACATAAATCTGCATTCCTACGAAGGTCTTCATGCACCCAAGCCGATTATATCT
This sequence comes from Cristatella mucedo, assembly GCA_009760855.2. Classification (NCBI taxonomy): domain Eukaryota; kingdom Metazoa; phylum Bryozoa; class Phylactolaemata; family Cristatellidae; genus Cristatella; species Cristatella mucedo. The sequence goes on along the minus strand of WPIO01000066.1, from coordinate 1,168,482 downwards.
GCGGGAAATGATTAGCTATTAAAACAGACTGGAAGTTTCTAGCTCGATGGTAATTTTCACTGGATAATTTCACCTGGTCTTCTAAGAGGCATTAATAGATAAGAAACCAGTCCACAGCAGTAAAAAAAAAGTTTAAATATTCTTTGTGAGTAATAGGGCTCACGACAGATTTGCCTTGCAATGGAGCTCTGCACCAAACGTAATTTTCTCATTTCAAATGCCATTTGACACGTTGCTTGAGCATTTCATAATTTCAAACACAAATGAAATAAATGCCTGAATAAATTTGGATATATTATCCCTGACTAGAACACCAAGAATTTTTCGAATGCTTCGGCACTATAAGTAAAAGATGGAGGGTAAAGCCAATATCTTCTTCTAATGAAAGGTTCTATTCAGACAACAACTTCATAGCTATTAAATACGCTACTGCGGGTATATTCCAGCAGAGTCCATTAGAAATATTTGAAATTTAATGTTCCACACTACTCATTTGTTTTCTTACGACTTTCAAAGAGTTTAAATGCTAATAAGCGAGACAGTGTTTGTAAATTAGTGGCTATGTATTATGTTATGTATCTCGTTTGTAGTTTAACAAAGCCAAAAAACTCTATGGGTGTTATGTAGGAGAGTTTTATTATACCTCACTCATAGCCCAAGCGGCTTTTGATCAGCATTTGGTAGCAAACACATTTCATATCACGAAACGAAGAGAAAGTGGGAAACATAGCAGAGTCAAATTACAGCTGAGATAGTGATTAGCCTGGAAGTAGCAGCTCAGGACCTCTAGAAAGAATGTGCCATGGTCGGCAGCAGAAGAGTAGATGTATTCACATAAGAAAAGTGGAAGCACCACAGTCTCGGACCTGAAACGCTAATGCTTCTGCCTCCGACGATAATTAACTTACTAGCAATGGGCAAACCTAGTGTGAATCATAAATTGGAAAAGCTGACTCTCAAAATTGGCTCAGCCAGCATATCTCCAGTTGAATCAGCTCAATATCATTGTCGCAATATCAATATCAGTGTCACGTTCCAAAGTTACTTCTCGTTAGACGACCACATCAGCTCCACAATCAAGTCTGCCTACTTTCAGCTACATAACATTGCTTAAATTCGGGCTATTTCAGTTAAGGATACCACGTCTAAGCTGGTCCGTGCCTTTTTGACATCTTGTCTTGACTTTTGTAACTCACTGCTTGCTGGCTTACCGATATGCCCAATCAGGAGATTACAGCGATTACAGATGGTGCAAAACTCAGCTTCTAGGCTTGTCTGTCGTGAGCTTTGCAGTTGCCAAATCGAACCGCTTCTCGCCAACCTGCACTGGCTCCCAGTCAAGCAACGAATCGACTTCAAGGTTTCGGTCACTCACTTTTAGGTCACTTCATTCTTTGACTCCAGCCTATCTCACAGATCTACTGTGCAAACAGGCCAAGCATTTTACCACACGCTTCGGAATCCAAAAGTTTACCAATACCTCGTGCAAACCTCCAATCCTTCTGAGACCTCGCATTTAGTTCGTTCACTCCCTAAGCCAGGAACTCCCTCCAGATTTGCGTCTTGACATACCCTGACTTGACCACATTTAAAAGAACTTAAAAAGACACCTATTTAGGACAGTATTTAGTGGGTCCCTGTGATTCGCCCTTCATGTGCTTATGGGTATTGATACTGTGCATGCTGACACTAATCACAATAGCATGCTGAACTTGTGCATGTCGCCCCTGACCGTGTCATTTATCTTTATCAAGCATGATATTACTCACGATTCGATCACGTTTCCCTTTGTAGCAAATTTAAAGCGCCTATATAGAGATCGAGTTCTCTGAGGATGCTTTATCAAGGGCGTTATTATTATAATTATTATTTTCCCCGTAAAATCTCATCGTTAGCATAGAGGGTGGCAGTTTCAGGGGATACAGCAAGTCTGAAGAGAACATTTAATGCAAGTTGAAAGGAAGGAGAGGCCTAAAGCACTATGTATGGCTTACTATGGTCAGCATTGGAGAATACTAATAAGATTGAAATTGGCAATTACAATTGGCAAGTGATAGTGTAGTCATCGAGAAACAAGTTGGAATCAGCACATAGGACTGCTGAACACTGGGCTTCGGAGGCTGCTAAATTAAATGCCACCTATCACTGATGACACTGAAGACACTAGTACTGAGAAAAGCCGTAAACCATTCGACCAGGGCCATGCCAGCAATGCCTATGCCATCAGATTTGCTCTCTAGAAAAACTAGGTGATCGAGAATAATGACTAGAAAATAATTCTAAGCATGGTATGTGACTCTCCTTTGGGATGATTAGCACCTGATCAATAATAGAACTCACAAGCTAGCATTGACGAGCTGACATAAACGTTTTACTGGTCGACCATTACTAATTCAAGTGTCCATATTGTGAGCTGAAATACAGAACGAGCTAACGTTGGTTTTGGCCCACACCACCCCCCCCCGCTTTTACATTACCTTCCGAAAGACTGGCTTGACAAGTAAGTTTTTTTAAGTTTCAAGGACTTGACCAGAGATGAAGCAGTCTAGTGTGTAAGTAATTCATGCAGAATGCGAAGAGGTTGCTTTGGGGGATGCATGATTGTATGCATCGAATTTTAAAGGGATAGTCATCTTATAAGATAAGAAAACAAGAATAGATATGATGCGGTTGTTAGCAAGCTCGTATTAACACACTATGGTTCTCCAAAAAATTGAAGCTGGCAAGCAGTGTGAGGTGTTTGCTGCCAAAGAGGGGTACGGATTATGGCTTTTGTCTTTCTTGTAGCACTCTATAATCGCATCTTTCTTGTTTGCATGGAGAAGAGATTCGGTAGATCGTCTCGACAATCACTAAGGTACTGACCGACGAGCCTGTAAGAAGATATATGATGGTGGACATCGGAATTCAATAATTAGGCACACACACACACACACACACACACACATATATATATATATATATATATATATATATTGGGAAGAATATCAGTTTCACCAGTCCTGGTATGGGTGTATATGACCCACAAAGTTCTTGTTTCCTAGTCGAGATAAAGCCAATATTGTTTTTTATTCGCCCTTTTAAGCTTGTTCTCACTTAGTACGGTCTACGTACTTACCTTCGATATAGCAGAGGCTACTCAGGAAAAGGAGTACCGAGCACCAAATTAGAGGAGCAAAGCCGTTAGGAACGTTCACTTGTCTCCTCTTGCAGCATTAGTTTAGTTAGAACCGGTCCTGCAAAGCCTTGTGAAGAAAACGTCAGTAGGAAGTCTGTGTAGTAGTTAGATAATGCATGTAAGATGCATCAAACACTATCTTGTCATGCACGACGTTCAGAAAAAAGGCAGTAAACTGAAATTCCAAAACCCCTAAAGTTTTAATAAGCTGAGGCAGCAGTGTAGAGTATTCTCAAACAAAATCCGGGAATCCTATTAACGAAATTGAGAAAAAACTAGTTGTGTCGGGAAAACACGAAACGCCTACTGCTGACAAGGTTTCGGAAACACCAAAACGGTAGATTGTATCGTTGCTTCAGCCACCTGCCTATTGCAATAAATAATTAAATGCAAAGTAAAAACGCCAGGCACCTTTAGCACAGCCTTATCGGTAAGGTAGGTTCAAGCTCAAATTTTTTAATAGAATAAACTTGACGGAACAAAAATTATTTTCTAAAAAGCTTAACGTTCAGTTCTGTGCGGCTGATAATCAGAAACTACAGATCTACGGCTGCTAGTCAGTGAAAGCCAGCTAGTGCCATTTAAAAAAAAACAGATGTCTGCTCCTACTACATCAGAGACAACATGGATAATGTCGAAGTAAAATAGGGTGGGGTGGTCACATGTTGTACACTAATTGTTTTCATGCCATATTCAAATATCCATAAGCAATCAGCCTCATTTTAGCACTGGTATTGGGTAAGCATTTGTAATTTAGCATACAGAAGTTAAACTAATGTGGGCCATCCCCATTCAACATTGCAACCCCCCTTTTTATAAAGACCAGGCTCGTCGTTTGAGTGTTGATCACCGATTGCCTGCTAATATGTTGAAGTCCATAAACGTGTCAATAAAGCTTCTTAGCCTTAAGAATTCGCATCAATTATCCATAACATCTTACAAGTTAGCACTAGCCTTATTATGGCATCGGTTGCAGTGCACTGGTCTGCACAGGCTACCACTCAAGCAATGCATCGACTTTAAGGTTTTGTCACTCACTTGTTGGTCTCCTTTCGTTCTCTGGCTCAGGCCGACCTATCAGATGTACTGCTCCACCTGGCTAAGCATCGTACTACCAAAATTTCGGAATCTAACTGCTTACTTATACCTTGTACAAACCTCAAATTCTTCGGTGACCATACCATTAGTGTGCATGCTACCAATGCATGGAACTCTCTCTCGACTTTCATCACGACGTCTCATGACTTGATCGCGTTTACAAAGAAATTAAGAACTCAACTGTTTAGCACAGCTTGTACTGGGTCTCAGTGATTCGCCCTTTATGTGCTTATGGTGCTGACACTGTGCATGCTGCCACTAACCTAACTTGCATACTAGCTCTGTGCATATCACCCCCATTAGCCATGTCATTCCTGTTGTTTATTGAGCATGCTATCACTAGCCATTTGATCGCATTTCCTTTGCAGGAAATTTAATTTGCCGTGTTAATGTTATTATTATTTTTATCATTATTATTATCATGAAACAGAGCCATTATGCCAATCCTAGGTACATTGGCACGCCGCTGGCCCAAAGCCACAAAACAAAGTCAGACATGACTGAATCTTCTACTGAGACTCCTACTATTAGCTGTGAAAGCCACTTACAACCAAAACCTAAAATGTCGCCTGCATCTTCATTAAACACATCCTTTGCCTTGACAATAAATTGCGATAAAAAAACAGTGCAACGAGAAATAAAGTAAGCAGATAACATACGACAGAGAATCTGGAGGCAGACCCAGACCCATAGCCTTATTGATTAAGCCAATGAGCTCGAATAGGTTATAGGCACAAGGAACTGCGAATGGTACTAAACTCGGCACTATTGATGCTCGATATGAAGCCATGAGAGCAATGCATACATTTCCTGTTTACATATTAAGAGAAGCAGGAAAATTTAGAAAAGATATATAGGCTAACTAATGTTACATCAGTCGAGGGAGAGATAACAAATAATTCAATAAATGTCTATTTTGTAATTAAGACTGCATGCTCTACATAAGTAACGTTTCCTCTAAGCCTGTTTACAGTTAATATGATTTTTCATTTTTGAAATGAGAGGTAAACTAGTGTGAGGCTTCTCATCGAAAGAGACAATTATGGTGGGATTAATATAATAGTAATAATAATAATAATAATAACAATAGACTTGATAAAACACCAGAGAACTCAATTACTGTCCTGGTGCATTGCATTCGCTGCAAAAAAACATTTTAATATAGTCTTTCGATTACCAGAACCTGAAGCAAGACAAATCCGGATTTCTAGCTTGTATGTTATAAATTCAGTAACTAAAAATTTGAGACTCGATTGTGCTGCAAACAAAACCAGATGCAAGAAATCAAAATTTCAAAAAAATAATATTACAAATTAATTTATTCAAACTATAATCATATCTATTTCTAGGTAATGTATTTGTGTTTTAAGTAAGCTTGATCGAATGGTTTGTGTAATTTTGGTTACTGCCAACAATCGTGACATTCTAAGATGTGGTACTCACAGAATCCCTTTGCAAATGTCGGTTGTGTCGGCAAGCACAGATTCACAGTTTCTAGGCATAAAAAATACAAGACGAATTACAGGAACTAACCACGCTCTATGATACTCAGACATTGTTGGTGTCTTTTTAAATTACCTTAATGCAGGAAGCTCGTGACGTCAGTTAGGAGCTGGTCATTAGCTTTGGGAGCATACCATCTGAAGACACGATCAATGTTGGACTTGGGGTTAATTCGATGTTTAGCTAAATGACCTTAGTAGGAAAAGAAACAGCACTATGCCTAGAATTGTGGGGAATTTGATCCGAAATGAATGCTAAGGCCAGAACATAAAAGTACCTAAATTTTGGAAGTGCATGTATTGCTAGATTGGAAGCTGTTTCCGGTCAACAAGACGTGGTGTGCTATAGTAATTGTAATGCTCACGATTGACAAGCCTAGCTTCCGAGTTTCCCTCCAAATGCAAGGGCCTGATTGTACAGAGCTTTTGACCATCAAACAGTGACTTAAAGATAGCGAGATGAAACGTCATGAATACATGAATTAATTTTGATTAGGTATACGTGTCTCGGCAAGCTTACGCTTACTAATGCTATTTACCTGAAGTTGGCAAATGGGGAAATAATTTGGTGGCATAGTGCAAGGTCTCTTCGGAAAAAGGTAGCTACATTTCATGCAGACACTATTGGAGCGATGACGCCAGAAAAGATGCTGAGCCTCGAGCTATCAAAATAGTCTGAATCTAACTTCGTTTCCCTATAAATATTATGCTAGTTGTATCCAGTCCTGTTTGAGAAAGTTTGCTGCAATCCTTGTAGAGACGTCAGCCATGCATGCAGCAAAATAAGTTAAGAGAGTTCTTCAAGCTTGACGGCTAGGAGTAATTGAAGAACATAAAAGTCTGTGCATTAAAGTAACCATCTAGATTGTGCTGGTGATCACATCGTCAAGAAAAAGCACGTAAACTGTACATGACAGTAGATGATGGAAATCAAAAGCAGAAGTAATTCTTAAGCCACAGATAGCGGAGAGGCACGTATCGATGTATTTAATCTTTAATCTAACTCAGTACAACCTTGGCCCGTCTTCACCTTAGTAAATAAATAAATAATTCATTTATATTCCTACCCAAGATTCACATATGCCATGGGACTCGAGCACAGGACCTCAGTAACACCACGGTTGGGGCAAGCACCTTAACCTCTAGACCAAACCAGCTCGGCAACTTTGATTGTTATCCCGAGCTTAAGAACTTTTTAATGTTCTGACTAGACTTAATGCCTCAGGGAAACATAAGCTGGTTGAATTATAACAGCTGGCTGAACAATGACAGACTTAAAAGAATCGATAATATCAATATCGCGATAAGAATACACGTTAAAAGTAAGAGTGCAAATTGGCCATGAAGCTTACAGGTTGGTTATAAAACCACCTAGCCTTCATTCTCTTTACGTATTAGAGAAGCTCCTGTGATTAGCTGCAGTGCCCATCCTTCTTGACTAGGAACCTGCACATCGAACCTAGTGGCCTTATATGTAACTATTTTTATAAGTGAGAAGCATTTAAGGAATTAAGACTATTACTTATATTTTCACTGCTAAGCTATATTTGCTTAGGTTGGCCGGACTTTTTTAAGAATATTTACCGTCTCTGCAATGCAAGTTTTTTGCACTTGCCAGGACTGGGTGTCAAACCTAAGCTACACATTTCTTCCTCGATGCTTTCTGGGAGATACGATAGCTGAGTTGCGATGAACCAAATAACTACATAAATAACTCGTGGATTCGTGCTCCTTTGGCTAGTTTAGGCTTTAGCATGGTGGCATGATCATTTCAATGCCCGAGATCGTCTGAGATATTTTGACTACTACAACTACTGAGACATTTTAGTTATGAGCTTCATGGAAGCTCCCTACATTAAACTTGAGCTTAATGCTAATTTTTTATACTCTTAACTTTAAATAGTTATTCCGTTTTGACTGGGAACCAGAATAAAATAGTGTTAATTACAGAAAAAAATCTAGGATGCTTAAGGATGCAATATTGTAAATTTTTTGTACACCCGTATTTTTAGAAAACTCTGCCGCTCCAAGAATTATGAGCAAAGACCTTTATGTTGTCACAGGAAGACTTGCAGCCATACAAATAGATGTTCTGGAAATACCCAGGCTACCTGCCGACCTGACAATTAATCGCTTTTCGAGAGACGGCCTTAGATCGGAGGCGCTTTACAACTGCACGATTGTTCTTGATCTATTGTGCACCTGTGTGGAGCAGCTTGATCGATATAACTTTATCCTTAAGCAGCGAGTAACCTGTGCCAGTAAATCAAGCGGAGATATAGACATTCATTTATTCTCAATAACTTCTCTAGTAACGAAAGTATTTGACGGGAAATATGACATTGGATGCCATTTTTACAGCAGCTCTTCAAATTACAAGCGACATATAACCACGGCCATTAACATTTCAGTAGTCAACAGTAAGTAGCTTTGTATGTATTTAAAGAATGCTCATGACGCTTTGGCGACTAATGCTAGCTCCCGCAGGCTGAGGGAGCAACTAGCTCCTCTCATTATTGAAACTTTGAATGTTAGTTCCTTGTTTCCTTATAGGATTTCCTCAAGAATCATAAGTGCACGGCCTAGCCTAATTTCAGCTATAGTTTATTTTGGTGACTGTTTAAGTTCTTGCATTGACAAACAAGTTTAATTTCTATCCCTATAGATTGTGATACCGTAGTAATCTTAAGCTAGCCTGTTATCTTGCTGTAATGCGATTCCTATGATTGCAATTGTTAAAAATAATTTGAATGCAACCTTACGATCTCAAATCCAGGCTAATTTCTGCTGATCGCTAGAGAAGGGATCAGTAGCTGACATTGTACCGATTATACAATCTAATATCCAAGTAAGAGGTGGGGCAGCCACTAATAGAATCTATAGATAGTATGGAAGGAATAAACTATTCATACAATGGCAGTATATCGTGCAAGGTGACCCAAACTGTCAATGATATTGTCTATATGATTGTTCTCATCGAATGGTTGCTAAGCATAATGTTAATTTATCTCAATATGTCGTTCTACAAACCCTCAAGGGCCATGTGGGTGTTATGCAGGAGGGTTCGGCATAGCTAAACCGCCGCCTGAGCGGCTTTCGGTACCCATTCCGTAGCCGACTGACTTTATCTCAGGAAGCGAAAAGAAAGTGGGAAGCATAGCAGAGCCATGAGACATTTTGGGGTAGTGAGTAGCCTGGAAGTAGCAGCTCAGGACCGCTAAAAATAATGAGCCGTCGTCGGCAGCAAAAAAGTTCGTGTAGTTCCATAAGAATTGTGGAAGTGAATTCCACCGTCTAGGACTTTCGCAACTAAAGCTCCTATTGCCAACGGTACTTAAGCAAAAAAATGGAACAGCTTATTAATTGTCTAAACTGGACCTGAGGGCACTAGGAGGCTGAAACTGGTGAAACAGTTTAGCTGGGTATGCGAAAGACAAGCCTTCGTGGGCCTTGTGGGTCAACTTTAGAACTTTGCTCCGTATCCTTTAATCAACCGATTGCTATCGTTGATCTTTTAGTAAAGAAGACACGTGCTCAAACCTCCTGGACTTAAAGACTTGCTTTGCAGCCATATTCAAGCTAATTGCAGCGGCATAGTTCCATTTGTTTTTTGACCAGTGTCGTTCCGTTCGCACAGTGGAGAGCCAGCCGACGAACACTGGCAACAGTTTATTGCACCAATTACGGAGCCGAAGGACTCACGGCTCCCTTTGCCCCCTTCTACCACTTGAATCCTCTCTTGAATCGACTGCCCCTGTTCCCTGATCGACCCCGATGATGAATCCACCATCCGTTCACCAGAGGGTTATCGACTTCTGTCCACGCCCCATTGCAGGTGCACAGCAGCTGAGCCCAGGCCCGTCTCGATGTGGCTCCCAACAGCTGTTTAGGAAAGGAGTGAAACTGGCCTGCATATAATCACACCGCAACCAGATCAAAGGGAATTACATTAATGAAGCCGAGACAGAACTTAAGAGCTGGTTGAATGCTTTACAAACCACTGTGGAAGACAGCTCCTAATCTTAGATATGGATTGGACGTGACGTTAGCTGTAGAATCAGTCTTCTAAATGACACCTTTAGGATTTAGGCATTTGTCGAAAACGACACCTAAATTTCGAACACGTGTTGACGGTTGCATAACAGCCTCACCTATTAGAAAATCAAAGCCATCAAATCCAGCCTCGTGCTTACGGCTTCCAATTAGTAGCAGTTTGGTTTTATCGTAATTTAGTTTAAACAAGTTTGCCAATATCCAGGATCCAATGCTGGAAAGGCAAGCACTCAGTTTGTCAGTTTCTGCAGCAGATTCCGGTGATTTTAATGAAAAATGCCACTGATTATCACTAGCATAAAATAAATTTCATTTTCCATGGACCTAATCACTTTCCCCAGAGGTTGATTATAAATGCAGAGCCGCAAGGGACCTTGGAAGGACCCTCGAGGGACTCCACAGGTGACCCGTCTCACATGTGAGTCCCGACCCCACACGACATGGATTGAATGCACTCAGACAAGTATGATGAAAACCAATCCAGCGCCTTGTCTGGCTGACCAATCGTTGTTCTCAATCATTCAAGTACGAATTCCTGATCAACAGTGTTGAATGCAGCTGATAGATCGATCAGAGCTAGGGCAGTAACATTCATGTCATTGTTGCCACATAGAATGTAAAGCGCCTAGAAAGAGATTAAGTTCTGTGAGGGCGCTTTATCAAGTGCATTTTTATTATTAATACAGATTGTCATTGTTAACACCAATGTAGCACATGTAAAGTGCCTAGAAAAAGATTGAGTTCTCTGAAGGCGCTTTATAGAGTGCATTATTATTAGGATTATTATTAAAGAGAGCAGTTTCAGTGGAGTGCTACGTTTCGAACCTTAGTCACTTTGATCTGCACCCAGACTAGACCGACACTTCCGATACCCTGGCTGATGCATCGAATGACACCTGGGAGTGTTCTTGAAAAGCTAGCTCCCGTTCATTCTCTCAGTGTACAGAGTCATAGAGATTCTTTTTAATGGACAAAAAATCTCCAAGCAATGAGCCGTTTCAAGCTCAGGCTTGACCGTCGTTTTAAGAAACCAGGGTCTGATGCAGATCTAGTCAATATCAAAGACTTCCTTCGAGTATACATCTGGAAGCCTAAAAAAGCCAGTGCTTCTTTTTTTTTACTTGAAAACCAAATTGCTGCCCATTGGAACCAAAACAGAGTATTAAGAGAGTAAGCAATTTACTGGTCAATGCTTATGGTCTGACTCTACAGATATTAAAGGCTCAGCCAAAATTTTTCAGCATGCTTTGCTGAAACAATTATGAACATTCGTGCCTTCGCAAAGCCTCCTCCAAGTAAAGCGATTGTGGAATCACAAGCTCTGACTTTTCTAAAGAGGTTTTCCGAGGTTTCTGCATGGAAAGTGGCTACCTTAACAAGGTCTAGTAAAAAGAGTGGCATCCGGAAGATCCTATATCATAATCTCAGTGTTCTTCACAGCCAGATCAACTTGGACCTTCCATAACTGAGATACTAATGCTTCTTTGGAAAATGGGATTGTACCCAAGCCCTTCAAGTTGGAAATCGTTAGGCTGATTCTTAAAAATCCTGTATTAGAGGCAGAAGTCCGTGCAAACTAATACCCAGGTACCTGTCTTCCCTTCTGGTCAAAGAAACTTGAACACATGTATGTGTGTAACTGGTTGCACGTATTGAAAAGAATGAAATGTCGGAAACATTTTAAGCATAGTTGTGCGATAATTTTTAGCTTAAATAACCATCATGTGACATTTCCAGCCAATCACTGGAAGTTCCTGTTCAATTAAACTTGAAAAGCTTTGGAGTCATAACCAACGGTCTATTTTCTATTAGAAGGTTTTATCTAAAGCAAAGCTTTATACGCATAGAAACGTACCTAATATTTTCGAATATGGAACTTAATTGTTCTTTTCATTTCACTACGATAGCAACCCGGTCCTTAGTGCATTTTTACGTGCTATATGTACTGGTTAGATGCATAATGCAGGGCTTTTTGCACACGTATAACAATCACTCAACCCAACTGGGCATCGTAGTGTTTATTCCTCTGACATCTATCGCTGAGCCATGCATTTAAACAAATTTAGATCCTAGAGAGCCTCTGATCTAGTAAATACACTTGTAAAGTGAATGTACTCCCTCCGGAAAGATATTATGACTGCACTGGCTACCAGTCAAGCAACGGATTGACTTCAAGGTTTTGTCGCTCACTTTTAGGTCTCTTCATTCTATGGCTCCAGCCTACCTTTCAGATATACTACCCCATCAGGCAAAGCATCGTACCACTCGCTTTTCGGAATCCAACAGTCTAGAAATACCTCGTACAAACCTTAAATCCTTTGGAGATCGTGCATTTAGCTCGTATGCTCCCACACCCTGGAACTCCCTCCCGACCTGCATCAGAACATCCCCTGACCTGACCACATTTAAAAGAAACTTAAAAACATACCTATTTAGGACAGCATTTAGTGGGTCCTTGTGATTCGTCCTCGATGTGCTTATGCGTGCTGACACTGTTCATGCTGCCACTAACCACATTTGCATGCTGACCCAGTGCATGTGACCCCTAACCATGTTATTCATTTTGTTTGTTTTTCAAGCATGATTTTACTTACTATTCTATTGCGTATCACTTTGCAGCAAATGTAAAGCGCCTAGAAAGATATTAAGTTCTCTGAGGGCGCTTTATCAAGTGCAATATTATTATTATTATTATTATGACGTTTGTAGCTTGAATAAAGGCGAAAAGAAGCTGAATCAAGTATGTTGCTCACCACATTTTCAGGGTCCTTTTGGAGTCATGAGTTTTTTTGAATCTGTTAATTTAAGTTGTCACAATGTAAACATTATAATTTATACATAAACATATACGATTGAGTTTTACTTCTTTCTAATGTCACCAAAAAACGTTTCTGGCAACATGAATAATAAGCAGTTCTCAAACCTGTATCCTATACTATTTAAAGGCAGCGTGTCATCCTAGGTCTTAAAATTCAAGAAATGCAAGTGGGCCGAACCAGATTAGAAAGTGACTTCTACAAATATTTGCATGAAGACATAAAAGGGTGAAACCTAAGCATTTTTGCTTGTATGTGCTTCTCTTTCGAACCTACGCATGATCCATCCTAGGTATTTTTCACTTCAAAGATCTCCACAACTGTTGTCCAAAGTGTCCTGATTTTAGATATATGTTATCAAACTTAAATATGCTTTTCTTTTCATCAAATATGCATCCTACTTACAGGGGTTTCAAAAATATCTCTAGATTAATACCTGCGTTGTCTTGTTGATTTTTAAATGTATGGAGCTGGATTCACAATACTCCAACTTACACAATAATCTTGGGCATTGACACGGAACGAGGACCTATAGCATAATTGCAGATAACCCAATAAGTGCACGTAACTATGCTTACTTGCGGTCAGATTATAATGTATCTGGATATTACTAAACAGAAACACTTCTTTGAAACTGCTACTAAAATGAAAATTAACATAACTGCATACTTTCTATTCGGACATCTAATATGCGGTAATTAGATACGCCAACTAGCACAATAAATCATTCAGCAATGGAATTGCAAGCTCTCTTTCTAAAATCTCCTCAAGCCTAATAAGAGCTGTAACTAATATACAATTTTTTAATTTATTGTATCTCCGTAAGTTACTTAAAATCCAGAAAGATGAAGAGGAAGTTTCTCAGGAATTTTTTGTGTCAAATTTCTTAGTTTAAGAGGCTTTTGACATGAATAGTGTAGAAAATACAAATAACGCGTCTCACAATTAAATCTTGGAATAGATAAGCCTAAGAAATTTTTTAACTTATCATTATTACAATAAAATTGTTCGTCGTTGTGAAGAGAAGCTAAACCCGGTCTCTCGGTCTCACTTTGTTCGCTACCTCGAAACAAAATTAGAACCTGAATTGTTTTTTAATTGCAGACGACTTGACGCGTGGTGAATTGGACCTGACAGTCTTGAACAACTATACAGGTAGATTAACATCTCACTATAGACAGATTATTTTGGTAGTCATGAAGCAGTTACGGTGGTCTTAAACAAAAAAATTATAAAAATACTGAAATTTAGAATTTTTTCAGACGCTCAGTTATACAATCCTTAATCAAATCTAATATTTTTTTGTAATAGAGAATGCAAAATTGACAAAAATAACAACAGAATTTTTATTATTACAGCGCATTAGAAAAAAACAAAGGTCTTTCTAGAACACTGCCAAAACTGGATGGGAAGAAATTGACAGTTCTTGGGATACGCGACGTTTTATTTAAACATAAAAGCCGGTAAATGACACAGATTTTATATAAATGCGATGAAGAACCGGTGAATGTTTATCGTCAAAGCTGCTGATTTTTTTATCTGAATCTAGAATTATCTCTATGCTGATAGTGCTGCGAAAGCTCGGGTGCGGTCTTTAAAGAGTTTTTGGCAAGTTGTATTAGCAGTTACCTGACAAATATAATTAAAGAAATATAATCCGTTTATATAGCACCCTTAAAGCACTTAATCACCATTCTTGCGATTCACGCATGCCATGGACTCAAACCCACGACCTAAGCCAAAATTTGTTAGGGGCGCCTATCTTGCTGGGACAGCTCAGCATCAAAATCCAGAAGAGTTGATTTTTTCATACCAGGCCTTGGTGAAATGGACTACATTTATTGTGTTGCACGTAATAAATATAGCTAAGAGGTAACGTGCATTTATATTTGCTGATACCTGCATTTTATTTTTGACGGAAGCTAGTTCAGATGCGTTACTGCGTCATGCAAATACCTTAATATTATTCTCATCATCTCTCATTAGCAGATTTCACACGAGATAGACAATATTTATGGCGGACAAAAAAACTTAGCTATAGCCTGTTGTTCTCCAACTGTAAAATTCTTGTGGCTCAGGCAGAAATAATAATAATATTAATTATAATAATAATTATCATGAACTTGATAAAGCACCCTCAGAGAACCTAATCTCTTTCTAGGTGCCTTGTATTTGCTGCAAAGAGAAATGCGATTAAATGATTGAGTAATATCATGCTTTATGAACAACCTGAATAACATGGTTAGGGGCGACATGCACAAGGTAATCATGCAAACATGGTTAGTGGCAGCATGCACAGTGTCAGCACGCATAAGCACATGAAGGACAAATCACAGGGGCCCACTAAATGCTGTCCTAAAAATGTGTGTTTTTAAGTCCTTTTTAAATGTGGTCAGATCTGGGGATTTTCTGACGCCAGTCGGGTGGCCTGTCGGAAATGAGTTACAAAGGTCTTCACAGAATTACCCCAACAAACAGGCGAACTCGGATTAGGCTTACATAGCAAATTATTCCCGAATTTTGCTTGTTACAGATGAGGAAGCATACCTCCACGAATGAAATAATAATTGTAATTACATTATGCTCAAATTTCGTCATCGGAGAACTTAGTCTATAGTAGGCATGTTGCGTTTGCTGCAAAGAAAGCATAATTGAATAGTTAACCATAGCATGCTCAGGAAATGACGTGGTATGCATAGGGTCAATATGCTGGTGCACTCCTTGTGTAAAAGATAGGGGTTAAGCAACTACCACATCCTGTTCTAAATGCGAGAGATGATCTTTTGCATAACATTTTGAAATGTATCGGGGATTGCCAATCAGTGATGATTTTAAATGGATTACTTAAAAAATTAAATTGAGCACTGCATACTGTTGACATGCAGGATCAAATTAGTAACAACCATTGCTTATCAATTTCGGGAATGGGAGAGATCTCGAAACACATACGATAATGATCCAGGGAAGAACTCTAATGCATTAGCATCATCTAAGTATAAGCAAATACTAAAGTGAACACATGCAGATGTATAAAGTTTTGACATTGCCGTAAATTTAAACTCCAGTATTTTTCCTTTAACACGCATATGAAAGACATGTTTCCAAGCATGGGGTTCGTATATGAGGCTAGTTACACTAACTTATGCGTTTTTAATAATTCGATAATAATTGAATAACAATAGCATAACTTCGGAATCAAACAATGGCTGCAAAAGTGACTGGTTTCACTCGTCAGTTAATATTTTAATTTTTGTAGGATATCCGTACATGGTCGGTGTCTTGAATGACATCATTGCAGTTGCGTACGAAACATCTGCTTTCATTCAAACGTTCGGAAAAAATATGGACGTTCCAGTGGAAGTAAGACTTTACAATTACGACTGTCTTACTTTCAATCAACTAGATTCAGGATTTATATTTAATACTTTTTCATCACGTTCTTTAACATTCATCGACAGCAGTGAAAGAAAAAGGAATCCAGAAACTTGGTTCGGTAGCCCAACTATCATGGCTTCAATCAACAGTGATGGAAGTTACGATATTAACTTTTCATTCTATTTTAAAATTATGCGACCAATTTCTTTGTTTTCGTCGTATTCGTTCCAACGTCGATATTGTATTCAGTTTTCCTACGACTTCAGGCTGTTTGCCAGTCAGACAAATAAACCTGCACCAATATCAGTCGAAACCAGTTTTAATCTGATGGTATTTATTCGTAAGTACGATTTGTTTTATGCCTCTTGCAATGTGTAGGTTTTAAAATCGCTGTGGTATAAGTTACTAATCATTCGTGCCGCTTTCGAGAATATACTTGCAAAGCAATAAACAGTCGGAATCTTTGATGTAAAAATTAGTTTAAGCAACCACAGGTAATCTTCTGAAGTGGCTTCCTTGTCAAAATAAGTAATGAAATAATAGCATTTGACTGGAAACTCTTTCGCTTACTTTTAGTCATCAACAGTTATCGTCAGATAAAGCAGATCAAATAGTTAGCCATTAAGGAGTATTTCATTCACAATGTCACACCAGTGTGATGTACAGAACAGTCATCTGACTGACAACTAAGCAGTTATGATTTTCACTAAAATTATATTAGACTTTCAGATAATAAAAACTAGCATAAAAGTACGGTTGATCCTGCTTGCTACTTCTAATAAATGTTTTATAGTTCCTCTAAGCATTCTTTTGCACTAGTTCTCTCTTTATGGCTTAAGGTTATCTGCAGATTGAAATATATGTCTCAGCAGCCATGTCATTCTTAATTAATCCACGAGCCACCAAACTTTTTGTCGAAAGATTATTCTGGAACCTTTCCCATTTTTATTCGGATGATTTGGGAAAACATGTTGATAATCCATCAGATCAGATGTGTTCCAAGAAAGTTTCAGAACACCAGTCATCCGGTTTGTAGCTCGCACTCAAAAACTGTTTTAACTAAAGAACTACAAGCTTCATCTTGTATCAATAGTTTTAACCTTTTATCTATATCTAGGTGCATTTAAATATAACTGATGTGATGCTAATTTAGTTCTTTCTTAAGCATTTTTCATGTCAACATAAAAAATCAGGCATCATTGGAACGTCTCCTAAGATGGATTCATCCTAGAGCGTACTTGAATATTTTTCTGTCGTTCTTGATAATCGTTGTTCACATTGTTCTTAAAAAGAAAACACAGCTAGGATTATCGCCACGTGTTTTATAAATAAGCATTTTGACTAACTTCAGTGTCCCTCCTTCATGGACACTAAGATGTTTAACGTGGAAGGCAAAAAGTAAAATGGCGTAGAGAAGCCGCTGGCACTGCTCTGCAATGGTTCAGGCCCCATCTCAGTGGGAGACTAAAGAGTAATGACGTGAATGGATGACGATCATCCGAGGTATAAAAAATGCTAGATGATTAGACAGCCTCTTTTTGCATAGCGACAGAAGAGCCTTTACGGCTATCACCACTGCTTGCAGTGGCGATAAAGAATCGCCCAATGCACGATTCGAATCCACGACCCCGAGGCCAAGGTCGTGAAAAGCAACCATCTTACCTAGTGAGCCATAATGGCTGCTCAACATTAAAATGCATGTTCACGTGACATTAATGGAACTCTAGATTATTGACGTAAATGGACAAAGATCATCAGAGGGACCTCTTAAATATCGGCTACCTCAGGGCTTCTTGCTAGGTGTGGGTCTTATCATGGTTTATACTTCCCCCTTACCGAAATGATAGCCAAGCATCATCTAGGCTTTCACATCTATGCAGATGACACTTAGTTTTTTTACCTTACTTTCATCCTTTCCAGCCTTCGAGCACCTCAAATTCTCTTAATTCCGTCGCTGAACGCATTTATGACGTCCTCACATTAATTGCAAAATGTTCACAAATTAAATTATGACAAAATGAACTTACTAGTTATGGGCACACCAAACGTGAATCAGAAAGGTGGCACAGGCTGGGTCAAAAGAATGAAGTGACCTAAAAGTTAGCGACAAAACCTTAAATTCGATCTGTTGCTTGACTGGTAGCCAGTGCATGTTGCCAAGAAGTGGTGTGATGTGGCAATTGCGATGCTCACGACAGACAAGCCTACCTACGGAGTTCAATGATTGTGGAGACTGAGGTCATTCCGGATCAGCTTGTGCCGGCGAGTGTAACAAGTTGGCCAACTGGGGTGGGCCTGTATGGTTATTACACAAGAGCTTCGTGCTGTTTGAGGGTGAACGCTGTGTCCTTTTGTACCCAGCTTGACGATAAGGTATATGGCAGTAGTCATACTAATGCAACGGGTTTTTAGTAAAGTAACAGCAATCAATAATCGAGAGCCGTGTAAAAACAAAGCCAAACTGCCTGAATGCAAATTTTAAGCAGGCAGCTAGAACAAACTATTTTTGGTAACGTGAAGAGTGCCAACGGAGATCATTTTACAATAAGTGCAAGCCGCCGTTGAACTTCAGCATTTTGAAACTGAACAACCAAGCATAAAATGTAGAAGCTAAAGTCTGCGATTGTGAGCGAACTGTGAGCTGGCTGATAGCGACTGACATCGATCTGGTAGCATAGCAGTAACTGACGATTCCATGAATGGTCAAATCTTTCTTTTCGTGTTAGAAAATGTCACTGTAAATCATTAACTAATTTTCTTCGCTTTCAAAACGCTACTGCGGAAGTCTCCGATGCTATACACGCTTACAAAGCTGCTATAGAAACTGCATTACTCTATCCTACTACGCAGCTTTCGGACAATATCCTCATTAGTAGGTTTAGCTATAATTATTATGGCACACCTGGAATCTTTTATTCCAGTTATTGAGTCCATTGAATAAGTTAGAGTATCCGGTATGGAAAGAAGTCGACAACTTTAAAAACCACACAGCTGTGGGTCAGACATTATCATCTGTCTTAATGCAGGAAAACGATGCGTTCATTATACATTCGATTCTGAAATTATTTTCAGCGAACTCACATTGGCGCCTATTCTCCGAAATCCTGTCCCAGGCTAAGTGTCGCTAAATAGTGGTCAAGGTAGAAATGTACCGCGATGGAAAGGGTTTATCAGTATACAAGTTGAAATTGATTAACATTCGGACTTTTTGTCACAATGATACGACAGCAAGATGACCCGTGATTATTTGAACGTAAATACTAACTGAGTAAACGCATTTGCCTTGTCAAGGCTAATTTATGTGCACGGGTTTTGAGAAAAATTTGCCATGGTTTCTGAAAAAGAAAAAGGAAGAAGAGTAACTCAGTCTAGGCCTTCCTATTGACGTGCTATCAGCTTTTGTTTCCTAAATAGCTAGTTTTATTAACCGATTCGTTTTTTCAAAATCATTTCCGAATTTATTAACAAGGATATAATGAGAAAAACATATCTATATAGCGGGTGAGAGTACGTCATCTCTAATTGATGCTTTACCGCTACATTTAAAGTTGGATAATCCCATGGTTAGTTGTAAATTTATAGGTATCAACATACATAAGATTCATGGTTGTATCAAAACAAACAAACGAAGCAGAAATCATAGGTACAGGGCTAATACTGTAAGAAAAAGTATGTCAATACCAATATTTTAAATTTCATTGATTCAGTTGGCGCCTTGCCAGGAGTTCCAGGCTTCGGGAGCGTACAACATACGGTATGCTCTGCCTTTTAGGGACTGTAAGTTCATTTGGAGCAGAGCTTAACTATTGGATAAGAAGAGCTGATGGTAAAAGGTCTAGGTTGGCTTGGAACTAATAACTGTAGGTAGGCAGAAGCTAGAGAAAGAACTGAGCTAAAAGTGATTTTCACAACCTCTTACGCAACGAAAACTACTTTCCTACTGCCGACTATGGCACATTCTTTTCAGCAGTCCTGAGCTGCTACTTCTATGCTACTCACTACTTCAACTGCTCTCCTGACTCTGCTATGCTTCCCACTTTCTCTTTGTTACGTGAGACGAAGTCTGTTGGCTACCAAATGCGTACCGAAAGCCGCTTAGGCTGTGAGTGCGCTATACAAAACTCTCCTGCGTAACACCCACACGGTCTTTATGACTGTACGGAGTTACAGACGGAGATACACATGAGTTGAGACTCGGCCTCATTAACAGCTTGTGTAGGTTGCCAATACGCGTTACTGGGCGACTGAAACGTGGTGGGTGGTCTCGCATCCGGAGCTAGTGTCGAGATACACTTCAATTATGCTGGTACGACAATCTATTCGATTGTACGCTGCCAGAAGACAGTTAATATTGACGAAGGATAAGCTCAAGCATTTTATGTATTATCAAGTTATTATACATTATACAATATTACATTATTAGATTATTATATATTATTAGGTTAATCTGCTAACGTTAACAATTGCGGCCTAAAATGAAAAAGCTCCGGGTGTCGACTTTAAATATAATTCATTTATATAGCGCCCCAAGGGAACTTAATCTCTATTCAGGCACTTCACATATGCCTCGGGGCTCGAGCCCACGACCTCAGTCAGACCTTGGTCTGGGCGAGCACCTTAACCGCTAGGACAAACCCAGCTCGGCAATTTTAGTTATCTAAACGTGTTTCGCGGTTTTTTGCACTGCCACAGCAGGTATACGACAGAGTTATCTACAAAAGAACTGTAGTAGCTTCTGTCCTGAGATCTTAAGCCAATAACTTAATTTAGGATAGCCTTTGAGCTACCCAAATGATGCTGGTGGAGTTGGTGCCTCTAAGCGAAACTAAAGAGTTTTACAAACAGCACCAATAATCTCGGATATGCCTACAGCAACTAGTCATGAACATTCATTAGGCTTTTCAGTTTTCAATTACTTTCGCTGGTCAGTTATAACGTTAGCAACATAGGCAGCATATTCGCCGCATAAACAATTAGCATAGCTTGGACACTGGTCAAATTTAAAGGTTCGACTGCCTAAATGTTACTGGAGAGTGAACTTGTTTGCTGTCAAAGCTCAATCACTATGCAATAACTCGCCTAACTGATATAACAGAGGAACCATGAATAAACTCGAACACTGTCCGAATCTAACAGCATACCATGCACGAGTTACCAGAATGTAGCGTAACTAAAACCATAGATATCCTATCGAACCGTGACTCAAAGTTGGGTCTCACTGGCTCTCTTTCCAGATCCAACTAACCTGGACGTCGAACTTGCCTCTTGCCAGTCTTGACCGTTGCGGATAGCTGGTCACCCAAACCACCTCAGCCGATGACTAACACTTTCTTCACTGTTCAGGGCTACTGGGACCCGAGTCGCCTGAAATTGCCAAACCATCGCCTGAAACTAACGTCTCTGGTAAGGTTTTCTCTTTCTTCTTCTTCTTTGTTTCCTTTCTTCAGGTTTTCTTTTTTGAGCCTGGCAGGACGGCGAAACGTTGAAGTTTCCTATCAGCTAGGTCATGACAATTTAGAGATTAGAGATAGGGTGCTTCCTGAACTACAAATGATAGCAACCACCAATGTGTTTTGTGATAGTTGGTCGTCTTATTAGTATCAAACTTGTCAGTTGAGTAGAGGGTTTTAAGCAAGAGAACTCCTAGCAATGGCTGGTATTGTGCAATTGCTATATAGCTCTGGCTGTCGATTTGTTGCTCAGTATAATTTAGAGGTTTGGCATAGAACAACCGACTCATTTGCTGCACGATAAGGTTCGAGTTTTCAACTATGGCTTGCCTCAACTCAGGCATGACATTACTCACCATTAAATTGCATTTCCTATTGCAGCAAATGTAAAGCACCTAGAAAGAGATTGAGTTCTCTGATGGTGCTTCATCATATGCCATATTACTATTATTATTATTACTTACTCGGAATATTATTGTGTGTTTTGCGGAGCGCAACGATTAACTGGATATGTAATGTGATGTGTCTCCTTCCGTAACTCCGTACAGTCATAAAGACCGTGAGGGTGTTACGCAGGAGAGTTTTGCATAGCGAACTCACAGCCTAAGCGGCTCTTGGTTAGCATTCGGTAGCCAACAGACTTCTTCTCACGCAATACAGAGAAAGTGGGAAGCATAGCAGAGTCAGGGAAGACGTCGAGGTAGTGGATAGCATGGAAGCAGCAGCTCAGGACCGCTGAAAAGGATGAGCCGTATTCGGCAGTAGGAGAGTAGTTGTCGTTGCGTAAGAATTGTGGAAGCGAGTTCCCCAATCCAGGACCTGCAGAGCTGAAGCTTTGATACGTGATCAGCCTCAACCCTAAACTATGTTATTCATTTTGTTTATCAAGCACGATATTACTCACCACTCGATCGCGTTTCCTTTTTAGCAAATGTAAAGCACCCGGAAAAAGATTGAGTTATCTGAGGGCGCTTTCTCAAGTGTATTCTTATTGTTAATATTAAGCGTGTTGTAACGACACCTAAGATGTTCAGCTAGGAAATCAGCGCCAGTTATAATATTCATTATCTCTTGCTTCCAAGCACGCATAACATTTACCGTTTAGTATCAAGACATACGGTAACCCTGGTCGATTTTTACGTTTGATGATTCAACTGACATTCGTTACAAAGCAACTCATCCAAAAAGTAAATCTACGTAGATTAATTTAAGAGAAAAAGGGCATACATATGCCACAATAAACTAATTCTGAATGTTTTACACTCTAGTTATCTTTGTTATCTGAAAGCGAATAATTTCATATCGTGAAAATGCGTGACGTACTAATACATGTGCAGATTACATTTAGTTGAAATTTCACACGACTTTTGTTACTTAAGAAATGAAACTTTAACTGCACCAAGACTACTTTATTAGTGACTTCATCTTCTTACCGAGGCATTGCACCTAATATGTGCTCGTTTACAGCTCCTCGGGATGCCGCACGCTTTTCCAGTCAAGTACCCGTACAAGAAAATGTGATTTTAACGTGTGAAGCGAAGAAATGCGTTTCGGTTTTCGATACCGCCACTTGGGAGTGGCGGCTTGGCCTCTGGAATAGCAGCACTTCCGGTGGAAGTTTGGGATCTGCTAAGTCACTACAGCTGGTTGATCCCTATCGAACGACCGATTCCCCGTCTGAATTCCATTGCATCCTGACATGCATGGAGCGAAAGGCCTACCAAGACTTCGTAATCTCCTGGACAGGTAAGCAAAGGCAAGTAACTAAACGGCAGACCTAGGCATTAAAGAATATGCCATGGTGTTTCAAACAGTGACCTGCTCCTGCCGAAGTGGGTGTTTCATTATTAGCTTGATGCATAAGCCAATGAATGTGATTTTTGAATGACCGAGAGCTGGAGTAATAATTCTTTCGTTAAATTTCTTCATTTTTGCACTATCGTTTTCCTACAACTCAACATTTCTTTTTTTCATTTAACTTAATTTCCTTTCACTACCTGTTATTTTTTCTCGCTATAATTATATTTGTAACTTACAACCGAATCTCTCATAAAATTATATGTACAAAATTTCATTTTCCTATGTTAAAACCATTCCTACAACATCTGGCGATGCTATAGCTAAATCCGTCTTTCTAGCTCACTTCTTTCGTTAAATATTTCTCAAGGCGTTTATGTTGTTTTGCATATAATCTTATTGATTATTTTGAAAAAATTGTGAACACATTATCGCTATGAAAAGTTGCACATTTTACTTTTAAATGTGGTTATTAAAGCGCCAGAGCCGATAAGTCAATACAAAACCGCATCGTTAATTTACCCTCTATATCCTCTCTCTCTCTCTCTTAGGCCTATTTTTCTTTTAGATGCAACAAGTAAGTGCTGCCTTAAATTTATGAAAATAACTCATTTGTTTATTCACATGAGCTAAGATAGACATGATACTATCGACAGTGCACTTTTCGTTAGTATTATCATATTCTTTTAAGTTCAGAAGACCCGTGAGAGTGTGAGGGGTTTCGGTCGAGATGGCTGTAAGAAGATGCACGTGAAATGTGGCCGTGGTTCCTAAAGTGGGTCCAACTTTGTTGCAGCGTTTACTTGCTACGAAGTAGTTAGACATGCAGTTTAACCGATATGATTTTCTGGTGACAGAAATTACTGTTAATATGACACCCTTATTGCATGCAGAGAGAGCAGCAGTTAATTTTGCAAAGTCTATTCTCACAAATAATGCTAAACATATTTAGGTCTTTTAAGGATCACTATTTCGTTGATTTGAATGTCTTACAAAGTTATTAGTTATATTGTTATGCGATTAAGATTGTCAAGTCTACTGATGTACGATTATTTTGTGTGGTCAAAGTAATACAAGGTCACATTTGATAAAAGAAAGTGTTCTCATGCCTATCAGATGCAACAAAATAAATGCTTAGATGACTCCTAGTGATTTCAGCTGTTAACTGTAATGAATGAGTTGTGAGAATAAGTGAAAGAGGCACTCATCACAGAAGTAAATCCCGCTTTACAGACTTCCCTGATTTGTGATGCTAGTGGATTCATATGTTTCCCGATCTACCACCTATATAAATACTGTACTAATTCATAGCTTCAGATTTCCACAGAGATATTAAAGGGGCTCAACTCAATACCTTGATATCAATATAACCAAACATTGCTGACTGATTTATTAGCATTTAGTTGATAGGCTTGTTTTAACATCCACTAATTTGGGACCATTTGCAATACAAGACCTACGTTGTGTCCTGCTTTAGAAAAAGGATATTGGGAAAATCGGGGATGCAACTTATGCACAGCATGCAATCAGTTAACTGGCATCTTTCGCGTATTCCGATGGTTTTTCTGACAGATACAACTGAAAATCATCGGCGTACAAATGATTGGCCTTTGCTTGAGATTGAATCACATTTCCGAGAGGTTGACTATAAATAGTGAAAAGCAAATTTCAGAGGATCTGACATTTTGGGACTACACATGCGACTGATCTTCTGAATGAGATCTCAGCCACACACAAAATAGATTAAACGAGATTGGACGAAGTCGCTTTCAAACACACACACCCACGCGCACACACACACACACACAGACACACACACACACACACACACACACACACACACATATATATATAAACATATATATATATACACATATATATATATACATATATATATATATATATATATATATATATATATATATATGAGCCTATTATTGGGGTCCCTGGTAGGACCCGGGTCTCGCGAAAACCCGTTAACGCCTAGAATAACAGTCAGATATACATAGTTTGAAGCCCAATCTCCTTCTATTGGTCAATAAAGCTATACCTCGGTCAGAGTTCAATTTGTATTCTCTTCTTGCGAGCGACGAGAAAGACGTGAGTAAGGTCTGGCCAAGCTGTAGAGCGAGGGGTGGGTCGGGGGCCCTGGCTTCGTGTGCTGGGTTTTAACACTGACCACCAGCTTTTTCTTTGAGGATTCATATACCTGTACGGAGCCGTGAGCTGATGCTACAAAAGCATTGGCATCATCGGCTTTAACGTGATAGGTTCATTTTACCATGAGATATTTCGGATTTTTAGGATCTTGACTATTTTATAGAAATTAATTAATTAATTCACTTTGAGCAAAGAGCCTTTGAGGGGCCGGGTCCTCACCAATAGGTTCATATATATATATATATATATATATATATATATATATATATATATATATGTATTGAAACTATGATTTAGAAAATATAAATAATATAAATAAATTAATATAATTCAAATTGTGTACATGTTCTTTTTTTTGAGGTGCTACCGATTAGAATATGCCTCTACTAGTAAATTGACGTATTTAACTCTGATGTTTAGTGGAAGTGATGCTGTACGGACTTAGTCACAAATAAATAAGGTCAGATTTATTCAGCATGCAAGCAAGGGTTGCTCATACCATGTTGGAAGTATAGCATACACCATTCTGCCGTTGATACGTAAATAATTTTATTGCGCCAGCTGCCAAAATATAAATTAGGATAGAGGCTGTCTACCTGTGCCACCGGCAAGGTTTAAAGTTAATGCTGTTAGTCTAGCAGTCGAAATTAGAGGTTTCGCGTTTCAACTACTGCTTGATGCCAAAATTTGAGCTGCAAATTTTCTTGAAGAAAAATTTCCCTTAAGTCTTGTCCTTTTTAGATGCTTGTCTTTTCGAAGATAGCGATCAGCACCACTTCGAAGTACTGGCCGGGAGTGTAATTAATGTCACATGCAGAGCTCGATGTTCGTCCCGCAAAGTGGAAGCAATGATAGGTGTACTATCTGAAAATGGAGAGTTCAGCGGCTGCAATGCGACAAATTCGGGATCGGTGACTTGGCGATCGAACTCCAGACTTTGGAAGCTTCGCTCTGGATGTGCTCCCATCTCTGAAATTGGTACATTTCAGATTAAGCTGTTTTCTGAAAGAGCCAACGTCTCGTGGGATGGAGTGTATAGCTGCTACGTAGCGACAAACAACTACAATGCAACAGGACCTTTTTCCCTTACAGTACTAAGTACGTACCTCGGTGTCTCTGCTAACTTAAGAGAAGAGATTTTCATGAGGTCACACGTTTGGTAACATGAACTCTTCGGCTTTCACAGCAAGTTTCTTGCCTTGCCCTAATCGCATTTTAGAAGCTGCTGAACTGAACCTTCAGGGTGAGGCTGCCGTAACCGAAGGTCAGGCTTCCACGATGGTATTCAGATGCCACGCTCTGGATGCAAAGCCAGCACTGAGGATTTATTGGTTTCTCGATGGAATTCTGCTTACGAAGAACGTAACTCGCACTAGTGCCGAGTATGGCAGCAAGGCAAAGTTACGCAGCACGACTAGCACTTTAACTCTGGGCGTAAACAGAGGCCTTAACAACAAAACCTTGGCTTGCATGACTCTAAACTATTCAATAGTACCAGCAGTATCAACGCCACCAATTACCATTTCGATTTTTTGTAAGTAAGTATGCTACAAGTACAGTACCAATTATTAACTCAAATATTTTTGGAAGTTGGTAGGTGAATCTGCTAAAGATAAAATAGTGAATGTTTTATAAAAAAAATATTCCCGTCTCATTTTTGACATAGTCATGTTTAGCCAAAGTTGTGCTTGAAGGTTCGATGATTGAATGAATTATTTTTGCCTGACTATAGCCATTTTTTTGCAATGCTATACAAAACCAGCAAGGTGATGGAATTACATGGCATGACAATTATGTGCAATTTAATGTGATAACATTGCAAGGCATGCCTATTTCATGCAATTTTATCTACAAAGATAAATTAGAATATACTGCGACTTCATGTTTCACAATTTATTAGTTATCCTTATGATAAAAGTCTAAAGTTCGTTGGTTCTAATCTTGTGGTGGGAGATTAGTTCTCAAGCATGCAAGTGGTGGTAACCTAACCTGTAAGTCTCGTCTGTCACAATACGAAGAAATCTGCTTAAAAATAAGCCAGAACTGTTTTTAATGTATGATAAGATCGACCTGAAAATAGGTTTAAACTTCAGTTTCGCTTGAACGATGACTGTAAAGTCGATCCTGAATTTCGTGATATCTACAGGCAGTCACTGATGCATTCAGCGAAGACAGAATACATCGTGTAAGCTCATCGGCACTTAAGGTCAATACAACCGATAAGGTATCCAATAAATTGAGGAAAAAACACAAGATATAGCAAATCATCAAAAGAATATAAAGAAGTTGATATTTGAGTTCAGTTTTTTTTAAACAAAGAAATGTTGAGGCTGGGCTGCCCACCAACAGTGATCGACTTATGCCATCGACTGAACACTAGCTGATACAGGATTAATGCAAAATAGTGCATGCAGCTTGCACAAGTATGAGTTCTTGAACCAGTATAGCCGCATTCCGTTTTCCAGAGCTTAACTTGAGTTTAATTTTATTGGCTGGCCACTAACCTTTTAGAACTTTTCCATGGCTAGCAGGAGGCTGCTATCGCTTAAATCAGCCTCCTCTTTGGACCATCTTTCCTCGTTCTTTCCTTTCTTTTATCCCTTCACTCTTATTATTTACCTGCGCGAAGCAATCTGATGTTTATGTTGGGATCACAACTTCTTAAAATAAAATCCTTGTTAACTTTTAAATCACGTCACATTTATAAAACCTTAAGATTTCGAATACTCTTTTTCACTGAACTCTGCCTTGCATTTTCAGTTTTACAGCTTCAGTGTCGACGGAAAATACACGTGCTTTACTCAGCTTTTCTTGCGATGAAAGTATTTTTTCAGAACGCAACTGTATGCATATCAGTACAGGATTAATCTTAGGCTTAAAATCTGTTGCCATAATCCATAAGTACTCATTTGCGAACATTTTTGTCATTTTTTAAGTGGAACGGCTGTCATGGAATAAAATGCTCTACTCATTTGATGATGCAAAAATGCTAATACCTATTATTATAAACTTCATTTAAAATAGAATACGGCTATTCATATATTGTCACGGGTGAAATCGGAATATTTTTTTTCAAAGCTAATGACGCAATCTTACTTATCGTAGCAGATAGCTTTACGCCTAATGTTCGCATCCAAATGATTGTACACCGTCCTGTAACTGCAAAAAAGCAAACGAGGCTAAGTGATTATACAACGAGAATTTCCTATGAGATATTCAAAGTTAAATTAGCTTATGCTGCCCAGGGGTGATACGGCATACCTGTTTACAAAGAAAGGAAAGTTAGAATCATATCAGAGTTCGAAGATCACTCATTAAAGTGAGCAGCTTAGAATTAGCACTCGGGAACATCGGGCATCAGGTAGGGGGCAGAATAGCCAATGACCTGGCCTTAAATGTGACCGGATTATCCAAGGCGAGCCAGGTTTTTGTAAAACGCATAGTAACGAGCAGCCTATTAATTTCCATATTAAGGTATTATTCAGTTCCACTGACATCACTACACATTTATAAAGTGTATATTTTAATGAGAATGAAACAGCTACATCCCAGTCTGATTCATGGAGCACTATTAATAAATATCCTTGGTAGAGCATCCCTAAACCTTTTAAGATGCATTGCAATTGCTGCTGATAATCCTATTTTGACATTACAAGAACGGGTACAAAAAAGTCCACTAGTTGTGGCGAAGGTCACCGAACTGTCAATCTGCGTGAGGGGTCAAATCGTGGAACTGTATGCGGCTGGGAAATAATGCAGACCAATTACCGCTCCTTTATCCATTCCTAATAATACGTCTCTGTACAACCTGAAGAAGATAAAGAAGAAAAGAAGCCATGACGAGGCTTGGGCAAGCTCGGGCAGGCCCCGTGCTACCGTTAGACGGGAAAACACAATCTTAGAGTTAGAGGCATTTAAGGTTACTTTTGGTGCGGCGAAACAACACGTTAAAAGTGTGCATGCCACCTCTGGAAGCAAATTAGCAAAACGGTTGTTTAGAACTTATCAGACGTGGCTGGTCTGCATTCTCGAGTCATCTCTGTATCTCCGTCTGTAACTGCACAAAGTCATAAAGATCATGTGGGTGTTATGCAGGAGAGTTTTTTATACCGCACTCACAGCCTAAGCGGCTTTCGGTGATGACCTCTTCTGTCGCCACAGATTATTGAAAGTCGTTAGGAGTTGATTGAAGCTCGAGTTACTTGACTGCAGACGAATTTGGGTAGAATTGCATGAAGTGCTAACTGACAAGTCGTGCTCTTAATCAACTGAAAATGAAAGATTTACTTTGTTGGTGACTAGACAAAGCCTACTACCAAATAACCCTCAATGTTCGGAGGATAAGGCGGCCTGGTAAAAAAGGTGCTTCAGCAGATATGGCACCGGAGCCCTGCACGGTATCCCTCACATCGTAACCCAAGTCATCAATTTCACCCTTCTTCAAAACGTAAGAATTCAAAGTTTGATTAAAACTCGTGGGTTAAATTACATTTCCTAGCAGTAAAACAATCTTAAACACAGTATCACCTAATTTGTGTACTTTTTTTGCCAATATATCGGAATTCGGTATACTTCCAGTGACTGTTATTCACTCTCCATGCCACTCTCCAGACGTTAGCCCAATCAAACATTTGGCATGACTCACTCATTTGACGGTTACAGCCGTCGACCATCCATAACATGACTTCTGACCCACTTTTGTTTACTTGCAACTAGCTTGGAACAATAAAACGACCTATGACTGCGAGCGTTATATCTGTTCCACGCCCGGCCTAGCCTGGATGGCTGTTGCGAATAGAGGAGTTGCAAGGTCAAATAAGCACTAGAAAGTAAGCAAGACATGCCATAACTGCGAAAACACGTGCTTTTATATTCTAACCAGTGCACCCATTTATGATTGCACAAACTTTTGATATTTACTTGACTTCCCGGGGAGTAGGGGTCTGCATTGCTGCTGCCCCAGCCACCAAAGACTTTTGCGTTTGGGAGCACCTGTGATAACCCAGGTCTACATCAAGCGTTTAGTCTCCTAAAGGCAAGTGTTTTGGAATAAATGAAATTTGAAAACTCGGGCGTAAAATATCCCGTTTAATTTTTGACAACGTAAATAACACGAAATCCCAAAACTTTTGTAGTGCGTAAAGTAGTGGACCATGCCTTCTCACTGCTAGAGGTAGTTGATGCAGAATAGGAAGATCTGCTGACACACATACGCTGACACACGCACACATACACACACACACACGCAAACACACACACACTCGTTCTCTATCTCTCTCTCTCACACACTCTCTCTCTCCCTGAGACACGCACACAACTATGGATGTATATGTAATGTAATGTAATGTATCTCCGTCTGTAACTCCTCAAAGTCATAAAGATACTGTGGGTGTTAGGCACCAGAGTTTTGTATAGCCCACTCGCAGCCTAAGCGGCTTTTTGGTACGCATTCGGTAGCCAACAGACTTCGTCTCACGCAACAAAGAGAAAGTGGGAAGCATAGCAGAGTCGGAAGAGCAGTTGAGGTAGTGAGTAGCATAGAAGCAGCAGCTCAGGACAGCTGAAAAAGATGTGCCATAGTCGGCAGTTAGAGAGTAGATGTCGTTGCGTAAGAATTGTGGAAGCGAGTTCCATAGTCTAGGACCTGTAGAGCTAAAGCTTCTGCCGCCAACTGTCTTTAAGCTGAGGAATGGGATAGCTAATGTATTATCCAAACAGGACACGAGGGCGCGAACAGGCTGAAACTGATGCAGCAGGTCAGCTAGGTATGAAGGAGCCAAGCCGTGGCGGGCCTTGTGGGTCAGCTTAAGAACTTTGCTCTGTATCCTTTGCTCAACCGGCAACCATCCTAGCTCTTTCAGCAAAGGAGACACCCGCTCAATCCGCTGGGACTTGAAAACTAGCCTTCCAGCCATATTCATTGTTCGCTGTAGGGGCATAATAGCTTTCTTTGGCAGCTCGGCAAAAAGGGAATTACAATAATCAAGCCGAGACAGAACTAGAGAGCTAGTTAATTTTTTACAAGCCACTGTGGGAGACAGCTCCAAATCTTGGATGGGGATCGGATGTGATGGCTAGCTGTAAAGGCAGTCTTCTGAATGAAGCTTTAGAAATTGCTGCAGCTGTCGAACACGATACCTAAATTTTGAGCACGTGGTGATGGCCGCACAATAGCATCACCTAGTAGAACGGCTAAGCCTTCTACTTCAACCACATGCTTAGGGTGTCCTATGAGAGCAGTTCGGTTTTATCATCATTTTACTTCAGGAGTTTTTCTGACATCCAGGGTCAAATATCGGCATGGCAAGCATTTAGTTTCTCAGCTGCTGCAGCAGATTCCGACGGTTTTTAATGACAAATATAAGTGAGAATCGTCAGCATAGAAGTAATTTACTATTCCATGGGCCTTAAACGCTTTTCCCAGACCTTGTGTATAAATGGAGAACAGCAAGGGACCGAGTACAAACCCTTGAGGGTCTTAACAGGTGACCCTTCTCGTGTCAGAGACCTGACCCCTGCACGGCACGGATTGAACACGATCAGACACACGTGATTTAAACCACTCCAGTGCTTTGTCCGCCAGACCGATCGTTGTTCTCAATCGTTCAAGCAGAACTTCGGGATCTGTAGTGTCGAAGGGAGCAGACAGATCTAGCAGAGCTAATGCAGTAACATTCCCGACGTTGGTGTCACGTAGAATGTCACTGTTAACACGGAGGAGAGCAGTTTCAGTAGAGTGCTGCCTCTTAAACCCTTATTAAAATATTCGTGACATTCCATTATTTTCAATATGTTCAACCAGCTGCTTAGCGAAAATTATTTCAAGAATCTTTGATAAGAACGGAAGAAGGGAAACTGGACGATAGTTTGCTAGGACCTCTGTGTCTAATCCAGGCTTTTTAAGGATAGGTCTAACGATTGCCGATTTGAAGGACTTGGGGACAAAACCTCTTCCCAAAGAAGCATTACAAATCTTGGTTATGGCAGGGCTAAGTTGGTTTGCTAGTGAAGACCACAGCGATGAAGGTATAGGGTTTTCAGGAGACGAGCTCTTTATGCTAGAACTTTTTAAGGCAGCCATATCGCTTGCAGAAACGTAGGAGAACCTTTTAAGGAAGGTCACAGGTTAAGGAACTATGATTGCTTTGATCGGAAGGGGCTTAATGGAGGCACGAATGTGCACGATTTTTGTCAGCAAAGAAGGCTGAAAACTTTTCGGCTGAGCCCTTAATATCTGGGGAGTCAGACCTCACAGCCTTGGCCAGTGAATGGTTTACAGTCTTATAAAGATGTTTTGAGTTCGACTGGCAGCAATTCAGCTTTCTAATGAAAAAAAAAGCCCTGCTTTTTTTTAGCTTTTAGGTGTAAACTCGAAGGAATTCTTTAAAATAGACCAGATCCAGCCTCAGACCCCGATTTCTTGAAACGACGTTCTAGCCTAAGCTTAACCCGGCATCTTAAATAGTTTTTTGTAATTTTGAAGGAATCTCGACGACTTTGAACACAGATAGAGCGAACGGGAGCATGCTTGTCAAGATCCCTCCTGAGTGTCATGTTCATCGCATCAGTGGAGGTATCGAGGCTGCCGGTCAAGTTTGAATGCAGATCAAGAAGACCTGCATCACGAACATATTTCAAAAACTTGTCCACGTCAATGCTTTTTAAGTTACGTCGTTTGGAAAATTAGACATTGCCCTGTACGTGCGAGGGAGCAAGAACCGTAAACGAGACCGAACAATGATCTGAGACGGTCAGTGGGCACACCACAGTGTCAGTGGGGAGGACATTCTTAGTCATCACGAGATCTAGAATGTGGCCACCGACGTGGGTGCTATGATAAATTTGTTGGGCCAAACCAAAATTCTTCACACAGTCAAGAAATGAGCGGACCTTGCAGTTGCTAGGGCTGTCAACGTGAATATTGGAATCTCCAACAATAAGTTACGGCCTGTCGTTTAGCGAGGAACTCTGAAAACTTCTCTATAAGCAAATTTAGACAGCAAGAAGGAAGCCGTATATCACATCAGTGAGAGGCATTGTCTTTGATGAAGACCTGATAGCAACCGATTCAAACGGTGACCCATGCGAGAAACTGCAGATTTTATAGCCAAAAGATTCGGAACAACGATTGCAGCCCTCCACCAACCTTGTCAGAACGCGTGGACTGATGGAATGAGAACCCGAGTGGAGTGGTCTCGGAAATAGAGCTACTGGAACAAGGCGTCATCTAGGTTTATATATATATATATATATATGTATATATATATATATATATTTCTGAGACATAAACACAAGCAAGCATATATATATAATATAATATATATATATATATATACTTGTTTATTTATTTAGGTGAGGGATCTGTTTATTGAACGAGAAAGAAGACATTGGCATGCACTTAAATAATTATTTTAAGCATGAATAACCATGTTCATTTTTCATTATCGTATTTCCAACCAACACTTATCTACGTTTAATTGATTTAGTGTGAGTAATCCTCAATAAAAAATCCATTTTGATTGCTTGCTGCAACCTATATCCATAATTCGACTGAGATATTTTAATGAGCTTCAGTTTTCTGTAAAAACAAGAGGAAGGCATTTTCTGACTCAAAGGAAACGAATCATGTATCCATTTAGATTAATAATAGTAGTATAATAGATAAATTAAGCAGCAAGTGGACTAAATTATAGCTGGCATATTACAACTCTAGAGTGTAGCTTGTATAAGCCATCTAAGACAGGCAGCTTGTTTCCTACTTTTGAGCTCAATTTAGTTGGCGGTTCGACTCATTATTACTCTTCTAGGAGTTATTTCATCAACTTATATTGCTGCATCTGGCTCAAAAGATTGAATAGTTGCCCTATTCCAACTATCATTAGATGATGGCGCTTACGAAGCCAGTGGGTTTTTATTTAGGTCTGGACATTTTAAAAACCAAATAATACATTTCATTCGATATTTCCGCGGAGTTATCTTTAATTTGGAATTTTATATAATAAGGCCTATTTGCATAAGCTCCATCGATTATAGCTGCTTAGTTATCTATGCTTGCATGCTGCCAAGCTTTATTTGCTAAAAAAATTCCAAGGTAAGTTGCCAATATCTTAGAATGCAAAGGATCTCCAGTTTATTACTGCGAAAGTAGGTGCTACCTGTGAAAACCATTCTAAAGTTCTCAGATAAACTTTTTTCCGACCGCTGATTTGTTAAAGTGCTTTCGTAAATCATACAGCGCTGCTCCTTTTCAGATAAACCAACAAACGCATTCCAGCGGTATGTTAACATGTCTACCTTTTTAAATTTGAGTTGCGATGTATTTCAAAGTAATCCACCAATCACTGGTAAGGATTGCGAGTGGTTCATCTCTCGCCCATCGGGCAACTACCTTCTTACGCGTGGCATGAAGGTAGATCCGGGTCTGGTGAAGAATATTATGAACAGCTCTACGGTTTTTGTTTGTCTGTGCAATTACAGGCACGGAAACTTCACTAGTGTGGTATCGGCCAAGTTCTTCACGAACTGGAAAGGTAATACATCTTTTGATTTTGTAGCTCACTCATTGGAAAGACGTTCCTGTAAAGAGATCTGCTTGTATTTGTGTTTCTACGCTCCGGCCACTTGCAGACAATTTCATTGACAAGCATGAATTGTAGTATTGCTATACATTTTCAAAGTAATTTTTACGTAAGCAAGCCAGAAAACATCTTTCTAGAACGTAAATTGAATACAATCAAAGATCATTAGAGACACGGCAGTGATAGAGCAACTACTTGATATTGCATCTGCTACGACACCCGAGCTCCTAGCCGTTTTTGAAATAATAGATGCCTAGCCATTGATAGGAGCCTGGGACAACTCATCATTTCAAGGGCTGGTGAACTTCAATCCTATACATGCGGTTGCATTTTTGGTACTTGGTTTCAATATTGTTTTAACCCCATCTTATGCGTAGCCACTTAATGACCTTAATTGCTAAAGAGAAATAATTCATGCGGACTATTCAAAAGGTTAGTTGACTACATAGCATCTTATGTGAAGGGTCCGACAGTCTTATCAGCCATTACTGCGGCTCGCGGCTCACAATAAAGGATTACACACTATATACCTTACCCTAATCTGAAAGCTCTTCACGGAAGAAGCGTCTTTAAAACCGTGTCAGTCTGCCGAAAATAAATGAATCTTCTGAACATTGTTTGCAGCTGAAACACT
This sequence comes from Cristatella mucedo, assembly GCA_009760855.2. NCBI lineage: Eukaryota > Metazoa > Bryozoa > Phylactolaemata > Cristatellidae > Cristatella > Cristatella mucedo. The sequence goes on along the minus strand of WPIO01000066.1, from coordinate 1,132,841 downwards.
TCCTTTCTTTTTAACGCTTAGACTGACTTTCGGATTAGCTTCATGAATCATTTTATTTATAAGCCAAGCACATCAACTTGAAAACCAAGCCTAACGCTTGCACTTCTGCTAACTAATTTCCACATCATTGGGAGCCTATTCAAGCACGTACTTTACTCGTTGATGGGCAAAGTTACTACTTCCTCTTTTCCCATGTAAAGATCCTAAGTTTGAACACATCTATGAGCATCATTCGACAACAATAGTAAGTGTTTTAGTAGAGGCATTTGTTAGCAAGTTCCAGCCTTGCTTGTGTGTTGCACGTTCAAAAGCGGCTTGAATTTAGCCATCTGTTCCCTATTTCCTTGGTTACCAAGCTGCTTACTTCCGCTATCTATGTTCACGACGGCTCTGTTAGCTTGGCAGAAGCTCTAGAATTGAGTGCTAGTAGTTTAGTGCCTGTTCTTAGGAGCCACGTTTGTAAGTAGAGAGAGATTGAGCTCTCTGAGGGCGCTTTATCAAGTGAATTGTTATTATTATTATTATTAAGTAGCTTTTCCACCATTACAGAAATTCTTCTAAGTGTACCCAAGGATGACATTGCCTCTATGCTACTGTAGTCCTTGTGTATATTCTTATTCATTTTTACACAGTTTATATCTTCAGCGGCTTCAAAATTCCTCAGGCTGAAATTGCGTCTGCCCGGGGAGAAATCATAACCAATTTTTTACTTGCACAAAGCTATGTCACTAGCAGCATGCTGCGGTTGCATACCAAGCTTCAATACGGTTTGGGTCAGGCTCCAACAGGTCTTCGAGACATACGGGTACCTTACCCCTAAATTCGCCGATGTCTTGTCATTGAGGGGATTGAACCACAAGCCGTCTACGATTCGTGGTTCAGTGTTAATATTTAACGGAGAACTCGTAAGCCAAAAAATACCTCACATGTCCATTTTAATGAATATTAGCAGACTCTAGCTACCTCATAAAAGGTCAAGTGCTCATTGCAGAAGTCGGACTGTCTGTTGGCATAGCGATACAGTGGTATTTGTGATGACTATCTCGCTTCTCTCGATTCTTTGTGCGGAAGATAGACAAGATCAGGGAATCCATCCCTGCGATGACAACCTCCCCACTAGAATGCTGTTCCTCGGTTTCTGGCTGCACCTCAATGTCTGCATTTAAGCAGGTCACTAGTGATCTAGTCCTAAAGTTTGTATCTCAACAAGTCCACTGGACCCTATTCCCACTGTTCTGCTCCTACGTTGCATTGATCTGCTGCTGCCATGCATAACCAACATCATTAATATGTCATTAGCCTCAGGTCAGGTCCCAGCACCTTTCAAAAAAGCTGTAGTCAGGCCACTTCTCAAGAAAGCTACACTAGACCAAGAGAACTTAAGCAACTACCGCCCAGTCTCCCTTCTACCATTCCTATCAAAGACACTGGAACGGGTCGTGGCAGACCAGCTGAACTCGTATATCGAAACCTCACACCTTGCTAGTAAGTTCCAGTCTGGCTTTAGAGCTAATCACTCCACAGAGTCAGCATTGCTTCGGGTATACAACGACCTACTTAGGAATGCAGACATGGGTAGAGTGTCTCTTCTTGTTTTGCTCGATCTTTCGGCAGCTTTTGATACCATCGATCACAAAGTACTTCTAGAGCGCCTCTCATCTCGCCTGGGCATCACTGGCACTGCTCTGCAGTGGTTCAGGTCCTATCTCAGTGGGAGACTCCAGAGTGTTGACGTGAATGGACAAAGATCATCTGAAGTACCTCTAAAATATGGAGTACCTCAGGGCTCTGTGCTAGGTCCGGTCCTTTTCACCGTTTATACTCTGCCTCTTGCTGATGTGATTGCCAAGCACAATCTAGGCTTTCACTTCTATGCGGATGGCACTCAATTGTACCTTTGCTTTGATCCCTCCCAGCTTTAAAGCACCTCAAATTCTCTCAACTCACTTGCTGCAGGCACTGATAACATCTGCACATGGATGGCAGCAAGTTTTCTAAAACTTAACGATGATAAAACTAACTTACTAGTTATGGCCGAACCCAGGGTGATCCAGAGATTGGAAAGGCTGACTCTCAAAATTGGCTCTGCCAGCATATCTCCAGTTGAATCAGCTCAAAATCTAAGTGTCATATTTCAAAGTGACCTCTCATTAGACGACCATATCAGCTCCACAGTCAAACCAGCCTATATTCAGCTTCATAACATTGCTAAAATTCGGGCTTGTTTAAATAAAGTTACCACATCTAAGTTGGTCCATGCATTCGTGACATCTTGTCTCGACTTCTGCAACTCACTGCTTACTGGCCTACCAGCATGTGCGATCAGGCGATTGCAGCTGGTGCAAAACTCGGCAGCTAGACTTGCCTGCCGTGAGCATGGCAGTTGCCACATTACTCCACTTCTCGCCGACCTGCACTGGATACCAGTCAAGCAACGGATTGACTTTAAGGTTTTGTTGCTCACTGTTAGGTCCCTTCATTCTATGGCTCCAGCCTATCTGTCAGATATACTACCCCATCAGTCCAAGCATCATACCACCAGCTCTTCGGAATCCAACAGTCTAGAAATACCAGGTACAAACCGTAAGTCCTTTGGAGACCGTGCATTTAGTTCATATGCTCCCAAAGCGTGGAACTCTCTAGCGACCTGCGTGAGAACATCCCCTGACCTGACCACTGTTAAAAGGAACCTAAAAACACCTATTTAGGACAGCATTTAGTGGGTCCCTGTGATTCATCCTTGATGTGCTTATGCGTGCTGACACTGTGCATGCTGCCACTAACCACATTTGCATGCTGACCCAGTGTATGTCACCTATAACCATATTATTCATTTCGTTTGTTTTTCATGCATTATTTTACTTACCATTCAATTGCATTTCACTTTACAGCAAATGTAAAGCGCCTAGAAAGAGATTGAGTTCTTTGAGGGCGCTTTTTAAAGTGAATTATTATTATTATATTATTATTTGCCATAGCTTATGCTGGATTACGTCTCATTGTATTAAGGGGGAGACGCCTACCTGAATTCTTTTTGAAGAGAACCGTCGATTCAGTAGCCGATGAATGCAGTTACTCAAATTGCAGAAAACTCAGTGCATTTTGGGTAATTTTAAGCTTTTATTGATATAATGACGGTAAATTGTGTAGTAAAATTTTTTCACTATGGGTGCTAGCAACAGCTGAGGTAATCCAATCTGAACGATGAGGTGCATTGAAATCCTCTGCCTCACTCTTTCATTTGGATGCAAAACACCAGCAATCATCTGAATGCTATTTTTATAGGAACTGGTGGAGCTCACCTACATGTCGTATCAATTACTGCTGCAGTGGCCGCTGCAGTGGTCTTACCAGTGGTCTCGCTAGCAGCCACGTGGTACTTACACAGGGCAGCCGAAATGCACATCGCACTGGCCGGGTACTCAAAATATAGGCCCAAGAGCTCCCCCCGATTCGCCGACGTTCGAGTTTCGCCGGAAGTGTCGGCAGCAGGCTCCAGTGTAGGCGCTGCTGACAGCGTGGCTCGAGTCGCCTCGGATGCCGACAGCATTGCTGCTAGTGTGCATCGCCCCGCCGACTCATTGGCACCAATTGACAGCAAGCCGGCGGTGTCGTTCGGCAAAGTGGCCTTCGCTGGCCGCACGGAGGTAGTCATGTACGAGACGGAGCGCATCGGCACTAGGCTAGGCGGTAGAAAGAAAAAGCCGAGCTGAGCCGACCGCTAGCTGTCATGGCAGCAGTAATCTCAGCCGCCTAGCTGGGATGATTCGCTTGACTGAAGCGCTTGCTCGTTGAGCTTCTGCAGGGACGAATGCCATGGTTTTTATTCGTCGAAGCGCAGAGGGAAGACAGCGAATAAACGTGAACTAACAAAGCAGGCGATGGGACTTAGGTGCAGCTCGCTTGTGCCCATAACTACACGCGATAGTTTCGGTGGCCAAGCGATCTCTGGGCTAGCCGGACAGAGCAGCTCAAGCAGCTACAACATAGGATCCCCTATTAGTCTCTCTCACTTGGCGTCTGTGGGTGGTGCACATACTTTGGAATTAAAATCCGCCTCGATTCGGTAGACAAATTTAGGTCGCTGCCGACCAATCAAGATGCTTGGTGAGACGTGATGGCACAATAGGTAAGGTGGTTGCTTTCACGACCTCGGTCCAGAGGTCATGGGTTCGATTCCTGCGGTGGGCACTTCTGCATCTCAGCTACAAACGGTGGTGATAGCCATAAAGGCTCTTCTGTCACTATACAAAAAGAGGCTGTTCAATCAGCTAGGACTTATTTATTTATTATTTGTGCTGCCAAGTGTAGAGCTCAGGTCTGCTTTGTAATAAGGACGTGGGATGCCGTGCCGCCCGTGGCATGCAGAGCTCGTGCAAGGGGGAGGAGGGAGGGCGCTCGGTACGATTGCGTTTCTACAGCCTTACCTTTCCCAAAACCAAACCTCGGCACCGCATGTTACATTGCACGCACACTAATGAATTACCTTTACATATTATATTCGTGTTTCATTTATTTGCTTTAGCGTTGCAAGAGATCCTAACCTGTATGCTCTTACGCCACAAAACTCGAGTCGGCAACCTCGATTAGTCAGGCAGGCACTTAAAGAGGTACCTCTATGCCCGACTGGCGTTTAGGTTCTCTGCCGTGAGGAAAATATTTTGGTCTCTCGGCGCTGTAGGAATTTTCTCTTTAGATAGTAAATATTATCTATACACTACGATTAGTTAGGTTATTATTGTTATGTGTTCATTATAAGGGGATCAAAAGCAAACAACTCTTGGAAAATCCAACAGCAAGGCTGTCTATATCTAGAGCTTAAACATTCGTGTTTCCTAGAATTTTTCGTATATATGTAATCCTGCTCAAGACGTTTCTTGATTTTGAGATTACGCCACTCATTTTGAATTCCATTGTCCTCACTCTCTGGCCAGATCACTTTGAATACTGCTTAGTCCTATTTCATTTTTACGACCCACTTAACTCATGGATTTAGTTTATCATGTGAAATCTATCCTCGCATCTGTCAAAAAGCCTCTCTAAACCTTTTTTAAATAGCCTCAATCAAATGGAACGTTCTTGCGAAGCTTTCCAGTCGAATTTACCCGAGAGAATACAAAACTAGCTATCCACTAACCATATGAATTTCTCCACTTCTATGGATAAAAACTGAGTTTCATCCGAAAATAAGAATGAAATGCACTTGATAAAGCGCCCTCAGATAACTCAATCACTTTCTTGGCACTTTACACTTACTGCCATAGCAAACGCAATGGGATGGTGAGTTATATCATGCTTGATAAACGACATTAATGAAATATGGATGACATGCACAGGGTCAGAATACAATTACGGTTAGTGGCAGCATGCACAGTATCAGCATGCATGAGAACTTGAAGAACGAATCACAGGGACCCACTAAATGCTGTCTTTAGTAGATGTGCTAATAAGTTTTTTTTAATGTGGTCTAGTAAGGGATCAAAACCTCGCACCTTGCTAGTAAGTTCCTGTCTAGCTTTGGAGCTAATCACTCCACAGAGTCAGCATTGCTTCGGGTATACAACGACCTAGGTAGGAATGCCGATATGGGTAGAGTGTCTCTGCTTGTTTTGCTTGATCTTTCGGCGGCATTTGATACCATCGATCACTTAGTTCTTCTAGAGCGCCTCTCATCTCGCCTGGTCATCACTGGCACTACTCTGCAGTGGTTCAGGTCCTATCTCAGTGGGAGACTCCAGAGTATTGACGTGAATAGACAAAGATCATCTGAAGTACCTCTGAAATAAAATATGGAGTACCTCAGGTCCCCGTGCTAGGTCTGGTTCTTTTCACGGTTTATACTTTCCCTCTTGCTAAAGTGATTGCCAAGCATAATCTTGGCTTTCACTTCTTTACGGATGACACTCAGTTGCAACTTTCCTTTGATCTCCCCCAGCCTTCGAGCTTCTCAAATTCTCTCAATTCACTTGCTGCAAGAATTGATGACATCCGCACATGGATGGCAGCAAATATTCTAAAACTATACGATGATAAAACTAATTAACTATTTATGGGCAAACCGAGTGTGACTCGGGGATTGGAAAGGCTGACTCTCAAAATTGGCTCCGCCAGCATATCTCCAGGTGAATCAGCTCGAAATCTAGGTGTCATATCCAAAAGCGACCTCTCGTTAGAAGACCATATCCGCTCCAAAGTCAAATGCGTCTATTTTCAGCTTCATAACATTGCTAAAATTCGGGCTTGTTTAGACAAGGATACCACGTCCAAGTTGGTCCTTGCATTAGTGACATCCCGTCTCGACTTCTGCAACTCACTGCTTACTGGCCTACGAGCATGTCCGATCAGGCGATTGCAGCTGGTACAAAACTCAGCAGCGTGGCTTGTCTGTCGTGAGCGTTGCAGTTGCCACATTACTCCACTTCTCGCCGACCTGCACTGGCTACCACTCAAGCAACGGATTGACTTTGAGGTTTTGTCGCTCACTTTTAGGTCTTTTCATTCTATGGCTCCTGCCTATCTCTCAAATATACTACCCCATCAGGCCAAGCATCGTACCACTCGTTTTTCGCAATCCAACATTCTAGAAATACCTCGTACAAACTTTAAATCCTTTGGAGACCATGCATCTAGTTCATATGCTCCCAAAGCCTGTAACTCACTCCCGTTCTTCGTCTGAACATCCCCTGACCTGACCACATTTAAAAGGAATTTGAAAACACACCTATTTAGGACTGCATTTAGTGGGTCACTGTGATTCGTCCTTCATGTGCTTATGGGTGCTGACACTGTGCATGCTGCCTCTAACCACATTTGCATGTTGACCCTGTGCATGTCACCCCTAACCACATTATTCATTTTTTTTTTCAAGCATGATTTTACTTACCATTCAATTGCATTTCACTTTCCCGCAAATGTAAAGCGCCTTGAAAGAAATTAAGTTCTCTGAGGGCGCTTTATTAAGTGCATTATAATTAGTATTATCATTAATTTAAGGAGATGTTCTGAAGCGAGTCAGGAGTGAGTTCCAGGCTTCGGGAGCATACGAGCTAAATGCACTGTCTCCAAAGGATTTGAGGATTGTACGAGGTATTGGTGAACATGGATTTCGAAAACCAGGTAGTACGATGCTTTCCCTGGAGGGTATGTAGATCTAAGAGATAGACTGGAGCGACGGAATGAAGTAAACTAAGAATTAAGGGATAAAATCTTGAAGTCGATTCGTTGTGTGACGCTTCGATAGTGAAGTCGGGGAGAAGCTTCATAATGTGGCAAATGTGACGCTCACAACAGACAAGCCTAGCTGCAGAAGTTCACAACAGCTGTAATCACCTGATTCCACATGCCTGTAGGCATGCAAGCTGTTGGTTACAGAAGGCAAGACGTGATGCCACAAATGCATGGACCAACTTAAGCGTCGTATACTTATCTAAACAAGCCCGAATTATAGCAACGTTATGTGGCTGAAAGCAGGAAGACTTGATTGTGGAGCTGATGTGGTCGTCTAACGAGACGTCACTTTGGATCATTACACCAAGATTTCGAGCTGATTCCGCAGTAGCTGACATAGCCAATTTTGATTTTCAGCCTTTCCAATTCTTGAATGACACCGATCTTGCTTGTAGCTAGTAAGCTAGTTTTGTCGTCGTCTATTTTAAGAAATTTGCTTTCATGCATGTGCAAATTTCATCAATGCATGCAGAAAGTAAGTTGAGAGAATTCAAGGTGCACGAAGGCTAATAAAGATCAAAGCAAAGGTAGGATTGAGTGTCAACCACATAGACTTGAAAGCCTAGATTATATTTGGCAATCGTATCAGCTAGAGGGAGAGTATAAAGCGTGAAAAAACTATACTTAGCACAGAGTCCTGAGGTACCCCATATTTCAGAGGCACCTGAGAGAACCTATATCCGTTGTCGTCAAAACTCTGGAGTCTCCCACTGAGATAGGACCTGAACCGTTGCTGAGAAGTACCAGTGATACAAAGGCAAGATGAGAGGTGCCCTGGAAGAACTTGGTGATCGATAGTATCAAAAGGTACCGGAATATTGACCAAAACAAGCAGAGATACTCTACCCACGCCTGCATTCCTAAGTAGTTCGTTTGCAACCCCTAAGCGATGCTGATTCGGTAGAGCGATTAGCTCTAAAGCTAGATTGGAACTTACTAGCAAGGTTGGAGGCTTCAATATACGAGTGCAGATTGTCCGCCACTACCAGTTCTAGTGTCTTTGATAGGAATGGTAGAAGGGAGACTGGGCGGTAGTTGCTCAATTTTTCTTGGTCTAGTGATGCTTTCAAGAGTAGTGGATTGACTACAGCTCTTTGTAAGGTGATGGGACATGACCTGAGGCTAAGGACATACTAATGATTTTATTTATGCATAAAGCAGCAGATCAATGCAACGTAAGAGCAGGATAGCGAGAATTGTGTCCAACGACCTGCTCTCTTTTTTGATTCGGATATTAACTTCAGGACGTCACCTCTATTGACTTGCTAAAATGAAGACTTTGAGGTGGAGCCGGGAATCTAGGGACAGCATTCTAGGGTAGATGTCGTCATGGCAGGGATAAACTCAGTGAACATGTCTTCTGCACAAAGAACCGAGATAATCCATCTTCACATGAATCATCAGGTAAGTACCTTATCTGAGAGTGGATGATGAGATGGTTGATCGTCAAAATAGGCATTGTTGGATTTTGCATCTGTGATTCAACAACGTTTTTATAAATGCTAGACTTAGCCTTTGCTAGGATCGATTGGCACGAGTAGTCATCACGTGCCTGTCGATTGATAGTCAGTCCTGATCTTGTGCTTGCGTTTTCTAGCTTGCCCCTAGTAGACCTGGCAAGTTTAAGGTCAATGTGGCAGCTCCAAGTGCTTTTCTTTTGGTAATGCATAGTTCACGAATCTTAGCAACAGCATTAATATCTATGAATGCATTTGATCTACGACGACCGAGCGATAACAGGTGAGGACGATTGTAACTAACATGCAGGTTAGTACCTGCCGGCATAGCTAAGGCAGCTGCCTGCTTTAGAGACCCAGAAGTCGGAAGCAATAACCGTTTATATATCAATAGGCACGTAATTTATTATGTGCTACTGTCAAATAACAATAAAAATAACTTTAAACATGTCTTAGCGGTATCATTTCCATATATGATATTCAAAATAACTGCGGTTTTCGGAAGAATTCTGCGACGAACACGAAGGCCTGTGAGATGTCGGGAGGCGAGAATCAATGTCACGGTCACAGTAAGGCTTGGTCCGTGTGAGTTCCTCTTATACTCTGATTGTCAGAATGAGATGCATTCTAAGCCTAACAGATGAAAGTATAGCTGAATGTGCCTAACACTAGAAGAAAAACAAAAAAGCCCTTAAATAATATCAGATAAGACTTAAATAACAGCATTAGTAATTATTCAAAATTTCACTCAGCCCCTAAAATAATAATACTAGATCGTTCTCTAGGCGCTTGAGAGGATGAAGCAAAAGAAGTATGTTCGTTGGTTGGTGATGATAGGAAATACGCCTGCATGAGCATGCGAAGGTAAATTCCACAGGGGCCAAGCTAAGGAGAAAATATCTCACTTTTTGCTGACGGCCAATGCCGTAAAGTCAGAGGTGCTGTAACACCGTCTAAAATTAATTATGTACCACGACAGCACATAAACAAATAGATAAGTCCTAGCTGATTAACAGCCTAAGAAGAGCCTTTACGGCTATCACCACTGCTTGCAGTGGCGATAAAGAATCGCTCTCCACGAGAATCGAACCCATGACCTCGGGGCCGAGGTCGTGAAAGCAACCGCCTTATCTAGTGTGCCATCACGGCATATAAGCAAAAAATGCGTGTCTTGTATGTGATTTCTTATTAGTCGAAGGGATGGATGGCCGACTTAAAAAATGAGGTGGCTGGTTGAGGCCTAGTCTGCATGGCAAACAAACCATTTAGGTTTGCCCTCAGTAAAAACTTAAGTACTTGAAAGTGAAAATAAAACCTTACATAGCCTGGTTGGTAAGCAGCCCTTGAACTAGGTTAACCGATTGTGCCATGAGATATAAACACTAGCAACGGATATACCTGGATGCAGAGTTTTGCACTAACTGGAAGTGCATTTTTCACATAAGGAAAATACCTGGATGTATATTTTCACATAAGCTTGCAAGATATGTCAAAATCAGAGATCAACTGCTCGACATAAGCGGATGAATCAAAAACCTACAATACCAATCAGTGAGCGGTCAGTGCTACTTCACCACACCAGTGTGCTTACTATAGCAAGGTGCTAAAGTAGACATTCAAAGTAATTTGCAGCTGTAACTACAAACCTTTGATAATTATAATAATTATAACAACAATGCACTTGATAAAGCCCCTCAGAGAACTCAATCTCTTTCTAGGCACTTTATATTTGCTGCAAAGAGAAAAGCGATTGAATTTGCAGTAATGTCAAGCTTGAAAAAGATCATGAATAACATGGTTACAGGTGAAATGCACAGGGTCAGCATGAAAGGGTGGTTATTGGTTGCATGCAACAGTGTTAGCACGCATATGCACATAAAGAATGAATCACGGGGATCTAGTCAATGCTATCCTAGATAGGTGCGTTTTTAATTCTTTGTTAAAGAGGCCAAGTCAAACGATGTCATGCCTCAAGTGAGGAATGAGCTCCAGGCTTTGGGAGAATGCAAACTGGAGGCACGGTTTCCAAAGGATTTGTGGATTGTACGAGGCATAGGTAAACAGTTAGTTTTTTTTTAAATCGGGTGCTAAGATGCTTAGCCTTGTGGGGGAGTATCTCTGATGGACAGGATACAGCCGAAGAATGAAGTGACCTAAAATTGAACAACAGAAAATTGAAATAGACCAGCTGCTTGACTTGTAGCCAGTCAAGGTCGGCGAGAAGTGGTTTCATCCCGTGTATTAGAAAGCAGACGAGATAAAAACGCGGAAAGAATCAGTCATTGCCCTAATATAGTAAAAAAGGCCCAAAAAACCTGCCTGTAGTTTTCAAATCAACGATTATTAAATGATCAGTTTATGGTAGGGCGATAACTATATAAGTTACCTTTTTAGGAGCTTAGAAATGGTGATTTAAAACTCTCTTAAAACCGATGTATTGTTTCTGAGAACAACCTAGCACACTCTAATTTATTTTCCCTTGCTTGGTAATCAATAAAACTATGTTACTAGTTTACCCTATAGCAATTTGATGTCATGCACTAGGTCTTTAACCCTACCAAAACATGGACATTAGGTGAGGGTTTTTCTGGGTATTTTATATTTGCTGCAAAGTGAAATACGATTGAATTTAGAGTATTATCACGCGTGACAAAGATCATGAATAACATGGTTATGCGTGACATGCATAGAGTCAGCATGAAAGAGTCGTTTGTGGCTGCATGCAACAGTGTTAGCACGCATAAGCAATAAAAGACGAATCACAGGAACCCAGTAAATGCTGTCATAGATAGGTGTCTTTCTAATTTTTTGTTAAGAGGCCAAGTCAAGAGACAAACAGACAGAGAAAGATAAGCAAGAAACACCGCCTTGTCCGGACGGCAGTCGTTGCAGTGATCAGCTCAGAAGTAGCCTCTGACAGAGATAGGGACAAATTGCACTGACGGAAGCAGGTAAATTAAGGTCGCTGAATTAGCATTGTAATTTTATTGTCGCACTTTTGGACCTGCAGGGCTAGAGCTTCTGCCACTCCGTTCTTAAGCTGATGCATCAAACTGCTATTTTAATATTTTTTGAAAATCAACGGGCTGGGGGGGCAGAAACTAAGAGACAACACATTAGGTATTTGCTTAAGAGCCTCGTACTTTGTACTTTCTAAACGTAAGAATAAGCAGTTCATATTGTGCTACGTTATGTGGAATTTTGTTCGAAAAGTAATGGAGAATATATTCAGCAGTTTACATATGCTGATAAATACGCATGAAGGTAGGTTTGTGCTAACATACATAGATCTAGAAGACATGGCCATGCCTAGGACAATTCCGAAGGACTCAGGAAAGGTGTCGAGCAATGCTGGAGGTTTCATTGTTTATGTCTCTATAAGATATTAGTCTAGCGTTCATTCTGGCACTGGCCTGATTCACATAAAATAACCGTAGTTTTCAATCTTTTATCGAAGTTATCGCCATCAGGAATGGCGAACTAAGCGGATATATCTTGCAGGGCTACACCGTTATACCTTATAATCTTAGAGTCTTAACGCGTCGTTGAGTACTTAATAGAGATCAGCTTAAGTTGATTGGCATAGCTTGCATGGCTTTCATTGCGGATTAAAGAAACGTTTAATAAGTACTAAAAGCCGCCTAGCAATACTTATGGATAATCTTTGAAGAAAAATGCGAAATGGAAACTGGGAGATATTTTTCTGGGACCTTCAAATCCAATTTTATCTGGGGGACAGGGTGTGTAATGTGGCTTTAGCCGCACATGCATCACATGACTGCAAGCCAAGTGTCGAATTCCTAGACCAACCGGAAGTGCCTAATGGCGAACGCTAGCAGATTTGCAAACAGCATGTTAATGAAGTCTAGTTGAGATGCCCAAACGATACCCCAAATTATGCGTAGTTACCAAGTGTAAGCTTGCTCACACTTTCTTATGTGGCTTACCTAAATATATGCAGACTTCACTATGGAGAAATCGGTCGCTTAAATAAGGTACACTTGGATTTTGAACAGATTCTTCTACAGGGAGGCTGATTAAGCAGACTTTTATTAGTTACATTAGAAATATTTGAGTCGCACATTTTTTCACATCTACGACAATGGTCGTGTCACCATTGAATTTGAGAAGGTTTGCTGTGATCCGTAAGCGATACATGCAATAAGATCGATCGTGGAGTTTGACATCATTGATATCGAGTATCCATCTAAGAATTGATAAGTATGCACAAAACGAAGCTCGCCTTGTGAAGTGATTATCTTTATAACCAGCTGGAAATTATTTACTACCTATAGGGTTTCAAACAGGGTCTCTGCAGGTCCGCCACAATTAATTCAAGTATTTCGGTAGATATTGGTGTAAGAGAATGGATGGAGGTGGCTAACTGGGTCCACTGTCAATGTAATTGGCCTAAATGAGGCCATTCTGAAAGATCTAGGAGCAAAAGCTGTGGCTAATGACATAAATATTTGTGGTTATGCACGACAAAGGCAAATACATTAACTACAGGCGTAAGTAAGCGGTATTTCAAAGTACAGAAAGTAAAAAGAATTGGGTAGCATGTGGTAAGAAGATATTTTCGAGTCTATATTAATTTTAAATTCCTGAGTTGTTGCTATTCGTGGAAGTCTCGGAATGATGGAGAGAGTACTAACTAAAACACTGAATTAGATACGACATCCAAATTTTCAAAAGAGACTTGAACGGTTGCATTCAAATTCATGCACAAAAACTCTGCGACTGAATATATTTGTAAATATGCAAATTGTTTTCGCATATTTGAGATGTTACGACTCAACGCAGCTTATTAAATCCAATGTTAGACTATAATGGGTCGTGTCACACGGTTCTTGCAAACATGCTTAGCTTGGCCCTAAGTGTTGGGTCAGGCAGCAGTGCACAGCTTACTTTCTACGTCACTGTGAGGAAACACTAGCAAATATATGCTTCCGTTAAGGAAACTTCTCTTAAAAGAGTAGACATGTTTTTTTTTTATTTTGAGGTTCATAAAAGAAGAGTTGCTCTCTGCTGTAGTGTCCCTAAAAAATCGTCATAACTGTAGGATCACGTGATGCAGCAATAATTCTGTAGCCTAAGTTCCCCTAATCAAGACATCTTTTGAAATTTTCTTTATTCAGTATGCACTTTTAACGTGAGGAGTGGTGTTTGAGCGTCCTATTTGTACTTGATTCGGATGATACTACTGTCATTATGAAATGCAATACATGAATCTACATCCCAAATTTGAAGTCCCATGCAGAAGCCACGCCTTGCTTAGATTACACATTCAAGAATAACATGCCCACCACATGTCTAATAATTTTGATTCCGAATCTCAAGCAAGTTGAGTCTACCTTTACAATAATTCCGCCAGGCTGTACAAACTTTGCTTTGAACTGAGGCTGTTCTTGCTAGTGTACAATATTCATGATAATTATAATAAACCTGATAATGCGCCCTCAGACAAATTCTTCTCTTTCTAGGTGCTTTACTGTTGCTGCAAAGGAAAAAAGAACAAATGGCTTGTGGTAGTATGTTCAAAAGCCACCAAGAATAACATGATCGGAGGTGACATACTCCTGGTCCTCAAGAAAGTGCGGTAAGTGGCAGTAGGCACAGTGTCAGCATGCACAAGCACATACAGGTCAAATCACATGGACATGATTAATACTGGGACAAATCGGTGCGATATTGTTTTCTTTTGAAATGTAGTCAAGTTAGGGGATCTTGTGGCCTCGTAGTCGGGAATGAATCACGGGCTCAATGGGAGCCTACGAATAAGGGGAACCGACTCCAAAGGATTTGAGGTCCATACGAGAGATTTGTAAGCAAGTAGGTTCCGAAATACGGGTTGTAGGGTGCTTAGCATAGCGGGCAATTGATCCTTTGGGTAGACTAGAGAAAAAGAATGCAAATACCTAAAAATTTTGAGACAAAACGTTGAAATAGAATCTCAGCTATAATGGGAGGTAGTACAGGTTGGTGAGAGTTGGTAAGATGAGGCAACTGAGATGCACACGACAGAGAAGCCTAGCTGTAGAGTTTTGGACCAGCTGCAATTAAATTATTGAGCAAGCTCTTAGACCAGCAAGTAGTTAGTTACAGAAGTGAAGACAGGGTGTATTAAATGCATAGATCAAACTAGATGTGGTATCCATGTCTAAAAAGCCCGAATTTTAAAACGTTAGCTAGCTGGAAGTAGGAAAACTTGATTGTGGAGCTGATATAGTCGTCTAACAAAAGGTTACCTAGAAATGTGATACCTAGATATCGTACAGATTCAACAGGAGATATGCTACTAGAAGTTCTTTTGTGCAAGTGCCCTTCTACTTTCCGAATCACGATTGGTTGCCTCATAACTTGTAAGTTGGTTTTTTTCATCACATAATTTAAGAGAATTTGCTCCCATCCACATGATGACACCATCAATACGTGTGACAATTAAGTTGGGTGAGTTTGAGGCTCTTGAAGGCTTGGATGGATCAACGCCAAGGTACGGCAGAGTGTCGTCCGAATATAATTGAAAGCGTTGATTGAGTTTGGTTATTACATAGTAAAAACCATGAAAGGAACAGAGCTAAGCACAGGTCCCTGAGAAAACCCCATATTTCAAATTGTATTTTGTCCATTCAAATCAAAACTCTGAAGTCTCTCACTGAGATAGGACCGGAACCACTGCAATGCAGTGTCAGTAATGTCCAGGCGAGATGAGAGGCTCTCAAGAAGGACTTAGTCATTAGTAGTATCAAAAGCTGCCGAAAAAAAGAGCAAACGAAACAGTGATATTCCACCTAAGTCCACATTTCTCTTTGCATATGTGTACACCGTAACCAATGCTGACTCAGTGAAGAGATTTGCTTTAAAAAAGGAGTATCAATAATCCTGGCGACTACAGCACTCAGCCACTGTGCTTGACCTTTGCACCCAGCCTGCATACACTCAAGCCTTCACAATCTATAAGGAAACATGTTAAAAAGAGCGAACATAATTCATTCTGTTTATTCATGTTCATATTGCATAGCTCTATATTCTATGGGTAAAAGTAAGACTGATTTGATATCACAAAATTATCACACAACGTATTTTGATATCCTTAAACCATGCTGAATTTTTAAAATTCTCTGTCAAGAAATGTGAAACTCTATTACCAATATTTTTTGCAAGGATTTCTTTTACATGTCACATGTATTTCTTTGCAATTAGTACTCGTTTATTACAGCTAGGAAGTCATTTTTAATACCCATGACTATTGAAATGCACAACACCTGTGATTATATCGATCAGAAGTTATTATTTTTCGATTCAATTTTGCTTCCGTTGCAGCAAATCGGAAGTGCAAATGCTAGCGTCCCCAAGGTGCCACATCAAATGCATTACTATTTTTACCATATTTTTGTCGTTCAGCGAATTCAGGGTTGAAAGCATTCTGCAATATTGCCATACGCAGAAGTAACCATTTCCGAATTCGTGCACGGTTACGAGATCACAACTATTGTTTCTTTTTCCAATTAGGCAAACTTCTTTAAACAATTAAAGTTCCTAAAAAAATGTAGCAATTCAGGAAAAGTCTCGTGTTCTATTTTGGCTGTCATTCTCGATTAATGTTAGCATTTAAGCTGTACCTCCTCGATTAAATTGCCCGACGGCTTTTCATTAAATGTCGGTCTATATTCTTATTAGGGTCTGGAGCTTGAAATCGGTCACAAAGCAGTATATTTAAAAAAGCGTAAGGGTTATATTTCAAACTGCGGTCTTCCGTTTATTGAAGTTAATTCACTGCCAGAACTACTACACACAGGCCATACACGTGACTTGGACGTAGGCAGTACCTAATTTCTCGTTGATCTGTGAAATTATAAATAACGTCGTTCTACGCCTATCGCAATACAATTGTTGGCTCGGTACGTCGTGATACATGTCGAGTAAATTGTGCGAGGTTCTCAGTATTGCCAGAAAAAAACCGAGGAAGCTAATGGCATGAGAGATTCTGCACTAGCCTATTCGCTCCTATCTGCTTCCATATTAATTGAATACTCATTTATTCGTGGTGAGTACCTGAAACTTAGTAAAAACGCATCCTGGTTAAGAGTATAAATATACCGCACTTCAAGTTCAGTTGTAGAAGATAAGCGTTCTGATTATAACTGAAAGCTCAAAGTTATGCTAAATGTACTGTAATCTGCCTTTTCAGTTTCTTTTGACATTTTCGTGTTTGTGACACGATGTCATTTTGTGTGAGAGGAGCTGATTTAGCATTGCATACATCAGTAATGCAGGGACATATTATGACTTAGAGATTCTGTTAGCTCAATCGAGTTGATATTGCGATATAAAAAATGATCTTATTTATTTAAAAATATTAGAATTTAAGTACTCTTTAATTTTCAAGTTATTTTAGGCACATTTTTTATTAAATAAGCCCGTACGTTGCCAATGCAGCACTCA
Organism: Cristatella mucedo; assembly: GCA_009760855.2. Lineage (NCBI taxonomy): Eukaryota > Metazoa > Bryozoa > Phylactolaemata > Cristatellidae > Cristatella > Cristatella mucedo. Next base: position 1,115,712 of record WPIO01000066.1, on the reverse strand, counting down.
CACATCTATTTCTGCAGCAAAGCTTTGTCTTAGTACCTTTAGTTCTGGAAAACTTCTACTAAAAGTTTACATAAATTGACAGTTCATAAATACTGTGGGACGAATACTGCTATTTCAGGTCAGAATTAGCAACTGTGCCAGTTATCATGATTAAAAAGGTATTAATTTTGGTTTTACAATTGGATTTCAACCTCGAGGTTCTTCCCGGACTTGCATACACCTGTGCTTTATCAGCAAAAATCAAGTTCCTCGCTTTGGGTTCCTAGGAAATGTGGACCAGATGATTATGGCTGTCAATTTCGAGTGAGGAGAGAAGATTGGAAGCCGATGAGCAATAAAGCGAGAAGACAGAGGAGCAGCGAGCCGGTCAGCCAGGTCAGGCACAGTCAGGCAGTTTCGCTTGAGTGAGGATGTTCCCGGAATGGTCAAGCTAGCCTGCAGTGCTGGTTCAATGGGGTTTGGATCTCAAGGGCGCAGGCTTCCAGCTTGAGGATAATAAATAAATGCTAGAATATTAAACATCCTCTTTTTTAGTGACTGAAGGACCTTTGTGGCTATCACCACAGCTTGCATTGGCGATAAATAATAGCCCACCATAGGATTCGAACCAACTAACTCGGGATCGAGGTCACATAATGGAACTATGTTACGTAATGTGCCATCACAGCTGACACTGCAATTACCTTTAAATAGAATGGCTTGTATTTAATAAGGCAGTAACACTAGATAAAGATTAAAATTTCTCTATTGAAAAATGTGCATACATCAAACTGTTCCGTTACCTTACCAATTTTTAATTTTTCGAATGTAAGCTACCTTAGTGAAAACTGCCATAGTACCACCTGGGAATATACTAATATAACATGTCTCCCTTAACTCAATAAAGTTTAAGAAATTCAGAAGACATTACATGCAAGATTTTGTTAACTGCATTGAAGCTTGATTAGCTGTCGTCAAAGAAATGATCTGCAAAAGCCTAAACTGACCAAAAAAAGATGAAGTAATAAGTATAGCTGAGTCACGAGGGCGGCTCGGGTTGCGAATAGAATAGAATGAGCAAGCAAAGAAATGCTAGAAAGGGTGTTCAAACGTAAGAGAAAGCAAATATAAGTCGTTCCCTAAGTACTTGGTTGTTTAAAGTCCAGATGCATGCTGGTTGAGTTCCATTAAAAAAACTCAAAAGTGACCGTAAGTATTAGTCCATCTGTTTTTACTGCTTGATGCTATCTTTCGACAACTTTATGCCTATGCATTGTACTTCTAAAGCATTTCTTAAGAGCTGACTATGAACAGATAACTTTTTTCAAACTATCAAAATACTTACGGACCCTGGATCATGCTTAGAAAAGTCAAATTTACTTTAATCAATAATACACTAGGCTCAATCTTACTGTTTCGATGCTTTGTATTAGCAGAGATCTGCTAAGGTCCAAAGTAATGACCTCGTAATGGCTTGCTAGGTAAGGCGGTTGCTTTTCATGACCTCGGACCCGAGGTCGCGGGTTCGAATCCTGTGGTCGGCGATCCTTTATCGCCACTGCAAGTGTTGTGATAGCCGCCAAGGCTCTTCTGTCGCTATACACAAATGGGCTGTTAAATCAGCTTGTATTTATTTAAAGAACTATTCATGTATTACTCCGAAGGTGACCGGTCCTGTGGATAAGACCGTAACCCCACTGTTTGACCACGAATATGTAGGCAAGATTTAAACTATTGTAGTGCATCGTCTGCCAGACCTATAAGTATTCTCAATGGTTCAATTAGAATATCAACCTCTTTAGTGTCTCAGACTTCCGATAGCTCAAGCTAAGCTGTGGCCGTGGCATTCCAGTATTTGCTGCTCCGAATATGTCGTCGATGGCTTTGATTAAGGCGGCTTCGATAAAGTGCTCTCGCTGGAGCCGATCGCTTCTCTCGACCTGTCCAGAAGGTAGACAACATAAGGGAGTCCATCCCAGCGATGGCAGCATGCAGCCCTAGCATACTTCCCCGCGGTTCCTGGCTGCACCTCAATATGTACATTTAAGCAGGTCACTGGTGATCTAGTCCTGAAGTTCAAATCCCAATAAAAAAAGACAACAATGTATGTGGACCCTATTCCCATGTCCTGCTTCAACGTTACATTGATCTGCTTTTTATGCATAGTTAAAATTATTAATGGCATTATCCTCAGGTCATGAACCAGCACTTTGCAAATAAAACTGCAGTCATGCTGCTTCTCAAGAGAGCGACACGAGACCAAGGGAACTTGACCAACTACCACCCAGTCTTCCTTTTATCATTTCTATCAAAGACACTGGAAATAGTTGCCACCGACCAGCTGAACCCATTCATTGAACTTTCAGACCTTGCTAGTAAGATTCAGTTTGGCTTAAGAGCTAATCACTTCATACAATCAGCATTACTTAGGGTGTAAAACAGCCTAATTTGGAATGCAGTCACTGGTAGAGTATCTGTGCTTGCTTTGCTCTATCTATCGTTAGCGTTGGATATTATTAATCACCAAATTCTTGCGGAGTCCCTCTCATAGTGCCTGTGAGTCTTGACATGAATGCAAAAAAATTCTCCGTCGTAACTCTGAAATATGAGGTACCCCAGGGCTCCTTGATATGTCTGGTTCTTTTCACGGTTATACTCTCTCTCTCTCTCTCTCTCTCTCTCTCTCTCTCTCTCCCTCACTGATGGGATTGCCAAGCAATATCTTAGCCTTCACTTATATGGGGATTAAATTCAGTTGTACCTTTGCTGCTATTTCTCCCAGATGTAGAGTACCTCGAATTCTCTCAACACTCTTACAGCATGTTTTGACGACATCCCCACATGGATGGCAGCAAATATTCATAGATTGAATGATGATCAAACTAACTTAACAGCTATGGGTGAACGAAGTGTGATTCAGCAATTGGAAAAGCTGAAGCCCAAAATCAACTCTGTCAGCATATCTCCTGTTGAATTTCCATGAATTCAATGAGTCATGTTCCAAAGTGATCATCCTTTAGACGACCAAATCAGCTCCGCAGTCAAGTCAACCTTCTTTAAGCTAGATATTATTGCTTCAATTCAGTCATGTTTAGAGAAGATACTACATCTAAGTTTTTGTTTAAGTTGGTCTATGCATTTGAGACTTCCCGTCGTAACTTCTGAACCTCACTGCTTGGAGGCCAATGGGCATTTGCAATCAGGCACTTTCAGCTGGTGCGAAACTCTGAGCATAGCCTTGTATGTCGTGAGCTTCACAGTTGCCACATCACACCACTCCTCACCGACCTGCATGGGCTACCAGTCAACCAACGGATCGACTTCAAGGTTGAATTGGTCAGTTTCAGGCCACTTCAGTCGTTGGCTCCATCTTATCTCTCAGAACTACTGCCCTTCCACGCCAAGCATTGTACCAAACACTTTTCGGAATCTATCAGTTTACCAATACCTCGTGCGAACCTCAAATCCTACAGATAAAGTCCATATAGTGCATAAGCTCCTAAGACCTCTTACTCACTCCCAACTTGCATCGCATCATCCACTGACTTGACCACTATTAAAAAAGAATTTGAAAAAACACTTATTTGGGACAGCATTTAGTGGATCCCTCTGATTCGTCCCTTATGTGCTTGTGAGTGCTGACAGTGTGCATGTTACCCCTAACCAAGCTTGATTGCTGACCATGAACATGTCACCCCGAGCCATGTCATTCATGTTGTTTATCAAGCATGATATTACTCATCATTTAATCGTGTTTTCCTGAGCAGCAAATTTAAAGCGCCAATAAAGAGATTGAGTTAATAATAATAATAGTTATTATTTTTATGCACTTGATAAAGTGCCGTCAGAGAACTTAATCACTCTCTAGGCGCCTTACATTTGTTCTCAGATATCGCTTCATCAAGCCTATTATTGTTATTATTTTTGTTGTAGTAATAGCTATAAATTTTACTCAACATCCTTATAGAATGCACAGTGTTTCTAGACACTTTACAATTGCTGCAAAGGATGCACAATCGATAGCATCTTCACGCTCAGATTTTTTCTTAGTATAATATGAAAAGCCCACATGCCTCCCATTCAACAGCCAAGTTGTTGACAGAGAAGCATTGGGCACACAACTAGTATAAACTTTTATTTATAAGGTTGACGCTAAAAGTCCTACAAACTACCTAAAGAGCAAACCAATAAGTAAATACTAGCTGACTTAACAGCCAACTTAATGTTACAATTTAAGCTATATTTGGGTTAGCTTTAGCATGTCTTTATTTTATCAGAGAGGACCAAATAGGGCTGACAATCCTTCAATCAGTTTAGGGTTGCTTAAAAACAAGAAGAGCAACTAATGAAATTATAATGTTTAGAAGGTGGGACATTTTAAGAATGTCAACTTTCGTAAAACCGTACGATTGAGATGCATATCTAGTACTTAGATTATAAAATTCAAGAACTGCATGCAATTGCTAATTTTTTCATACTGTGGCAGTATTTGTAAGCCAAGCCGCAATAGCATTGTCTCATGTATTTGCACAAGTAACCTCTATTGACGAATTGCGATTTTATTGCGGCAGCTTTTCATCTGCCTCGCCGCTTTGGCCCACGGTTAAGGTACTTGCTCCAACCAAGGTATAGCTGAGGTCATGGGCTCAAGCGTCGTTGCATAGTAAAGCTTTGAGTTGAAATTAGGTTCTCTTAAGGGGCCATACAAATGAGTTACATTATAATATCCTTACATTATAAGACCCCCTTGCTTCCGACTTTCCATGTAGTTTCTTTATAGTGCAGATACAAATGAAGATATTTCAGCCAGATAAGGTTATAGTATTGGTGAGATCGTAATAGAGAATGCATATTCCAGCTATCGGCAGCAGAGCCCTGCCGACCTTGACTGACCAATTGAGGTGCAGAATTTCTACTGTTGGCCTTAGCAACAGTGCTGGTACAAAGCCCCCCCTGCCACAGATGACAGTAGTTCAGGTTATATTAGAACGTCTGTCGAGAGTCGTGGATTGGACGCTTTCAGGTTTGGTTGTGTTATGAGGCCTCCAAGTCATTCTCATTGCTGAAGCATGTGCTTACTTCAGCCCCAGTTCTTCGTTACCCAGACATCCAGGTGCCTTTTTCCGTTTTTTTTTGTACGGATGCTAGTAACTTTGGACTAAGAGCTGTCCTGGAGCAAAATGGCCATTTCATTGTTTACAAGAGTCAAACACTTACAACGGCTGAACAGAACTATGGTGCCATCCCAAAAGAGTGCCTGGCACAGATATTGGCATTGAACGAGTTTTGACACTACCTTCTCGGCAGATCGGTCCAGGTAAAGACTAATCGTTACCATCTTATATGGATGCACAGTGTGTGCGTATCTCCGTCTGTAGCTCCACAAAGTCATAAAGACTATGTGGGTGCTACGTAGGAGAGTTTTGTATAGTGCAATCACTGCCTAAGCAGCTTTGGTAGTCATTCGGTAGCCAACAGACTTCGTCTCACTCAGCAAAAGAGAAAATGGGACGCACAGCAGAGTCCGGAGACCAGTTGAAGTGGTGAGTGGCATTGAAGTAGCGGCTCAGGACCACTGAAAAAGATGAGCCATAGTCGGCAGCAGAAGAGTAGTTGTCGTTGACTCAAAAACTCATAGGATGCTGGCCGGATGGGCTCTTTCGAAGCCTGAGTGTGACTTTAAGATCCTATATAAGCCAGGTTGTCAAAATCTAAAAGCCGTCTGCTTATTTAGGAGACCAACGACAATGCCAACTGTTTGCCTGGTCTTAGTGCTTCTGAATGTCTCGACAGCTGAACATGGGGCTGTGAAGTCAGCTGATGCCACCCATTATCAAACTAGTTTACGATGTGACTGCTTAACCTGGCCAAACCGGATATTGGTCCGGGAACGTTGTATGCAGCGTCCGAAAATCCTTCACCTGCCAACTCTCGTGGATGGTGTTCATTATCGACGATTTTAATCCCCCTGCTCAGAATATCACTTGAAACTTGTTGGTCCCACACCATTTCCTGATGCACTCCCATAACTCATTATGTGCTGGTCAACAGTGCCTGGCTCACACCATAGATCGCCTGCACGACGATGCTTACTGGGTCAACATGGCTAAAGATGTCGTCGAATATGGTCGGCCTAGCAGAGCGGGCCAGAACTGTAGCCCTGAGCCACCTATGCCTGTATATCGCTCGAATGAGTTGCCTATGCTTTTAAAAATGACAGCCAAGATCCCAGAAACCGTGCCTACCGATAGAGGCTACGTACTACCACAGGCAGCGGAAACCTGGACTGCAGAGGGTGCCGAACACGATGGGTTGCCAGTTAAGCCTGACTTGTCTGTTCCACCAGTAGTACAAGGCACCGTGGGGCTCTAAATGCCAGACCCCAACCTACACGAAGACCACCTATTTGGAAACAAGATCAGGTCATGCCATAAGCTAGCATGCAAATTGGCTATGAGTAACGAGGGAGGAATGTAGAGATCGCAATAAAGAATGCATACCCCTGATTATGGCAGTGATGCATAATAATAATAATAATAATGCACTTGATAAAGCGCCCTCTGAGAACTTAATCTCTGTCTAGGCGCTTAACATTTGCTGCAAAGTGAAATGCAATTGAATGGTTAGTGAAATCATGCTAGAACAACAAACAAAATAAATTATGCACTTACATGCTGTTGTCTGCCGGCACTAGGCTGGGGCTGTTACCGACCTTGACTGACCAATCGAGGCACTGTTTTCATGCTACTGGCCATAGCAACAGCACTGGCCAATTCGAGCCCAAAGCCCTGTGCTTATACGATTAAAGCTTCGGTTAGATTAGAACTTTTGTGGCGAGTAGTTGATTATTAGTTGTCGAGTTCGGTTGTGTTCCGAGTGCTCCGAGTCATCTGTTGTTTAGCAATATATGCTCACTTTCACAACATTACTACAGACTTCCATGTAGCTAGCTGTAAACGGGTAATATTCCGGTCCTGTTAGGAAAAAATATCAAGCACCTACACATATATTTAGTACTACGAATGCACTATTGAACACACCATTTTCTCTTGCTATTATTATTGCTCCTTGAATTCATATCGTCACCAGCTTACTCTTTAGGGGCCATCGCCTAAGGTAAACTCCACTTAAGCACCTAGTTCTCAAACTATTATTCACTTTTAAAATTTCTGCTTTTATGATCAGTCATTGTGAAATTACTAAATTTAGAATTGGCTTCTTGCCCCTGTATAGGATTTTAAATGAGGCAAACGCAATTATTTAGAGGCACTTTGTAGCTTTAAATTATCAGTCTAATTTTTAAACTCTTTAAACAAAGGCTGTTTGAAAATTCTTCTGCTTTCAGGTAACGTGGTAGCTCAGAGTCTCTTATCTTCTAACCTAACAGTAGTAGCCGGCCGCAGAGCGACCATACATGCAAACATCAAAGGAATCGTGCTGCCAGCAAATTTTACGATAAGTGATGTCTCAGGAGTTCAATGGCGGCCTCTCTTTTTCTGCCGAATTGAAATGAGCCCGACCTGCCGATGTCAAGAAGAGCCAAACGCAGGCGAGACGTTCATCGGGGCAAGAATCCGATGTGCACCAATTGGCGAACGACGATACTACAACGTCATCATTGTGGCCATCTTGGCAAATGTGGTTCCTGAGCTCCAGGCGTGGTACGAAATCAGCATTACCTATATTATATCCACACCACATTTTCGCACCATGAAAAAGGTCACCGACTATATAACACTAGTTGTAGTATATGGTACGTTGCATTTGAGCATTAACCGGTACTATTCAACTCTTCACAGTACTAGCGTGACGTTTCACTTACCTTAATATGGTGCTTTTGCTATTGAACGTCCAAGCTAACTTTTCATTGCATATTTCTATGGCTCTCAAATTGAAATTCGAGTTAGAGAATTTACTTCCGGTCTTGAATAATGACAGCTCGTACTCACCCCTGAAATTTTACTCTAGCATAACACTTTACTTACATTAAGGTTTAGAGATAGAAGGTCCTGCTAGTGTACTATATTAATCTAGCACATCCGCTTATAGCATTTTGTAAATCAACACAAGATTGTTGTAAAACGGTAGCTCTACTTGCGATATTGCTATATTTTGTTTTCGCTAGAAACTGTGACGCTAAATAGTAGTAATATTTTAACAGTGAACTCTAAACTTTAGATATGATAGGTTTGTAGACACTATTGATTCCTAAATGTAATTTTAGCATTATTTTTAATGATATAAAGGCCAAATGTTCCATGGCTTGCTGGTCGGGGACCAGCTATACCAAAAGTTTGTAATATTTGTGAAACGATCATGCTATGTCTATTTACGAGGAAAAAATCCTTCTATCAAAATCAATAAACTTGATAAAACAGCCTAAGAGTACTCAATCTCTTTCTAGCCACTTTGCATTTGCTGAATGAGGTAACAAGATCGAGTGGTTATCACTAGCCTAATGAATACACGAGAAGGATACAATGGTTAGCAGTGACATGCACAGGGTCAGCCAGCAAGTATGGCAATTATGGGTAGAGGCAACATGCACAGTGTAAGCGCCTAAACACATAAATAAAAAATCACAGTGACCACTCAATGCTGTGATAAATAATGCATTTTTAGTTTTTTATTCTCGTCAGGTCAAGGGATGTCTAGACTCAAGTCGGGAGTGAGTTCTAGGCTTTGGGAGCATTTGAACTAAAGGCACGGTCTCCAGCGAAATAGGTTTGCAAGAAGTATAGTTAATCAATAAGACTCCGGAAAGCGGTCGGTACGATACTTAGCATAGTGGAGCAGTTTATTTGATAGATTGGCTGAAGCCAAAAAATGAAGGAACCTAAAAAGTCAGTAACAAAACCTTAATGTCGATGCCTTGCTTAATTGGGAGCCAGTGCAAGTTGGTGAGAAGCGGTGCAATATGGCAACCAAGACGCTAAAAAGAGACAATCCTATCTTTAGAGTGTTGCAACAGCTGGAAACGTTTGTTTGCACCGGCCGTTGGGCCAGCAAGCATTGAGTTGCAGATGTCTATACTTGATGTCACAAATTTAAGGACCAACCGTCATGAGAATGAGCTGTCCCATTTTCAAAATTCAAAAAGTTAGAAAACTGTGCTTATAAATCCAGTTACATAGTTGAGCTTATTTCTAGTTCATTTTCCTGATCTGTAATTGTTCACTTTTATTGATACTTGCAAAAATGCTAGATCCCGTTTAACATATGTACGTATACAGGAGTAAATAGAACATTTTGGCAGTGAATGTGTCATCTGAATTTATAAAGCCTCTATAAATTAAATAGAATTTCAAAACATGGGAGAATTACCTTCATTTGTGGCAATCTACTGTAACAATTCAGCACGTTTTAAGAATTTTAAAATCAGCTCAAAATATTCAAGATTCAAAGCTATTTTGCAATATATACTTTTCATAGCACCGAGTGATGCTAATTTTTAATCTAAACTTAATGACTAACGGTTGGAAATAAGTGCCATAATATTCTTACTTTGTATCATAGCTAAACAAGCAAGCCACAGCACTGTAAGATCACGCTTTGAACATTTTGGAAAACTATGGGTTATACCAATTCATAGTCTACTGTATTTAGGGAACATTTATTTTGTTATCAGCAGGTATTAAACTATATTATATAATAAGCCCACTCAAAAATGAATTTACAAAGTAAATTCTCACTGACCCTCCATCAGTGCTAAAACAACCGATAAGGCTTAAAACATAGAATTTAATGCTGCATAGTCGATGCCAGTTTTGACAGAAACTGAAATTGAGTTCCACATATTTTGAAAATATGAACTGGAGAACCGATCGGCTAAAAACTTCAATTTAGCACAAGGAATCCTGAGACTGCACGAGGTTATAAAACCAACAGTAGGATTATGCACTTGAGCACCAATGCCTTCAGACCGCTCATGCTCAGTGAATCCAGTGGAATTCCTGTGAGCTAAAAAATTGTGTCGGTCGTTTAAATGACTAATTAGTAGCTGGAGAGGCCAAGATAGAGAAAGAATACGGTAGACCATATTGTTTTCGCGATGGACCAGACCAGCTACTGATTTTGTTGACCCGGTACCAAAACTCAGGGGCAGACATGAATAACAGAACTGGTCGAGCTAACACAGGTGCACAGTTACGTTTACAGGAGGGAACTCATTGAAGCTTTTTAGTGAAATTTTGCAAAAGCTACTATAGAAATATCTGCTTGTTTGTGATGAAATTATCACTTTAGTTCTGCGTGTCTCTTTTTTTAATTTATAAAACTTTCATGAGAATGTATATCAGAATGAATAATAACCTGAGAATACTATCTCAAGCAAATATAAAGTGCCAAGAAAAAGACTGATTCGCTGTGGAATTTATATAAAATGTATTATTATTCTATTATCGTAATATTAAATAAGTTATATCCTCAATTTTAACAGTGATGGTTAAAAAAAATTAAGATTGTATTTTTTAAGCTCGCTTGGATAAATGAATAATTTGTCTTAATGCATCCGAGCTGAATATTGTATAACACTTACCTTAGTACTTGTCTTGATAAATCTGAAGCAGTGCCCAAAAGAAGCTGATAATCTAGTTATGGAATTTCATGAAAAATTAAAAATATTTTAATTGTTGCCTTCGATTCATTGTGACCTGTAGCTTTAGGCTTTAATATTTATATACAAATTGCATTACGTGAATATTAATTACATTCTTACTTAGTTGCATGGAGATTCTGACTAATTAAGTCAAATGTCTTCTTTTTGTGGTCATTGTTACATTTATAATTTAGACACATCAAAATGGGATATTTGTATTGTTTTAAAAAATCTAATGTTTCTGGGCAATCACTGATGCTGACCACACATGGTCTTTCCTAAATTTAGAATTTACATCAGTATTGTATTGACTGGGACATGGGCTTAAAATGTATTCATTTCCGATAGAGTTGTATGTGTCCTATGTTCACTTCCTTGTATATAAGTGCAAAAAATCTACAACATATTACTTCAATTTTTTAAGGAAGCTTCAAGAATTGATTTTTCTTAATATTTAATGCAGTTTGAAGACTGTTTTTATTTGAAAACAATCTGACCTGGTACTTTTACAGGGTCATGTATTACCTAAATGCAGCCTGCAAATTTATTGCTAAATATCTCTGTGAGGCTATGACATAATAGTGTTTTAAAGCATGCGCATCGAGAATCAATATTTTAAGAGACAGACGTTGCTACTTCCCAAGATACTAGCGAAAACTATAAAGCGTTGGCTTACATCCTAGAGGCAATAAGAACAGCGTGGTATTAACTGAAACATGTTATCATTTTGCTGATATGTGATCACATTCGGATAGATGGGCAAACTAGGTGTGATTCAGAAATGGGGAAGGCTTATGCTCAAAATTATATCTGCCAACACATCTCTTGTTAAATCAGCGAGAAATCTATGAGTCATATTCCAAATCGATCTTTCGTTAGACGACCTTATCAGCTTACTATAGCTTAACTAAGCTTAGCTTAGCTTAGCATGGCTTAGTTTAGCTTAGCATAGCTTAGCTTAGCATCGCAAAGCACAGCATTTGCACACCATAGCATTTGCATAGCATTTGCATAGCACAGCACGGCATAGCACAGCACATTTGCACAGCACAGCACAGCATTTGCATAGCACTTGCACTGCATAGCTTAGCTTAGCATTAGCTTAGCTTAGCTTAGCATAGCTTAGCTTAACTTAGCTTAGCTTAGCTTAGCTTAGCTTAGCTTAACAATCAAGTCTGCCTAATTTCAGAAACATGACATAGCTACAATTTGGGCTTGTTTAGACATGGATACCACTTCTAAGTTGTCCATGCATTTTTCACACCCCATCTCAACTTCTGTAACTCGCTCTTGCTGGTCTACCGGCCTTTGCACTCAGGTGCTGGCAGCTGGTGCAAAACATTGCAGCTATGCCTGTCCATCGCAAGCATTGCTGTAGTCACATCATACCACTTCTCACCGAAATGCACTGGCTACCAATAAATCAAAGTATCGACTTCAACGTTTTGTCACTATCGTTTAGGTCGGTTCATTCTCTGGATCCAGCCTATCCAACATATCTACTGCCCAACCAGGTTAACAATTGTACCAACCACTTTTCCAAATCAATCTGTTGTCCTATACCTCGTAAAACCCTCAAATCCTTTGCGAACCAGGCCTGTTTTTCGTGTACTCCCAAAAGCCTGAAACTTACTTCCGACTGTGTCATGATCTCAGCAGAAGTGTCTACATGGAAGGAGAAATTAAAAATGCATCTTTTTATCACGTGATTTAGTGGTTCCCTATGATTCGTCTTTTATGATCTCATGCATGCTGACACTGTGCATGCAGCCACTTAATACCTAGAAAGAAATTGAATTTTCTGAAGAAGCTATATCAAGTGTTGTTGTTACTGATAATATTATCAGATTATTCCTATCAAATGAGTCCCAGCTCTAGCAGGCAAATGTTTAGCTGACAGATCAACTTTTTGCGGTCGATTTCTTGCCTGCTAAGCTTGCTATATCAGTTAAAACTTTTTTGGTTTGTCCGTGCATTTGTGGCATCCCGTCTTGACTTCTGTAATTCGTTGCTTGCAGGCCTACCGGCATGTGCATTCAGGCGATTCCTGCTGGTGTGAAACTCCACTGCTAGGCTTGTATGTCGTGAGCGTCGCAGTTGCCACATCACACCACTTCTCGCCCGACCTGCACTGGCTGCCAGTCAAGCAACGGATTGACTTCAAGGTCTTGTCGCTCACTTTTAGGTCACTTCCTTCTTTGGCTCCAACCTATCTCTAGATTTATTCCCCACCAAGCCAAGTCTCGTACCACCCAATTTTCGCAATCCAACAGTTTACCAAATTCTCGCAAAAAACCTCAAAGCCTTTGGAGATCGAGCACCTAGGTCTTATGCTCTCAAAACCCGGAACTCACTCCCGACTTGCATCAGAACATCCCCTGACTTGACCACATTTAAAAAGAACGAAAAAACACTCCTATTAAGGAAAGCATTTAGTTGATTCCTGTAACTCGTTTCTTATGCATGCTGATACTGTGCATGCTGCCACTAACCACACTTCCAAGCTGACCTTGTGCATGTCACCCCGAGCTACGTTATTCATCTTGTTTATCATGCATGAAATTACTCACCATTAAGTCAAGTTTACTTTGGCAGCAAATGTGAAGCACCTAGAAAGAGATTGAGTTATCTGAGGGCGCTTTATCAAGTGCATTATTATTACTATTGTTATTATTATGTACCCTAGTGCATTCACTGGATAAGTAATAATTAACAGGTTTAACTGCAAATACTCCTCACTTGGCTAGTGATGCATCTTCCTGAGGATAAGCCTATACAGCTACATAAAGTGAAAAGATTATTTGTTCCAGAATTTCCGATTGCTTGGCTACATCAAATGTTTAATTTTACTTGGCATTTCTCCAAAAATTCCTGAAGAGTCTAGCTGCTTCCTTGAAAATAACTAACTTTATCTATTGTTTTATATTCTTTGACTGCATGTGAAATTTGGGACGGAATGCAGAGCTTTTAATATGTTGCTAGGAAGACACTAAGATGGGCTTTTTTTTTCTTCTAGACCCTAACCTTTTTTCAGAACGAACAACATTCGTATCAAACAACTTTGAAGGTAAATGCTCATGGAAAGCTGGATCGGATAATTTTGACTGTACAGCACACTCCGGCAGTTAAAAACTACTGTAAAATAGTGAAAAGTTGAACCAACTACAGGTGCGCTAAATTGGCAGGTACTTTGTAACGATTCAATGGTTCACAAAAAATTTGCTTATTCAAAACCGATGTCAAGAAAGCTGTATATTCAAAGACATCAGTTTATATGCAAGCTCAAAGACCTACACTATATCATTAGAACTGGGTATTTCCCAAATAAGCTCAGTTTTCTTAATTGTCGGCTCTTCACATTTTAAAGGCAAAAATAACCTGCATTCGCGTGTCGCAATTTTGCCCCTAAAATATAAATGCATGGATTGATACTCAGTTCTCAGAGGTAGCTATTTTAAATTTATTATTATTAATAGTATCATATCTTTTTAATTATTCACCTTAAAGGCTTATAAGTATTTCTAGTGTTAGAGGTTTGCCTTACTTGGTAAAAGTGGGAATGGGATGAATTAATTGTTTTTTTATATTCTTGGAAATCACAGGACATCATCAATATACATAAATATATATATATATGTGTGTATGTATCACTATACTAACCTCAAATCAAATTATTTGGGGACCGGGCCTGTATTTCGTAAGCTCCCAAGGCCTGGAATTAACTTCTGACTGCATCATGACATCAGATGACGTGACGGAATTTAGAAAGAAATTAAAAACACATCTATTTATCGGTGTGCCGACAATCAAACTTTTGACTGCTTTCCCTACGACAATTGGCCTGTACGAATCGGCCTATATGACAGTTGATTTATATAACAACTAATCTTTGACAAGTGGCTCTAAGATCAGAAATAAGCAAGACAAATAAAACTGGTGCAGGTCAATTTTATTTGATAAAATTAGGTTATATATTGTTATACGTGTTAGTAAAAAAATAGTAGCGATAATTTGTGAAGTTATAATTTTTTTAACATAAAAATATTTTTAAATTATTGAGTCAGCGATATAGTGCGGAATTTCCAAGCGTGCAAATGCAACGGTTATATTAAAAAACTTTGAATACTGGATGGTAATCGTTAACACAAGCGGCACTACGAATTGGTGACGCTGCAAATACAGTCAGCAAGGTTGCAAGGTTTTTCCAATCACGATTGGCACTACAGTTGTTGGAAATCGCACTCTACAACTCTGCCAGAAAGTAAACATAGCAATAGCCCGGCCAAAGAAGGCTGTATATGGCATGAAGGCCAAGATGTTGGAAGTTTCAGCGACTCCGAGTGCAGCACAAGGTTCTGTGGCTAGGAACTTATCTGATGACATGCTAGCGGCTTTAACGAAAAAGTCAACGTTGAATCGAGCACTGCAGAGGCAGAAAAAGGAAGACATTGTAAGTGGCTGACGGAACTTTATCACCGATACCCATGGATCTGTTATTTGACATCCCTCAGAAATTCATTGATTCTATACTGTTTCACTCACAACCAGGACAGGATAGGCTGATCATTCTTGGAAGTAGCACCTTACTTGACGGCTTGGCTCACCCAGACTTGTGGCTAGCCAACGGTACGTTTCACGTAGTTCCCTTACTTTTCTCTCAACTGCGTACCTTTCATTTTCAACGTGTCCCTGGACTTATCACTTTTTGGAATATACTGCCTACTTCCAAACAAGACTCGCACAACATACGATACCATACATACGATACAAAACAATATGATCACGTTATCGCCGAACTCGAGCGTCTCATACCTTCTGCTCTCATACCCTCAAACAATTCTGAGCGATTTCAAAACAGCAGCTTTTAATGCTTCATCTGCCTTTTTCTCGATAGCTACAACTACGGCCGGTTACTTCTATCTCACTCGGAGCTCTATACGAAAGATCACCGAGTTAGGAATGAAAGAGGAGTGTGCAACTGATGACGTTATCCGTAGTGCAGTTCGATATCTACCAGTACTGGATCATGTACCGGAGACTAAAGTTATCGAACCATTTGAGCTGCTATCCGACTCTATGCCGTCACATGAGCGTATGAACAAACGGATCTCATACTTCAAACATACCTACATCCGATGCAGACATCTTCGAGGCTAAGGTGAGAACTATGGCAGTGCACTCTTCCATGTGGGGATACGGAATCAGTATGGAGTGTCGGTAGACCGTATAGCTCATTCAATGAATGCAATAGAGGGGTGGCATTAAAGGCTCAAACATTGTTCCAGTGCCATCATCCGATGATGTGGACATTTCTGAAAGGGATTCTCATTTATCACAGTGAGCATACTGCCTTGTTCTTGCAAGGCACCACTGGCGTTCTTGTTGTCCAAGCAAAGAGATACTGCGAGCCTACAAAAAAGTTCAACAGGCTGTTGAAGGTTATAGTCGTACAGATGTTATAAATTTTTTTCTTGCCATTGCATATTTATTGAATAGTTATTTGAGAACATACAGTAATATTAAGATCGATTTTATCTAGAACGTAATGAACGTCGCTTGACACTTACGATAAACTGCTGTTTTACTAATAATCCTGTTGCATAAATATAAAATTTCAGTCATTAATGTATTCCTAATTGTTTGTATCAATTGTTTAAATTACCAATTGTGCATTATTCTTATAAATTGACAAACAGATCAACTGTCATATAGGCCAGTTAGTAATAATAATAATAATAAATAAAATAATAAAAGCACTTTATAAAGTGCCCTCAGAGAACTTAATCTCTTTCTATTACAAGCCTGTTGTCATAGGTCCGATAGTGTCAGACCAGATGGTATATAGATCAACTTTCATATAGACCGATTGATACAGGCCAATTATCGTAGGGTCAGTAGTCATCAGTTCAATAGTCACCCGACCTATTTATCGCACCATTGATTGGCTCCCTATGATTCGTCATTTACACACTCTTGCATGCTGACACTGTGCATCCTGCCACCTACCAAACTTGCATGCTGACCGTGTGCATGTCTACCCTAACCATGTTATTCCTGTTTCCTATGTAGCCTGTAATGGCTCACCCGTAGATCGTGTCTGCTTTGCAGCAGATTTAAAGTGTATAGAAAATTATTGAGTTGTCTGAGGACGCTTTATCAAAAGTTTTGTTATTACTCATGTTATTAGTATAATACTCTTAACAAAAAAATCCCAGTTCTACATAAAAAAATATATATATTATATAATATATATATATATATATATTTATATTTATAAGGTATACACACTTTACACCGATAGGTTTTGATTTTCCGAATAGAATTATTTGTTCTGACACTTGAATTAGCTGCAAAGGAAGCCAATCCATTTGTTACGCTTCATTAACTTTCGGGGCATTCACTTGCAAAGATAAAGACTCAGATAGACCAAATGCTGTTAAGATCATGTAATTTTGAAACCTAATTTAATGTCATCAAATTAATATGCGGCATTATAGCTTGCTTATAGCTTGCAGTCGGTGCTTAGCTCTACCGCTAGGCTGTGGCAATTTTCTGTGGCCATCTTCTGAGTTGACTTATCGCACCACTTTTTTCTGACTTGCACTGGCGCCTAACCGGGTAGTATATTGCCTAACAGCTCTGTCACTCACATTTGGGTGCCTGTATTGTAGGGCTCCAAACCAGGTTGTGCATCCTATCACCAGCCTTTCTGACCGTAATTAT
Organism: Cristatella mucedo; assembly: GCA_009760855.2. NCBI lineage: Eukaryota > Metazoa > Bryozoa > Phylactolaemata > Cristatellidae > Cristatella > Cristatella mucedo. Next base: position 1,098,413 of record WPIO01000066.1, on the reverse strand, counting down.
TAGCGAATTGCTCGAAGGAGTCGGCAACCTCTTGGAGACATCATCTTTAGCTCTTATTCTTCCAAAGTCGGAAATCTACACCCAATTAAATTTTTGACACCCAAGAATCGATCACATTTAGAAAAGAGTAAAAATACTACTTGTTTCTCACGGAATTTGTTGGGCCCTTCACATTTTGTATATGTGTGCTATTGACTCTGTGGATTTTGCCACCGACCCTATTATCAGATCCACATTCAATTCGTGTTACTTTTAGGAAAAGAAAATGGCTAAATGTCAGGCTTGTGATGCTACGTCCAATTTGGCCCATGCATTTTAAAAAATTCCGTCTCGACTTCCGTACACCCTGCTTGCTAACCTACCGGCCTGTGCAATCGGTCAATTACACCTTGTGCAAACTCTGCAACCAGGCTTGTACGTGTAAAGCATTGCCGTTGGAAAGTCTCTTTTCTCCGACCTGTTCCATGCTCGTGAGCTCTATGTCAAGAAAATGTCTACTTCAAGGTCCTATCACTCACTTATAGGTCTATTCTTTCTATTTCATAAGCCGACCTATCTGATCTACTCTCCAACCATGCTAAGCTTCGTACCTAACGATTGTCAAAATCGATTCGTTTACATGCACATCGTACGAACCACAAATCCTTTGGATAAGCTGCATTTAGGCTCGCATACTCCCACAGCCTGGATCTCGCTTCCAACTGGAGTTCTATGTAATGTGATTTGTATATATCTGTAACTCCACATGCCTCTAAGGCTATGTGAGTGCAAATCAGAAGAAATATGTAGTGCTCACTCAAAGCCCAGTGTGCTTTTTATATGCATTCAGTAGCCAAACGCCTACCTGTGTAGCAGGAAATTCCTTCACCGATGGTCTCTAAGCTGATGAAAGTAAAAGGTAAGGCATCATTCATACGCCACATGTGGGCACGAGAAGACTGAAACTGGTATAGCAGTTCAGCTACTTTTAAATGAGCAAAGCCTAGGCGGTCCTTGGGGTCAGTGTAAATTACGGAATCCCCTGACTTCACATTAATATTAACAAACTTAATGCATTTGTATGGTGCCTTCAGAGACCTGAATCTCTCTTTGCACTTTAGAGGTGCTACATGTAAATAATAACCAAATTGTTAGTTGTAGCATTTGCCTGCTGTAGGCATAGTGTTAGCTGGTACTTGTACACGACGGGGCAGGCCACAAAGACCCAACAAATGCTGTACTAAACGGCTGATTTTCAGGCTTTTTTAAATCTTCAGATCAGGGGATGTTGTGACGAGCGTCGGTAGTAATTTCCAGGTTTTGAGAGAATATAAACTACAGGCACTGACCCTAAAGCACTTGAGATTTGTACTAGATTTGGAGGAAAGGTTATGTTCCGAAAAGCAGCCTTCCGATACTTAGCCTTGTGGGAGAGTTGATCTGATCGGTAGGCTGGAGCTGAAGAATGAAGGAAGCAAAGCATAAGTGACAGAACTTTGAGATCTATGAGCTGCTTGATTGGGAGCTAGTGCATATCAGTGTGAAGTGGTGGGACGTTGCAATTTCGAAACTTAAGGCGAAGGAGAAAAGCAAAAAGAGTTTCGCACCAACTGTAAGCACCTGATTGCACCAGCCAGGAGACCAGCAAAGTGAGTTACACAAGTAAAAAAGCTGTGGTAAATGAAATTATTGACATTAAACAAAAGCTTAAAACGCATCTACAAATCTCAGTATTTAGCAGGTTTGTGGGATTCGTCCTTTATGTGCTTATGGGTTCTGACATTGTGCATGGTCCCACTAAAAATACTTGCATGCTCAAGCTGATAGTGCCACCCATAACCAGCTGTGTTCGTTTGTCATTGAGCGAGGTACCACTAACCATTCTATCATGGTTCCTTTGCAGCAAGTGCCTAGAAATATATTAGGTTAACTTATGGTGCTTCACAAATGTATGAATTATTAGTATCATTATTATTATTTTTATACACTTCTTTACTGGGTACATGTTGCTTTAGCCTCTTGATCAGACGGTCTTTACACCACAGGTATGGAACCAAATTTGAGATTACATTTCCTCGTGGTGCCACGCTAATGCCTTATTTACTAACTCTGGTATCGTCATTTCAAATTAATTCTACATAGTCGAATTAAAATACATGGTAAAAGAAAAGCAAATGGCATTTTTGCCAACCAAAGGATGGCACTCATACCATTATGCTGAAATACCTGCGGTGTATGTAGAGTCAATAATGCATGCAAGATGTAAACACACAAATGTGTAATATCAATGATCCATACTAGTCACTTAAAATTGTATAATAAAAAATTTAATTGACACCCAATGACATTCACAACATAATTATAAAAATTCATGAAATTCAGACAGTCGTGTAAATAACAAAAAAACTTACAATACAAATTTTCGCCGATTAATTTTTAAACACATGCAGGTCCATGTTTACTGAACTCGAAATCCCATATGTTGTCAAAAATTAAACCAGGAATAAAAGAAATTTCTGAACTCAGTTAGATCTTACTGCCTCGAACAATTTAACCGGCGTCTCCATTCACAATATCGATTACTATATTTCCAAAGGTATAACAATTTTTGAAACATGCCTGCAGCCTTTTTAGGCTGTGGGTACCTAGATTTCCACTTGAGCTAATATGGGCGTCGAATGCTTAAATTAAAGCAACCACTCAAAAGGAAAACTACTTTCCTTACTAAATGCTTCATTGGTCGAAATCTATTTAATGCTACATTTCCCAAAGCATTATTTTTACCTCTTTAAGTTTAAATATGTCACAAATATTCCGCCGAGAAATTTGCAATACTTTTTTATAATATTGTAAAAACGCATGTGACTTTATCACCACTTTATTGTCTTTTAATTTATCCGCTGACTATGTTTGCAGACTATCCCTATGAGATTGGGCTCGTCGACGACAATTTAATGGTCGAATTCGGGACTTCAGCTGTAATCCGAGTTACAGGAAATTATTTAGACCTACCAGCGACTGTCTACATCTATGAACACTACGGTTTCAGGACTGATTTACTTCAAGTCGGCCTGATTAAGTGCAACTCACAGAGCGGAATTGATCCTTGTACTTTTTTACCAAACAATGCACGAGATCCAACGTGGTTCAATGAGCCCAATCTTTTGACGAAAGAGAACGAGGACGGAAGCTACAACATTAGCCTGCAGTTTAACTCTCCGAATATGACTTCCATCTTTGCTTCAAAGGAATACTCTCTCTCATTTTCCTTCGAATTTAGTTCGCGCGATAACGAGGTTTATCCTGCAAGAAAAAAATCCATCTCAGTTGCTAGAAATTTTAAGATGGCAGTGTTTCACCGTAAGTATGATATTCGAATACAAGCATAGCTCGCTTTACAGTACCTTACATAGCAATCTGGTCAGTTTTCAGATGCAATTAATACTTTAATGCTATGAACCTATTGCAAATTTGAAATCGCTTGGCTACAGTAAACCAGGCCTAGTGTGTGTAGGCACACTCATGCAACGTACAAATCTTTTTTTAATTCTGCAGACGCATACAAAATGCTAACGGTTGCATGCGATTGAGGTAGACGAGCTAAAAGTTAACATATTACAGGGTTGCCAATAATATTCACGGCTCTTGTCGTTTAAAATTGCAGTGAGCAAAGGCCTTGTCCAGAATACCAGCATCAGTCTGTCACATCAACTCACACTCCGTCAAACATTTCGAAATTAACCCTAATAATGTTAACGACTATAAAAATAACAATGCCATTTGATACAGCACCGTCAGACGAATCAATATATTTCTAGGCACTTTACATTTGCTACTATTAAAGCACGATCGAACGTTTCGTGGTAGCACCCTCAATAAAAACTGGAATTACAAGGTTAGGGGTGACTTGGACAGGGTCAGCATGCAAGTATGGTTAGAGGCAGCATTCGCAGTGTTAGTACGCATTTGCATATACAAATCAACTGACAGAGACCCACCAAATGCTTTGATAAATTGGTGAATTTCCAACTTCTTTTAAATGTGGTCAAGTTGGTGAGCCGTGATTACACACTGGGTAAGGAGGTTGCTTTCACGACCTTGGTCTCGAGGTCGTGGGTTCAATTCCTGCTGTGGGCGATCCTTCATCGCCACTGCAAGCATTGGTGATAGCCGTAAAGGCTCTTCTGTCGCTATAGAAAAATAGGCTATTTAATCATATAGGATTTTTTTTAAGTTAGGGATGTCGTCGCGGAAGTCGGGGATGTCGTCGCGGAAGTCGGGAGTGAGTTCCTGGTTGTGGGAGCACAGGAACTAAAGACAAGGTCTCCAAAAAAAATGAGTTTTCTGTGGGGTAAGGGTTAGATTCAGTTGGACAGTTAGATTCCAGAAAGCGAGCTGTGGGATGCATAGCCTCTTGAGAATTAGATTTGATAGATAGATGGAGCCCAAGAATGAAGGGACTTAAAAGTGATTAATAAAACATTGAAGTCGATGCGTTTCTTCACTAGAATCAGTGCATATCGACGAAAAGTGGTTTGACGTGGCAACTGCAACACCCACGACAAAGAAGCCTAGCTGCCAAGTTCTGAACCATTTGTTTAGGCCAGAGTGCACAAACCGTAAAACAGCAAGCAGTCAAGAAGTCAAGTTACAGAAGTCAAGAAGGGATGTCACAATTGCATGGACCAATTTAGAAGTGGGATCCTGCAGTAGATGATCTTTTATTGCCGCTGGGAGGATTGGTGATTGCCACAAAAGCTTTTATGTCGCTCTTTAAAAAAGGCCGTTCAATCAGCCATTGTTATTTTTCCCAGAGTACCTTGCAGTACGTGTTGACGTGCACACGCAAGCCTTACTTACAGGAGCAGAACACCTCGCTTTTGACTAATTGCCATTAAGGCCGTCTTAGGGTGAGAGACCATGTGCTTGAATAGAGAATCGCTTTCTCGAAAGTTTTTGTCCATCTGAATTATGACGAGAGAATGTGTGCCTGAATAGAGAATTAGTTTCTTCAACGACAGTGTCCATTGGATGATTATTATTAATACTAACAGTTTCGGCAAGTAAGTGCACGTTAATGCTCAAGCATTACGTTTGAAATGAGCTCGAGAGATGCCACTGTCCATATAAATTTGAGGCCTTTCCCTGCGTTGAACGCTTTCGTCGTGCTAGCTAGTACATGTTAGCCTGAAGTTAAAGGATTGCTGTCAGCTCTAAGAGAAACTTCGGTTAGTGTCCTGTGCCTCAAGATAGTCAGCCTCTAGTCACTGTGATTGCTTATTTGATTTTAGACTTCAGCATGCTGATCATGTACTTTGCTTTGTCTTTGCTTTTTTCAACCGTTCGCTATGAAGCAAAGCACCACTGCCCAATAATAGATAGTAATAATAATAATAATGTATTTACATTGTGCACTCCTAGAACTAATTTTCACTCTGGGAACTTTCCCGGTGCTTCATAGACAGCTAAAGCTTTAAAGACCAGCGTGCTACATCAGTAAAATGTAACTGGTTATTCACCATGCCTTCATCAAAGCTAGCAAGTACTAAAGCTTTCCAACACGGGCTGGCTATTTACTATGCTGTTCTGAGCCGGGAAGTAAAAAACTTCTAGAAAAAGCTATGCTGTCTGTCATTTTCTAATATTTCAAAGCCGTGCTGTGGCGGTGACTAGCTCCTTCTTCCTTATAGCACCCCAGGACGTCGAACGCCACCAGAGCGTATGGTCAATTGTTGACGATCTTACTCTCATATGTGGCGCCATTCCTTGCATACCAAGGCCTACTAATACAGTTACAGATTGGTATCGGCTACTGCCTAACAGCAACGGAAGTAGCGAGCCGGTTGGTAAATCGAGACGGCTGTTCCTTCCGTTTAGCGACGACCACGATCGCTCGACCGATTCACCTTCGGGCTACTATTGTGTCATCAGCTGCTTTGGAAAGCGAGCCTATCAAGAGTTCAACATCACTTGGGCACGTACGTGGCCCGCAAGTATTGCTTCGCTCACTGGGTCTAGCAGGCGTTAGAGAAGCTTTTATTAAGCACCATGTGGCGTCACGCCATTTGTTTATTGGATGAAAAATTACAGCTTTCCCAACCACGTGATTGTATTCACATATCCTCGTATGTGCAAAATATCCTTCACTCTTATACAGCCTGTTAATTCATTGACCATAAACTGCAGGAAGCAATCCAACGATCGCTGTGGCCCCAGCTGCCGAATGCATAACTTTATGCCACACTTACCATCCTGATCTCAACCACTTCAGCCCGTTGGAGAAATATTGCACACAATTCCACTTCTTGGGCCAGACTATTTACATGATATAATGATGCTAACTGTACTATTCATCTCTAGCTTGCAATACTCAGACTCTATTTGTAGATCCTATGCTGGGAGGCAAAAAGTGGGCAGGTGTACTTTGACATTGGTTGGCTAGTTGGTCAGTGTCTGGCTGGATATTCAATTTTCTTTAGAGGCGTTTACACTAGCAAACTTTTGGATTAGAGACATCATAGATCTCGATGTCCCTTCATCAGTTTTCCCTGGAAGTGGCACAGAATGTGGGCTGACGGGAAGGGCGGGAGTCTCTACCACCGGTTTCGAAGAAGTAGCCGGGTAATGTACATAGTAGTACGACATCGGTCTATCTCCCAGCAAGTAAGCTAGCTGCCTTACCTGATACTAATAATTACTTGGTGTGTTATATGGCTTTTAGAAAACGGTTAGAATTCATATTTTGTAATTTCGTGAGTTTAAATGTATTCGCACAGTCAACGATCTTCCCATATTTAAAGCCCGATGCTTAATAGGAAGCTGACTTAGCTGCTCTATTTCGAATAATCTAAGAATTTATAAAACAACTGAAAGCATTATATTGCATTATAACTGTAGAACAATTCCTGATATATTAAAGAAATGTGTTTCGTTTAACAGTTTAAGCCAGAGACGCATGATTAGTAAACTAAAGTTACTTGATAGTATTGCGGTCAGCTTCGAAAAAACAAATGGAGGACATAAAACAAGACTTCTGAAATTTAAATAATTTGTTCTTACATTCTTTCAACACGGGCCTAAATTTGCTTTCCGCTTGAGCATAACGTTTTATAGTAAGATTGTATTCGGCTTTTATTTCGTGTATTACGTTATTTCAGCAACTTCTCCGTGCATGAAGGCTACTCGCTTATAGCGCTGGCTCGAAGGGTCAGTACAACCCGAGCGTATATTTCACCACTGAACGAGCTCAAAGCCAAGCTGCAAGGCATAATTCTGTTCAAATAGATCAATGCAAGCCCATTAGGGAACATCTCACACAGCAAAGACGCTTATCCGTCTTTGGCGAGGAGTTCAACGTGACCTGCAGCGCAGCATGTACGTCGGCAAGCGTCTATCCGACGATTGGCATCGTAGCGCCCGACGGAACGTTTATGGGGTGCACCCCAAGCGCCGATGGATTGACGTGGGAGAACTCCATCGTCCCGTGGAATGCCGTTCGTTCCGAATGCACTCCACTGTCTGAGGATGGGATCGTTGACTTTGCTGTCACCCTCACCGGCTCGAAGACCTCCTGGGACGGCCAGTACGCCTGCTTCATTAAGATGCCGCATTTTCAAGCTCGCCGAGTCGTGTTCGAAATTGTAGTCTTAAGTACGCTGCATGAATGATTTCAACGCGGCTCGGTATGTAGTCGTGCGGTCGAGGCTCGTTGTTGCAGTTCTCATGCATATTGTCGCCGCCGTCGCTGTGCTTTTAGAGCCGCCTGAGGTGACACTCGGAGGAACGGCGAGTGTCGTCGAAGGAGCGGCCTCCTACCTAACGTTCACGTGCAAGGCCGTCGGTGGAAAGCCGCCGGCCAGGCTCAATTGGCGGCTGAACGGCGTCCTATGGACGGTTAACGTGACCCGGAGCAAGGCTCAGTTCAACGACGAGTCGGTGATGGACAGCACTTATAGTACTCTAGTTCTGAGGGTCTCGCGAAGTCTTAACAACAAGAACCTAACTTGCTTCACCAGCAAATCCTCTTTAATAGACTCCACATCAGCTGCTCTTACATTGTCGGTATTCTGTAAGTAACCAGTTTAAGACATGTCGGCTCGTTGCACTTTGCCGTGCAAGTTCTTATAACGACCAAAAGCAGGTGCAGCATGCTGACCCGGCTTCGGGATGGCATGCACATTACTGAGATCCAGAGTATTAAAAATAGGCACACATATTTCCTTAAAAATAATACTTTACTCAGGTTCGTCAGAACAAAACGTTGGCATAACACCGTAGGCTAAGCACATGCCCAGGGGTACTCTTAAAATAACATCTAAAGTTACAGAATCACACAAATTAACAGTAAAGGCATTGAACCTCGGTGTAAGCCTAATCCCATAATTTTCTATACTTAAAATAGGTTTATTATAAAAGTGAAATTCGACTGCAGCATTATTTCGGATGCATTCGACCCCAACACTCTAAACCTTGAAATTAAAGGCACTTAATTGGTTTACAGCTGGGCATGACATGCGACTGAACCTTGTGTGCCTATTATCACTCAGCAATAGTGATCTGAATCAGCTTTTCCATTCAGAATTCTTTATCTGGATTTTTAGTTAGCTGGCCTCTGTAATAATATCATACACGATCAGACAAGTGAGATTTAAACCACGCCAGTGCTTCGTCTGCCAGACCGATCGTTGTTCTCAATTGTTCAAGCAGAACTTCGTGATCAATGGTGTCGAAGGCAGCAGACAGCTCTAGCAGAGCTAAGGCAGTGACCTTCCCGTCGTCGTTGCCACGTAGAATGTCATTGTTAACACGGAGGAGAGCAGTTTCAGTTGAGTGCTGCCACTTGAACCCTGATTGAAATGTTTCTGTCATTCCATTGTTTTCAATATGTTCAACTAGCTGCTTAACAACAACTTTTTCAAGAATCTTTAATACAAACTGAAGAAAGGAAACTGGACGATAGTTTGCTAGGACCTCTATGTCTAGTCCAGGCTTTTTGGGAATAGATCTAAAGATTACCGATTTGAAGGACTTAGGGACGACCCCTTATCCCAAAGAAGCATTAACAATCATTTTAAAGGGTTGTCCCAAACGGATTTTGTAAAACTATGCATTTTTTAGGTGAACCGTTTGATTCAGAAAAACAGATGGTGCTATACCTAGCCAGGTGGGGGAGTATATAGTATTATATATTTATCTGAGAGATTTTCTAGAGGCAGATCACGAAGGGATCAAAAGATAATGACATCGCCTTAAATGTGATGGTCTGCTTGGCTGGAAGCGAGTGCAGGTCGGCGAAAGTGATGTCATTTGGCAATGGCTAAGCTCAAGACAGACACACCCATATGAAAAACTATGCACAAACTGTAAACATTTAATTGCACAAGCAGGTAGACTAGAAAGCAGTTAGTTTTAGAAGTCCGAATGGAAATTCACAAATGAACGGAATAATTTCGATGTAGTGTCACTGGCTAAGCGAGCAGAAATTGTAGCATGGATGTGTAGCTTAAAGTAGGCCAACTTTACTGTGGATGATACGTATTTGCCTATTTCAAACTCAATTTGGAGCTGTTCACTTTTATTTCGTGCATATTCATCAGAAGTTATTCGGGAAAATCCAATGGTTTTGAAATGTGATTCTGAAATAGGAAATCTTAATGCCAAAATTGGCTGTGCCAGAATGCGTCCTGTTGAATCTCCACGAAATCTAGTTGGCATGTTTCTAAGTGACCTTTTTTGAGGCGATCGCATCAGCTCCACAATCAAGTCTGCCTTTTTCAGCTACATAACATTGCTAAAATTTAAGCTTGTTTAGATGGCGATCCCGCAGCTAAACTGGTCCATGGATTTACGAAATCCTATTTTGACTTCAGTCAATCATTGCTTACCGGTCTATCTGCTTGTGCACTCTGGGACTTACAGATGATGCAAAACTCTGCAGCTAGGCATATCTGTCCTGAGAGTAGCAGTTGTGACATCAAATTACTTCTTGCCGACCTGAAATAGCTCATATTCAAGCAAGGCGACGATTTCAAGGTTGTGTCTCTCACTTTTAGGTTCCCTTATTCTTTAGCTCCGGCCTACTTATTAGATCTACTGCCCCATCAGGCTAAACATCGTACCACTCCGTTCGTTTAGGGAATCTAACGGTGTATCCATAGCTCGAACAAATATCCTATCCTTTGGAGACTCTGCATTTAGTTCTTATGCTCCCAAAGCCTGGAACTCACTCCCGACTTGCATCTCGACTTCTGCTGACTTGACCACGTTTAAAAGCAAACTATAAACGCATATATTTATCCCAGTATTTAATGGGTCTGTATGATCCAACCTGTATATTCTTATGTGTGTTGACACTGTGCGTACTGCCACAAACCTAACTCAAATTCTTACCGTGTGCATATCACCCCTAACTATGTTATTTCTGTTGTGTTTAAGCTTGCTTTCACTAACCATTAGATCATGCTCCTTTTCAGTAGACGGAAAGTGCACATAAAGAGATTGAGTTTACTAAGGGCACTAGGCCAAATGCATTGTAACTAGTATTCTTATTGTTATTACGTTAAGCTATCCGGTTTGTTTGTCACGCTTGGTTCGCCCGTATCTGGTAAGCTGGTTTTATCGTCATTCAACTTTATAAATTTTGCTGCAGTTCACGTGCGGATGTAAGCAATATTTTCAGAATGGGAGACGAAAGAGATTTTTTCTATCTATAGGGCTAAACGGGATCCAAAAAAAGTTCAACCATGGTCATTTGCATCTTAGTGAAAGCTTGGATTGTACTTCGCTATCATTCAGGCAAGAGAGAGTAGATGAACGTGCTATGAGAACCACACCTAGAGCAGAGCCCCAAAGAACCCTACACTTAAAAAACCTTTCTGACGATCTTTTAGACTCTCATCAACGAGCCTCTAAGCAATTCAAAACCTAATCTTGTTCCCATCAATCACCCTGCAATACTGACCTGAGCGACTGAGTCGTGTCATTAACTGTTCTCATGAAATCCAAGTTAACTGAGAGTGGACTTTTTGAGTTCCAGCTTTGAAACAAATGAAGCTAAAGAATTACTGATGTTTTTCAACATTCTCTCTGTCGTAACAATCATTGTTGATGTGCATATGCGTGATGGCAATATTAATTATGTGGCGAACCTGCAAATCATCTTAGTTGGATAAAAAACGTATCTATCAAGACGTCCATGAAAACCAATCTAACAAATATGAGTTGCATATTCTGTTAATCAGTCTTTTTTGTTGTGGCTTCCTTTAACCAATATCGTGGAAGTATCCACCACATGAATAAATATGAAAATCCCAACCGACACTTGTCACTACGAGTCTTGACATGACGACATTTAAAATGAAGCTTAACACTCGCCTATGTATTGCAGCATTTGGTAAGTTTTTGTATTCGTCCTTCTTCTGGATGTACCTGCTAAGCTATGCCAGCTCCTCCACAAAAATACCACCAAACATTTGGTAATGCTTTATACGCAGTATCTTTAAAGTGCCTAGAGAGATAATTCTTTAAGGGTGCTGTAAATATTAATGATCATTATTGTTAAGCAAAAACTATTTCTTACTGTTTCAAAATACTGATATTTTTTGTTCTCATTCAATTTGAGTCCCCAACTCATTCAATTTTAGATAAGCCAAGGAATGCCTCCGACAGATTTGCTGACATGCTAAGTTTCCTCAACCAAACTTGTGACTTGTTTGAGTGTAATCCTCCGATTGCTGATAAAGACTGCAACTGGTACATATCTCGTCCTTCTGGAAACTATTTCATATCCAGTGGAATGAAAATGAATTCCAGCCTGCTAGAAAATCTGAAAACTACATCAAACGTATTCGTCTGTGTTTGCGAATATAGGCATGCAAATTATTCAAGTGCTGTGATTGCCAAGTTCTTTACAGACTGGGAAGGTAAGGATGCCGATCTGGACAGTTATTCAAGACAATTGAAAATACAAAATAATTTATCAGAACAATTATCTGCGTCTCTGAAATAAAAAAATTTAATCTTGTTTAAATACTGCTCGCCGCTCTAGTTTAGTCTTAAATTTAGTTTCCATATAGACCGTTGGTCATGGACACCAGCATAACACTGTTGATTGGCACTCTTTTATATATATATATATATATATATATATATATATATATATATATATATATATATATATATATATATATATATATATATATATATATATATATATATATATATATATATATATATATATATATATATATATATATATATATATATATATATATACATACAATTCACTTGTATACCATCCTTGGAGAACCCTATCACAGGTGCTTCACTTATGCCATGGGGCTCGACCCCATGACCTCGGTAAAACCGTGATTACCTTAACCACAAGGACAAACTATCTGGGCATTCGAAGATGAAGCCTTCCAGTGGGAATATTTTCAAAACTTTATGATAAAATTCACCTTTGCCAAACTGCATTTCTTCACAGCCTGTAGAAAAACTAGCGTTTCTCTTAAATTAGTCCTGAGTGTTGCTGGAGTAATTTATCTAGGAAATAATTATTCGTCTATACCTGTACCTGTTGGATACAACAACGTAAGTTTGGACTAAGAAATGTTTTTCTTCTGACTAGTGGTGCACTTCAGCGAATTTTGTATTGTTATCACAGTTTTTGGTATCGGCAATGAGAACTTGTTGAGGTTTAGAAATGTCGTCCAGGCGTCATCTTCTGCAGGTAGTTAATATGCTCGGGTAATGACCTAGTCTAGGTCCTGCCATCTGTAGGTGCAAGTTAAACTCATCAAATCTCTCTGCTACACACTAATGGTAAGTCTCTTTCTGGAAGATCTACCAAAAAGCAACCCACCAATAAATCAAGTGATTGCAGGTCGCTATCAAAGATCCTTAGCAATAAGTCACTTGGCGTGTTTACTGACAGAGCTCTCACAGCTGTTAGGGATGATCAACAGTCAAAGTTGGAAATACCTTATATAACCCACATAGCATGTCAGAGTTTGCACCGCTCAGCACTCTGTGAATTTTGGCAATATTTTTACTGGTCCTTCATCGCTCATAACCTAAATATAATAACAATAATAAGAATAATACACTTGATCAAACTTCCTTAGAGAACTCAATCCTTTCTAGTCGCTTTACATTTGCCGTAAAGGGCCTGAGGGTCTGTTAACATAACTTTTAAGTTATTAAATGAGACGTAGCTCTGCTGTCAAGCAATTAGGAGAATCGTACTGAGGACTTTTGTAGCTGTAAAGCAATTTTTCCAAAACTGAGCTTAAACTCAAGATACCAAATTCATAGGATGGCATCAATTTCTCCGGAATTTTTGCAAATTTATCGTGACGGGCCTACGATTGCGCTTCAATCACATCACCATTCAGCTTCAAGAAGCTTGGATACTACAGGCGGCGAACTTTAGGATGGCGTATATTGGATTTATGAATTCTACACCTCAGGAAATCTAAATTTTGCAGAATACTATGTTTATCGGAATGCTGCTAGGGCTATTTTTTGGTAATTGGAATTTTTTGGCAATTTTTTGGTAAATTTACCGCCTCCTGTAGGCAGACTTTTTAGGATTTAATCTCTAAGGAATAGGAAAAAACACCATTGGTCATAGTCTTGCGGACGTAGTAGTACTTTAAATGTTAAAAAGGTCACAATTATTTTAAAGCGCTTTTAAATGCTCGGGATTGTCCATCATGTCTTTAATCCTGAGTCCTCTCTCGGATATTGCCCTTAACACGTCCATTTGTTAAAGGGCAGAGAGACCGATCTCATTAACCTTTGTCAAAGAGTCGCGACCTCTTGGGAGGTCGAACGACCCTTTCACAGAGGTCACTAAGACCATTAGAAAACACCCATTTACATATTTTGCACTCAATAACTTCATGGTTTGGGGTCACCGCAACATAAGGAATATTAAAGAATCACGGCATTAGGAAGGTTTAGAACGACCACAGTAGCACAAAAAAGTGGGACTCCATTTTAAGGCCTGAGTAATAATATTAGTATTACTGCAAATTATTGCGTATAATAATGATAATTATGCCCTTGATAAAGCTCACTGAGAGAACTTATTCTATTTCTAGGCGTTTTACCTTTGCCGCAAAGAGAAATGCAATTGAATGGTAAGTAATATCATGCTAGATAAACAAACAAAATGAATAAAATGGTTAGGGGTGACATTTACAGGGTCAGCATGTGCATGTGGTTAGTGGCAGCATTCACAGTGTCAGCACTCATGAGCACATTAAGGACGAATCACAGGGACCCACTAAATGCTGTCCTAAATAGGTGGGTTTTTAATTCTTTTTAAATGTTGTCAGGTCAGATGATGTACTGACGCAGGTCGTAAGGAAGTTCCAGGCTTTGGGAGCTTACAAACTAAATGCATGGTCTCCAAAGGATTTGAGGTTTCTACGGGGTATTTATAGACCATTGGATTCCGAAAAGTGGGTGGTACGATGCTTGGCCTGATGTGGGAGTATGTATGAGAGATAGGCTGGAGCCAAAGAATTAAGTGACCTCAAACTGAGCAACAACACCTTGAAGTCAATCCGTTGCTTGACTGGTAGCCAGTGCAGGTCGGCGAGAAGTGGAGAAATGTGGCAACTGTGACGCTCACGACGGACAAGCCTAGCTGCAGAGTTTTGCACCAGCTGCAATCGCCTGATCGCACATGCCGGTAGGCCAGCGAGCATTGAGTTGCAGAAGTCGAGACGGGATGTCACGAATGCATGTACCAACTTGGACGAGGTATCCTTATCTAAACAAGCCCAAATTTTAGCAATGTTATGAAGCTGTAAATAGGCAGATTAGACTGTGGAGCTGATATGGTCGTCAAACGAGAGGTCACTTTGGAATATGACACCTACAATGTGAGCTGATTAATCAGGAGATATGCTGGCAGTGCCAATTTTGAGCGTCAGCCTTTCCAATTTGAGAATCACACTGGGTTCGTCCATAACTAGTAAGTTAGTTTTTTTGTCATTTAGTTTTGGAAAATTTGCTGCTATCTATGTGCAGATGTCATCAATACATGCAACAAGTGAGTTAAGAGAATTTGAGGTGCTCGAAGGCTGGAAGGGATCAAAGCTAAGGTACAGCTGAGTGTCATTCGCATAGAAGTGAAAGCCAAGATTTTGCTTGGCAATCACATCAGCAAGAGGGAGAGTATAAACCGTGAAAAGAACCGGACCTAGCACGCAGCACTGAGGTACGCCGAATTTCAAAGGTACCTCAAATGTTCTTTGTCCATTATTATTTTAATAGAGCCACGAGAGATTAAAATCTATGTATGCTTATTTAAAATATGCTGTAAATTAAACGTAATCAAAGTGTTGGCGATAGCATGCATCATGCCAACATGCCTACCGTGGTCAGTGGTTATAACCACAATGCCATCACCTCTAAGCATTGGATAAATCAGCCAAACTATTGAAATACTATATCTTGATTTAGCTATGTTTTGAACTTGGACAATATAGCTAGGGTTTTGTGAAACTGTGTTTTTAATATCTAAATATATTATATTTTGTTATGTATTCGATACCTGATAGCACTAGTTTCTAAAAAGAGATATACATGGTTTTCCTAAAAGGAAGCCATTAGGTGCCCATTAGTTTTTTCCATTGTTTTTCGCAGATCTCTAAAGATTTGAAGTTGCTTTTAATTGATATTGACAGTCTTTTTTTGCAGGGTTGGGTTTTTAAGCTTTAGCAATTCCGGCCGTTTGAATCGTGTAGCATGCACTTCTTTATCGCTAACTACAAACGTGAGCGAAAGAAGCTGTAGTACCTTTGTGTGTATA
The DNA here is from genome assembly GCA_009760855.2 of Cristatella mucedo. Classification (NCBI taxonomy): domain Eukaryota; kingdom Metazoa; phylum Bryozoa; class Phylactolaemata; family Cristatellidae; genus Cristatella; species Cristatella mucedo. The sequence goes on along the minus strand of WPIO01000066.1, from coordinate 1,082,608 downwards.
TGTAAACATCTACCGTAATTCATCCCTGGAAAAGTTTGGCAGAAAATCTACTACGAAGTAAATATCGTAACTAAAAGCGAATAGCTGCATTAAAGCTCACCCACTACGAATCTGTGCGGGTCCATCAGGTTATTCATTTTTTATTCCTCTGAAGGACAATCTCCACAGATTTTACTTAATAAATAGTGCTGCACTACAAAAATTATTTTTTGAATTCCCTAATTACATTAGCATTATTCTTCTAAATGCTATCACAAGATAGAGGTTTCCACTGGATTTTTTTTAATTTTCCAAACTATGTCCCTAAAATATGGACACGAGCCTTTTTATAGCTATACCATCATGGGACGTTCAGTATGCCCGAAAGGCTGAAAATGAGCTTAATAGTAGCAAATTCAGTTCATAAAACCTGTGCTTGCACATCGTGCGTTCTTAAGCTTCACGTTTTGTGTAAATTTACGTACTTTTATGGCATGCTATGCTTACTGACCTGAAGCCTATATAGTGACAAACTAAATGTATTTTGAGTCACTTGTGTGCCCGAGCAGAGTTAAAATGCAAAACGCCTTAGTATTAAGAGTAATAGGGCTCACAAGCTAAACTCTCAAAACAAAACTTATTTCTTGCCTATACATAGCACGGCAAGAAACTGAAAAATTGTATGAGTGTTTTTTTGACTCACCCTCAGCTGCTGTAACAACCAGACCTCCGAACCGTCTGCAAGGGAGTTTTATATTGGTGCTTTGAACTACTTAAAGTGTATTTAGAGTTACTATAAACTTTTTAAAATGGTCGCGGCATTAGGAAGATTCAGATCCGCTGCTCGGCTGTATTCGATCTCTAATTCTGGTTTCTGTTTCATTCTCAAATGTAGAGTCAAACTCCAACTGCTATACGCGAGACCGTCTAAGAATAGGCTCTCTAATAGCTCACCTAAAGAGAAGCACCAGTTTCGGCCTATTGGCGCGACCCGCTCGTTTATGATCGATGCATTGGCTACTGAATTCCGACTCTAGCACAGTGCTTGGCAATTGGAGGTTCAGATCTGCAGATTATAGGCTGTGAATAATCACTGCCGCCCTTGATAGATCCAGGAGTGATCGTGCGTGCCTAAAATCAAAGTCAAGAATAATGCATTTAATTAAGCGTGAAGCAGGCTTTAGCTTCATGGCATTTGTGAAGCGACTGAATGGAGATAAATGTATATATATATATATATATATATATATATATATATATATATATATATATATATATATATATTATATATATATATATATATATATATATATATATATATATATATATATATATATATATATATATATGCTAAAATAATATCTTAATACATTACATTAGGATTTTTAAAGCATTGAAAAGTGCTTTGTTGCAACTGAAATCTAAGAAATTAGCCTCAATCAGGTCTCAGTGAAGGCGATAAACTTACATAGCCAGAGAGCTTGTCTTAGTACAGGTAAAAAAAACATTTAAACAAGTGTACAGCTGTATGTGATATAGACAAAATTCAAAATAATAGTATTTATGAAAATTTAACTGGAAATATTTCATAAACTTTGGTAAGATACTGGCATTAAAAGACACCGTGGAGAACATCTCATTTTCAGGACTCATCCAGCCCCATTTGCAATTGATTGTCAAACATTGTTTACCTTGACTGAGGATCAACATGAATGCTGTCCAGTCGCAGAAGTCTCCCTGAGCAAGCGTATTTGCTCAAACGGAACTACATTTTCATCACTATTTAAAGCAGCCGATACATTTTAGAAAACCCTGATCGAACTGCATGTATTTTAGAAATACTGAGATCTGTAGATTTTAGTAGTGTAGCTGGCTCGGTCGAGTGTTTTTTTCTTTTAGCTGATGAGAAACTAATCCTTAGAATAAAAAGTTCCCGTTCCTTTTATGGTTTATAATCTTCCTCTGGCCATTGTAATTGCCAGGCATGTCTCGGCTTCCACTTCTATGCAGACGACACTTACGTGTACCTTTGCTTTTGTAACCGCGTAGAAGCTCGTCCCCGGCTCTCTACCGGTGGACTGTGTGATGCAGTGCTGCAGTGCGGTTAAAACGCAGGCGGCCACACTGGGAGCCGAAAGCAACAGTTTATTGTGGGCCTGTTCGTAGCGGTTACGCGCCGGCGCAAGCGCTTTACGCGGCGCGCACCGGACCAACGGAGTTAACTGCACGAACTCCCGAAGCCCGACTATAATAACTACCCTACGCGTTTACGCGGCGTGTACCGGACCGACGGAGCTAACTGCGCGAACTCCCGAAGTCCGAGTATAACTAACTACCCTATGCGCGCGTCGCTACAGCACCCCAAGATACGAGCGGCTAACTGAGTAGCCGGCAGAACACAACTGCTCAGTCTAAGTTGCACTTAGCTGTCCGTCGCCGTAGGTTCGTCTCTCGTGCTCTCGAAGCGTAGTCTCGCATCGACTACCGAAGCTGCAGCCCTGAGCTCTGTCAGTCCTGTCATTTCTACTCCCTCTCTCTCTCTCTCTCTCTGTCTCTGTCTCTCTCTGTCTCTGTCTCTCTCTGTCTCTCTCTCTTTCTATCACTCTGTCTCTATCTCTGTATATATATATATATATATATATATATCACTCTTTTCTCTCTCTCTCTCTCTCTCTCTCTCTCTCTCTCTCTCTCTCTCTCTCTCTCTCTCTCTCTCTCTCTCTCTCTCTCTCTCTCTCTCTCTCTCTCTCTCTCTCTCTCTCTCTGTTTCTCTCTCTCTTTCTATCACTCTGTCTCTATCTCTGTATCTATATCTCTCTCTCTTTTTCTCTCTCTCTGTCTCTCTCTGTCTCTCTCTGTCTCTCTCCATCTCTCTGTCTCTCTCTGTCTCTCTCTGTCTCTCTCTGTCTCTCTCTGTCTCTCTCTGTCTCTCTCTCTGTCTCTGTCTCTCTCTGTCTCTCTCTGTCTCTGTCTCTCTCTCTGTCTCTCTCTCTGTCTCTCTCTCTCTCTCTCTCTGTCTCTCTGTCTCTCTCTGTCTCTCTGTCTCTCTGTCTCTCTGTCTCTCTGTCTCTCTGTCTCTCTGTCTCTCTGTCTCTCTGTCTCTCTGTCTCTCTGTCTCTCTCTGTCTCTCTGTCTCTCTGTCTCTCTCTCTCTCTCTGTCTCTCTGTCTCTCTGTCTCTCTGTCTCTCTCTGTCTCTCTGTCTCTCTGTCTCTCTGTCTCTCTGTCTCTCTCTGTCTCTCTCTGTCTCTCTGTCTCTCTGTCTCTCTGTCTCTCTGTCTCTCTGTCTCTCTCTGTCTCTCTCTCTCTCTCTCTCTCTCTCTCTGTCTCTCTGTCTCTGTCTCTCTGTCTCTGTCTCTCTGTCTCTCTGTCTCTCTGTCTCTGTCTCTCTGCCTCTCTGTCTCTCTGTCTCTCTGTCTCTCTGTCTCTCTGTCTCTCTGTCTCTCTGTCTCTCTGTATCTGTCTCTCTGTCTCTCTGTCTCTCTGTCTCTCTGTCGCTAGCCCCTGGCTAGCCCTTGCTCATTCCTCGGCCAGTCCTTGGCTAGTGCTTGACCAATCCTTGGCCAATCCTAGGCTAGTCCGCCTGCTATGGTTGCTCTAGGTGCCCTAGTCAGACCCACTAAGGTAAGGGCTAATATCGCGGCTAGCCTGAGAGCTGCTCCGTTGCACTTTTAGCCTTCCCACCCATTCAGCACGTGGGATTCTCTCAAATCCCTTGCTGCATGTATTGATGACATCCGCACATTGATGGCAGCCACGTTTCTTTAATATAATAATGATAACACAAACTTATTATTTATGGGCAAATCAACCTCCGATCTCATTTCGATTCTGTGTGCAAGCAATTGATCCTCCGACGTTAGGGTGATTTCAACGTTCACTTTTAAAACTTATCTGACGTTTCAGCACTGAATTTCATGCATTGACTGACTCATTGTCTCTTGTGGCTCATGTGCATGGCCCTACTTGCATCAAAGGTCACACACTCGACCAAATTTTCTCATACAACTTCACTTTCTCATCATCAATTATTACCTTATCCTGCTTATCTGACCACATGCAGATCTCATTTAATCTACAGAGTGTGCCCACTTCCTCCTCTAAATAAACCTGTGATTCGCGAAACTTCAAGACCCTTGACATCAATGCTGTCCGTGCAAAAATGTCTGTTTCGCCTCTGCTGCTCAGTCCTCCCTGTCATCCCAATCTGTCATCATTGCTTGATTGCTTCAAAACGAAACTAGCTGATATGCTCGAAGAGTTTGCACATCTGACTAAGCGCATTGTGCCCTCTCGCCCAGACGCCCTATGGTTTACCACAGATATTGAACTAGCAAGGTCTACTAAGCGAAAGCTTGAAAAGCATACAAAACATCAGGACTGACTGTCCATCGACAGGCATATGAAGGCTAGTGTAGGTCGTACCAATCGATCTTAGCGAAGTCCAACTCTATCTTCCATACAAACATTGTTGAATCACATATGCATAATTCTAAAATGCTGATCTCAATGTTAAACCATCTCCTCAACCTCTCCCAGATTAGCTCCTTACCTGATACTCCTTGTGATGACCCAGCCGATCGCTTCTCTCGATTCTTTATGCAGAAGATAGACAAGATCGGGGAGTTCATTACTGCAATGACAAACCCCCCCCCAGAATGTTGTCCTCCGATTCCTGGCAGCACTGCAACGTCCACATTTAAGCAGGTCACTAGTGATCTCGTCCTGAAGTTCATATATAAATCAAGGAAGACAACACGCCCTCTTTACCCCATTCACTTTCTCGTGCTCTTACATTGCATTGATCAGCTGCATCAATGCATAACTAACATCAGTAATATGTCAGTAGTCTCAGGTCAGGTCCCAGCACGCTTCAAATATGCTGTGGTCAGGCCACTTCTCGTGAAAGCGACAGTGGCCAAAGAGAACTTGAGCAACTACAGCCCATTCTCCCTTTTACCATTCCTATCTAAGGCATTGGAACGGGTCGTGGCGAACTATCTGAACTCATTTATTGACACCTCAAGCCTTGCTAGTAAGTTCCAGTCTGGATTTAGAGCTAATCACTCCACCAAGTCAGCATTGCTTAGTGTGTACAACGACCTACTTAGGAATGCAGATATTGGTAGTGCGTCTGCTTGTTTCGGTCAATCTTCCAGCAGCTTTTGATACTATCGATCGCCAGGTTTTTCAAGAGCCCCTCTAATCTCGTGCTGGGCATCACTGGAACTGCTCTGCCATGGTTCAGGTCCTATCTCAGTGGGAGACTCCAGAGAATTGACGTGAATGGACAAAGGTCATCTGAGGTAGCTCTTAAATATGGAGTACCTCAGGGCTCCCTGCTAGATCCGGTTCTTTTCACGGTTTATACTCTCCCTCTTGCTTATGTGATTGCCAAGCACGATCTAGGCTTTCACTTCTATGCGGATGACACTCAGTTGTACCTTTGCCTTAATCCTTCCCAGCCGTCGAGCACTTTGAATTCACTCAACACACTTGCTGCAGGTATTGATGACATCCGCACATGGATGGCAGCAAATTTTCTAAAAATGAAAGATGGCAGAACTGACTTAATAGTTATAGGCAAACCCAGTGTAATTCTTAAATTGGAAAGGCTGACGTTCAAAATTGGCTCTGCCAGCATATCTCCTGGTGAATCACCTCGAAATCTAGGTGACATACTCCAAATTCACCTTTCTTTAGACGACCACATCAGCTCCAAGTCAAGTCTGCCTACTTTCAGACACATAACATTGCTGAAATTCGGGGCTTTTTAGATAAGGATACCATATCTAAGTTGGTCCATGCATTTGTGATATCCCGGCTTGACTTCCGTAACTTACTTCTTGCTGACTTACTAGTACGTGCAATCAGGTGCTCGCAGCTGATGCAAAACTCTGCGGCTAGGCTTGTCTGTCGTGAGCAAATCACTTGCGACATCTCACGATTTCTTGCGACATCTCACGATCACTTGCGACATCTCTCGACCTTTACAAGCTATAAATTCAAGCAACTGGTCACTTTCAATTTTCTGTAACTGACTTTTAGGTCACTTCATTCTTTGGCTCCAGCCTGCCTCTCAGATATATTCCCCACCAGGCCAAGCATCGTACCGCCGCTTTTCGGAGTCTAACAAGTTACCAATACCTCGTACAAACCCACAATCTTTTGGAGACCGTGAATTTAGTTCGTATGCTCTAAAACTTGGAACTCCGTCCCGACTTTCGTCAGAACATCCTTTGACTTGACCACATTTAAAAGGACTTATAACACACACCAATTTAGGACAGCATTTAGTTGGTCCCTATGATTCGTCCTTGATGTGCTTATGCGTGCTGACCCTGAGCATGTTACCCTTAACCATATCATTCATATCGTTTATCAAGCAGGAAATTACTCGCCGTTCAATCTCGTTTCCCTTTGCAGCAAATGTAGAGGGCATAGAAAGAGATTGAGTTCTCTGAAGGCACTTTATAAAGAGCATTATTAGTATTATTATCATAAGTATGGTTCCGAAAATTAAATTAAGAGGCTGAAGCTCATAATCGGCTCTTCCGGCATATCACCTGTTTAATCATCAAAAAAATCTAGGTGTCACGTTCAAAAGTGACCTTTTATTAGATGACCACATCAGCTTCACAATCAAGTCTACCTACTTTCAGCTACATAACTTTGCTGAAATTCGGGCTTGTTGACACATGAATACCCAATAAAGTTCTTACACTGACCTCCAAGGCCTGCCACGGCTTGGCATCTTTCTACCTAGCTGAACTGCTACACCAGTGTAAGCCGTTTCGCCCCCTCAGGTCCTGCCTGGACAATAAACTAGCTGGTCCATACTTCTGTTTAAAGACCGTTGGTGACAGCAGCTTTAGCTCTGTAGGTCATAGACTGTGGAACTCGCCTCCACAGTTCTTACACATCGTTAACTACTCTAATGCTGCAAACTATGGGTAATCCTTTTTAGCGGCAGGGAGCATCTACTTCCGTGCTACTCGCTACCTCAACTGCTCTCCTGACTCTGCCATGCTTCCCACTTACTCTTTGTTGCTTGAGACGAAGTCTGTTGCCTAAGGAATGCACACCGGAAGTCACTTGGGCTCTGAGTGCTCTGTACAAAACTCTCCTGTGTAACACCCACACAGTCTTTAGGACTTTGTGGAGTTACAGACGGAGATACATAACATCGAAACTGGTCGCTCCTTTTCTGACGTCTTTTCTTGATTTGAGGCTGTCAGTGAGTACTAATCTAACGACCTGAATAATCAAGCTCTTGCAGCTGGTGCTAAACGCTGCAGTTAAGATTGTCTGTCGTGAGCCTCGCAGTCGCCACATCACACGGCTTCTCACCGATCTGCACTGACTACCAGTCTAGAAACGCATTGACTTCGTCAGTGAGCCGCCATGGAACACCAGGTAAGGCGGTTCCTTTCACGACCTTGGTCCTGAGTTCATGGGTTTCTGCCTATTTTCAGCTTCATAGCATTGCTAAAATTAGGGCTTGTTTAGATAAGGATACCACGTCCAAGCTGGTCCATGCATTCGTGACATCTCGTCTCGACTTCTGCAACTCACTGCTTACTGGCCTACCAGCATGTGCGATCAGGCGATTGCAGCTGGTGCAAAACTCTGCAGCTAGGCTTGTCTGTCGTGAGCGTCGCAGTTGCCACGTTACTCCACTTCTCGCCGACCTGCACTGGCTACCAGTCAAGCAACGGATTCACTTCAAGGTTTTGTTGCTCACTTTTAGGTCTCTTCATTCTATGGATCCAGCCTATCTTTCAGATATACTACCCCATCAGGCCAAGCATCGTACCACTCGCTTTTCGGAATTCAACAGTCTGGAAATACCTCGTACAAACCTTAAATCCTTTGGAGACCGTGCATTTAGCTCGTATGCTCCCAAAGCCTGGAACTCCCTCCCGACCTGCGTCAGAACATCCCCTGACCTGACCAAATTTAAAAGAAACTTAAAAACACACCTATTTAGGACAGCATTTAGTGGGTCCCTGTGATTCGTCATTGGTGTGCTTATGCGTGCTGACACTGTGCATGCTGCCACTAACCACATTTGCATGATGACCCTGTGCATATAACCCCGAACCATATTATTTATTTTTTTTGTTTTTCAAGCATGATTTTACTTACTATTCTATTGCATATCACTTTGCAGCAAATGTAAAGCGCCTAGAAAGAGATTAAGTTCTCTGAGGGCGCTTTATCAAGTGCAATATTATTATTATTATTATGGGTTAGAAAACTGCTGCCGGAGATCCTTTATTACAGCCACAAGCAGTGGCGATGGCCGTAAAGGCTTTTCTGTCGCTATATAAAAGAGGCTGCTAAATGGTTTAGTATTTTCTTTTCTTTCTTTCTTTTCTTCAAGGTTTTCTCGGTTCTTTTAGGTTCTTTTCTTCTTCGGCTTCAACCTACCTATCAGATATACTCCTTTACCAGGGCGCAGCATACAATCCGCTTTTGGAATCTAACTGCTTACCACGGACAAACCTCAAATCCTTTGGAGATTGTTCCTTTAGTTCGCATGCTCCTGCAGCCTGAAACTACTTCCGACTTCCTCCTCGACACCTCCTGACTTTACCATATTTACAATGAAACCAAGAACACACCTATTTATCACATCATTTCCTGGGTTCATGTGATCCTACTTCTATGTGCTTAAGCGTGCTGACACTGTACATGCTGTTACTAACCATACTTGCAAGCTGGCCATGTGTATGTCACACCTAAACCCAACCACGTTATTCTGGCTGAGTGTTGAGCATGCTACCACTAACCATTCAATCGCAATAATTTTGCAGCAGAAGTAAAGCAAGCTTAGAAAGAGATTAAATTTTCTGAGGGCGATGTATCAAGTGTCTTATTAGTAATATTATCCAACATGTACGGTGCCTTTGATCGAATGTGGCTGAGCACTACCGATCTAAACATTTCATTCCACTCGTGTAGACAGCAGTAAGTTTATTTGGATTAAAGCATATATTTACTCACACGTTTTTAGAAAGTTCTCATGAGATCTCTGAAGGGGCTACATGAAACGTATTCATATTTATATTATTGCTATTATTTTTCTAATTTTTATTGCAACACAGAGGTTAAAATGTGTTTGTTATCCCTTCAGGTAGACCTCTAGCAACAAAAATTGATTGGCTGAATTTCTCAATTTGGCGCGAGAGAGTATTCGTGCTGCAAACATGGCGTATTCGCTTGAAACAAACTTGGAGTACAATTAATGTTTTCTAAAAAAAAATAACTACGATTGAGGCAGACCAATTTGAGTTCTCCCAACCTGAAAGATTTCTGGTGAAAATAGTGAACACTAAAGTAAGCCTCTTATAAACGCAATGTTATCAAAGAGCTTTGACTAAATTGACTAGGGTGTTCATCTTTAATAAGATGTGGTTTCCTCTCTTTTGCGAACGATTCGGGTTAAGAATTGATAGGCATGCTAAAATTACAGCTTGATATATTTTTCGATAGGTAAATCTGTTAGCTACATGTCAGCCTTCACGATCTGGCTGGCTTTGGCGGCTGCTGTGGCTTTGCCCGTCGGTGCTTTGGTGGCAACTTCATACCTGCACATATCGGCCAATCTGCACATTCAGAAGAGGAAATACTCTCACTACAGGCCTAAGCGTGCACCTAGGGAGCCCGACGTTAGAGTTTCACCGGATGTGTCCGAAGAGGAGAGCAGAGCTCAAGATGAGTCCGAATCGGAGGCTGCAGGACTGCTGAAGCCATTAGCCCCTGTGACTGTTGCCGAGTTGCCAGCAACGACGCCGGCCGAAGTGCCCCAGCTAGGCTGCAAACCAGCAGTGTCATTTGGTCGCGTCGCATTCGCTGGCAAGCTCGAGGTCATCACCTACGAAACGGAGCACATTGGTACTTTGATGGCTTCTAGAAAACAAAAGCCTCTTTGAAAAAATAGCAGAAAACTAAGAAGGATATTTTTTTATCGTAGTCGATTTTACTTTGAGTTCGATCACATATCGAATAAAGTGGATTTGTTGATCATTGTTAGATAATACATTACTACAGACAGCAGTAATGTATCATCCGTCAAAAATTTAATTTTTTTTCTCACCAAGCTCTCTCAAATACTTGCTAATCAAACATTGGCATTGTCCTAAAAAATCTGTCTTGGCTCTGAGGTATCTCAACAATTTCTTTTGAGAGAGGGAGGCCAGAGCCAATTCGTAGCTTACAAACTCAACACCGTCTTTCGGTAAGTCTCAATTATCGCTCTCAAGTTCAAATACTTTATTGTAATCTCTCTATTCGTTGATGCGTAAACAAATCTGTAGTTATTCAATGCTCCTTTTTCCGTGAAAACACCTAATCGGAAATGGATGGTATCCGGTTTGCTGATTAATAGCTGCTTTCATGATTTTAACTTCTTACGGCACCTCTTTTGAATTAAAGAAATTTTTAGTGAGATGATTCTGGCGACTACCAAAATCTTTTCGAGGAGGCCATTGATAAACTAAGGCACGAATGTACCAAACATTGTAGTACTACTGCAGGTTAGGCAGTATTGATAAAGCTAAAGTAATTTATATTGACGAACAACATCTTCATTTGGGACCAAAAACAATAATATAGTAACTATAATAAAAAATAATATCAATTACGTTATTGAATATCAGACGCATTATCTAAACATGCTGATGTTAATGATCAGCTGGTTTGGTCCAGCGGTTTAGGTGCTCGCCCCGACCAAGGTCTGACTGAGGTCTTGGGCTCGAGCCCCGAGGCATATGCGAAGCGCCTGAATAGAGATTAAGTTCTCTTTGGGCACTATATAAATGAATTATCTTTTATAACATTCTCCTCAACCGCTCCCAGGCTAGGTCCTTACCTGATAAACCCTGTGATAATTGAGCTAACTGTTCCTAGAGGGTATTTGTCCAGAAGACGGACAAGATCAATGATTCTACCCTTGCTATGGAACTACCGGTATGTGCAATCAGGTGCTTGCAGCTAATGCAAAACTCTGTAGCCAGGCTTGCCTGTCGTGAGCCTCGCAGTTGCCACACACATCACACCCGCCGACCTTCACTAGCTATCAGTCAAGCAACAGGTCGATGATTTTTCTGTCGTTCCTATTTAGGGCACTTCATTTTTTGGCTGTATACAGTCTATCAGATCTACTCTCCCACCAGGATAAGCTTCGTAGCCCCTGTTTTTCGAAAACTAACTATTTACTTCGTACGAACCACAAACACTTTCGAAAGCGTGCCTCTAGTTTGATTTGTATTATCCCAAAGCCTATAACTCACTCCAGACATGAGACACGACATCCTTGACTTTACCGCGTTTAAACCGAAGTTAAAAACGAACCTATTTGTGGCAGCATTTAGTAGGTCCCCGATATTCGTTCTTCATGTTCTTACGCCTGCTGACACTTCGCATGCTGCCACTTACCACCCTTGCGTGCCGACCCTGTGCATGTCGCCCATAACCATGTTATTAATGTCGCTTATCAAGCATTATTCCTCTTACCATTCGAGAGTTCTTTCCTTTTCCGCAAATGTAAGCACCTAGAAAGAGATTACGTTTTCTGAGGGCGCTTTATCAAGTGTATTATTATTTTTATTAATTTTGTCATGTGACAGCGGTTTTGATTCAAATTGAAAATCAAGATTTGACTATTAAGCAACAAATTTTGCATAAGATCATTCTGCATTCTTCACAATATGCATGGTTATTCCGGCGCTAGGGTCTCACATCGCGGGGGCAGGCCAGCCTGCCTACATATTGCCACTGAATGCGAAAACCAAGCTTACTTTAGGCGTCACGCACTTAGGGTAGTGATGTCATAATAATAGAAAACCCGATTTATCATTTGTCAAACAAATTTCGTTGTGAAGTGAGTGATATTGCCAAGCATATTTTTAAAGAGTAGCTGTGTTGCAATTATTAATGCTGAGCAGGTCAGGTCGTTGGAGGCCCTTGTATGGAAATTCATGTCTTTCGGAATGTAGTTTAGGTGGCAACCGTAAATATCAATTTTTCAATAGTATAGACGATCAAAATCTCGTTAGTTCTATTCATATTGAGGAAATTGTGGCTTTTTCGCAATTCAAAAATGTAGGACTGGGCGTCATGCAAGGAAATACATTTCGCAAGAAGGCGAGTACGCAGCAGCATGAAACATAGTAGGCAAAAGCGGAGCATTTTTTTTTTAATTTGCAATCAAAGCCAGAGTAGTGCGACATATATCTTTGAAATTGCAATTGTGCGGCGATATGAACATTAAGGCAGGCTTAATGGATCGGGATAATGAAGGCTTCCGAGTGAAATCGGGAAAGAGAAATAGCGTGAATGTTGGTGGGTAAACCAGGAGCACGGTTTTTTAAAGAAGAATCAAAGAGTCAGTTTCGCAAACTTTATCGTGAAAATGGCAGCTGCGGTACTGTTAGAATATCTGGTGGTGCTAATTCGCAGCTTGTGGTCGGTGGATTGGAATACCTAAGCGTAATCGCATGATATCAAGTGCTAAACTGTGAACCCAGTTTGCTGTAATATTGAATCAAAGCCGCAGTTTCGCCTAGCTTTTTTGAGAAAATGGCAGCTTTGTCGCAGTTCCACTGTTAAGGGGTGCAATTTGGGCTGGAACATCACGGGGTTTAGGCTGAGAACGTTCACGTGAAATCAGCTAAAATTTGGCTGGTCAGGGTAACATACTATTCACCATTAATTGAAATTAAACGACAGTTGCGCGAAGCCTTTCGTGGAAAGGTCAGCTGTATCGCAGTTCAATTAACTTGTGGCTTCCGCAAGAGTCGGGCCTCTGGAGATCCTAGCATTAAAATGCGAAAGCCCAATCACATTAGCTGTGGATTGTAACCTATCCATATTCTTCCATATAAAATTGGAATCAAAACCGCAGTTTCGTGAAGCGTTTTGTCTGACTGCTAGATGTATCGCCGTTCAAAAACATAAACAGGTCAGCTGGCCCACTCTATCGGAGGCCGTAGCACGAGAACATGCAAATGTAACTGCATGAAATATATAGCAGCATTCTTTACAATTTAGAATCTAAACTGCAACTTAGTTTTCTGACGTTTATTTTAGAAATTTTAGCTGCATTGCAGCTTTTCGCCGTGTATAGGGGTTAATTGCAGTGTATCGCTGTTTTTCATGGGACCAGTTGCTTGCCGTGAGCTGTGTACGGATCACTTGGAAATCGCGTGCCGTGACAGCCGTAGTCTGCTGGCAGTTGTATGCGCTTTTTTTTATTTATCATGGTGCTGCTTTTAGCACTGAGTTTAGAACATCGGTCGCTTCGCCCTTGTCGTTGGCGATAATTTAGCTTCAGGTTTTAATGCACGCGTTGTGCCGCTACCTAAACTAGAAGGGGATCGCCTGGTCACAAAAACTTACCTACACTATCGGAATCCGTGTCTATTGGTAAGATTGCGAATGCCTATTCGGGGGGTACTGCAGATGGCTATACCAGCGCCTGACGGCTGAATATTGCTGACTCACCCGTGACATGCAAATGCTGCCAGACGGAGAATTGGAGCAATTTGGCAAGAAGGGGTTGAATTACTGCCGTTGCGACTTTCACAGAAGAGTAGGCCAGCCGTGTAAGTCACCAATTGCAAACGTACGGTTGTAGCTCGATTTGTCTATCTACAAGCTGTGGGTAAGAGATAAAACAAAAAAATCGAATGAATGTAAAGCCACAGTCAGAATTAAGAACCTTGAAGGACTAACTATTATTTGCCACTTATCACTCGTTGCAAGCTAAGACAATTTGCCACTTCAGTTGGATTTTCGTAGCTTTAACGCCATCAGGAATGCTGAGAGAATGTATTTTGCTGAATAGAAAGCTTTTAAACTCTGGCACAACGATTAACAAAGCAAGTCGCCACTGGCGAAATATTTGCAGTGTGGGTTCACTTGAAGTCTTGAAGCATTGAACCCAGTTGTGTGATCAAAATGTTCTTTCTTTCATGGTGCGCTTGTTTTCTGGTCGTGTTGAATCTTTTGAAAATTTATGGACGTAAGTTTTGTGCAGTCACAAATACCGTAGAGTTGTTAGCTGCTTAAGAAATGTATTTGCATTTGGGTTTAATGAGCATTACATATGACTTTCTACTCTACTCTCGTCTTTAAAACATGCAAATCACATTAAATTTACACCTAAAGATTGTTTTTTCTACGCCGGTGATTTAAAAACTGTAAATACTTCACAGCTGGGATAAATGCTTAGTCGGACAATATTTAACTGCTCAATTAAAAAGGATATTGTCTACAATCAAACATCCAGATGAAACGTGTAAGGCTTCATCATGTGGTTCTCTTTATCGGCATTCACATTTCTAATTACTAAATTATGGACTCTAGATGCATTCTTTTACTGCAGTTTTTACTGTCTGTTAATAATAAAAAATATTGTATTCCGTCCTACTGCTATTTCCACCAGATCTAGTGAGCTGTGGCTTAACACAGTCACGTGTAATAGAAGACAACCAAGATTCGATGAAGAAGGAAAACCTAAAGGCTGTGCCTATATACTTAATTATTTTAGACCGTCAGTTTGAAATGCTCTAATAGCTTCATACTTCCCAACCAATTAGCTGTTTTTAATAATGCAGATATCCGGTTTAAAGCTCCAAGTGTACTGATCTTGTCTCCGGCATTATTATTCACCTACAATTAGTTATTAACTTATAAGTCACAGATCAAACCGTATTGAAAACTGTAGCATACATTCAACTCTTCTGACTCAAGTCATTCAGCTGTAACTTAAGCCAACGCTAAGCCCTTAAGAAGCTAAGCTTTTGATTAGTATTCTCCCATAACCTTCTACTCAACCCCAACTGACATCACGATATCCTGCTGAGTTGACCACACTTGCACAAAAGAAGAAAACTAACTCGTTTCTCAAAGCTGTAGCATATCGGCCGACTAGCCAAATTGTAGGTCAAATAGGAATGTGCTAGGCTGAATAAACACCGTAGACCTTGAGCACTGTGCAAGCGGACATGGTAGTAGTGGCGAGTGCATTCGGAAGGCTTCCCTCGGGCACGGGAGGTTCTGAGTTTTAGCGTAGGGGTAAGGTGATCGCTCTTCACGGTGCAGGTCAGTGGTTTCAGTGCAAGCGATGACAACAGCGACGGAGACTCTACAGCAGTTATGAAAATTAGGGAGCTGAATCAGCTATCCTTGGTATTTGTCGAGGCTTCCGCGGAAGCATGCCCTGTCCTTTTTTTCTGTCACCTCGACCGGCTTTATGCAAGAGGGGCTGGCGGACATCGACTGGCCTCCCGACCTTGCTAGTCGCTGATTGCGTCACCCTCAGCCTTGTATCTTCGTCAGTAACTCCACAAAGTCATAAAGACCATGTGGGTGTTACGCAGGAGAGTTTTGTATAGCGCACTCACAGCCTAAGCGGCTTTTGGTACGCATTCGGTAGCCAACAGACTTCGTCTCACGCAACAAAGAGAAAGTGGGAAGTATAGCAGAGTTAGCAGAGCAGTTGAGGTAGTGATTAGCATAGAAGTAGCAGTTCAGGACCGCTGAAAAAGATGTGCCATAGTCGGCAGTTGGAGAGTAGATGTCGTTGCGTAAGAATTGTGGAAGCGAGTTCCACAGCCTAGGACCTGCAGAGCTAAAGCTTCTGTCGCCAACTTTCTTTAAGCGGAGGAATGGGACAGCTAATTTATTGTCCACACAGGACCTGAGGGCGTGAACAGGCTGAAACTGATGTAGCAGTTCAGCTAGGTACGAAGGAGCCAAGCCTCCGCTCCGGCTCTCGACCAACCAAAGCGGCAGTGGCAGAAATGCTACGAATTTGGTTGGCTATTGAATCTCCCATGCCCCAGACATACCCTGAAAATGTCCTGAAACATTTGCTTCGCTCTGTTGCCCAATGCTCAACAACTGATTTTACAGCCTTGTCATGGTTGTGCGACCTAAGATTAAGCCAACCTGGCATTATGAATGCCTCAAAGTAGCTCTTTCTGAGTTTTTTTTAAATTATGATTCGGGACTTACCCATTCTGAGGCTGTGTATGTCATTGCAAACCACATCGACATGCTTCTTAACACCATATGTAAAGAGCCTGGCAGGTGCTGTTGCTCTCTCTCTCTCTCTCTCTCTCTCTCTCTCTCTCTCTCTCTCTCTCTCTCTCTCTCTCTCTCTCTCTCTCTCTCTCGCCGACGCATTATATAGAGCTTGTATAATTGCATTACTATTTTCATTAAAGGTTATATGAACCCTATTGGACGCTAGCGACGTGTCACAGCAACTTGCCACCGATATTTCTGCTATTCGTGATCTCTCACCGCCTTCCTACTAAAGCTCTTCATCCTCCGTCAAAGAGTCGGACACCATTTCCTGACCCTATTGACTATTTGGGTTTTTTTACAGCCAATATTTAATGGAGCCGTGGCTTGTTCAATTTACCACTTTAGTTTCTGCTAACCAGCTCCGATCGCAGGTAAATCCTGTTATTGATATTCGCTGAGGCGCTAGGAACAAGATTAGTCCGCCGCTCGACGAATGTAGCCTCAGCAAGGCATGGATAGCAGTGATACTATGTACTATCTCATGTAATTTGTTTTAATCAATCTCCTTCTGTAACGCCTTAAAGGCAGAAACAACTATGTGGGTATTTGGGAAAGTTTTGTGTAGCCCACTCACTGCCTAAGAGGCTTTCGGTACGCATTCGGTAACTAAGAGACATTATCTCACTCAATAAAGAGAAAGTGAGGACAACAGCAAAGTCAGGAGAACAGTTGAGGTAATTGAGCCAAAGATGTGCCAAAGTTCGCAGCAGGAGAGTACCTTTTGCTGTATAAGAGTCGGGAAAGTCAGTTTCACCGGCTATGACATGCCGAGGAAAAACTTCTGCCGCCAACGGTATTTTAGCAGAGGAATTGAACAGCTAATATCTGTTATCCATACAGACCAGAGGCCATGAGGAGGTAAAAATGGGTGCAACAGTTAAGCTAAGTATTGCTGAGCCGAACTGCAGCGGGCCTTATGGGCCTGTATAAAATCTTTTCTCTGAATCCGTTGATTAACCAGCTGCCATCCAAGCTATTCTAGCAAAGGAGACAATGGTCAAACCTTTGGGATTCGAAAACTACCTTTGCAGCCATATTCATAGCTAGCTGCAGTAACGTGTTGACTTTTTTTGTAGCCCAACGAAACAGAATTGCAATACTCTAGTTGAGACGTAATAAGGAAGCTAGTTAAATATGTTGCAAGAAACCGTCAAATATAGTTCCTAAGCTTAGATAGGAATCGGAGGGGTTGGCTAGCTGTGGAAGCATTCTTCTTAACGAAACTTTCAAAATTTAGGCAACTGCTAAAAACGGGACCCGAACTCCAAGCACTTGGTGATGGTCTCCCGGCAGCATCACCTGTTAGAGAAGCAACGCCTAGTCCAGCCATAAGCTTGGGGTGCCGTAATGATCAAACACGTATAATTGTGAGATCGTCAATACTAACACGGACCATGGACAAGTATTTCGTATCAGTATTCTGAGATAGCAGAAGGAGGAAATGTTGTGTTACATTTTTAGACCTGTAAGTTGACCTGTTTGATGGTCGTAAAGCAGTTTTTGTGAGTAAAAAACATTCTGCTGTTTCATGTGCTTAATTTGCGGTGAACGAACTTACAAGTCTTGGGTCAATTTCAATAAGATCATTTTACATGCAGTTAAACCTGCAAGACAATATTTGCTGAAATGTGCACATGATTTTAACATAAATGATTTTAACATAAATGAATAAATATTAGCTGACTTAACAGATCCAGTTGCATTGCAGCAGAAGAGCCCTAATAGATGTCACTGCAACATGTAGTTGTTAATAAAGGATAGCCCAATAGCAGGATTCAAACCCCCGACCTCATTCATTAATAATGACATCGATATAACCCTGTACAGAGCTAATGATATTGATATTACCCTGTATAGAGCCTTCAGAGAACTCAATCTCTTTCTAGGCGTTGGACATTGCTGCAAAGTAAGCATGATCGAATGGTTAGTAGTAGTGTGCTACATTACAGCAAGGATAAAGTGGTTAGAGGTGACACCCACAAGGTCGGCTTGCAAATACGGTTAGTGACGGCGCTCACAGTGTGGGCGAGCATGATCACATACAGTGATCATCACAAGGACCCGATAAATGCTGGGAGAAATAAATATATTTAGTTTTCTTTTAAAATGGCCCAGTCAATGGAAGTTGTGACGGGCGTCGGTAGTGAGTTCCAACCTTTTGGAGCATTCGGATTGAAGGCACGTCGGGTAAGAACTTAAGGGTCCTTAAGGTATTGGGAAACTACTAGTTTCAGAAAAGTGGTGTTAAGTATGCTTAATATGGTGGGTTATTAGATCTTTTTGGTAGCCTCAAGCCTAAGAATAACCGTACATAATAGTGAATGAAAGAACCTTTATGTCGATGCGTTGCTTGACTAGGAGCTAGTACAGGTCCGTGAGAAGTAGCATAATGTGGCAACTGCAAATCTCATGTCAGAAAAGCCTAGATGCATAGTTGTGCACCATCTGTAAGCGTCTGGTAGCACCGGCCGGTCGACCGACAAGCAGTGACTTAGAGAAGTAGAGCCTGTGAAGTCAAGAACTCCTACTGGCCGACTGTGGCTCATCCTTTTCAGCAGTCCTGAGCTGCTACTTCCATGCTACTCACTACCTCAACTGCTCTCCTTACTCGGCTATGCTTCCCACTTTCTCTTTGTTTCGTGAGACGAAGTCTGTTGGCTACCGAATGCGTACGGAAAGCCGCTTAGGCTGTGAGTGCACTATACAAAACTACCCTGCGTGACACCCACAGGGTCTTAACGACTTTGTGGAGTTACAGACGGAGATACATTACATTACGAATGTCTGGATCACTTCAGATGTGGTATCTATGGATAAAGGAGGCCGATTGTTAGCAATGTGGTATCACCCCGAATTATAGCTTTGAAATATAGCCGAAATTATGAAGACTTGACTGTGGAACTGATTTGGCCATCTAATGAAAAGTAACTATGGAACGGAACACCTAGATTAGGTCTGCATTCAACTGGTTATGTGCTAGCTGAGCCTATTGTAGGATTACCTATCATGTTCTGAATCATGTTGATCACACGTAAATAGTAATCTGCTGGTATCTTCTTTCAATTTAGGAAACTTTGCTGCAATCCATGAGTGGATTTCATCGATACATAATGCAACTAAGTCGCGATAATTATCGTGACAGGAGCCCAGAAGAGATAAAGGTTAACAATAATGACTACACCCTTGATTAAGCTCCGTCTGAGAACTCAATCTCTTTCTAGGCGCTTTACATTTGCTGCAAAGGTAGCAAAATTAAAGTTGAGCGGTGTCAAGCTTGGTAAACAACATGAATAACATGTTCAAGGGTTTCATGCACAGGGTCAGCATGAAAGTGTGATTAGAGGCAGCATGTACTGTGTCAGCACGAATTGGCACATAAATGACGAATCATAGGAACCCTCAAAATCCTGCCCTAAATATGAGTGCTTAAAGTTTTGTTTTAATGTGGTTAGGTCCAGTAGTGCTATGACGCAAGTCGGGATAAGTTTCTCGGCTTTGGGAGCATAGGAACTAAATGCATAGTTTCCAAAGGATTTGAGGTTTGTACGAGGTATTGGCAAGCTGTTAGATTCCGAATAGTGGGTGGGACGATGCTTGGCCTAGTGGGGAGCAGATCTGAGAGATAGGCTGGAGCAAAAGAATGAAGTGACCTAAACGTGAGCGACAAGATCTTGAAATCGATTTGTTACTTGACTGGTAGCCAATGCTGGTCGGCGAAAATTCGTGTGACGCGGCAACTGTGAAGCGCAGGACAGACCTGCAGAGTTTCACACCACCTATAAGCCCCTGATTGCATTTTCCGGCAGGCAAACAAGCAGTGAGTCACAGAAGTCAAGATGGGATGTCACAAATGCATGGACCAACTTGGAATCGGTATCCTTACCTAAACAAGCCCGAATTTCTGCATTAGTATGCAGCTAAAAGTAGGCAGACTTGACTGTGGAGTTGGTGTTGTCGTCTAACGAGAGATCAGTTTAAAACATAACACCTCGATTTTGTGCAGATTTAACATGAGATATGCTGGCAGTGCCGATTTTGAGTGTTAACGTGTCAAATTTCTAAATCACACTTGGTTTGCATTTAATTACTAAGTTAGTTTTACCTTCTTTAATTTAAGAAAATTGCCTGCCATCCATATGCATTTGTAATCGATACATGCAGCAAGTAGGTTGAGAGAATTTGAGGAGCTTGGTGGCTGAGATGGATCAAAGCAAAGGCACAACTGCCTGTCATCCACATAGATATAAAAGCCTGGGCTTTTCTTGGCAATCACATCGGCAAGAGGGAAAGTTTAAACCGTGAAAAGAACCGGACTTAGCAAGGATCCCTGAGGCACCCCATATTTCAGACGCGCATTGGGTGACCTTCGTTCATTCACGTCATTGCTCTGGAGTATCCCTCCGAAGTAGGACCTGACCCATTACAGTGCATTGCCAGTGATGCTTACGTGAGATCAAAGAGCTCTAGGGCAACTTGATGATTAATATTCCCTTTGCAGTAAATGTAAAGCTCTTAGGAAGAGATTGAGTACTCTGAAGGCGCCTTATCAAGTGCATTATTATTATCATTATTTGTAGTATTATATTACTAAAAGCTGCCGAAATATTGAGCAAAACAAGCAGAGATACTCTACCCTTGTCTGTATTCCTAAGTAGGTTGTTGTTCACCCTAAGCAATGCTGATTCTATGGAGTGATTAGCTCTAAAGCCAGACTGGAAGTTACTAGCTAGGTTTGAAGTTTCAACACAACTTCACCGGGTCTGCCACGACTTGTTCTAGTGTCTTTGATAGGAATATTAGAAGGGAGACTGAGTGGTAATTGCTCAAGTTCTCTCGGTCCAGTGTCGCTTTCTCGAGAAGTGGCCTGACTACAGCTTTTTTGGAAGATGCTCGGACATGACCTGAGGCTAAATAACAATTTCATGATTCTAGATATGCGTAGCAGCATAATGATCTTAGTTATGCATGACAGGTAAAGGAAAAATTTAACTAGCTCTTTAGTTCTGTCTCGGCTTGATTATTGTAATTCCCTTTTGGCTGAGCTGCCAAAGAAAGCTAATATGCCACTACAGCAGACTATGAATATGGCTGCAAGGCTGGTCTTCAAGTCCCAGCGATTTGAGCACGTGTCACCTTTTCTGGAAGAGCTACGATGGTTGCCGGTTGAGCAAAGGATACGGAGCAAAGTTCTTACGCTGACCCACAAGGCCCGCCACGGCTTGGCTCCTTCGTATCTAGCTGAACTGCTACATCAGTTTCAGCCTGTTCGCGCCCTCAGGTCCTGTGTGGACAATAAATTAGCTGTCCCATTCCTCCGCTTAAAGACAGTCGGCGACAGAAGCTTTAGCTCTGCAGGTCCTAGACTGTGGAACTCGCTTCCACAATTCTTACGCAACGACATCTACTCTCCAACTGCCGACTATGGCACATCTTTTTCAGCGGTCCTGAACTGCTACTTCTTTGCTACTCACTACCTCAACTGCTCTCCTGACTCTGCTATGCTTCCCACTTTCTCTTTGTTGCGTGAGACGAAGTCTGTTGGGTACCGAATGCGTACCAAAAGCCGCTTAGGCTGTGAGTGAGCTATACAAAACTCTCCTGCGTAACGCCCACATGGTCTTTATGACTTTGTGGAGTTACTGACGGAGATACATTACATTACATTAGAGAGTCATCTGCATGGAAGTGAAACCTCAGAATGTGCCTGGCAACTAAGTAGACATCGGGGGATAAACCACTTTGCCTGTGGAGCTACCAAGGCCAGTTTCGAAAATACCAGCCCCGTTGTTTAGTGTATTGCTAAGGCTAACCGATTTATGCTGTTCTGATTTAGGTAAAAAAGACATACTTTCCTAGCCTTCTTTCGTAAAACTTCTATTGTGCACGAGCCACAGGGCCCAGATAACATATACCGATTGTACATGATGCATGATCGCCAAGGCCTTTTACGGGCTGTCATCACCGATTTCTAGGTTAAAATATCTTTTCCTAATATTTTTAATAGGTTTGGTCGTATTATTTAGGTTCCTTAAATCTCATTTGATTCATTTGTGAATGTGAGCAATTTAGTTTTCAGTGAAGGTTAAGAGTATGCATATCTCTGGCACGCAAGTGAAGCAGATGCATGGTGATGCCATATACAAATGAAAGAAAAATCGTCGTTTTATTTGGTACTCACGTCGCACTGATGGAAATCATAAACTTTAAAAGGAACATTGCAAGTACCAAGCCTAAGCAGTTATCTCAGAGGCTTTTATTGGGCACTGATAGACTGTCTGCTGAATGGCTCCAACCCACGACTAAGTCTTAGAACAGAGAACACCTTACAGTTGGACTGAGAACCATGCTACGTATTTTATGAGCCTGCTGCCTTTTCAATCTTTCACAATTCGCAGGGCCATGGCCACTCAAACAGCTCACTCTCTTGAGTGCAAGTGTGCTCCTTCAACCATTTACTTATTCAATAAGAAAACTATAGTAAGGGCTAGCTATTGCGTGCGATCCTTATGTAAGATTAGAGATAGTCTACCCCGGTTGATCGTAAAAACTATTACCTCCTCCCTTTTTTGACTCGTCAGTATTAATGCTTACCCACATAGATGGAATACTGAAAAACGCAGCCGAACCATTTTAGCTGGCGATGAATATCGTTGCAAGGCTAGCTACAAAATACCACACTTTGGACGATATGAACTGATTGATGATTTGAACTTGCTGTGGGAACTTCGATGGAATCCACGCAATCATTTGATACAGAGTCGAATTCTTAAACTCTGTCATCTGGCTCCCCGAAGCTTGGCTCATTCATAGCCAGCTAAACGGCTCCACCAGTTTAAGCTAGCACGTACCCTCAGGTCCCCTATGTAAGATAAATTAGCTGTTCCATTCATCCTCTTCCTTAATGTAATATAATGTACCTCCGTCTGTAACTCCACAAAGTCATAAAGACCACGTGGGTGTTATGCAGGAGAGTCTTGTGCAGCGCACTCACAGCCTACGCGGCTTTCGGTAAGCATTACCGTTAGTGACAGAACATTTACCTTTCAATATCATAGACTGCAGAAATTATCCACAATTCTTACCCAACGACATCAACTCTCGTTATGTCGACTATTGCCCATCTTTTCCAGTCGTCCTTTCTTGCTACTGTCAGGCTACTGACTACTTAACTTCTCCCCTGAGATAAATGTAATTCTCACTTCTCTTTGTTGCATCACAAGTCTTGTAGCTACCAAATTCTAATGGAAATCCGCTTGGGCATTGAGTTTTTTATAGAAAACTCTCCCACGTAACAGCTTAATGGTACGTGTGACTTTGCTAGGTAACAGACCTATATATATAACACTGTATTGCATTGAAGAGACTCGATAAGGATGAGCCTCAAAAAGAATGATAATTGCATTAAGGGTAGTAACGGCATTTTTGAATAGCTCACTAAGATACAGCTAATCCCTATGTAGATTTTAGATTAGCCACTGCTCAGCAAGCTCTCTTTGCTGCCTTAGTAAATCAGAGCTAGACAGCAGACAGTACAGCACCTCTAACAGCAGCAGTTACTATTGAGCTGCGACTAAAGCATCAGCTAACCAACCAGAGGACCTGACAGCCGGGAAACGAAACGGGGTGAGCTGTCATGCATCTTGCAAAAGTCAGACCAAACGAAATTCACACCATAGCTGACAGCCCAAACTTTATTCGTAACTTGGTCCATGCGAATGAATTTTTAGTTTCATGGTTGAAAATCTCTATATTGTATCTCTAATCAAGTTAGTAGCTTCATGCGAAACACGTATGAAACATGCAGACAGATATTACTTTGCACAGGCCCCCATTTGTTTGCTATATCTAACTTGACCACAGCTTGCAGTAAAGTAACCTGATTAATGATGCTGCTGTATGATGTGCAAATGAACTCAATTTACAAGCAAATTATAACGAGGAATTACCTCCACTAGGTAGCTAGGAGTAGAATAGCGAATAATGTTGGCATGAAGACCAGCAACCTAGCGAACAGCTGAGATCAGTGAAATGTTTAATTGTTTGCCTTTATTTGGAATGAAGCTTGCCAATTATATCCTTTTCTGTCATTAATTTTTAATGGGATAAATAAACATAATCTTTTAAATTATTTAAAATAAACTGTGTTATATCAGTGCACCGAAATAGGAATCAAGAAGGCATTAATTTTTAGACCCTTGAATATGAATCAATAAATCCTAGCTGATTAAACAGCTTCTTTTTGTATAGCGATAGAAGAGCCTTTACGGCTATCACCACCGCTTGCAGTGGTGATAAAGAATCGCCCATCGCAGGAATCGAACCCACGACCTCGGGCCCGAGGTCTTGAAAGCAACCGCCTTACCTAGTGTGCCATCACGGAATATTTCCTTCTATAGTCTCAATTAAGCTATAAATTATAGGCAAAGCAAGTGCGATTCAGAAATTTTAATGTTTAACACTTAAAATCGGCTCTGCCAGTATTTCTCCGGTTGAATCTGTGTAAAATCAAGGCATCGTGTTCCAAATTGGCCTTACCTTTGACAACCAGATCAGCTCCACAATCAAGTTCAACGACTTGCAGCTACATAACATTGCTAAAACTCGGCTTGCTTAGACAGAGATACCACATCTAAGTTGTTCCGTGCATTTTTGGCATCCCGTCTTGACTTCTGTAACTCACTGCCTGCTGGTATAATGGCATGTGCAAACCGGCGCTTACAGCTCGTGCAAAACTCTGCAGCTAGGCTTGTCTGCCGTGAGAGCTACAGTTGGCATATCACACCAGTTTTCGCCGACCAGCACTGGCTATCATTCAAGCAACGAATCGAATGTAAGGTTTAGTCACTCACTTTTAGGTCTCTTCATTCCTTGACTCCAGCCTACCTATCAGATCTACTTCACGCCAGGCTCAGCATCACCCAACTCGCTTTTTGGAATAAGACCATTTACCTATGCCTTGTACTAACCTTAAATCTGTTGGAAAGTGCCTTTAATTTGTATTCTCCCAATGCCTGAAACTCACTCCCGACCTGAGTCACGACGTCCCAGACTGTACTACATTCACAAGAGAAATTAAAAACGCACATATTTGTCACAGCCTTTATTGGGTCATTGCGATTCTTCCGTTATTTGCTTAGGGACGCTGCAGGCACTGCTTTTTTGCCATGCTGCTACTAACCACAATAGCATGCTGGCCCGGTGCATGTCACCCCTGACCATGTTATTCATTTCGTTTATCGAGCACGATACCACTCACCATTTAATCGTGTTTATTTCGAAGCAAATGAAAAGTGCTTAGAGGATATTGAGTTCACTGATGGTGCTTTATTATGTGTATTATTATTAGTAGCAGTACTGCTATTATAAGTAAGACTACATTATAATAGAATTAGTTCAACGTGCTTCACTTGCTATAAACAATTATCCGTTTTTTTTTAATTTTAAAAGTTGGAATCTTCACAGAAATTATATTTTACTACTATATTATGTTAATTTGTTGGTCCAAACTAATTTTGTGAATATGGCAGCAACTTTTGGAGTAATTTCAATATTGACCTTTTCAACTTCTTTTCTAACTCACAATGTATTCAACAAATTTCCTCGCATTTTAGCAGCCTACAAAGTGTGCATGAGATTTAAAATACTTTTGCATAGCCCTGAGAGATAATGGTTTTATGTACGTAATTTATATCTGCGGAAAAGATCAATTTTACCTGCTTAGAGCTAACATGTTGATTGCTTTGACCCAACTTTTATTAACTGGCAATTCAAACAGGTTAAATAAATGCTTCGCGGAACAATTTGGCTTTCTTCGAAGGTTCGGACATAGGTAGTCGATAATTTGCAAGGGTTGAGGTTCAAATAACTGAAGGCACTACCTTTAAGGGATCGGTTGTTGCTTGGTATCACAGCCAAATGACGAAACGCAATAGCTAGAGGTTTAGCCCGAGGCCAGATGAATATATGTTTCTGAGAGCAAATATAGAGAATTATAACGTGGACACCTACACGAGTGCTATAACCATTTATTTGTATTGGTTTATTCAGACTAATTACAGATCGGCGAACAGTAAATTAGTTCTGCCATCTTTCATATATATCCGTATCCTCAGATCGGTGCCCCTAAGCAAGCTCCTTGCTATAAGTTCAATGTCTTAAATTTCTTCCGAGCTTCTTTGGAGCTTAAGACACGTTTGTAGGTTATAACAAATTGATATTTTTGGACTTCAACACAAGAAATAAATCACGAACGAAAACACTTTTTTCCAATCAAACTTCTTTTTTTCGCTTGCATCTACCAAAAATTTGTTGGGTATAATTTTGTGGTCATGGAATACTATCAAAATGCCATAGTGCTATTACAAGTATCATTTTAGTAGCCTTCCTTATTCTGAACTAAAATATTGATCTGGCAAATCTAAACTTCCACTGTCCTCAAACCATTACATTATACACTGTATTCCTCACTTCACTACTGCATGAAACTATTTACACATCTTGCTACTAGAAAGTCTATTATTTAGAGTGCGTGTGTATTTTAGTGCTCAGCCAACAGCTCGTACGCTTTGACAAACAGCTAGCGGCAAATAAATATATGTTCCCAGCCTTATTTCAAATTTGCGTTGTATAACCCCGGTGAGACCTTTCAGGATACAGTCGTTAGCTGAATTAAATTAAAATGGTTCCCTTCGATACTCAATGGTACCAGCCACATCTGGCTAATAACTCGGTGCCAGCACTTCTTCTTTAGCCCTCAGATCAAGTCGAGCCGAACAGCCGAACGGTGGCAAGCGTCTGTGACACATTAAAACCTTATCTTCGATTTAATAGAGCTCTCTGGAAGAACTAACGATGACAATATTAAACTGAAATGCCTCTGATACTGCACTGCTCTACATAAAATTCGTGAGTGCACAAACCTTAAATCGGATCAGATACACATGCTATGTCGTCTAATGGGCAGAGGATCCGGCAGAAATGAGGCTCAGAATGCACACTTTTTCAACCTTGTCACAATTTCAACCCTGTATGCCGTGTCTCACCGGTTCAGCTGCATCCTTCAATTCACCGAAAAGCATAACTACAAGCATAATGCGAGAGCTGCGTTTAGCCCTTCATATCAGGCACTGCTTTATTTTCGCACCCAAGACTTGTGATCGATTTATCTGACAAATTAGTTAAATTTTTGTAGTAAAGTATATTATAATAAGTATAACTAAATATAAGACGTATTCATAGTGTATATATTATATGGTATACGTGATACATAGGTAAATATATTAAATGTAAAAATAAACTGAGCATGGTATAGTTTCTATTGTATCCTTAAATAACCTCTTCGTAATGACTACCTCTATCTATATAAATTGGGTTTCGGGTGATTATACTAAATTATACGGTCCGTGTTTTAGTAAAGTTGGACATGTTTCCATAACATTATCAATAACTGCGAATAGTAGGACCGAAATGTTTAGTCATACAGGTTGAGCCAACTGTGAGCTCGTAGTGGCATTGGCCAGATTACCTGTATGTGGGGAGCTGCACAACTACTGCCAGGACATAGCAGATACATTTATTAGCTACGATATGTTATACACCTCAATGCAAATGAATCCCGAATTTTTTGCATTGGTTAACTGAATCTGTGCTCCCTAGATTGCTATCCTAGATACAAACTAATCACAAATGCGATTTTAAAATTATAACTAAGTGAATCCCTTCTGCTTTCAATTTAGATCAAGCATATGTCAATAACTTATCCTACCATCTGTAAACGGTCGTAAGAGCATTAATTCATAATGTTCCGCTGTTATTCCATTTTTCCTATGGGCTCGTGCACGAATGCTGGTTTCAATGTCTGCTCATTTCTTGACTGTCTGGAGAATTTTGGTTTGGCCCAACACGTTAATCATAGCACCCACATCGGTGGCCACATTCTAGATCTCGTGATGACTAAGGATGTACTCCCCACTGACTTTGTGGTGTACCCACTGACTCTCTCAGATCATTGTTCGGTCTCGTTTACTGTTTCTGCTCCCTTGTACGTACAGGGCAATGTCGAATTTGCTAAACGACGTAACTTACAAAGCATTTAAATAGACAAGTTTTTTTAATATGTTTGTGATGCAGTTCTTCTTGATCTGCTTTCATACTCGACCGGCAGCCTCGATACCATCACTGATGCGATGAACATGACACTCGGGAGTGCGCTTGACAAGCATGCTCCCGTTCGCTCTATCCATGTTCAAAGTCGTCGAGATTCTTTTCAATTTACAAGAATCTCCTTAAGATGCGTCGGGTGAGGCGCAGGCTACAACGTCGTTTCAAGAAATCGGGGTCTGAGGCAGATCTAGTCAATTTTAAAGACTTCCTTCGAGTTTATACACGGAAGCTTAAAAAACGGGGCTTATTTTTTCATTAGAAAGCTGAATTCTTGCCAGTTGGACACTAAACGGATTTCTAAGACAGTAAACCATTTACAGGCCAAAGCTGTGAGGTCTGACTCCCCAGATATTAAGGGCTCAGCAGAAAACCTTTCAGCCTTCTTTACTAAAAAAATTGTGCACGTTCGTGCCTCCATTAGGCACCCTCCGACCAAATCAATCCCCGTTCCTCAACCTGTGACCTTTCTTAAAAGGTTCTACGATGTTTCTGCCTGTGATGTGGCTGCCTTAATAAGGTCTAGCAAAAAGAGTTCGTCTCCTGAAGACCCTATACCTTCATCTCTGTGGTCTTCACTAGCAGACCATCTTAGCCTTGCTATAACCAAGATTTTTAATGCATCTTTGGGAAAAGGGGTCGTCCCCAAATCCTTCAAATCGGCAATCGTTAGACCTATTCTTAAAAGCCTGAATTAGACACAGAGGTCCTAGCAAACTATCGTCCAGTTTCCTTTCTTCCGTTCTTGTCAAGGATTCTCGAAAAATTTGTTGCTAAGCAGCTAGTTGAACATATTGAAAATAATGGAATGTCCAAAAAATTTTAATCAGGGTTCAAGAGGCAGCACTCTACTGAAACTGCTCTCCTCCGTGTTAACAATAACATTCTACGTGGCAACGACGACAGGAATGTCACTGCCCTACCTCTGCTAGATCTTTCCACTGCCTTCGACACCACTGATCACAAAGTTCTGCTTGAACGATTGAGAACAACGATCAGTCTGGCAGACGAATCACCGGCGTGGTTTATATCATATTTGTGTGATCGTGTTCAATCCGTGTCGTGTGGGGGTCAGGTCTCAGACATGAGAAGGGTCACCTGTGGAGTCCCTCAAGGGTCTGTACTCGGTCCCTTGCTTTCTCCATTCATACACAACCTCTGGGAAAAGTGATTAAGGCCCATGGAATAGGATATCACTTCTTATGTTGACGATACTCAGTTGTATTTGTCATTTAAACCATCGGAATATGCTGCAGCAACTGAGAAACTGAATGCTTGCCTTGCCAATATTCGATCCTGGATGTCGGAAAACTTCCTGAAATTAAATGACGATAAAACCAAACTGCTGCTCATAGGACGCCCTAAGCATGTAGCTGGATTAAAAAGCTTTGCTATTCTAATTGGTGATGCTATTGTGCGGCCTTCACCACGTGCTCGTAATCTAGGTATCGTGTTCGACAGCTGCTTTGATTTCAAAAGCTTCATTCAGAAGACTGCCTCTACAGCTAGCCATCACATCCAATCCCTGTCCAA
Organism: Cristatella mucedo; assembly: GCA_009760855.2. NCBI lineage: Eukaryota > Metazoa > Bryozoa > Phylactolaemata > Cristatellidae > Cristatella > Cristatella mucedo. Next base: position 1,052,838 of record WPIO01000066.1, on the reverse strand, counting down.
GATTAGAAGCTGTCTCCCACAGTGGCTTGTAAAAAATTTAACTCGCTCTTTAGTGCTGTCTCGGCTTGATTATTGTAATTCCCATTTGGCTTGGCTGCCAAAAAAGCTATTATGCCACTAAGCTGACTATGAATATGGCTGCAAGGCTGGTCTTCAAATTCCAGCGGTTTGAGCACGCCTCTCCTTTGCTGAAAGAGCTAGGATGGTTGCCGGTTGAGCAAAGGATACAGAGCAAAGTTCTTACGCTGACCCACAAGGCCAGCCACGGCTTGGCTCCTTCGTACCTAGCTGAACTGCTGCATCAGTTACAGCCCGTTCGTGCCCTGAGGTCCTGTGTGGACAATAAATTAGCTGTTCCATTCCTTTGCTTAAAGACAGTTGGCGACAGAAGCTTTAGCTTTGCAGGTCCTAGACTGTGGAACTCGCTTCCACAATTCTTACGCAACGACAACTACTTTCCCACTGCCGACTATGGCACATCTTTTTCAGCGGTCCTTACCTGCTACTTCTATGCTATTTACTACCTCAATTACTCTTCTGACTCTGCTATGCTTCCCACTTTCTCTTTGTTGCGTGAGACGAAGTCTGTTGGCTACCGAATGCGTACCGAAAGCCGCTTAGGCTGTTAGCGAGCTTTACAAAACTCTTCTGCGTAACACCCACATTGTCTTAATGACTTTGTGGAGTTACAGGCGGGGAAAAAATTTAATTTAATCCATATTTATATAGCGCCCCAAGAGAACTTAATCTTTAACCAGGCGCTTCACAAATGCCTTGGGGCTCGAGCTCACGACCTTGGTCGGGGCGAGCACCTTAACCGCTTGACCAAACCAGCTCGGTGGAGATATATTACATTAACGAAGCTGGTGTCTCAAAGTGGTCTGCAAGGTTTGATGACTAGAAATATTGCAAGGTTATGTAAACTCCGGCCTTTAGGTCAGATACGGCTTACCTAGTACTCCTGTTCGACCTAACGCCCACCCCAAGTTATTTATTGTTAGATCCAGCTTGATTTAAATGGTCGCGCTTTCCCCCACCACCACCTGCACCGGTTACTACTGATTGCAGCTCAAGCTGTGACTAGCGTTTAGTTTTGGAACTAATTTAAACCACTTTATGCAGCAGAAGCGCCTGGCCGGCGAGGAGCGATGAACATCGACTGCACTAATTGCCATGCTCGTCTGTAGGTGTAAAGTGATTGCAGGCCTGTTCGTCTGACTACGGCCACACCCACGGCCCGAAGGAGTGGGCGTGGTCTCTTTTTGTGTCCCGTCTAAACTTCCTGAAATAGCTCAGTAATCCGAGATGTTTGCCGACCCCTGGACTAGAAGATTTGACGACTTGAAGAATGAGATGCATGCATGTCCTGGTCAGACTTACTTTTTATGCACTATGGGCCAGGCTAAATTGTTTCTAGAGGCGACAACAGCTGCACTCCATCCTGCCCCAGCAAGCTTGGCACGAATTTGTTCGAACAAGTCTACCTAAACACCAGCTACTAGACCTTCCCGAGGGAAACTATTTATATGCACAGATCAGTGGGTGAGAGAGTGGGGAGGAGAGAGAGGGAGACGTTAAAAATAAATAGGACTGCTGCACCAAAGACTTAAGTTGTGGTCTCCTGCTGTAGCAGCATTAGTTGAACTGTGTTTACCCTAGTGTCCCCAACGGCCTGATCCCAGTAACTTTCCACCTCCTGTGGATTAGCCACCAAGGTTGACATGCAAAGCAGTTGCTAAGCTTGAAAAGAAGCCACCTCAGAGTATAGACGAGAAATTACTAGTCAACCGATTCCCCTTTTAATGTATACGCTGGAACAACGACATGTGCATCTATGAGCTAAAGCAGGCTTTTAACAGCAGGTGGTGAAATGGTTTCCAGCGTCACTGCAGTCAAAGCTGGGCTCAGGGTCTTCTCAAATTTTCCGAAGGACCATTATTTATTCATGCGTGGTTTGCGGCTCCCAACTGATAACCCACTGATTGAATGAGAGTTGTGAATAAAAGTTGAGTGATTAAATTAGAATTAGACAATATATTGTAGAGGTAGCTTCAGGGGTCTTTGCATATGCTAATCACTATATTCGTAATGTTCTTCTGTCTTGTCAGAAGTTGGGCTGACTTTTTCTTTAAAAAAAAAATTCTGGTCGTTTTTCTAATGGAAGCCAATTTTGCGTCGATTTGTATGTGCCTGAGAAGGATATTCACTATTGTTGAATGCTTACCTCAAGTGTTATTTGAAAGAGTGCATTTCCGGTTACCATAGCAAATTCATAAAATAGCTACCAATGTCCCAAAGCTTTGTCTGCAGTATTCTTCCGACCCTGACCTGAGCACTGACCAGCAACTGTAAGAGCAGTGTGAGCTTTAGTACGCAAATTTCAGGCACGTTAAGCTCGGCTTGCCAAGCATCTAAGTAAAGACTTTATTGTTTGGCACTCCCAAAGTATTTAGCAACAGATCGGCTTACAATGGTTGCTGCGATCGCTTCTTTTCAGTGACATTTTTCTTATGGCAGCTTATTGCAATCTCTCGTGTTCTATTCACTGTAAAATGCAACTAAACTAGAATAGCTACGGATATGGTCTGGAAAGATTGCAAAGCGATATCTACCCGTTTAGGATTGATTACTAAATCCCATTTGTGTTTCAAGCTTTAACTTAAGCGGTGTGTGATATGGCTATATTCAGATCTCAAATTTTCTTTCAATACCTAAATTGGGGTCTTTAATTAAGTCCTGAAGAACGCGACTTGAATAGAATAAATCCTCTTTAATCCTTCTCAAGACTATAACATGCTACTTTATGAGCTTGCGCAAATAGAAAGCGGAAACTGTGGAATGTGGTTTTATGAGCTTTAACAAACTCAATCAATGAAGCAGTTATGGGTTACCAAATATGTAATAAATTACCAAACAAAGAATAGATAGGTCGTCTTAAGTCGTCAATAACTAACTGATTTACTCTCTGAATGCTATTTAATATTAAGTCAGCAATCGCCGCACTTGTTCTTACTGTATTAGGCTTTCCTAAGCATTGCGACAGGTTTGTAACACCTCAATTCATCAATCTTTGCTTAATTCCCATGAGGCAACTAACACGATTTAAAGCTTCCCCGTTGAAATTCAATTTTTCGGACACTTTATTTTAATGTTCAGACCCAGACCTATTATCGCATTTCACATCGCATCCTGCTATGTGTCGTTCTAAGTGATCATGCGTAGCTCCGGCCAGCGACCAAGCTTAAATCTAACTTGTGACTGCCTATATGTCGTTATTTCTACTAAAGCCTGTATTCACTACAAACGATAAATTACGTCTATATTATTCACGACATTTAAAAATGTATCTTTTTTCAATATTCTGGACTAAAATTAGATTTAACTTACTTTAATCGTGAAGGCTAAAATGCGCCTATTTAGTAAAGCAATTATCAAGTGTCCTTGAAGGCAAATATTAGGTTTTCACACAATAGGTTTTCTTATGTCTGCGTGCCGCAAATTCTGTAATTACTGTACTGCTAATAGCTATTAGGTGTGTTAATTTGACATCTTGACTGAATTCTGACTAATTTTTTTCAGATTCTAAAAGGCCTCGAGATATCAACTTGTATGAGGTTCAGAATAGTTGGCGAGGTAAGATCAAGGCTGTAGTACCACCTAATAAAGCTCTTCCATAAGCAATATGAGCAATAAGTGGTTGGATTCCCTAAATTTACGTGTGCCTATGTAGCCATTTTTTTATGCTTTTTTTGTTAAGTCATATTTTTACGAATTTACCCATTGGCTTTTGACCTTGGAAGGTAACTGTTGAGTAAAGCGACGAACGCTCACACCGAAACCTTTCAGTTTATTCATCCCAAGAATTTCATTTGTTCTGGCAACGGTAGAAAGATTTTTTCGTGCGAAGTTTTAACGAGGGAATAAGTTGCCTTAGGTGTGGCGCTCGATATTAGATGTTGACTATATTGTAAGTAATAAAGCACTGCTTCGAACGAGAGTGCAATACGATATATGCACTGAATTAAATTGTATGCTAGATGCTAAGTGGGTAAATAGTATGTGTCTAAGAATTTTCCAGCAGGTTTTTAAACGATGGCTAAAAGGTTTTAACGGAAGTTGTATTATCGTGAAAATCTGCACTGTAAATTAACTTTTATTACAATAAACCAGCCACTTGAGCGAAATTGAGGTCTTTTAAATTAAATTTATTTCGAGCGTTAGGAATCCGTATGCTTCCTAATAAAGGCAGTGGCGGCCATCTTTCTAACGCACACCCTTGACCGTCTTTTTTTCGCTTGCTATGCTGGACTGTTGCTCCTTCAAGGACTCTTGCTAACCGAGACTCCTAATTGCCATTATAACGAAGTCTGGTGTATGATCTTGCAAATTTTTTTCGGTTTAATATGCATGCTGAACGACAAGAATACAACACGTTGAAATTTCAAGTGCCGTTCCGTGTGCAAATTATTGTGAAGTCATCGTAACAGTAAAATTCAGTACGAAATATGGGATTGTAAGCTTTAGACCACCGATAGTTGAGTTATTCAGTGAAATAACTTCTAGGCTATTTTTCCTGAATAATCTTAATTGCAATCTTATTGGTAAAGATGCACTAACATGACAAGTAGGCACCCCCATTTAAGTAGGAATAGCTAGCTTGTCTTACTGTTTTTGGATACCACCAATAGGCTCTCGTAAACCTAGACTTTCTATGCAGGTAACACTCAGTCCTAATTTCACTTTAATCCTTCCCAGCCCTCCAGCACGTAGAATTGTTAAAGCTTCATTTTTGCATGTACAGATGACCTATGCGCATTTAATGCAGCAAAGTTTCCTAAATTGAAAGGAGATAAAAACCAACTTATCGGCAAACTGAATGCGATTAAGAAATTTTGAAGTTCACAGTAAGCTATGCCACCCTATCGCTAGTTCAATATGCCCAAAGTGTAGGCGTCTCGTTCCTAAGGGACCTTTAACTAAGTAACCATATCTATTCCCAGGTCAATTCTGCCTATTTTAAGCTACATGATATCTGTACCTTGACTTTTACAGGTTATTAGAAAGTATTCACAAAAGGTATCGTTGCATCAAAACATAACTTATCTTGACCTTGGTGTTTGTGACAATTTGCAGGCCGATACATTCATTAGTATTTGAGGAATATTATTGGATGCACTGTAATGGAAAGTTCCCTAAAGAATCGGGGGCATAACTCCAACTCCTCAGACGTCACCCAACAGTTCCCCTTAAACTAGCTAGGTAAACTAAACGCTAAAAGCAAGCTAGAGATCACTTATAAGGATGCTAACAAAACTATCAGTTGACCAGCACAGAAAGACTACTTCAACTTATAAATATATCCTAGTTATAGCTAAGCGTAATTTCTACGAATGCATAATTTAGTAATGAAAGCACAATCCACAAATGCTAATTTCTACCACAAACCATTGTTGAACTGGTTCCAAATTTGCTCCTTACTTAGTGATCCTTGATCTAGCTAATTGCTTCACATGTTTCTTTATCAGTAAAATAGACAAAATCATTATCTCTACGGTTCGCCATATGTAATGTAATGTTTCTCTATCTGTCTCTTCACAAAGCGATAAAGACTATGTGAGCGTTACTCAGGAGAGTTTTGTATAGCAACCTCACAGCCTAAGCAGCTTTCGGTGGGCATTTGGTAGCCTACAGACTTTATCTCACGAAAGAAAGAGAAGGTATGATGCATAGCAGAGTCTAGAGAGCGGTTAAGGTAGTGAGTAGCATGAATGTAATAGCTCAGGATCACTGAAAGGATGAGCAATAGTCGGCAGCAGGAGAGTAGTTTTCGTTGCATAAGAATTGTGGAAGCGAATAGCACAGTCGTGGACCTGCAGAGCTAAATCGTCTATTGCCAACGGTCTTTAAGCGGATTAATGGAACAGCTAATTTATCGTCCATGCAGGACCTGGGGGTAAGAAGAGGCTAAAACTGATGCAGCAGTTCAGCTAAGTATGGAGAAGCCAAGCCATGGCAGGCCTTGAGGGTCAGCATAAGAACTTTGCTCTGTATCCGTGGATCAACCAGCAGCCATTCGATTTCTTTTAGCAATGGACACACGTGGTCAAACTTATGGGACTTCAAAACTAGCCTTGTACACATATTTATAGCCAGCTGCAGTTGCTGTCTCTAGCAGCCCAGACTAAAGGGGATTTCATTAATGAAGCCGAGATCAAACTAAGGAGCTAGTTATATTTTTTGCATGCCACCCTGGAAGACAGCTTATTATCTTAGGCATCGGACGTAATGGCTAGCTGTAGAAGCATTTTTCTGGATGAAGCTTTTAAAATTTAGGTAGCTGTCGAAAACGACACCTAAATTTCGAGCACGTGGTGATGGTTGCATAACAGTATCACATATTTGAAGACCAAAACCTTCTAATCCAGCCACAGGCTTGGGGTTTCCTATAATCAGCGGTTCTGTTTTATCGTCATTTAGTTTAATAAATTTCCCGAAATCCATGATTGAATTTCAGCAAGGTAAGCATTAAGTTTATCAATTGCTGCAACGGACTCTGCCGTTTGAATGGCAGAGTCCTGTGGACTCCTGTACCTCAATTCTGTTCAGCACCTCAAAGACTGCATTCAAGGAGGCCATGATTAATCTCCTCTTTAAAACCATCTATCCGTCAAAAAGGGCTGCTGTTCAGCTTTAACGTAGTGTAGTACCACTTCTTCGTGGAATTTCGGAAGAGAAACACTGCAATGCGGTCTACTTGCTGGACATGAGTATTGAATAAGTAAAACATGATGGGATTGAAACTGCATCACCATCGCTTGAGTTTATTTAATTTTTAATATTAATCTAAGCAAACCTTATAATACTGCTGAGGACGATAAGTAAGCAATTTTGCTACGCCCCACTTCTATTCCATCCAGTGCTCGAAGCTGTTTGAAGCTATAGGCGCGAGCGACACGGTCGTCTAAGGATTTGAGGTTCGTTCGAAGTAAAGATAGAAAACTTGCTAGGGAAAAGCAGGCTGTACAATACCTGTTGGGGAGTAGATCTGATAGATAGCCAGGAGTCTGATAAACCTGCAACTAAGTGACGGAACCATGGATTCAATGCACTGGTTTATTAGGAGCCAGCCCAGGGAAACGAGAATTGACGTGATGTGGCTGCTGCTACTCACAAAATAGACTAGTTTAGCTTCAGAAGTTTCTCTAACTGAACGCATATACTTGCAAGACCGGTAGACACGCAAGCCTTGTCTTATAAAAGTCACAATGGAAAATTGCCAATTCATTGACCAATTGTATCTATTATCCCTGCCTAATCAAGCCAAAACTTTAAATACTACCCCGCTTAATAATGCGGCCTCAGAGATGTCACTCTCGAACTAGGTGCTTTATATTTGCTGCAAAGAAAACCCGACTGAATTGTTAGTGGTAGCATGCTCAATAAGCAACGGGAATAAAATGGTTAGGGGTAAGGTGAACACGGTCAGCACGCAAGTGTGGTTAATACTTATAACAACGATTCACTTTCTAAAGTACCCCCAGAGAACTCAATCTCTTTCTAGGATCCTTACGTTTGCTGTAAAGGGAAACGCGACTGAATGGTGAGTAGTATCATGCTTGATAAATAACATAAATACCAAGGGTAGGGGTGATATGCACATGGTCAGCATGCAGGTGTGGTTAGTGGCAGCATGCACAGTGTCATAAATAGGGGCGTTTTTAAGTTCTTTTTTAATGTGGTCAAGTCAGGGGATGTTTTAATGCAAATCTGGAGTGAGTTATGGCATTAAAAGCATACGAACTAAATGGCCGGTCTCCAAAATGGTGGAGGTTTGATTTAGGTAAGTGCTCGATTGCACAAGCCAGTAGATCACCAAGCAACGAGTTACATGAGTCAAGAAGGCATGTCACAAATGCATGGACAACTTGGAAGTGGTATCCCTGTCTATACAAGCCCGTATTGTAGCAATTGTATGTCACAAATTTGTGAACCAACTTAGATGTGGTATCATCCTTATCTAAATGAGATGAATTTTAATGATTCTATGTAGCTGAAAATAGGCAGACTTTACTGCGGAGCTGATGAGGTCATCTAACGAAAGGTCACTTTGGAACATGACACATAGATTTCGTGTAGACTCAACAGCTGGTTTTCGGGCAGAGCCGATTTTGAGTTTAAGCCTTTCAAATTTCTGAATCTCACTCAGTTCGCCCACAACTAATAAAATAATGGTATTGTCATTTAATGGTTACTTGCAGCATCCCAGTGTCAGCAAGCAAAAAGAACATTAATTATCGATCACAGAGGCTCACTAAACGCTACGACAAATGCTACGACAAATAGATGCATTTCTGTCTCTTGAATATGGGTTAAAGTCATGACAAATCGAGAAGCAAGTCGAGAGTTAGTTTCGGGCCCTAATGGCATGTGAACTACACACATAGTCCCCAAAGGATTTGAGGTGTGTACGAATATTTGGGTGTCACGTAGGAACGTGTTCTATAGCTCATTAGGGCTCAGAGGTCCTAAGAACGCAATCGATGTTCAAACAGCTCAAACATCAAAGATAAAGTGAGAAACAAATGCCAGCCAGTGCAGATGAGTGCTGGCCGAGTGCAAGTACAACCACAAGACTCCTGCTACCTATGCTTACCCATCGCTAGTCTTAGACCGGGCCGGGGACCCATAAATTTAAATTGTAATATAATTGTAATTCACTTTACTTCTGTCTGTGACTGCACAAAGATTATGTGAGTGTTATGCAGAAATGTTTACATAACACACTGACAGCCTAAGCGGCTTTCGGTACGCATTCAGCGGCCAACACAATTCATCTTCCACCACAAAGAGAAAGTGAAAACCATACAGCTGGGTCAGGCATACAGTTGAGGGGCTGAGCACTGTATCAGTGGCGGCTCACACATTCTGGAAAGATTGCGTGATACTTGACAGCAAAAGAGAAGATGCCCTTTCATTGGAATTGAGCTAGTAACCTCCGCGGTATAGGATCTGCAGAGAAAGATCTTGGTCGCCAACGGTCTGTGCAGGGAATGGAACCGCCAAATAATTTTCCAAGAACGACTAGGGCACGAGGAGGCTGAAATTCGTACATAAGTTTAGTTTCGTACGAAGGGGCCAAACCATGATGGGCTTACTTGGTCAGGGTAACAACTTTCCTCTATGTCCTTTGATCAACCCCAGGTTGTCTAAGATTCTTTAAAAATGTGACACTTATTCTAATCTCTGGGATCTTTTCACTCCTGTACCATCACATTTATCACCACCTACAGTCACCCAGTCACTCTTTTGGTAGCCCGGCCAAAATATAATTTCCATGATTGAACCAAGGTAGAACCTGAGAAAAGCTATATGTTGCCGACCACCGTGAGAGATGGCCCCGAATCTGATATAAGGATCGGTCAATATATCTGGCTGTCGATACAGTCTTCCTGATGAAACTCTAAAATTTAGTCAGTTGTCACATACGAGACTTAAATTCTGAGCCATCAGCAATAGTCACGCAACAGTAAAACCGATAAGAAGAGCAAAGCTTTACAGCCCAGCAACACATTTAGAGTGAAATCACTCGCAGCATGCTCAGAACTCCGTGATTCGTCGGGTCTGTAGTGAACGGGACACATGCAAAACCACATCAATTATGTCTTGACTTCACCAGCAAGGCCCCTTCGCAGCATTGGTTGGCTTTTACCTGCTAGTCAAAACAGGCCACCTTATGGGTCTTTCCTACTTAGTAAAAAGCTAAAGTTTCAATTTGAGCATTGAAGTCAAACTTAGTGATGCTCTCAGCCGGTACGGTTATGACCCTGCGTACAGAGGGCATTCAGGGTTAATTTTGAATAATAATAATAATATTATTAATAATAATGTATGTGATAAAGCGCCCTTTGAGAACTTAATCTCTTTCTAGGCGCTTTACATTTGCTGCAAAGGGAAATGCAATTGAATGGTAAGTAAAATCATGCTTGAAAAACAAACTAAATGAATAACATGGTTAAGGGTGACATGCACAGGGTCAGCATGCAAATGTGGTTAGTGGCAGCAAGCACAGTGTCAGCACACATAAGCACGTGAAGGACGAATCACAGGGACCCACTACATGCTGTCCTAAATAGGTGTGTTTTTAAGTACCTTTTAAATGTGGTCAGGTCAGGGGTTGTTCTGACGCAGGTCGGGAGGGAGTTCCAGGCTTTGGGAGCACACGAACTAAATGAACAGTCTCCAAAGGATTCAAGGTTTGTACGAGGTATTTCTAGATACTTGGATTCCAAAAAGCAGGTGGTACGATGCTTGGCCTGATGTGGGAGTATGTCGGAGAGTTAGGCTGGAGCCATAGAATCAAGGGACCTAAAAGTGAGAGACAAAACCTTGAAGTCAATCCGTTGCTTGACTGGTAGCCAGTGCAGGTCTGCGAGAAGTGGAGTAATATGGCAACTGTGATGCTCACGACAGACAAGCCTAGCTGCAGAGTTTTGCACCAGCTGCAATCGCCTGATCGCAAATGCTAGTAGGCCAGTACGCAGTGAGTTGCAGAAGTCGAGACGGGATGTCACGAATGCATGGACCAACTTAGACGTGGTATCCTTATCTAAACAAGCCCAAATTTTAGCAATGTTATAAATAATATTGTATTGTTTGATGATTTGCGAATTAAAACGAATAACCTAATGGAGTATTTATTGTGGTATGCGATTAAACTTGACCATAGGTCAACTTCGCATTTCCAACATATTTATCGATGTTTACAAATTCCGCAAATTAATATTGACTTGGCCCTGGTTGCCACCTTTTAACGATACTTATAATATTGCCAGCGATGTAGATGAGGCTACTTAGTTGTTTATATGGGGCTAAACTGATAATCTTCACCACGTGCTCGTAATTTAGGTGTCGTGTTCGACAGCTGCCTCAATTTCAAAAGCTTCATTTAGAAGACTGCATCTACAGCTAGCCATCACATCCGATCCCTATTCAAGATTAGGAGCTGTCTCCCGCAATGGCTTGTAAAGAATTTAGCTAGCTCTTTAGTCCTGTCTCGGCTTGATTGTTGTATTTCCCTTTTGGCATGGCTGCCAAATAAAGCTATTATGCCACTACAGCGGACTATGAATATGGCTGCAAGGCTGGTCTTCAAGTCCCAGTGGTTTTAGCACGCCTCTTCTTTGCTGAAAGAGCTAGGATGGTTGCCGGTTGAGCAAAGGATACAGAGCAAAGTTCTTACGCTGACCCACAAGGCCAGCCACGGCTTGGCTCCTTCGTACCTAGCTGAACTGCTGTGTCGGTTTCAGCCTGTTCTTGCCCTCAGGTCCTGTGTGGACAATAAATTAACTGTCCCATTCCTCCTCTTAAAGATAGTTGGCGACAGAAGCTTTAGCTCTGCAGGTCCTAGACTGTGGAACTCGCTTCCACAATTCTTGCTCAATGACGACTACTCTTCTACCGCCGACTATGGCACATCTTTTTCAGCGGTCCTGAGCTGCTACTTATATGCTACTCACTACCTCAATTGCTCTCCTGACTCTGCTATGCTTCCCACTTTCTCTTTGTTGCGTGAGACGAAGTCTGTTGGCTACCGAATGCGTACCGAAAGCCGTTTAGTCTGTGAGTGCGCTATACAAAACTCTCGTGCGTAACACCCACGTGGTCTTTATGACTTTGTGGAGTTACAAACGGAGATACATTACATTACATGATAAAATCAACCTAATAGTTAAGAGCAACCCAGGAGTAATTCAGAAGTTGGACAACCATGTGCTCAAATCTGGCACTGTCTCCTAATCTCCTTTATCTGATAGACCTGTGTGCCTCCTGTTCAAAGCGACCTTCAATTAGTCTACCACGTCAGCTAAACAGTCCAGTCAGCCTTATTTTAGCAATATAACGCTGCAAAAAATCGGGCTTTCTTACACAGAGATTTTGCATCTAAATTTGCCCATGCATTTGTGACATCCCGTTTTTAATTCTGTAACTCGGTGCATGTTGGTTTGCCGGCTGGTGCAATTAGAGATCTACAGTTGGTGACAGACTAAGCAATTAGGCTTGCCTGTCGTGAGCATCGCAGTTGCCACATCACACCACTTCTCCTTGACCTGCAGTGGCTCTAAGTCAAGCAGCACACTAACTTCCAGGTTCTGTCACTCACTTTAAGGTCACTTCATTCTATGGTTCCAGCCTACCTGTCAGATCTACTCCACACCTGGTTAGGGATCACAATATTTTACTTACACATCGTCCTAAACACATTTGGAAACCGTCTCATTAGTTTGTATTCTGTCAAAGTCCTGAATTTACTCCCAACTGACATTACTGCGTCCCGTAACTTAACGACATATACAGAGAAGCTAAGAACCCATTTGTGTATCACAGAATATAGTGGGTTGGTTTGATTAATCATTGTGTGCTTACGGGGTCTGACAATGTGCATGCTCCTACTAACTATATTTGAATGCTGACTCTATGCATATTACCTTTAGTCATACTATGAGTTTCGATTTTGAGCATGCAACCACTAGCCATGTTAGACTGAGCTTACTACCACTAATCATATTGTGCATGCTGACCCTGTGCATGTCCTCTCTAACCAAGTCGTGATTGTTCACCATCAAGAATGCTGCCACTAACCATTTCATCTTGCTTCTTGCGCAGCTTTTATAAAGTGCCTAGCAATAAATGAGGTTATCTGAGGGCGCTATTTGATTTACCCCTCTTTGTCGTTTTTAAGCCTCCCCCCCCCCGATCATAATGTGTAAGCCCTCCAACTTTTGAACCGTTATTTTATAAAGTCACATTTTTATTCTATTGCTGAAAGAACAGAACAATTTTTTAGACTCGTAATAATGAACACACTCTGCTGACCAGGCAATTTTTGCTGGGTGGCATTCAAAGCTGGTACGTTGGAATTTTAGCTCAAAATTGAAGAAATAAGGTAAACTTCTGTGTAAAAGCTCCCTCTCCCCTATCTGACCACAATTTTTTTGGGAAAGGGGGCATAGACACGGTAAAATATAGTACTATCGTCACTATTAGCAGTAATCCTATTAAACTTGATCAGAAATTTTGGCCAGGGATAATCCCTCCAAGCTTTCTCAGGCTCTACAATGAGCTAACGATCTCCAGGCTGGTTTTGCACTCATCTTTTGAGCAGAAAAGCAAGTGCTTCTATGTAGCTAACTAGCATGGGTTTGTAGCTTTATCATTGTATATAAAAGCTCAGTACGTAGGTTGAGCAGATAGCAAGATGATGAACTTCGGCTTTGGACTTCATATCAAAGTTGTGTACCTCGATTCCGATTCTACTCCTGATTTGACAAATAACTCTATTAAAAATATGGTCAGTAATATGCTTTGCAGTTTAAAGCATTGTATTTTTAGAAAGCCAATAGCTTATTGATATCATTGAACTGAACTCTATTAATTGCAATGGTGACTTAAAGTAATATTTTTGTCATTGCATTTCATTTTTATAGATTACCCATTCGTTCTACGAGCACCTACTTGGAATTCATTATTAATATCAGCAACCTATGCATTAACAAAAGAAAGCACACCCGGAGCCGTCGCACTAGACAGAACCACCTGCTCAGACGCCACTCTTTGGGCGGGAATGATGAGCTGAGTACCTGCTCGTTTGGTATTCCTACTATTATCTCGAACCGCTACGAACGCTCCCCCACGTGTGCCACTGCGAGACCCTCTAACTTAGTGGTCATCAGGCCTGTTATAACACCATCGGCCAGAGTTAACGCTTGCCTTTGGAATCCTCGCTCAATGTGCAATAAACCTCTGGTAATAAGCGACCTTATTTCTGAAAGTGGTCTCGACCGGCTCGCCCTAACTGACACTTGGCTTAAGTCGATAAACTGTCCGACAATTAAAGACGCAACCCCAACTGTTTACTCATTTTTTCACATCCATAGATCAATCAAACCTGGAGGCAGGTTTAGTTGCTGTTATCGTGCCCTCGAAATTCAACTTAAAAGCCATTTGTAGTACCCTCGAAGCAGTCTTTTGAATCAATTGTCTTAATCTCACACGATGCCAACCTACTGATGGTAGCAGCCGTCTATCGCCCACCAGAATTCCGAGTTCTCCTTTATCTCAGATTTCTCCGATCTCATGTAGATTCTGTGTGCAAGAAATTCACCATTCCTCGTTATGAGTGATTTCAAAGTTCACTTTGATAACTTATCTGACGACATTAGCACTGAATTTCGTGCATTGACTTACTCGTCGTCTCTTGTGGCTCATGTGCATCGCCCTACTCACATCCAGGGTCACACCCTAGGATAAATTGTTTCATATAACTGGAAAATATCATCACACATTATTGCCAAATCTTGCTTATTTCACCACATGCAGATCTCATTCAATCTAAAATGTGTGCCTGCCACCTCCAATCCTCTAAAATCAACTGTGAATAGCGAATCCCCAAGGACCTTGAAATCGATGCTATCCGTGCAAGAATCTCTGCTTTGCTTCTGCTGCCAAGCCCGACCTCAGATCTGTCATCATTGGCAGCTAGCTACAACATGACATTAGCTGACACGCTCAATGGGTTTGCACCTCTGACTAATGTAATGTAATGTAATGCATCTCCGTCTGTAACTCCACAAAGTCATAAAGACTATGTGGGTGTTACGCAGGAGAGTTTTGTATAGCGCACTCACAGCCTAAGCGGCTTTCGGTACGCATTCGGTAGCCAACAGACTTCGTCTCACGCAACAAAGAGAAAGTGGGAAGCATAGCAGAGTCAGGAGAGCAGTTGAGGTAGTGAGTAGCATAGAAGTAGCAGCTCAGGACCGCTGAAAAAGATGTGCCATTGTCGGCAGTAGAAGAGTAGTTGTTGTGGCTTAAGAATTGTGGAAGCGAGTTCCACAGCCTAGGACCTGCAGAGCTAAAGCTTCTGTCGCCAACTGTCTTTAAGCGGAGGAATGGGGCAGCTAATTTATGGTCCACACAGGACCTCAGGGCACGAACAGGCTGAAGCTGATGTAGCAGTTCAAGACTAAGTTCAGACTAAGCTCACTGTGCACCATCTCCCAGACGGCCTACGGTTTACCACAGACATTAAACAAAATAGGTCTACTACGCCCTAGCTTGAAAAACCAGGACTGACTGTCCATCGATAGACATACTAGGACTACTGTACGTCGAACCAATCGATCTTAGCGAAGGTCAATTCTTGCTTCTATAAAAGCATGGATTAATCACAGAAGCACAATCAAATAACGCTGATGTCGAAGATCAACCATCTCCTCAATAACTCCCGGATTAGCCCCTTATCTGATGATACTTGTGATGATCTAGCCGATGGCTTGTCTTGGTTGTTTTTACAGAGGATGGACAAGATCAGGGAGTCCATCCTTTCGATGACAGCCTCCCCCTAGAATGCTGTCGCCCATTAGTGGCTGCACCTCAATGTCTACACTTAAGCAGGTCACTAGTGATCTCTTCCTGGAGTTCTTATCAAAATAAAAAAAGACAGCAAGTCATTTGGACCCTATTCCCACTGTCCTGCTCCAACGTTGCCTTGATCTGCTACTGTCGTGCATAGCTAACGTCAATAATATGTCATCAGCCTCAGGCCATGTCCCAGAAACTTTCAAAAAAGCTGTAGTCAGGTCGCTTCTCAAGAAAGCATTATTGGACCCAGACAACTTGAGAAACTACCGTTTAGTCTCCATTATATGATATTCCTATCAAAGACACTGGAACAAGTTGCCGCGGACAAGCTGAATCCTAACATTAAAACTTCAAGTCTAGCTAGTAAGTTCCAGTCTGGCCTAAGAGCTAATTACTATAAAGAATCAGCATTGATGAGGGTATACAATGACCTACTTGAAATGCAGGCATGGGTAGAGTATCTTTGCTTGTTTTTCCCGACCTTTCGGCAGCTTTTGTTACAAACGATCCCCAAGTTCTTCTAGAGCGCCTCTCATCTCGCCTCTGCATCATTGGCACTGCTCTGCAGTGGTTCACGTCCTATCTCAGTGGGAGACTTCAGAGTATTGACGGGAATGGAACAAGATCATCCGAGGTACCTCTGAAATCTGGCGTACCTCAAGGCTCCGTGCTAGGTCCGGTTCTTTTCACTGTTTATACTGTCCTTCTTGCTAATGTAATTGCCAAGCACAATCTAAGCTTTAACTTCTATGCGGATGACACAAAGTTGTACCTTCACTTTGATCACTCCCAGCCTTCGAGCACCTCGAATTCTCTCAACTCACTTGCTGCATGTATAGATGACATCCGCACATGGATGGCAGCAAATTTTCCTTAACTAAACAATGATAAAACCAACTTATTACTCGTGGGCAAACCCAGTGTGACTGGGAAATTGTAATTGCGAACACTCAAAAGTAGCTTTGCCAGCACATCTCTGTTCAATGAGGTCGAAATTTGACTGTCGTGTTCCAATGTGACCTCTCATTAGACGACCATATCAGCTCCACAATCATGCCAGCCTACATTCAGATACGTAACATTGCTCAAATTCGGGTTCGTTTAGGTGAGGATACCATGTCTAAGTTGGTCCATGCATTTGTGATATCCCATCTTGACTATTGTGTTTCACTGCTTGCTGGCCTACATGCATGTGCAATCAGGCGCACACAGCTGGTGCAAAATGCTGCAGCTAGGCTTTTCAGTTGTGAGCGTCCCAGTTGATACACCACACCACTTCTAGCCGACATTATCTGGCTACCAGTCCAGCAACGGATCGACTTCAAGGTTTTATTGTTCACTTGTAGGTCTCTTCATTCTTTGGCTTCAACCAATCTCTCAGATCTAAAGCCCCCAAGGACAAGCATCGAGCCACCCGCTTTTGGGAATCCAAAAGTTTGCCAATATCTGGTATAAACCACAATTACTTTGGAGATGGTGCATTTATTTTGTACGCTCCCGAAGCGTGGAACTGACTCCTGACTTGCGTGACGAAATCCTTGACTTGACCACGTTAAAAAAGAACTTACAACTCACCTATTTAGGAAAGAATTTAGTAGGTCCTCGTGATTTGTAATTCATTTGCTTAAGCGTGCTGGCACTGTGCACGCTTCCACTAACCGCACTCGCATGCTGACCCTGTGCATGTCACCCCTAACCATGTTATTGATGAGTTTCAGAAAGCACGATATCACTCACCATTGAATCGCGTTACACTTTGCAGCAAATGTAAAGTGCCTAGAAGGAGATTGAGTTCTCCGAGTGCGCTTAGTCAAGTGCATTATCATTATTATTAAGTAATTTTTCAATAATGCCGTGGTGAGGCGAAAATCCGAGACGACGCTCCCTAAGCCAAACAATATTTTTTGCTGCAGAAATGTTAAGTCATCGAATCCATAGCAGATGAAATTTAAAAAGACAAGTAGATCGAATATTGTCACAAGTCCTATATAGGGATATGTAAGGTGGTTGCTTTCACGACATCAGTCCCGAGGTCGTGGGTTAAATTCCTGCGGTGGGCGATTCTTTATCGCCACTGCAAGCGGTGGTGATAGCCGTAAAGGCTCTTCTGTCGCTATAAAAAAGAGGCTGTTAATTCAGCTAGGATTTTTTTAATCATTTTCGAGTACAGGCTTTAACTTACTTTAGAAACTATTTAACTAGATTAGAGTATGTAAGCACAGGTTTCCTTACAAAACTCAGATTTACTCGGATTTACCAACGAAGATATACTATATTATATTAAATCAATGAGCCCTGATTCATTTTTACTTACAAAATACTGACAGCTTCGCTGGGGTCGATGTCATTGTTTTCAAAATCGAGTGGTTTGCAGCTGTGCATGTCAGGATTTTATTATTCAATCCTCGCGTGACGCCGAGGACTAGGCGACTGGTAGTATTTTGCAGCAATGTCGTATTTCCATACGAGGCTTCTCTGTGGGTGACGTTGGGCGTCCAGAGAGCGCCATTCAAATGCCACTGAATCCATGCTGGAGGTTTGCCATTCGCAGCTAGGCACGTGAAGTCTAAGGCAGCCGCCTCTCCCTCAAAAACTTCAGTCGGCCCACTGAGTAGCATTTCCGGAGATTCTGCGAAAGTATAATCTAATCGTCATCTAAGCAGAATAAAAAAATTAACGCTAATCAATCGTACGGATTTCCTTAAATGCTTTTCCTTAAGAATATTAATCTTACTTAATACTAAGATGTCAAAGCGAGATTTTACGGGCTGTGTGTGGGCCGTCTCAACGTAGCAAGAATAAGCTCCTTCCCATGAAACGTGTGCCCTTCCTAGGTTGACCTGGAATATGGCCGCGCCGTCGACCGAGACGGCCCTGCATTTGGAGGAAATATTCCACTGAGATATGGTAGATTCCCACTTCTCGCCTGCTTGCGTTGAGTTGCAGACCAGGAACTCGCCGTTCGAAGCTAGAATACCAATGGTCGGGTAGAACCGAGCCGGTGTACAGTGGGCACGGCACGTCACAACGAGGTCTTGTCCATGGACAGCGACGTAGCTAAGCGCCTGCTCACCCGGTCGACAGTGATCCGTATAAATAAGGTGAAAATTAGCTAACGTTGGAATACAGCAGGTGCGAAAGCGACACGTCCTGAAAACAATTGCAGAGATGCTATCTTTGGTTGTTGCGTCACATTGCCTACGAAGGATAGAGCAAGACGTATCCTTGCAGGTAATTATAGGTTAAGTTATGCTGCAACCGAGGAGGTTAATGGAGATTGAAGTTTTCTGCAAGAAATCACAATTTGCCAGTACTGGCAAAGGCTGATGCTGTTGAATTGGAAAAATGAAGTTCCCGAATTATGCGAATATTTTGACAGTTCTAATTCTAGGAATTAAGCAATTTTAGTTGATTTTTAGCTGGCATAACATTGCAGCTTACCTTCATTTCAATTGTTTTTTTTATAACATCAATAATAATAACACACTTGATAAAGCGCCCCCTGAAAGTCAATCTCTCTCTAGGCGCTTTGCATTTTCGGCTTTTGGTGCCAGCAAGCTCTTAGTAAGTTTGCCTGAAAATCATGATTTACTATCAGTACGACGTTATGATACCCTGGAGTTTTAGGGGTATGCTCATCTCCGTAATTCACTCAGATTTAGACCAGCATTTCAAAAAATACACATTTAATTAAAATAATCGCTGCACCTTAAAGGCTAAAGCTATGCCAGAGATTTTCCTGAGAATTTTTAATCAGCTGATAAACTAAAAATGTTGCCAATCGGTGCAACAATCGCAAGCAAGTGCTGCATTTCTATCCAGGCACAGTGAAATCACGCTTAAAGTAAGATTCTCGCCAATATATTCACAAGGCGTGAGACTAGTAAAAAATGAATCTAGTGTCATTTGCCCTTGGGCGGCAAATCTCTGGTCGCAAGCGCTATCAAGGTGCTCCCTTAAGTGCTGAAGTTGAAGCGCATCGTGTGTAACACGTGGTAATCTATCACAAGCGAGATAAGCAGCTGCGAACCGCGCGCTTGAAAGTATTTTAAAAGCTCCGAAGATTCTGCAATAATGTATAGCAACGTAATCGAAAGCGTTTCATCATATACTATATAAGGATGTAAATATAAGAACAAAAGACTCTTTGTCATGAGACTTGGAACCTACACTTTGCACTGCTTTCGATGGGTTGGTCGGGTACCCCGTCAAGCAGCGCTTCGATTACCTTTGCTGAGCCAATCGCGTTGAAGCGCTATATTAATAATATTGCACTTGATATTCTCTCAATCAGTTAAAAAATCCCACTTCACTTGTAAAAGCACCGGATATTTCAAGCGCACTCCCACATGACGTCAGAAAGCATAAAAAGAAGGCAAAAGCCCTGCTTCTCACTGCATTTTTTCCACCGATGAAAAGTGCCCTTCCTGTGTTGCATGCGCACTGACACCGATCGTGCTATGACTTAAATACAGGCATGCTTGTGTACCAGCGTAAATATAGAGCCCAGAAAAAAAGAATATGTGTTCAGTTTTGGGGCATTTAGCATGCAATTTGAACATTAATTTTTCACTAACTTAATTGATTTGGCTTGATTGGAAGGATACGAGCTCGATTGACTTGTCAATAATGAAGACTTAACAGAAAAGCGTACAAAGCTGCAAGCCAAAATAGCTTCGGGAAAGAGGCAAATAATGCTGCAAACTGCGGCTTTTACGCTCACGCCCACGTAATACTGAATTTTTGATACGCCCTTCTTCCAAAGCAGACGATAGCGCAGTACTCGGACGGAAACGCCGCTGAGCGATGAACGTCAATTTCTCGAGTAAGATGCAGAGTTGGCGAGAACCCAACCAGCTCTCCGCTTGAGTTACCGGTCCTTGGCAAACTTCGGTACCATTCCACTATGCGACTCGCATCGTTCGGCTGGCAAGGTGTTGCAGCACATGCGAGCGTCACGTCCTCCATAATTGAATAGGTTCTTACGAAGCGTTCGGCATCCCGGGGCGCTGCGGAAAAATTGAAAATGCCTAGATGCAGCTGCGTAACATTAATACATTCTTTGCCAAAACCTACATCATCCTGGCAGTTTAATAAATTGTACTGGAGGCTAATTTCTTTCACTTATTATCTTGTTTTTAGTTGCGATTTAGAGAGATGGTGGCATGCATGCTATAATAACAACGGTAATGACAAAAAACTTGAATTTGCACAATCAGAGAACTCAAATCTCTTTCTACGCGCTTTAAATTTACTGCAAAGTAAACGTGATCGGATAGTTAGTGGTAGCATGCTCGATTAACAACAAGAATGACATAGTTAGGGCTGACATGAGAAAGGTCAGTATGCAAGTGTGGCGAGTGGCAGCATGCACAGTGTCAGCCTGCATAACCACATAAAGGACGAATCACAGGGATCGACTGATCGAATGCCATTATAAATAGGCGCGTTTTAAATTTCCTTTTAAATGCGGTCAAGTCAGGTGATGTCCGGACGCAAGTCGAGAGTGAGTTCAAGGCTTTAGTAACATCCGAACTAAGGGCAAAGTCTCCAAAGGATTTGAGGTCTGTACGAGGTATAGGTAAACAGTTAGATTCCTCAAACATCGAGCATGCCGTTCGACATTGTTCATTGCAGAATTTTTCAGAAAATAAATGCTCTTGCAAACTTCGTATACAAAAAACCATACAGATAAGGCCTGTTTAATGTTATAAGGCCTGTTTAATGTTATACTGACTGCTATTTGGACGAAGCTCTTAAGAAATTACGTGCCTGTGGATATCGAACCGCTTATCGCTTTGGGTAGCCGGGTCTCCAACGGTGGCTGCGGCCTTGGCTACGCCGGCGGCTAGTAAGCTGCATGTTAGTTACGATCGTGCTCGGTGGTTATTGCTTCGTCATCATAGATAAAATGCATTCATAGGTGTTACTGTTGTTGGTAAGATTCGTGGATTATGCATTAGCAAAAGAAAAGGACACGGAGCCTCAGTGGTTGCTGGAGCTGCCAGCCTGGACGCAGCTCGTTTGGCAGTAACTGGGAGCTGAGTACCCGCTCGTTTGGTATTCATAGCGTCGTCTTGATCCATTTATCCGGCGCCCCACAAGCCTCACTGTGAATTTCTCTAGCTTAGGCTGTCATCAGGCCTGTAGTAGCACCGGCGGCCGAACTTAACGCTAGCCTCTGGAATCCTCGCTCAATGTGCAATGAACCTCTAATAACAAGCGTTCTCATTTCTGAAATGGTCTCGACTGCTCGCCCTAACTGAAACTTGGCTAAAATTGGTAAGCAGTCAGACAATAAAAGACGCAACCCCGACTGGTTTCTCTTTCTTTTACACGGCTAGATGGATCAAAACTGGACATGGAGTTGCAATTATCGTGCGCTCAAAATTCTAATTCAAGGCATTTTCAGTACTCTTGAAGCATTCTTTTGAACAGATTGTTTTGAATCCACCCGAAAACAAGCTACCGACATTGGTAGTAGTCTATCACTAGCCAGATAACAAATCCTCCTTTATCTCAGATTTCTCCGATATTTTTTTTATTCTGTGTGCAAGAAATATATCCTTCTTCGTTATGGATGATTTGAACATTCCCCTTGATAAATTATCTGGCGCCGTCGGCACAGAATTTCGTGCATTGACTGACTCATTGTCTTTTGTGGTTAATATGCTTGGCCGTAATCACATCAAAGGTCACTTACCCGACAAGATTTTCTCATGCAACTGCATTTTTCATCACCAATTATTACGAAATCCCGCTTATCCGACCAGATGCAGATCTCATTTAGTCTAGGATGTGTGGTCTTCTCTTCCAAATTCACCTGTGAATTGCTAAACCTCAAGACCCTTGACACGATCGACGATGTCCGTACGAGAATATCTGCCTCGCCTCTCTGCTGCTCGGTCCTCCTTACGATTTGTCATCATTGCTTGATAGCCACAACAGGGCATTAGCTGACACGCTCGACGAGTTTGCACATCTGACTAAAAAAAACTGCGTGCCTTCTAACAGACGGCTTATGGCTTACCACGGACATTAAAATACCTAGGTTTACTAAGCCGTCTTATTCAGCATTAATATATTCAGCATTAATATCTAGGAACGAATTTGATCTACGATGATGAGGCGATAGCAGCTGCTGACGATCATAGCTAGCGTGCAGGTTACGAGCCGCCTGCGTAGCTAAGGCAGCCGCCGGCGTGGGAGACCCGGCAGCCGAAGCCGTAAGCGTTTAGATATCCGTCGGCACGTAATTGCCAACGAGCTGCTATCATATACCAACCAGAATAACTTAAAACAGATCTTAGCTGTATTGTTTCCTTACAAGATGTTTGCAAGAACTTCAGTTTTCGGAGGAATTCGGCAACAAACACGAACGCACCTGAGAGCCCTCTATGTCGGAGTCTTTGTCGTACTTATGTTAGAGGTTTGAACTTTCAGACCAATCGTATCGCTAAAGCTCCAGTCACGGCTTCAGTTTCAGCTTTCAGCTGCTACTCGATATGCCCATCATGGCATTTAGCCTCCTTATTACCTTGGTCTCAATCGCATACAAGCGATAGCCATGTGGTTTTTGTAGAATGTTCATCCTTTACTATGGGCCTTTGATAGGACTTTATTGTTTATTAATTTTTGTCAGAAACTGCCAAACACGAACCCAAATTAAGTTCACTGCTTTCCTAGTGCCGACTATGACTCATGCTGTCCAGCGGTCCCGAAGTGCTACTTCCGTGCTGCACACTACCTCGACTACCCTTCCTGGCTTTGCTATGCTTCCCACTCTCTCTTAGTTGCGTGAGATGATGTCTGCTGACTACCGAAGTCATACCGAAAGCCGCTTAGGCTGTGAGTGTGTTATGCAAAGCTCTCCTACCTAGCACCAACATACTCTGTGTGAATTTTTGGAGGTAAAGATTGAGATGCGTTGCCTTAGATTATTTTTCAATACATAATTGGAAACATGTCTACACACTTAGTGCAGAGAGTTCGAGCTACTTATGGTCGCAGAATCATATTGTTAATATATTGGTTCAAAATGGCTTTAACTTATAGAGGCGGACTGAACTGTGATCGCTTCAGTGCATGTCTTTTTTGGCAGCTGTAATTAGATTTTGTTTGAGGTTTCATTTATTTATTAAATTCAAAGTTAGAAAGCTTTGCGTCTCCAAACACTTGAATTCATTTGCTTTCCTTTGTTCAGATATGCCAAGCGATGCCAAGAATCAGCATATCAACATGAAAACCTTTCTCACCCGAAGCTGCAAAGTATTTGATAGCAACCCTCGCTTTCGGATAAAGACTGCGAATGGTTCATTTCCCGTCCCTCTGGAAATTATTTTCTCCAAAAAGGGATGAAGGTTAATGCATCACTGCTTATGAACATAAAGGACAGGTCGCCAGTGATAGTCTGCCTTTGCCAGTACAGTTATGGCCATCATTCAACTGTCGCAGCCAAATTTTTTATTAAATGGCAAGGTAAAAAGACATAGTGGACAAATGCAGCCTTTTAACCTGGGTCTTTTTCACATATTGCGTAGTGGCTTTGACTCGATCACTTGAGGCAACTAGCTTGGGTTATGTAAGCAAATATCTCAAGATTTCGTTCTTTATCTTTTTGGAAGGCATATTAGTTACAACTAGTACAGATTTAACCTGAAATGATAAAGATGTCTTTATATTTAGCTACTGCATATATATATATATATATATATATATATACTTTTCTGGTGTATGAACCCATGAATGAAGATTATGCGTCATATATTTTTATTGGCGTGCAATGGTTAAATAGTGCTAGGCTGATTAATAAATTGCGCATTAAAAGTGCGGTAAACTTCTTATTGCGTTCACAATATAGAAATGTAAGCTACATTGTTGTATTTCCCTACCTAAGGTTTATCTGTTTAACAATATTGCCTTCAACTTGCGAAATCACTTAATGTAAGCTGTTTTTATTAGCTAGTGTGCTAAGTTTACAACTTCTCAAATCATCAAAGGCAGGTGAACCAGGAAAACCATTTGTGATTCATCAATAACAAATTCTAACGCTGAAGCTCGGTTCTGCTAGCATATCTCCTGTTGAATCTGCACGAAATCTAGCTGTCGTGTTCCAAAGTGATCTTTCTGTAAACAACCACGTCAGCTCCTCATTAATTTTCGCCTCCTTTCAGCTACGTACCAGTGCTAAAATTTTCCGTTATCTAGACAGGTATACGACATCTCAATTCGTCCATACATTTGTGACATTCTGTATTTACTTCTGTATTTCGCCACTTACTAGCTTTCCGGCCTCTGCAATCTGGCACTTACAGATGGTGAAAAACTGTGCAGCTTGACTTGTCTGTCCATTAGTCGCAGTTGCCATTTCACACTACTTCTCGCCGACCTGCACTGGCTCCCAGCCAAGCAACCATTGACTTCAAGGTTTTGTCACTCACTTTAAGGTCGCTTCATTCTTCGGCTCAAGCCTACCAGTTAGATTCACTGCCCCACCAGGCTAAGCATCATACCACAGGCTTTTCGGAATCCAACTGTTTACCTATATCTCGTACGCCTCTCAAATCCTGTGAAGATCGTGCCTGTAGTTTGTAAGCTCCCGAAGCCTGGAACTTACGTTCGACCGGCGTCACGACATCTCCTGACTATTCCACATTTAAAATAAATTGAAAACACATCTGTGTTTCACAGCATTTAGTGGGTCCCTGTGATTCGTCTTACACATGCTTGTGTGTTTTAACACTGTGCATGCTGCTACTAGCCATACTTGCTTGTTTACCCTGTACATGTTACTCCTAACCATGTATTCTTGTTGCTTATTGAGCAAGCTACCACTATTTATTCGATCGTGCTTCCTTTTCAGAAAATATAAAGCACCTAGAAAGTGATTGAGTTCTCCTCGGGCATTATATCAAATGTATCTTTATTATTTATACTATTATTACAATAGAAACAGGCAAGAGACTTTAAGTAGCAGCAGACATGTGTATTTTAGCAGAAGGCTATACATGCAACATCTAAACATGGATATGTGTTGACGCGATCAGATGAACGGGCGGATGAATATAGTGCCTATCATAAAAATACAAGAACATTGCCACTTTGCCACTGAACTGGTCGGCTATACTCGGCTCCTGATTCACGCATGCATGCTTTATTTGCAATGAAAGATACGGTTTTTCTTCACTGACCTAATCCGGGCAGAGCCCGTGCACTCAGATCCACTCAGAACAAGCAATCTACTACCCGGGACAGCTTTCGTGCATTTGGTTGTCGCCCTGCGGTTCATAGACTAAGTAACTCTCTTCTATGAGATCTAGCACGACGAACACTATCGTTTCAACCTTCAGACTCCGGCTTTTCTTTCAAGTCTTCCGAAACAGCCACTTCAAGCTATTTAATTATCCTTGACTTTCATCACACGGATGCTTTCTATTCGACGCGTCTCGCCGCCTCTTGGCTGTAGGAGGCAGAGTTTGTAGGCTCCTATATCAGGCTTACAGTGCCGTTTGGGTTTTTCAGGCTGTGCAGCTAAATAAACGGCATACTAGCATTCTACTCTGCTTTGGCTTTACTTGACTTCGGAATGCGAAAAGCTGGAAATTCATAGATGCGTCGCAGCAACCAATTTCTTGCACGCTCGCTGCAATCATTCAGTTTGTATCTCTATATATCTATTATATATATATATATATATATATATATATATATATATATATATATATATATATATATATTTATATATATATTTATATATATATAATAAGCAGTATTGCCCGGTCTTTCCTGACCGCTGGCTACCGGTCGGCAGTGGTGAAGACTCTTCGTGGTCGGGGCTCTCGGCAGCTGGTGGCGAGACGATGAAGCTTGCTTGGCCGAAATCGGCATCCCACGCTCGGAGAGGACGGCTTTGACGCGGCACTGCGTCTCTGACGCTATTACCTGCTCGGAAGCCGTGTGGTCCCTGTTCCTGAGCCGGGAGGCCCGGTTAGCACGCTCGATCCCGGCAGGACAGGGCACCGCCAGCTACTGTATAGATGCTAGTTAAAAATATGTTTCTCAATAAATGGATATATATATATATCCTGATATTGCATTACAGCGAAATAAGTATAATCAACAGTAATGTCCCAAGAAATTGAACCAATCTTGAAAATTGTAGTAAAGCACCATATCTGGTAGTAACTCCCACTTATTGCCTGTGGCTTTGTGAAGCCACACATTACATTGCATAGCATTAGACACCAACTCTAAATTATATAGTGTATTTTATTGCATGTTGCTGATATCGAACTTGTATGACTCATTTTTAAGTCTATTTATCCCTCCCGTCTCCAGCTTACCGCTCGGAACGGCTTCCCAAAATAATTCCTACCTCCAGCTCAGCAGGCTTCAGTTCCTTAGCTGCACCAAAACCAACTTCAAATCATTTGAAAGTGCAGTCTACCTTATAAGCACGGAAATAACTAAACGTTTTAAAGCACTGATGTCGCCATACTTTACATTATCCAAAAAATATATAATCTAGCCTGCTCCAGACAGCACTTGCTAGGTCCCGAATAGCTTTTCGTCGTGTTTTTACGCTCGCCAAGCACCATGAGTTGTATCATTTCAAATTTATGTGAACTGACAAAGATCATGCGACGAAACAACTAAGTTTGTGAGGCCCGCGGCTTGAATTAGTTGCCGTTTGATCCTCGTCAAAGATAGTGCCTCTTACGATTGTGATATACCGACACCCATCCGGGTGTCTAACTTAGTTTATTAAGGAGTTTTAGGTGCTCCTCGCTAAAATATTTGTGCGTGACAGGACGTTACTGATTGCAGGAGACTTCCATATTCATGTTGACAAAGCTAGCAACAACCACGTTCTCGGATTTCGTTAAGATCTGAAGAAATTTGGTTTGATGCAACAGGTTAATCATACCCTTCGCTTCAGTGGCCATATCCCGGATTTTGTTATCACTAAGGATGTCCGCCCGACTGACCTTGTGGTGTGACCTTGTGGTGTAATCCTCTCGTATCATTCTTGGGTCTTGTTTACTTTTCCTGCTCTTTTCTCGTACATGGCAACGTCGAGTGTGACCAGAGACTTGAATTAAAAAGCGCTGACCGTAATAAGTTCATTCTAAGATCTATAGGTGAGGCTGGTCTTGTTGAACAGCACTCAGACTCGACCGACAGCCTTCATACCATCACTGATGCAGTTAAGATGACACTTACGAATACTATTAACGAGCATGTGCCCGTACATTCTGTTCCTCCGTGGTGCAGACGCATAGAAACTCGCTTAAAATTACAAAAAATCTTCAAAAGATGCACCGTGTAAGGCGCTTGCTTGAGCCTCGTTTAAAGGAGTCTGAGTCGGATGCAGATCGAGTCAATTCAATGTATCTCCGTCAGTAACTCCACAAAGTCATAAAGACCATGTGGGTGTTACGCAGGAGAGTTTTGTATAGCCCACTCACAGCCTAAGCGGCTTTCGGTACGCATTCAAGACTTCTTACAAGAGTCTACACTCAGAAACTTATAAAAGCGAGGGCTTCATTTTTCACTCGTAGTCTGAAGTCCTGTAGGTTTTACCCAAAACAGACATATGAAACGGCAAACTATTTACTGGCCAATGCTGGTGGATCTCGTTGCCCTAATATTATGAGGAGAGATTTTCATCCTTCTTCGTTGAAAACAATGTCCACATTCGTGCCTCCAAAATAATAATAATAATAATAATGCACTTGATAAAGCACTCTAAGAGAACTCACTCTCTTTCTAGGCGCTTTAGATTTACCACAAATGAAAACGCGATTGAATAGTGAGTAATATCCTGCTAATAAACGAAGTGAATAACATGGTTAGGGGGACATGCACAGGGTCAGCGTGCAAGTGTAGTTAGTGGCAGCATGCACGGTGTCAGCACACACAAGCACATTGAGGACGAATCACAGGGATCCAGTAAATGCTGTCTTAAATAGGTGTGCTTCTAAGTTTTTTTTAATGCGATAAAGTCAGGGGATCATGTCACAAAAATAAGGAGTGAGTTCCAGGCTTTGGAAGCGTGTGAACTAAATGCACGGTCTCCAAAGAATTCGACGTTTGTACGAGGTATTGACATACTTTTGGATTCCGAAGAACAGGTGGTACGATGCTTGACCTGGTGGGGCAGTAGACTTGAGCGATAGGCTGGAGCCAACGAATGAAGTGACCTAAAATTCAGCGACAACACCTTGAAGTCGATCCATCGCTTGACTAGTGGCCAGTGCAGGTTGGCGAGAAGAAGGTGTGGCAGCTGCGCCGCTCAAGATAGACTAGCCGAGCTGCAGAGTTTTGCACTAGTTGTAAGAGCCTGATTGCACATGTTGGTAGGCCAGCAAGCCGTGAGTTACAGAAGTCAAGAAGGAATATCACAAATGCAGGGACCAACTTGAACTTGGTACCTTTATCTAAGCAAGCCCAAATTTTAGCAATGTTATATATCTAAAAGTAGGCATTTTGATTGTGGAGCGGATGCCCTCGTCGAATGAGAGGTCACTTTAGAACATGACACCTAAATTTCGAGCTGATTCAACAGGAGATAAGCTGGAAGAGCCAATGTTGGTCGTAAGCCTTTCCAATTTCGGAATCACACTGGGTTTGCAAATAACTAATAAGTTGATTCTATCATCTTTTAGTTCGATAAAATTCACTACCATCCAAGGGCAGATGTCATCAATACGTGAAGCAAAGGGAGTTGAGAGAATTCGAGGTGCTCAAAGGCTAGGAGGAATCAAAGCAAAGGTACAACTGAGTGTCATCCGCATAGAGGTAAAAGCCTAGATTGCGCTTGGCAATCACATCAGCAAGAGGGAGAGTTTAAACCGTGAAAAGAACCTGACCCAGCAGAGAGCCCTGAGGAACCCCATATTTCAGAGGTACGTCGGATGATCTTTGTCCATTCATATCAGTACTCTGGAGTCTGCCACTGAGATGGGACCTGAACAATTACAAAGCAGTACTAATGATTCTTCAAGCACTTCAAATTCTCTCAACTCACTTGCTGCATGCATTGATGACATCCGCACATGGATGGCAGCAAATTTTCTAAAACTAAACGATGATAAAACTAACTTACTAGTTATGGGCAAACCCAGTGTGATTCGGAAATTGGAAAGGCTGACTTTCAAAATTGGCTCTGCCAGCATATCTCCAGTTGAATCAGCTCAAAATCTAGGTGTCATATTCCAAAGCGACCTCTCGTTAGACGACCACATCAGCTCTACAGTCAAATCCGCCTATTTTCAGCTTCATAACATTGCTAAAATTCGGGCTTGTTTAGATAAGGATACCACGTCCAAGATGGTCCATGCATTCGTCATATCCCGTCTCGACTTCTGCAACTCACTGCTTACTGGCCTACCAGCATGTGCGATCAGGCGATTGCAGCTGGTGCAAAACTCTGCAGCTAGGCTTGTCTGTCGTGAGCGTCGCAGTTGCCACATTACTCCACTTCTCGCAGACCTGCACTGGCTACCAGTGAGGCAACGGATTGACTTCAAGGTTTTGTCGCTCACTTTTAGGTCTCTTCATTCTATGGCTCCAGCCTATCTTTCAGATATACTACCCCATCAGGCCAAGCATCGTACCACTCGCTTTTCGGAATTCAACAGTCTGGAAATACCTCGTACAAATCTTAAATCCTTTGGAGACCGTGCATTTAGCTCGTATGCTCCCAAAGCCTGGAACTCCCTCCCGACCTGCGTCAGAACATCCTCTGACCTGACCACATTTAAAAGGAACTTAAAAACACACCTATTTAGGACAGCATTTAGTGGGTCCCTGTGATTCGTCCTTGATGTGCTTATGCGTGCTGACACTGTGCATGCTGCCACTAACCACATTTGCATGCTGACCCTGTGCATGTCACCCCTAACCATATTATTCATTTTGTTTGTTTTTCAAGCATGATTTTACTTACTATTCTATTGCATATCACTTTGCAGCAAATGTAAAGCGCCTAGAAAGAGATTAAGTTCTCTGAGGGCGCTTTATCAAGTGCAATATTATTATTATTATAATGATGCCCAGGCGAGATGAGAGGTGCTCTACCAGATCACTTCTCAATAAAGTGCTATTGACCAGAAGAACTTCAGCAACTTTTTCCGAGTCTACATTTTACCGCTTCCTTTAAAGACACTCGAACGAGTAGCGGCAGGCCAGGTGAACTGATACTTTGGAACGTCAAGCATTGCGATTAAGCTCTAGCCTTGTTGTAGAGACTCCAGCACGTCGAATTCTCTTGACACCCTTAATGCATCCTCAGCCAATACTTCGGGGTCAGAAGCCATTTCTCGCCATGCCCCAGCATGGTTAGGCCATACCGCGGCTCGTCATGCCGCTGAGCTAGCTAGGCTACGACGAGCGGCCGTGAGGTTAGACCTCTTTACAATACCGCATGGGTCCACAACAACAGGGAAACTAAACAAGTCTAAAAGTTGAATCCTGAACAAGGTAAACTATAGGGTCACGAGACGACGAAGCAACCGCTAGCAAACGTTTTAGTTGGTCAGTCTATGCATTTGTGACATGCCGTCTTGACTTCTGTAAATCACTGCTTGCTGATCTGTTGGCTCGTGCAACCAGGCGCTTACAGCTGGTGAAAAACTCTTCACCTGGGATTGTCTTTCGTGAGAGTTGAAGCTGCCATATCACATCACTTCTGACCGACCTGCAGTGGCAACTAGTCTGGCAACACATTGACTTCAAGGTTCTGTCGCTCTCTTTAGCTCCCTTCATTCTTTGGTTCCAGCTTACATATCAGATCATCTGCCTCACTAGGCTAAGCATCGTACCAAGGATTTTCGGAATCTAACTGCTTACCTATACCTCGTACAAACCTCAAAGACTTTGGAGACAGTACCTTTAGCTCGTATGCTCCCAAACCCTGGAACTCACATCCTCGTTGCTTCAACGGATCTCCAGGCCTGACTACATTTAAAAGTAAATCTAAAGCGCACCTATTTAGCACAGTATTTATTGGGTCCTGTGATTCAACCTTGTATGTGCTTATGTGTGTCAGCACAGTGAGTGCTGCCAGTAACCACATATGACTGCTGACCCTGAGCATATCACCCCCTAAACATGTTATAATTTTTGGTTTATAAAGCATTCTACCACTAGCTATTCGATTGTGTTTCCTTTGCAGTAATTTTAAAGTGCCTAGAAAGAAATTGGTTCCTCTGAGTGCGCTTTATCAAGTGTTTTTATTATTATTTTTAATATTATTGTTGATATTATTGTTGATATTATTGTTGATATTATTAGACTGAAACAGCTGTCATTTTTCACATTTCATCTGGCCAATCTACGACAGGTAATGAGGGCAATAATATTCACAGCATTCGTTCTTGTGTTTATCGCTCTATCTGAACTAAGTACCCATCGTTGCACTACAACTTTCTGCCAGGCAGCCGCTCACCAATTCCGTCTGATCTTCACCGGCTTCCTACGGTGTCTTGAATCGACTCACGGATCCACTACTTGGCTTACCATCACACTTTATTCGCTCACTCCGTCTTACCTGTCCCGCTTACCTGTCCAGCTTACCTATGCATCCCCTTTGCTTCTGCGGTGCATAAAAACCATCAATCGGTCGGCTACCAGGCGAACTGCCAGTGCTCGAACTAAATAAAACTCTCTAGTGATCGAGCCTTCGCTTCGTATACGCCGAAATACTGGAGCCTAATACTCTCAGCCTTTGTCGCTATATGCAATTACTTCGATGTAATCGGTCTAGAATGAGGAAATTTCATCGAGAGCAGACCTGTATTCGGGTGGAATCCACTGCTAAATCCACTGCATTCGGAAGGTGAACCAGCTGTTTAATGCTCTCCGAATGGTGCGGACACCGAGGCGACTCCCAGTCAAACAAAGTATTGTGAAAGAACCAAAGATCTGGCTAGCGGTTAAGGTGCTCGCCCCGACCAAGTTCTGACTGAGGTCGTGGGCTCGAGCCCCGAGGCATATGTGAAGCGCCTGAATAGAGATTAAGTTCTCTTGGGGCGCTATATAAATGAATTTTATTTATTTTTTTTCTTTTACTAGCGGCACTGTGGCTTTCAAGAGTGTTTCCATTCCCGGCAATCTGAAAGCAGTAAAGTTGCTATTACTGTCCATATCAGGACAGTAGTACCTTGCTTTGATGGTCAAGTCTAGCTTTACATTTACAGGACAAGTACGGGCAGTTTGCAGAAACGATGCTTGGTAATTGCTCTCAATTCCTTGACTTTCTAAGAGCCAGCAGGACTAACTATCTTTCGAGCGGACCATCGGTTTCCGGATAAATACGCCACTAGCTCCTCAGTTTTTCCAAGACCTTCTTGTTTTTGTCAAAGTGGCCAACAAAGATTCAATAACGAAGTGGTGGGGTACAAGATTGCTAAAAGAGTAAATATTGACTAAATCAAAAATCCCACTGCCATCGTAAATAACAGGCTGAAATTATTTTATTTAGGTAGATTTATTTAAATTAACACAGGTAAATCCGAATAATTAATTGTAAGCTTAATGATTCCGAAGTCGTGCACAGAGGTCACTGCGAAATCTGGCTATGCACTGCCCTTTAAACTTGGCAATCGGTAGCAACACTAATCCCTACATAAACAGCCATTCTTCTATTGAGCCGTTCGTTTACATCAATCGGGACGCGAGCATTTGCACACTAGTCATTCCAAAGCGTTTTATTTGGGCTTTTGCCGTTCTTTCATTGTGGAAGAACTCCTGAGAATTTTTTAATTACTTACATTGGCACTAAATGTAGTGATAACTTTTAGGACAGCTTCCTGCGAAACTAGCTTACCGTGTTGCCCGATGCTGCAACGTTTAGATTTCACAAGACCTCACTTTCCTTCGGATAGTAAGTTATTTGTATCTTGTTTATTTGGCATCCCGTTATCATTGTGAAATATAGATTAGTATTGAATGATTCCTTTATATGGACACTAGCGCTCTTACTTTCTTTTGTCATTAAAGGACACGTATGAGCAGCACTCTAGCTTTTGTTTGTCAAAACATCTTCCTTTTAAGCAATCGTAGGGATTGCTTCGCGATATTCACAACATCCTGGCTGATACTTTCAATGCGCTTTTGACCGGTAACTACGTCACTTCCATGTCAGGCTTCAGTCTTCTTCACCGTGGTGGCTTCACTTTGTTTACCTGCTGGAACTTTGGCAGTAATCTGGTACTTGTACAAGCCGTCAGCGTTTTTTAAGCTACAAACAGAATGCACACAATCGCCGGGAATGCAAAGACAGTTGAACGTAGGCCTTGACGAAGCGCCTGATCTGTCTTATAAGAACGCCTATTTAAGTAGTGCAGTTAAAACTACGAACGAGCCATTGCAACAGCAGGCTTTCATTAGCGAACAAAATTCTCTCAATCAGCCACTGGTCTTACCTACACAAGTCCGGAAATCAAAGATTTCATCCGGTGCTGTTTTATTATCTGGCATGAATAAGCTTACTACGCACAATGAGGAGCATTTTGGGTCCCCGTCGACTACATGAAATAGTAAACCAACATTACATCTAGTCTACATTGAAGTGACCATTTCGAGAATGAATATTTTTACTTCTGTCTCGCGATTCCTGTAAATTGTTTCCCGATTGCATTTGCCTAATTGCGGCTGTCTTGAATACTCAGCCTTTGTTAAAGCTGTGCACTAGTCCCATTGTAATTTTATCTTCTGAAATGCAGACAGCCTATTGCTTAGGCTTTTATATACGAGTTACTGCCTTACGCAAAATGCTATATTTGCAGCAAACGCATCAGCTCATTTCCAGCAAAGGCGTTGGCTCAACTCCTGTTGACTCAAATCCAGACCATACTTATGCCAGCGCAAAGGCATCTGAAACGTTTGAAGCGACATTGGCAGCATCATCGTGGACAGCTCAATCTCGCAAGGAGCGGAAAATAGTGGCATCCAAGCTTAAGTTTTGGTTAGCGATGTTTTTTCTATTTTTTCCATGATATCATAAAAGCCAATCTTGAAAAAAATAGTTTTTGTCTCAATAATAGTAGTAAAAAAGCAAGCTTTGAGATATTGCGAAGTGTAGTAACTATATCCACGCAACAAATCCACAGGTCTATGCCTTTAAGGGCTTCTATTAGTTCGTATTGGCTATATACTATTTCAAAAATTGATCACTTCTCAGGTTTTATTGCTGAGACTAGTCCGTTGATGTCGGTAGAGCAGCTTTGAGACCTTCGGCGACAGTAGCTCTTGTGCTGCAGGACTTCTTCTTGACTCATTGCCATTATATGTATGCCACTACATCTTCTCTCCAGTCTCCTCAGTCGGCTCTGCTTATACGTCGCATCAAATCGTTCTTTGCTGATATTTTACGCTACTTTCAGTCCCTCTACCTCCTTTTCTATTCAACTATATTCCTAATAACACTACGGCTTGGCTCCTTCGTACCTAGCTGAACTGCTGCATCAGTTTCAGCCTGTTCGCGCCCTCAGGTCCTGTGTGGACGATAAATTAGCTGTCCCATTCCTCCGCTTACAGACCATTGGCGACAGAAGCTTTAGCTCTGCAGGTCCTAGACTGTGGAACTCGCTTCCGCAATTCTTACGCAACGACAACTACTCTCCTACCGCCGACTATGGCACATCTTTTTCAGCGGTCCTGAGCTGCTACTTATATGCTACTCACTACTTCAAGTGCTCTCCTGACTCTGCTATGCTTCCCACTTTCTCTTTGTTGCGTGAGACGAAGTCTGTTGGCTACCAAATGCGTACCTAAAGCCGCTTAGGCTGAGTGTGCTTTAAAAAAACTCTCCTGCGTAACACCCACATGGTCTTTATGACTTTGTGGAGTTACAGACGGAGATAGATAACACTAATAGTTACAATAACGTTAATAATAAAGTTACATTTTTGTAGCAGCCTCCGAGAGCTCAATCTCTTCGTAGACACTTTATATACACTGTAAATGAAGCATGATGTGCGGTGGTAGTGGTTCATGGTAACGCCTACAATCTCTCAACAAGCGCAATATGGTTAGAGGTAAAACGAACTCTGTTAGACTCTAAAATACGGTTACCGGTAACATGTACAGTTTCAGTGCGCATGAGAGCCTCACCGGTTTGAGATTTGCTGACATTCCAGTTTGGTGAGGCAGCTTGCAGAGTAACAATGGCGGCTCGTGCTCTTCGAAATTTAGGCTTATTGAGAAATATGTAATGTTCGACCCATTCCTTTATTAGAGTAGACCTAAAGTGGTCATCCAGATTGAGACCCCCAGATGCACAACTTGCTGCGAGCAAAATAATTTGACTTCAGATTTTCCAAAGTAAGCATATTAGACATGTGTCTTAAGCGAAACTAGCGAGCTGCTGCATGTCTATTTTTCTTAATTGAGCAGAAGAAAAAATTATTTAGAGACCCACTCTCCACGTTAGCTGCGCATCATTAAGGCTTTAAAGCTTAAGACTGCTGATTTGAGACGTTCCTGCGACGCGTATTCCATTTTCGTTCTGAGTAAATTTATATTACATGAAATATTTTTAAGGATATGAATACCTGGCGTAATATTGATGAACTTTGAAAGACGTTGATTTTCGTGATGGTTATTAGTAAACAAGACTTTTTTTAAAGCTAATGTGAATTGTAAACATTTGAAAAGGGACCCAGCAGAATAATTCTTGGCTTCATTTTAATGCAATTCATAAGCGTGTCTGTGGGTAACCCAGAACACTTTTCAGTAACTAAGAGTAAAGAATGCAGTTGCTCAAAAGAATATTGTGGAAAAGGCAGCTCAGCACAGTTGGAATATTTGGTGGAGCTAACGGGTAGGCCATTGGATGTCATTGGTGAGCTGTGAAGGCACACTTGGTAAGGCGGTGACTTTCAAGACCTCGGTCCCGAAGTCATTGGTTCGAATCTTGCGGTGGGCAATCCTTCGTGGCGAATGCAAGCGGTAGTGATAGCCGTAAAGGCTCTCTTCTGTCGCTATACGAAAAAGGCTGGTAAATTATCTAGTATTTCCTTATTACATGAGAATGCCAAAGCATTTGATGGCGAGATCGTAAACTCTGCTTGCTTTAATTCAGAGTCAAAACCATAGTTCCGCCAAGCATTTAGTGGAAATAGAAGCTGTTTCACACTTCGATTATTTATGGCTGCCATCTGGGCTGGGCAAGCAGTGACCATAGCCTATGAACGCGGAAGCCAAATCTCCAGTAATTAAAGGAGTAAATCTAGCATACTTTTCGTTATTAGTTGAAATCAAAACCGCACTTGTCCGAGGCTTTTTGCGGAAATTGCAGCCGTATTGCTGACCAATTATTGTGAGGCTGCTGCCTGAGCCGGGGCAATGGCGATCATAGCACGAAAATACCCAGACGCAATTGCGTGAAACGTGATAAGCTGGAAATACTCTCCTTTATAATGTGAAATCAAAACAGCGGTTCCGCGAAGCTTTTTAAGAAAATAGCATCGACGTTCAAATGTGTAAAGATGCTTTCATGCCCAGACTATAGGAGACCGCAGCTCGAAATACGTGAGCTAAGTTGCACTATATTTAGTGAGTAAAAGCGTAACACCATTATTTGGAATTTGGATTTGAAAATGCAACTTTCTGGTGATTCTTTTAGAACTGGCAGCTGTACTACAGCTGATTGTAGTGCGCTGCAGAGAATTGTAGTGTGTCACAGCATATCGTTTTTATTCATGAGACCACTGGTGCTTGCTTTAAGCTGCAAACGATTGATTCGGAAGTCCCCTGCCATGTGTCAGCCATAATCTAGTGGCTTTTGATTTTTCAAGTTACTATGATGCTGCTGTTAGCATTGCTTCAGGAACATCGAGTAGATTATTATAATTATCTAACTATATTTTTAAGTTAAAATTATATTATATAGTTACATAATATATTATATGATCCCCTTTATTGTTGGCGAATTTCAAGCTTCAGGTCTTTGCACACGTTGCGTCGCTACCTGAACGAGTGGGGACTGAATGGTCAGACGAGCATATCTAGATATTTATTGAAGTCCCTGCGTGCGTCTGTTTGGAAAATTGTGATAGCCGATTTGGGTGTATTTCATATCGGTTTTCTAGTAGCAGATAATGACCTGAAGATCGCTGACTGCTCAATAACTTGCAGATACAGCTGGACCGTGGGTCAGACTACTTTGACAAGAACGGGCTGAATATTACTGTTGACACTTCTACAGCACAAGCGACTATTAGCTGAGCGTGTCGCCAATCGTAAGCATATGGCTGAGTAGACAGAGACACCTTAACTTGACTAGCTGCACTGGCTACGAATAAAGAAATGCATCAGGTTTTTTCGCTCACTTTTAGGTCCCTTCATTCTTTGGCTCCAGCCTATCTATCAGATATACTGCTCCCATAGGCTAAGCATCGTACTACCATATTTCGGAATCTAACTGTATACCAATACCTCGTACAAATCTCAAATCCTTTGGAGACCGTGCATTTAGTTCGTATGCTCCCAAAGTCTGGAACTTCCTCCCGACCTGCATCAGAACATCCCCTGACCTGACCACATTTAAAAGGAACTTAAAAACACACCTATTTATGATAGCATTTAGTGGGTCCCTTCGATCCGTCCCTTATGTGCTTATGCGGGCTGACACTGTGCCTGCTGCCATTATTCACATTATTTGCATGCTGACTCTCTGCATGTTACCCCTAACCATGTTTATTCTTGTTGTTTATCGAATATGCTTCCACTAACCATCCGATCGTGTATCCTTTGCAGCAAATGTTAAGCACCTAGAAATAGATGGAGTTGTCTGGGGCGCTTTAGTAAGTAAGTTGTTATTATTATTATTAATTCTCTTGTGGTGCATTATCCCCACACACAGAAAAAACAGGAATAACTAAATAAAGTTGTCCGTAATTTGCACTTATCCAAGAACCGTGCAGTTTTGCTATGATCAAGACTCCAATAACCGAATCTTCTTGAAAAAAATGATGTAACAATTACTTTACTGCGTGAGCGCCACCAGCACGTTAAGCCTTTCTTCAGAAATAAAAGAAATCTGGTATTCTTTTCAGATATTTGGCAGAATTTCTTTACTAAAAACTCGTGAACCACGAGAATAGAGACTATTCGAAGAATCTTCTAAACTGGGTCTTAAGGCTTTGCTTTAGCACAATGGAAACAGTCTTCCATATACTCCAACAGCGTATGCTGTCTACATGGAAGATAAATACAATAAATTCAAGCACCTACCGAATTCCATTGAGTATAACAGCTACAGATGGCACCTCTGTGTTGATTCGAAGATAGTTTCCCTTTCAACTACGACTACCGCTGGGATATACAAAATATACACACGCAAAACAAGCATATCTTATGTGATGTGGATAGCCGAGCAAAGGAATTGCTCTACTTTGCTGAAGGAATGGACTCGCTGGCATAATGTAGTTAGAGAGAACGCCATCCACCAGCGTCCAGCTCTGGTCGAGGGTCGCCAAATCCTGCTATCATCCCTTCACACTAAACAGGGTTTGACGAATAAGTTTGTGAAAGCCACAGACCGGTCTTAGCCAGCTGTATAAAAATCTAGCTGATTAAACAGCCTCTTTTTTATAGCGACAGAAAAGCCTTTACGGCTATCACCACCACTTGCAGTGGCGATAAAGGGTCGCCCACCGCAGGAATCGAACCCATGACCTCGGAACCGAGGTCGTGAAAGCAACCGCCTTACCTGGTGTGCCATCACGGCTCACCACATATATGTATCTGAAAGATCCCTTGATTCAGCGATGCAAATATTAAAGAGTAATTTTTGTGAGTCCTCTGATTCGAGAGCTAAATTTAAGTTTCAACAACATGCAGCAGGATATTGTGAAACAAGCGTAGAATGCTTTTTGGCTAGTGTCTACAAAATTTATTCTGAAATTCTGTGCAGAAAACTGCACATAAATAGTAGGAGACTGATGGTGCTGATTGATTCAGTATCAGAAAAGCGGCTGCAATATGTCTCTAAAGATCCACTTCCTTAAGTCCTATTTGGATTTCTTCCCAGACAGCTGTGGCATGGTTGGCTATTAACATGGTTTGACGTCTTCGTAAGGATATCGCAACAGCGGAACTAAGATACAAGGGAAAATGGACCACTACAATGCAGGCTGACTACTTCTAGACACTACCTAGATATGCTACCGAACAGCTATACAAGATACAGGCGAAGAAAGCTAAGCATACTACTGAGAATAATTATAATCATACATTTGTATGGCACCTTCAAAGAACTCAATCTCTTTCTAGCCACTTTGCATTTGCTGTAAAGGATGCAGGATTGAACTATTAGTAGTAGCATGCTCAATAAACGAGCATAGCATGGTTTGATGTGTGACCTGCAGAGCGTCAGCATGCAAATATGGTAAGTGGCAATATTCATAGTGTCAGCACAAATAAGCTTACTAAACATGAATATTAATAATAATTACACATTTGATAAGGCACCTTCAGACATCTCGATTTCTTTCTTGGGGCTTTACATTTGTTGCAAAGGTAGTATGATTGAATGGTTAGTAGTACCGTGCTCAATAAGCAACAAGAATAACATGGTTAGGGGTGACATGCACTGCGTCAGCATGCAATTGTGGTAAGTAGCAGCATGCACAGTGTCAGCACCCGTAAGCACAAAAAAAAAGAATCACAAGGACCCACTAAATGCTGTCATTAGTAGGTACGGTTTTAATTGCTTTTTAAATGTGGTCAAGTCAGGGTATGTCATGACGAATGTCGGGAGTAAGTTCCAAGCTTTGGGAGAATGCGAACTACAGGCATGGTCTCCAAAGAATTTGAGGGTTGTACGAGGTATAGGTAAACAGTTAGACTCCAAAAAGCGGGTGGTACGGCGCTTAGCGTAGTGGGGCAGTACATCTGAGTAGGCTGAAGCCAAAGAATAAATGGATCCAACAGTGAGTGACAGAATCTTGAAGTCGATCCGTTGCTTGCTGTGGTAGCCAATGCAGGTCGGGAGAAGTGGTGGATAAGGGAACTGCACCGCTCACGACAGACGAGCCTAGCTGCAGAGTTGTACACCAGCTGTAAGCACCTGAGTTTACAGGCCGGTAGACCAGCAAGCAGTGTGTTACAAAAGTCCAAACGAGATGTCACAAATCCATGGGCCAATTTAGATGTGGTATCCCAGTCTAAGCAAGCGCGAATTTTACCAATATAATTTAGCTGTAAGTACGCAGACTTGACTGTTGAGCTGATGTGTTATGTAAGTTCACTTTGAAGCACATGGATTTCGTGCAGATTCAACAGGAGATATGCTGACAGAACCCATTTTGAGCATTAGCTTTTTCAATTTCTGATTCACACTTGTTTTCTTGTAAATATTAAGTTGGTTTTGCCATCATTCAATTTAAGAAAATTTGCTTCCATCAATGTAGGGATGTCATCAATAAATGCAGCAAGGAAGTTGAAAGAACTCGACGGGGTCAAGGGCCGGGAGGGATCAAAGCAAAGGTACAACAGAGTGTCATCCGCATAGAAGTGAAAGCCTAGATTGTGCTTGGCAAACACATCGGCAAGCAAAAAAGTATTAACCGTGAAAAGAACAGGAACCAATCACGGAGCTCCTTTTTCAGAGGTTCATCGGATGATCTTCGTACATTCACATCATTAATCTTGAATCGCCCACTGAGATGCTGTCATTTCAGGGGTGTCACGACGCATTTCGGATGTGAGCTCCAGGCTTTTAGATGCACACGATCTAAATGCATGGTTTCCAAAGGATTTGAGGTTCTTACGAGGTATAGGTAAACGCTGAGATATTAAAAAAGAGTTTTACAGTGCTTATTCTGTTAGGAGAGTAGATCTGATGAGTTGCTAGACTGAGAGCTACTTCAGGTCGGCGAGGAGAAATGTGCTGTGGCAACTGCGACACTCGCGACAGTCAAGCAGAGTTTTGCTCCAACTTTAACCGTAAGCCTATTACTACTGGCATGCATTTCGTTATGTAAACATTATTTTAGTGCAGATGATAAAAATGGAACTCAATTTTGCAATAAGAATGTCGTGTTTATGTTAAGAACATTCAAATTGATAATAAATGACTACCCGTATATCAATTAAATGACTTTGCAAAAATATGTTAGCTAGTGTAAGAGATGAGACTGAAAAATCAACTGTCTGGAAAGCCAAATTCAGAATAAACAGCCTGTAAATACTTATTATTATCCTTCGCTTACTACTCGTTACAAGCTAACCTAACTTTTCAATTCAGTTAGACTATCAAAACATATAAAAAATCATTACCGAGGCTGAGACAATGGATGTTGCAGGGAGAGAACGCTAATTTTTTAAAATTTTGGCATAACGATTGACAAAGCTACTCGCGGCTGGTGAAATATTGGCAGTGTGGGTTTGCTTGACGTCTTGATATCACTGAATCCTGTTACCGGATCAAAATGTTTTCCCTGCCATTGTGCACTTGTTTACTTGTTGTCGTGGTGAATTTTCCGACAATTTACGGACGTAAGTTTTGTACACGCACGAATGCCATTGCAGTTTCAGAGGGCTAAACAATCTATATTCATCGGTGTTTTACTGAGCAGGAGAAGTAACTTTCAACTACTAGAGTTTGTTTCTTTTAGATAAATGCTTTATAAATTACACGTCACGATCTTCAAACCCGGGATGCTATCCTCAATCATATAAATTAAACAGCTCAATCGAAAACGTATCGTCTGTAATCAAACTTCCAGATACAGTATGCTTTGGCTTTATCAATGGGCTGTCTCTCTCTCTCTTTCTCTCTCTCTCTCTCTCTCTCTCTCTCTCTCTCTCTCTCCCTATTTGCATTCGCTTTTATGATTGATATGCTGTGGATCGTTCTTACATTCTGTTATTGCAATCCGTTTTTGACATAAAATTATTGAAACTTTTTATTAGGTGTCATGGATCTAATGAGCGACGGCTTGACATATTTATATATAATTCTGATTGTTGTTTGTTATTATTATATATTCTTATTGTTATTCGACCGTTGCACGCACAAATTATGTGCCTTTGGATATCTAAACGCTTATCGCATCGAGCTGCAAGGTCACCACACCGGCTGCTGCCTTAGCTACGCCGGCAACTACTAACCTGCTCTGTATTTATTTTAGGTCACTTCATTCTCTGGCTCCAGCCTATCTCTCAGATCTACTGCCCCACCAGGCCAAGCGTCGTACCACTCGCTTTTCGGAATCCAACTGTTTACAGCTACCGCGTCTAAACCTCAAATCCATTGGAGACCGTGCATTTAGTTGTTATGCTCCTAATGCCTGGAACTCACTTCCTACTTTTGTCAAAACATCCCCTGACGTGGCCAAATTTAAACAGAACTTAAAAACACACCTATTGATGGGCAGCATTTGGTAGGTCTGTGATTCTTCTTTCATGTGTTTATGCGTGCTGACACTGTGCATGCTGCCAGTAACCCCACTTTCATGCTGACCCTGTGAATGTTACCTCTAACCATGTTATCCATGTTGTTTATCAAGCATGATATTACTCACCATTCAATCGCGTTTCCTTTTGCAGCAAATGGAAAGCGTCTAGAAAGAGATTGAGTTCTCTGAGGGTCATTTATCAAGTGCATCATTATTGTTACTATTATTATTACTGATGGTGATTTATCTTCTTATCGAGGCTTCAATGAGCTAAACGTGAGGAGCTTAGAAAGAGATTTCGTTTTTTGAGTATACTATATAAATCTACCAACACTACTATTACTAGGAAAGTTTTAAAATATAACTCTATAAGGTTAATTATGTTAGACTACTAGTTTGAAAGATTCTAGATTTCTCCAATTACTTTCCGTTAAATTGAGATTGCTTCGTAATCTAACCATCGGATTTAATGCGCCAAACTATCCTAAACTCGTTTCAAGCACCATTATTCACCTGCCGTAAGGTAAACACGTATAAATCACAATTAAAAACAACCTTTCCTTATGTTTAGCTCTTCTGACACTAGTCGCTCAGCCGTAACTTGATCCAACGGTAAACCTTTATGAGACCGTTCGTTTGATCAGCAGTCTCTCAAAACCTTCTACTCACTACCGACTGACATCACGATATCACTGCTGCTTTGACCGTATTTACACAGACGCTGAACGTTTACCCTCCTCACTGCTTTAGCGTATAGCCATCTTCTCCTGGTTTCATTTTACGCAAAAATCGTTAGGCTGAAAACCTCAGTCTATGAACACTGAGCCAGCCGGCATTAGGATCATTTAGAGGGCATTCCTCGGGCAGAGAAAGCTCGTATTATTAGATCAGGGAGTAAGTGCTTGCTCTTCACGATCGTTGTCAAGGGTTTGAGTCCTATAGTAGTCGACTAATAAATTAAAACTACAAGCTACGGTGATAGCCGTGGAAGCTCTTCTTCTGCTTTACAAATGAGGCTGTTTAATCAGGTAACCATGTCATTTCATGAGGCTTGAGAGCCTGCCCTGGTATTTTTGCTTGTCGCATCAACAGGCTGTATGCCGAAGCAGCCGATCAATATCGACGGCCTCAAAACCACATGAGCGGCCCGCACTCGCTCGTCGCTGTAATGTAATGTAATGTATTTCCGTCTGCAGCTCCACAAAGCTACTTAGAGTAGGTGTTATACAGGAAAGTTTTGCATAGCCCACAGGTCGTTTTTAAT
The DNA here is from genome assembly GCA_009760855.2 of Cristatella mucedo. Classification (NCBI taxonomy): domain Eukaryota; kingdom Metazoa; phylum Bryozoa; class Phylactolaemata; family Cristatellidae; genus Cristatella; species Cristatella mucedo. The sequence continues at coordinate 1,008,744 of WPIO01000066.1, read as the reverse complement.
ATGCATTTGTTAGCCAAGAGACTTAATCTCACGAGACAAGAAGAAATTGGGAAGCACAGTAGATTCACGAGAGTAGTTGAGGAAGTGATTAGCATCGAAGTGGCAACTCAGGGCTGCTAAAAAAATGAGCTATTGTCGGCAGCAGGAGCGTAGCTGTCATTACCTAAGAATAGAGGAAGCGAGTTTTACAGTCTAAGGCCTGTAGAGCTAAAGCTTCTGTCTAATTTACCTTATTAAAAATATACAACACTGATTGTCTCCTCCTCCTCATCCTCTGTTTCCGACGAATAATGCGGACCAGCTAAATGTTAGGATAGATGAATATGTACTAGTTAATTTTCAAGTGTGGTAAAGTCAGGAGACGTTGTGGGGTACATCGGTAGTGATTTCCGTGTTTTCGTAGAAAACCAACGACTAAAAACACAGTCTGCAAAGGAATAAAGGCTTATCCGAGCTAACTGGAGACGATTTGATTCCGAAAAGCGGTTGGTGCAGGATGGTGTTTAGTCTGGTGGTGGAGTAAATGTAAATTAATGTATCTCCGTCTGTAGCTCCAAAAAGTCATAAAGACCATGTGGGTGTTACGCAGGACAGCCTAAGTGGCTTTCGGCACGCATTCGGTAGCCAAAAAACTTCGTAGATCGGATGGGTAGGCTAAAGCCAAATAGTAAAGGGACCTAAAAGTGAGTGTCAAATCCTTGAAGTTGATCAGTTGCTTGCCTGGGAGTCAGTGCAGGTCGGCGACAATTGGTGTGATGTGGCACCTGCGAGGCTAGCAACAGACAAGCTCGGATGCAGAGTTGTGCACCAGCTGTAGGCGCTTGATCGCAAATGCCGGTAGACCAGCAAGCAGCGAGTTACAGTTGTCGAGACGGGGATATAAAAACTGCATGGACCAATTTAGATGTGTCCCTGTGTAAACAACCCCAAATGTTAGCCATTGTATACAGTTGAAAGTAGGCAGGCTTGAATTGGGGCCTCACTAGTTTGGCCCAGTGGTTAAGGTGCTTGCCCCGAATAAGATGTAGCTGAGTTCATGAGCATGAGCACCGTGGCATATGTGAAGTACCTGAGTAGAGGTCAAGTTATCTATCTTGGGGTGTTATGCAAATGAATTATAATTATATTTTGAAGTGTTCGTCGGATAAAGGTCACATTGGAACAGGAAACAAAGATTTCGTGCGATTAAACTCGAGATATGCTGGCAGTGTCTATTGTGAGCATTAGCCTTTCCTTTTTCTGAATCTCGCTAATTTGGCCCATAATTCGTAAGTGACTCCTATAAATATTCAATTTAAGAAAGTCGGCTGCCACTCATGGGCGGATGTCATTAATACATGCAGCATGAGAGTCGTGAATTTTCAAAGTGCTGGAGGGCTGTGGGGGATCAAAACAAAGGTACAACTGAGTGTCATCTGATTAGAATTAAAAGCTCAGAATGTGCCTGGCAATTACATCGGCAACGGGAACAGAGCTATCACCATACCTTCTGGGCTGTCACGGCCCGATATCGTGTCGACCAGCACTGCTGTTTATTCCTTCTCTATGCGGACCCGATTTCTGCTACTGAGACTTGCGAAAATTAAATTCACTTGGCTGCATAGCTCCAAGGGGCCTTCTGTGTAGTTTTCTATGTTGCAGAGGTCACAGGGCCCGGATATTGCATGCTGATGGTATGTGACGTATGCTCGCCGAGGCCTTTCAAGATTGACCGTAACCAATTTTGGAGTTAATAGATGTTTCCCTAATACTGTTAGTAGGTTTGGACATGTTATTTAAGTTGCCTCCATCCTGTCTTATTCATATTTTCAATTTCCGCAATTCAGTTTTCGATGGAGTTTAGGAGAACGTCTATACCGGGCTAGCGAACTGAGAAGAGGCATAGTAGTAATAATAATGATAATAATAATTGACTTGATAAAGCACCCTCAGAGAACTCTATCTCTTTCTAGGCGTTTTACATTTGCTGCAAAGGGAAACGCGATTAGGTGGTGAGTAATATCATGCTTGATAAACCACGTAAATACTATGGTTATGGGTGACATGCACAGGGTCAGCATGCAAATGTGGTTAGTGGCAGCATGCAAAGCCTCAGCACACATAGGCACATGAAGAACGAATGGCATGGACCCACTAAATGCTGTCCTCAATACATGTGTTTTCAGTTCTTTTTAAATGTTTTCATGTCAGGTGATGTTCTGATGCAAGTCGGGAGGGAGTTCCAGTTTTTTGGAGCATGCAAACTAAATGCACGGTCTCTAAAGAATTTGAGGTTCGTACGAGGCATTGGTAGTAACCTGTTGGATTCAGAAAAGCGTGTGGTACGATGCTTGGCCTGATGGGGCGGCAGATCTGCGAGATAGGCGGGAGCCAAAGAATGAAGTGACCTAAAAGTCAGCGACAACACCTTGAAGTCGTTCCGTCACTTGGCTAGTAGCCAGTGCAGGTCAGCAAGAAGTGGTATGATGTCACAACTGCGACGCTCGCGACAGACATGCCTAGATTCGGAGTTGTGCACTGGCTGCAATCGCCTGATTGCACTTGCCGGTAGGCCAGCAAGCAGTGACTTACAGAAGTCAGGACGAGATATCACAAATGCGTGGACCAACTTAGACGTGGTATTGTTATCTAAACAAGCCCGAGCTTTAGCAATATTATGAAGCTGAAAAAAGGCAGATTTGACTGTGGAGCTGATATGGTCGTCTAACGAGAGGTCGCTTTGGAATATGACGCCTAGATTTCGAGCTTATTCAACAGGAGATATGCTGGCAGAGTCGATTCATATATATATATATATATATATATATATATATATATATATATATATATATATATATATATATATATATATATAATTCATTTGTGTAGCGCCCCAAGAAAACTTAATCTCTCTTCAGGCACTTCACACATGCCCCGGGGCGTGAGCCCGCAACCTCAGCCAGACCATAGTCGTGGCGAGCACCTTAACCGCTGGACCAAACCAGCTCGACAATACTATTCATACGTATAGCGCCATAGTAGAACTTAATCTCTATTCAGGTGCTTCACATATGCCTCGGGGCTCGACCCCCCTCCCGACCTCAGCCTGACCTTGGTCGGGGTGAGAAACTTGACCACTGGGCCAAACCAGCGTGGCAGTGCTCGACTGAATACTATTTGGTAGCATTAACTGAATTGTGATGGCAAACGAATATTGGTTCCCATTCTGAATTCAAATTTGTGGTTTGTGGCCACAATGCGATGATTCAGTGGGAATTTTTTACCTGACTTTAATAAAAATTGTTCCACTTCGATGCTCAGTGACTCCAACCATACTCTGGCTAGTAATGTGAGCCAGCATGCTTTTCAAGCCCTACTTAGTAAGCGATGGTGATACATTAAAATCTTACCTTAACCTTAATTTAGCTCTATGAAAGAATGAATAATTAAATTAAACTGAAATACTGCTAACGCTACACTGGACTTTATTAAAATTGTGATTGTATAAACCTTTAATACAATAAGATGGTCCAGTATCACTTTACAAGCGCTTGGGTTTTGTACTAAGTATCTTTTTTATATTGGGTGGTAATAAAAACCGACTTACAAATAATGGGCGCACCCATTGTGATTCAGAAACTTGAAAAATTATTGCTCTAAAACGGCTCTGACTGCATATCTCCTGTTGAATTAGCACTAAATTTAGGTGTCCGGTTCTAAATGAACATTTCATAAGGCGACAGCGTCAGATCACAGGTTCTGTCTGTCTACGTTTAACTACTTGGCACTACTCAAACTCTGGCTTCATTTAGCAGGGATACTGCATCTAAATTAGTTAATGAATTTCTGACGTCCCATCTCAACATTTGTAACTTCTTTATGGTTGATCAGCTTGAGCCATCTACATTCTGAGGCACGTACGTTTGCTGTAAAACTTTGCAGCTAGGCTTGTCATGCGTGTCAGGGATACCAAATCGTAAAAATAATAATAATGCACTTGATAAAGCACCCTGAGAGAACTCAATTTTTTCTAGGCGCTTTACGTTTACTGCAAAGGGAAACGCTGTCAAATGGTGAGTAATGTCATGCTTGACAAGCAACATGAATAACATGGTTAGGGGTATCATGCACATGGTCAGCATGCAAGTGTGGCTAGTGGCAGCATGCACAGTGTAAGCTTGCATAAACACATGAAGGACGTATCACAGGAACCCGTGAAGTGCTTCATAAATAGGTGTGTTTTAAGTTCTTTATAAAAGTGTTCAAGTCAGTGGGTTTTCTGGGGCAGGTCGGGAATGACTTCCAGACTTTGGGAGCATACGAACTAAATGCACGGTCTCCAAAGGACTTGAGGTGTGTATGAGGTATTGGTAAACTGTTGGATTCCAAAAAGTGGATGGTACTATGCTTGGCCAGGTGGGAAAGTACTTGTCGCACATCTGTACATCTGCCTCCAGTTCAAGCTGTTCATCGACTTCAAAGTTTGGTCACATGACCCTGTGCTTGTCACCCCTAACCATATTATTCATTTTGTTTGTTTTTCAAGCATTATTTTACTTGCCATTCAATTGGATTTCACTTTGCAGCAAATGTAAAGTGCCTAGAAAGAGATCGAGTTCTCTGAGGGTGCTTCATCAAGTGCATTACTATTATTATTATTATTATTATTATTATGGCTCTAGCCTACCTATTAGATCTACTCCCCACGAGGATGGGCGCCTTACAATACGCTTTTTCTGAATCCAATGTTTCAGCTACACCTCAAACAAACGTAAAAATCTTTTGGAGACCGTGCATTTCGTCCGGTTATTCCTATAGACTGGAACTCATTTCCAACTGACGTCTGCACGGAAGCGAGAAGTGCATCTTTTATTGCAGCATTTTTGGCTTCGTATAATTCTCTAAAAAAAATATAATTCATTTTACAACTCGCATTAGCACACTATGGAGAAGCTCATTGCTAAACAGATGTTTCATTCTCTTCTTGTATATCTCATGACTTTTCCTCACCTCCCTACAGATTCAACTTCCAAGATAGGTTTCGCATAGCTCCAAGCGTGTAGTGACTTTAGTTATTTAGCTTGGGCTATAACTAGCCTCATACTCACCTAATAATAGAGCATGCAGCTCGTATTCTTTCAAAGCCTAAAATTTAGTCCGATCGATGCAACATCTGACAAATTCGAGAAATTTCTATAGTCTAGTATAGTATAGTAAATAGAAGTGGATAACGTATAGTATTGTAGAGTTTCTATAGGATTTTAAGTTAAAAATCATTTTAATTACAGCTTGCTCCTATTGATTGTCTTTGTGGTGATTATACTAATAATATCGTCTACGTTTTAGTAAAGTTGGATACCCTGAAATAACTGCGAATTATATGACAGAAATTTTTAGTTGCAGAGTGTAGCACCAACTGTGAGCTTCTGGTTACATTTGCCGGATTATCTGTCTGTAGGGAGATGCAGAACTAAAACCGATATTTAGCAGATGTATTTACCATTCAGAATGTATTGCATATGTCTGAGCAACCCAAATCCCTAATTGTGTGGCAATTTTGCTGAGATTTGGCTCTCTAGATCGCTATTCGAGAGAGGAAGTAATTACAATTACAAGATTGTAACATCAAATCTGTGTGAATCCCTTCCGCTTCCGGTTTAAATCATGCACGTCTCCATAAAATTAACATAAACCGTCTGTAAACAATCCTAAGGACGTCGTTCCAGGATTTTCTGCTTCTGTTTCATTTCTCCTGTGAGCTCCCACACAATTTTCGGCGTAATTAGTCCTTGCATATGTCAGTATGTGGTCTCTGCTAACACAACACTCTACTCGTGACCATTAAATGTCCTGTTTACCCGAACCTGATTTCACCGTAGGCTGAGTGCCGCTCGCATAGCGTCACGACCCGGCATATGCTTAAAATAGGCCAGCACGTCCCTGCCCTGTATCTGAAGCCTTGCTTTGCCTAAGGCGAACCAATGATTTCACTTCTAGCTCCATTAAGCAACAGGTGGAGCTGAAACTGTTTGCGAGCTCTGTGAAAATGGACATTGTTCATCTGTTCCTACCTTTGGTAGGCGATTGTGCATGACTTCCTCGGTGTATTTTAGCGAGGCTAAATATGAATCTTAATTGAAATACTCACACGATGCTAAACTGTTGCAGAGAATAAACAACTGGGTCTACTCGAATTCAATAAGGCCACACTCCACGCTTACTATGTTCAGGTTAGTTTGCCTGCGGTCCTTACTGTAAAGTTCAGGTCTACAAACCATGCGACTCAGATTGGACAGCCAACTACGCTGGTGCAATCTAACGAAGCGATTGGCGGATGTGACTTCAACCAACCAATCGATCATCTGAGTCACTGGTTCGTCAGTCATACAGTTATTTGCACCGCATCGCCGATCGGATTGGTGAGAATATATTATGTAACTATAATGGTTATTACGTTGAGGATCACAGACCGGTTTAATGGCCTCTTTGAATTCGTGCTAGAACCACAACCGTACCACAGCAATGATTACAGTGCACCAAGAGCTTTCTTCGAGAAAAAGACTTATTCTATACGAGTATGGGTAGCCGAAGGTGAGTGCCTGCAGAATTAAACAAAATTCTAGGGGCAGTTCCTTGAATTGCAGCTGTGTTTTGCTAACGATAGGAATGCATTTTATGACGGTAATAGTACTCACGTAAGAAGAGGTAAGTATCTCGTATCACCGTTCTTCCTGCTGACATTGTGCATGCTGCCACTATCTACGCTTACATGCTGACCCTGCGTATGTCACTCCTAACCATGCTATTCATGTTTTTTATCAAGCATGATATTAAATCCTGCGTAAACCGACGTGGTCTTTATAATAATAATAATAATAATATTGTACTTAATAAAGCACCCTCAGAAAACTTAATCTCTTTCTAGGCGCTTTACATTTGCTGCAAAGGGAAATGCAATTGAATGGTAAGTAAAATCATGCTTGAAAAACTTACAAAATGAATAAAATGGTTAGGGGTGACATGCATAGGGTCAGCATGCAAATGTGGTTAGTGGCAGCATGCACAGTGTCAGCACGCATAAACATGTGAAGGACGAATTATAGGGACCCACTAAATGCTGTCCTAAATAGGTGTGTTTTTATGTTCCTTTTAAATGTGGTCAGGTCAGGGGATGTTCTGACGCAGGTCGAGAGGGAGTTCCAGGCTTTGGGAGCATGACATTTATGACTTTGTGTAGTTACAATGGAGATACATTACGTAACGATACATTACATTCACCATTCAATCGCGTTTCCCTTTGCTGAAGATTTAAAGTGCCTAGATAGAGATTGAGTTCTGTGCGGGCGTTTATTAATAATAATGCTAATAATATACACTTGATAAAGCACCCTTAACGAACTCAACCTCTTTCTAGGTGCTCTACAGTTTCTGCAAAGGGAAACGGGATTGAATGGTGAGTAATATCATGCATGATAAACAACATGAATAACATGCTCAGGCGTGACATGCACAGGGTTAGCATGCAAATGTGGTTAGTGGCAGCATGCACAGTGTCAGCATCCATAAGCACGTATGGGACACATCAAAGGGACTCGCGAAATGCTGTCCTAAATATATGTGTTTTTAATTTTTTTTTAAACATGGTCAAGTTAGGAGATATCTTGACGCAAGTCGGGAGTGAGGTCCAGGATTTATGTGCATAAGAACTAAATGCACGGTCTGAAAAATATTCTAGGTTTGCACGAGCTATTGCTAAAGTGTTGGATTTCGAAAGGCGGATGGTACGATGCTTGGCCTGGTTGGGGTGAAGATCTGAGAGATAGACTGGAGCCAAAGTATGAATTGACCTAAAAGTGGGCTGAGAAACCTTAATAATAATAATAATAATAATAATACACTTGATAAAGCGCCCTCAGAGAACTTAATCTCTCTCCAGGCGCTTTACATTTGCTGCAAAGGCAAATGCAATTGAATGGTGAGTGATATCATGCTTGATAACCAACATGAATAACATGGTTCGGGGTGACATGCACAGGGTCAGCATGCATTTGTGGTTAGCGGCAGCATGCACAGTGCCAGCACGCATAGTCACATCAAGGACGAATCACAGTGACCCACTAAATGGTGTACTAAATAGCTGTGTTTTTAAGTTCTTTTTAAATGTGGTCAGGTCAGGGGATGTTCTGACGCAGGTCGGGAGGGAGTTCCAGGCTTTGGGAGCATACGAACTAAATTCTCGGTTTCCAAAGGATTTAAGGTGTGTACGAGGTATCTGTAGACTGTTGGATTCCGAAAAGAGGGTGGTACGTTGCTTGCCCTGATGGGGTAGTATATCTGAGAAATATGTTGGAGCAATAGAATAAAAGGACCTAAAACTGAGTGACAAAACCTTGAAGTCATTTCATTGCTTGACTGGTAGCCAGTGCAGGTCGGCGAGAAGTGGAGTAATGTGGCAACGGCGACACTCACGGCAGACAAGTCTAGCTGCCGAGTTTTGCACCAGCTGCAATCGCCTGATCGCACATGCTGGTAGGCCAGTAAGCAGTGAGTTGCAGAAGTCGAGACGAGATGTCACGAATGCATGGACCAACTTGGACGTGGTATCCTTATCTAAACAAGCCCTAATTTTAGCTATCTTATGGACCTGAAAATGGGCAGATTTAACTGTGGAGCTGACATGGTCTTCGAATGAGAGGCCGCTTTGGAATATGACACCTAGATTTCGAGCAGATGTAACAGGAGATATGCTGGCAGAGCCAATTTTGAGAGTCACCCTTTCCAATTTCGGAATCACACTGGGTTTTCCCATAACTAGTAAGTTAGTTTTATAACCGTTTAGTTGTAGAAAATTTGCTGCCATCCATGTGCGGATGTCATTAATTCATGCAGCAATTGAGTTGAGAGAGTTTGAGGTGCTCAAAGGCTGGGAGGAATCAAAGCAAAGGTATCATCCACGTAGAAATGAAAGCCTAGATTGTGCTTGGCAATCGCATCAGCAAGAGGGAGAGTATAAACCGTGAAAAGAACCGGACTTAGCACGGAGCCCGGAGGTACTCCAAATTTTAGAGGTACTTCAGATGATCTTTGTCCATTCACGTCAATACTCTGGAGTCTCCCACTGAGACAGGACCTGAACCACTGCAGAGCAGTGCCAGTGATGCCCAGGCGAGACGAGGGGCGCTCTAGAAGAACTTTGATATCGATGGTATCAAAAGCTGCCGAAAGATCGAGCAATACAAGCAGAGACACTCTACCCATGTGTGCATTCCTAAGTAGGTCGTTGTATACCTTTAGCAATGCTGACTCTGTGGAGTGATTCGCTCTAAAGCCAGACTGGAACTTACTAGCAAGGTGTGAGGTTTCGATATATGAGTTCAGCTGGTCTGCAGCGACCCGTTCCAGTGTCTTAGACCTTGAAGACAATCCCTTGCTTCACTAGGAGCAAGTACTGGTCGGCGAAAATTGGTGTGATGTGGTTACTGCAACGCTCGTGACAGACAAGCCTAGCTGCCGAGTTTTGCACCAGCTGTGATCGCCTGATTGCAAATGCCAGTAGGCCATCATGCAATGAGTTGCAGTAGTCAAGACGGGATGTAACAAGCGCATTGACCAAATTAGACGTGTTATCTTTTTCTAAAAAAGCGTAAATTTTTGCAATACTGTGTAGTGCAAAGTGGGCAGACTTGATAGTTGAGCTGATGTGGTCGTCTAACGAGAGGTCACTTTGGAATATGACACCTAGATTTCGAGCTGATTTAACAGGTGATACGCTTACAGAGCCAATTTGTAGCGTCAGCTTTTCCAACTTCTGAATCACATTTGGCTTGCCCATGACTTGTAAGTAAGTTGTATTATCATCTATTTTAAGAAAATACGCTGCCATTCTTGTGCGAATGTCATCAATAATAATAATAATAATAATATTGCACTTGATAAAGCGCCCTCAGAGAACTTAATCTCTTTCTAGGCGCTTATACATGAAGCAAAGGAGTTGGGAGAATTCGAGGTGCTTCAATTTTGAGAGGGATGAAAGCTAAGTTAAAACTGATTGTCATCCTCATAGCAGTGAAAGCCTAGATTGTGCTGGGCAACCACATTAGCAAGAGGGAGTATATAAACCGTGTAAAGAACGAGACCTAGCATGGTTCCCTGAGGTACCCCCTATTTCAGAGGTACCTTGGATGATCGTTTTCAATTCACGCCAATACTCTGGAGCCGCTGAGTAAGATATGACCTAAATCATTGCAGAGCAGTGCCGGTGATGCCCAGGTGAGATGACAGACGCTCTAGAAGAAGTCTGTGATCAATAGTATCAAAAGCTGCTGAAAGGTCAAGCAAAACTACCAGAGACACTCTACCTATGTCGGCATTCCTAAGTAGGTAGTTATACATCCTAAGCAATGCTGACTCTGTAGGGTTATTAGCTCAATAGCAAGACTGGAACTTACTTGCACGGTTTGCAGTTTCAATATATAAGTTCCGCTGATCTGCCACGACCCGTTCCAGTGTCCTGGATAGGAATGATAGAAGGGAGACTGGACGGTAGTTGCTCATGTTCTCTTGGTGTATTGTTGCTTTCTTGAGAAGTGGCCTGACTACCGCCTTCTTGAAAGGTGCTGGGACATAACCTGAAGCTAATGTATCTCCGTCTGTAACTCGGCCGTCATAAAGACTACGTAGGTGTTACGCAGGAGAGTTTTTTATAGCCCACTCACAGCCTAAGCGGCTTTCGGTACGCATTCGGTAGCCAACAGACTTCGTCTCACGAAACAAAGAGAAATGGGAAGCATAGCAGGGTCAGGAGAGCAGTTGAGGTACTGAGTAGAATAAAAGTAGCAGCTTAGGACCGCTGAAAAGGATGTGCCATAGTCAGCAGTAGGAGAGTAGTTGTCGTGGCGTGAGAATTGTGGAGGCGAGTTCCACAGTCTAGGACCTGCAGAACTGAACGTTCTGTCGCCAACTGTCTTTAAGCGGAGTAATTGGACGGGTAATTTATTGTCCACACAGGACCTGAAGGCACGAACAGGCTGAAACTGGTGCAGCATTTCAGCTAGGTACGAAGGAGCCACGCCGTGGCGGGCCTTGTGGGTCAGCATAAAAACTTTGCTCTGTATTCTTTGCTCAACCGGCAACCATCCTAGCTCTTTCAGCAGAGGTGACACGCACTCAAACCGCTGGTACTTGAAGACTAGCCTTGCAGCCATATTCATAGTCCGCTGTAGAGGCGTTATAACTTTCTTTGGCAGCCCAGCCAAAAGGGAATTACAATAATCAAGCCGAGACAGAACTTAAGAACTAGTTAATTTTTTTACAAGCCACTGTGGGCGACAGCTTCTAATCTTGGATAGGGATCGGATGTGATGGCTAGCTGTAGAGGCAGTCTTCTGAATGAAGCTTTTGAAATTGAGGCAGCTGTCGAACACGACACCTAAATTTTGAGCACGTGGTGAAGGTCGCACAATAGCATCACCTATTAGAACAGCAAAGCCTTTTAATCCAGCTACACGCTTAGGGTGTCCTATGAGCAGCAGTTCGATTTTATCATCATTTAATTTCAGGAAGTTTTCCGACATCCAGGATCGAATATCGGCAAGGCAAGCATTCAGTTTCTCAGTTGCTGCAGCAGATTCCGACGGTTTGAATGACATATGCAACTGAGTATCGTCAGCATAGAAGTGATATCCGATTCCATGGGCCTTAATCACTTTTCCTAAAGGTTGTGTATAAATGGAGAACAGCAAGGGACCGAGTACAGACCCTTGAGGGACTCAACAGGTGACCCTTCTCGTGTGTGAGACCTGTCCCCCACATGACACGGATTGAACACGATCAGACAAGTATGATTTAAACCACGCCAGTGCTCCGTCTGCCAGACCGATCGTTGTTCTTTATCGTTCAAGCAGAACTTCGTGACATATTAATGATATTAGTTATGCGTGGAAGCAGCTGATCAATGCAACGTATGAGCAGGACAGTGGGAATAGGGTCAAAAGAACTTGTTTTCTTCTTTGATTTTGATGTGAACTTTAGAACGAGATCACTAGTGACTCAGGTGTTTAATTATTATTATTATTACTATTAACGTTATTACTAATTGTGATGGATTTCTATACAACAGGGAAAATACTACAAAACGTTTCCATGATATAGAGCCGGTCGTCCTCACTGGCAGGTGGTATGGCTTGGAAATGCAAACGGCTAAGGATAAAGCTTGCCATGGAATCACACGGCTAATTTGGGACTTTCTTCATTCCTAATGGAGCCCTGGATGTTGGATGCCTCCAGCTGTGATGATTCGTAACACTCCAAGTAACGATCCAGTAACCACCGAGGTGACATACAAAGCAGTTGCTAAGCCTAAAAAGAAGCCACTACTGGCTAAAGTACAGACAGGAACAGTCAACCAATTAAACTTATATCACGTTATATAATATAATATATTATATACGATATTATACTTATACTATTATATTGTATATACTATGTATATATATATATTATGTTATATATTATATTATATTAAACCAATTAATTTCAATTTATTCGTGGGAAGCACGGCGCATGAGCATACTTCCGCTCATTTCTTGACTGTCTGGGGAATTTTGGTTTGGCCCAACACGTTAATCATAGCACCCACGTCGGTGGCCACATTCTAGATCTCGTGATAACTAAGGATGTCCTGCCCACTGACTTTTTGGTGTGCTCACTGACCCTCTCAGATCATTGTTCGGTCTAGTTTACTGTTTCTGCTCCCTCGTACGTGCAGGGCAATGTCGAATTTGCCAAACGACGTATCTTACAAAGCATTGACGTGGACAAGTTTTTGAAATCTGTTTTTGATATAGGCCTTCTTGATCTGCATTCAGACTCGACCGGCAGCCTCGATACCCTCACTGATGCGATGAACATGACACTCAGGAGTGCTCTTGACAAGCATGCTCCCGTTCGCTCTATCCGTGTTCAAAGTCGTCGAGATTGCTTTCAATTTACCAAAAAACTCCTTAAGATGCACCGTGTCAAGTGCAGGCTGGAACGTCGTTTCAAGAAATCGGGGTCTGAGGCAGACCTGGTCAATTTTAAAGACTTCCTTCGAGTTTACACCCGAAAGCTTAAAAAAACCAGGGCTTCTTTTTTCATTAAAAAGCTGAATTCCCGCCAGTCGGACACTAAACAGATTTATAAGACAGTAAAACATTTACTGGCCAATGCTGTCAGGTCTGACTCCCCAGATATTAAGGGCTCAGCAGAAAAGTTTTCAGCCTTCTTTACTGAAAAAATTGTGCACATTCGTGCCTCAATTAAGCCCCCTCCGACCAAAGCTATCGCCGTTCCTCAACCTGTGACCTTCCTTAAAAGGTTCTCTGGCTCTTTCATAAAAGCAGATCACAGTTACTATATTTTGCTAATGGGAACCAATTTTGTAGAGGTTTTGGTGACTGCGAAGAATATTTACTTACATAAAGTACTTATCTAGAATATTATGGAAAAAGAGTAATGCCAGCTACCGTGGAAAATTCATTGAGTAGCTAGCGATGCTCCGAGGCTTTAGCTGCAGTGATCTTCCAATTCTGACCTGAGCACTGAACAGTAGCTGTGAGGTCAGTTTTAGCTTCAGGGTGGAAATTTCAAGCAGTTCAAGCATGGCTTGCCTAGCTGCTAGGCAAAGACTTTATTTCTTGGTATTTCATAAGTATTAGCGACATATACGCTTATAATAGTGGCAGGGGTCGTTTTATTCATTAAGTTGTTTTGTATTCCAGCATATAGAGATCTCTTGTGTTCTAATAAACATATCATGCAACTGAACCAGAACAGCAACGCATATGATCTGTACAGATTAGAAAATATTATCTACCTGTCTAGGATTGATTAGCGAATCCTGTGTATATTCGAAATTGCAGTTTCAGTAGCGCGTAACATGGCTATAATAATATATAAATAGAATATAATATATAATATAATATTCATATATAATATATATAATATAATATAATAATAACAATAATGTATAATGATATAATAATATATTAATGTATAATATAGAATATATAATAATAACAATAATACACTTGATGGAGCGCCCTCAGAGAACTCAATCTCTCTCTAGGCGCTTTACATTTGCTGCAAAGTAAAACACAGTTAAATGGTGAGTAATATCATGCTTGATAAACAACATGAATAGCATGGTTAGGGTTGACATGCACAGGGTCAGCATGCAAGTGTGGCTAGTGGCAGAATGCACAGTGTAAGCACGCTTAAGCTTACTGGCCTACCAGCATGTGCGATCAGGCGATTGCAGCTGGTGCAAAACTCTGCAGCTAGGCTTGTCTGTCGTGAGCGTCGCAGTTGCCACATTACTCCACTTCTCGCCGACCTGCACTGGTTACCAGTCAAGCAACGGATTGACTTCAAGGTTTTGTCGCTCACTTTTAGGTCTCTTCATTCTATGGCTCCAGCCTATCTTTCAGAGATACTACCCCATCAGGCAAAGCATCGTACCACTCGCTTTTCGGAATCCAACAGTCTAGAAATACCTCGTACAAACCTTAAATCCTTTGGAGACCGTGCATTTAGCTCGTATGCTCCCACAGCCTGGAACTCCCTCCGACCTGCATCAGAACATCCCCTGACCTGACCACATTTAAAAGAAACTTAAAAACATACCTATTTAGGACAGCATTTAGTGGGTCCTTGTGATTCGTCCTCGATGTGCTTATGCGTGCTGACACTGTTCATGCTGCCACTAACCACATTTGCATGCTGACCCAGTGCATGTAACCCCTAACCATGTTATTCATTTTGTTTGTTTTTCAAGCATGATTTTACTTACTATTCTATTGCGTATCACTTTGCAGCAAATGTAAAGCGCCTAGAAAGAGATTAAGTTCTCTGAGGGCGCTTTATCAAGTGCAATATTATTATTATTATTATTATTATTAAGCGCATGAAGGAAGAATCACAGGGGACCCACTAAATGCTGTCCTAAATAGGTGCATTAGTGCTAGATCTCAAAGTTTCTTTAGATACTTTAATCAGGAGACGTAAATGAGGTAATGATGAGTGTAGTTCGAATAATTTAAACCTTCGTTATTGTACAGTCAATTAACTGTTAATTGTACTGATGCTGATGCCGATGAAAAGAAGAAGCTGCGGAAGATTCTTCTTTTCGGAAAATTCTCTGATCTCTAACGAGCTCATGTCATGGAACAGGAATGCATTAGCCAATAAAGAGTGGATAATCGTGTAAGTCATCAGTAACCATCTGATTTTTGCTTTAAAGCTTTGAAAAATACAATAGGCCAGCTATTAATGCTAGATTTTTCATTGCATTAGTTCTTTATAAACGTTGTGACTGATTTCTTTTACACCTCATTTCATTGACCTTTACTCACTTCCCATCAAGCAACTAATATAATTTAAGCCTTTTCCTCTCACCTTTTCCATCTCATTATTTAATTGTTCTGACAATGACCTAATATCGCATTTCGCATCACATCTGGCTAGGATTTGCTCTAAATCATGATGTTTTGCTCACGCCAGCGACCGTGCTCAAATTAAATTGGAGACCTGATGATATGCCATTCGTTCTATTAAAACCTGGAAATCACGACTAACGGAAATTAATAATATATAATTCATTTATATAGCGCCCCAAGGGAACTTAATCTCTATTCAGGCGCTTCACATATGCCTCGGGGCTCGAGCCCACGGCCTCCGTCAGACCTTAGTCTGGGCGAGCACCTTAACCGCTAGACCAAACCAATTACTTATGTATTCTTCACAAAATTGAAATGAACGAAATCTCTGTTTTCCATATCCTTTGAA
The DNA here is from genome assembly GCA_009760855.2 of Cristatella mucedo. Taxonomy (NCBI): domain Eukaryota; kingdom Metazoa; phylum Bryozoa; class Phylactolaemata; family Cristatellidae; genus Cristatella; species Cristatella mucedo. Next base: position 992,940 of record WPIO01000066.1, on the reverse strand, counting down.
TAAATCAAGTTTCATTACTTCTTTCATCACAAAGGCAATATCAATGCGCACTCTTCGTATTTTCTATTACAATTATCAGATGTCAACGAAGGCACACGTTAAGTTCTCACGCGCAAATATTAGTTCGCTTATGTCTGCATGCTTCAAATTCTCTGTTATTACTGGGAATTGTTAATAGCCGTTACGCTTGCTAAGACTCATCTTAACTGAGTTGAGACTCACTTTTCAGATTCTAAAAGGCCTCGAGATATCAACTTGTATGAGGTTCAGAATTATTGGCGAGGTAAGATCAAGGCTGTAATACCACCTGATAGGGCTTTTCTATTGGCGACATATGGTTTGATAATTTAGGGGTGTTTATTTAGGTATTTGTTATGTCTTTTTGTTAAGTTATATTTTTAAGAAAATAGCAATTGGCCTTAGCACCTTGGAAGAAGACTACTGAGTAAAGTGGCAAACTCTCATGTCCAAACCTTTCGCTTGAGTTATCCCCAGAGTTTTTTTTTGTTCTGACGGTGGTAGAAAGCAACTTTCGCGAGCAGTTAACAAGGGAATAGGGTGCCTTAGATTTGGCTCGCATTTCCGCTCGATGTTAGATGTTAGCTACGTTTTTTAAATTATAAAACACTGCTACGACCGGTGTATTACGATATTTAAACTGAAATATATTTTACGATCATGCTGTTTGGATGAAGGATCTTTATCTAAGATATTTTGTGCGTCGGATATTGTGCCATGGTAAAAACCTGCAGTGTAAATTAACTTTCAAAACAAGAAATCAACCTTTTAAATAAGAGCGAGGTCTTTTTAAATGAACTAATTTCGAGCGTTAGAAATACGTGTGCCTCCTAATGAAGGCCTCGGCGGCCATCTTTTCATTGCACCCCGTGAACGCCTCTGTTGTTCCGCTTGCTTTACTTTGCTGTTGTTAATTCAGTGACTCCAAATAACCGAGACTCCTAATAATTGCAAATATACTGAAGTCTGGCGGATGCTTTTGCACAATTGTCGTGGATTTAAATTTATGCCGCAGCACTAGATGCCATCGCATGAATTTTCAAGGGGTGGGCGGAACCAATGTACCTAACCAGAATCAATTTTTTTACAGGTACATTTTCAAATTGTTATGACTTTTATTTTTACCGTTAAAATTAAGCGTTAAATGTATGCTTGGAAGCTTTGAGAGGCTCGCATTTGATTCATTGACTTAACTGCTTCCGCAGCTATTTTTCCTGAATAATCTTTAATGCATAATCTTTAATGCAAGCAATCGGTGAAGATTAGCTAACACAATTATTCGAATAAGTAAGCATCCCTTATTAAGTAGCATTTGCTAGATCATCATTATGCATTTACGAAGAACGAATAGGCCTTTGCAAACCTAGGCTTTCCCACCTATGCAGGTGACACTTAGTTGTACCTTTGTTTTAAGCCCTCCCTGTCCTCCAGTAAGTAGAACTCTTTCAAGGCGATTTCTGCATGCATTGACGATATTTGCACATGGATGGCAGTAAACTTTCTTGAATATAATAGTGATTAAACCAACTTAATAGCTATCTGAAAACCAAGTGAGATTCAGAAATTGGTAAACCGAACGCTCAAAATCGGTTAGGTCGTATCTTTCAGCGAAGACGCCGAGTGGCTTATTCCTATGGATCTTTGAAATGATATTACTCACCTTTCCATTGCATTTCCCTTTGCCACAAATGTAAAGCGCCTAGAGAGAGATTAAGTTCTCTGAGGGCGCTTCATCAAGTGTGTTATTATTAATATTATTATTATTATTTGATAGCGACCTGCAATCACTTGATTTATTGGTGGGTGGCTTTTTGGTAGATCTTCCAGAAAGAGTCTTACCATTAGTGTGTGGCAGAGAGATTTGATGAGTTTAACTTGCACCTACAGATGGCAGGACCTAGACTAGGTCAGTACTCGAGCATGATACCTACCTGCTGAAGATGACGCCTGGACGACATTTCTAAGCCTCAACAAATTGTCGTTGCTGATACCCAAAATTATGAGAACATTAAGAAATTCGCTCTTGTGCACCACTGGTCAGAAGAAAAACATTTCCTAGTCTAAACTTACATTAGTCCATCCTACAAGTAAAGGTATTGGGAAATAAATAATTCATAATTAAAATGCTACGGTATTCCTCAATATATTTTTAAGAAAAGCGCTCATTTTTCAAGTGGCTTTGAAGAAATGCAGCTTGGCAAATATGAAATAATGACCTTTTGGTCTCTTTATACTCTGGCTCTACCCTACCTTTCATATGTACTTCCCCCGCCAGGTTCAGCATCGTAAAATCTGATTTTCCTAATCTAATAGCTTTCCCACAGCTCGTAAGAACCTCAAATACTTAGAAGACAGTGCATTTAGTTCGCGTGCTACGAAAGCCTGGAACTCACTTCTGACTGGTGTCACGACATAAGCTGATTTAAGGATATTTAAAAACCTAAAAATGCATGTATTTATCACAGCTTTAGAAATTCCACTTGATTCGTCCTTTTTTATGCTTGCTGACCCTGTGCATGCTCTCACCAACCAATTTTCATTCTGGCCCTGTGTGTGTCATCTCTTATAGTGTAAAGCCTGTTGTCATTGAGCATTTAACCATTTACAATTAAATCAGGCTTCGTTTCCAGAAAATGTGTAAACTTTTAAAAACAAACTCCATGATAATACTATACATATATATGATTATTAGTAATATTTATGTTATTAAATGACCTGCTCCTACAAGATTCTCGATGAATAACAGCCTATTTTCTAATAGAGACAATTCCACTACATTTTGAGACAATCATTATTTTTAAGTGTTTCCAGTCTATAATAACAATAATAATAATAATAACAATGCACCCTCAGAGAACTCAATCTCTTTCTAGGCGCTTTACATTTGCTGCAAAGGGTAACGTGGTTAAATGGCGAAAGACGTCATGCTTGATAAACAACACAAATAAAATGGTTAGGGGTGACTTGTACAGGGTCAGCATGCAAATTTGGTTAGTAGCAGCATGCACAGTGTCAGCACATAGGGGACGAATCACGAGGACCCACTAAATGCTGTAATAAATAGGTGCGCTTTTAAGTTCTTTTTAAATGTGGTCAAGTCAGGGTTTGCTGCGAGGCAAGGTGCGAGTGAGTTCCAGGCTTTGGGAGCAGGCGAACTAAATACTCAGTCTCCAAATGATTTGAGGCTTGTAGGAGGTATTGGTAAACTGTTGGATTCCGAAAAGCGGGTGGTACGTTGCTTGGCCTGGTGGGAAATAGATCTGAGAGATAGGCTGCCGCCAAAGAATGAAGTGACCTAAAAATGAGTGACAAATTCTTGAATTCGATCCGTTGCTTGACTGGTAGTCAGTGCAGGTTGGCGAGAAGTAGTGTGATGCGGTAACAGCGATGCTCGCGTCAGACAAGCCTAGCTGCAGAGTTTTTTACCAGCTGTAAGCGCAATGTGCACATGCCGTTAGACCAGCAAGTAGTGAGTTGCAAAAGCCAAGACGATATGTCATAAATGCGTGGACCAACTAAGATGTGGTATCCTTATCTAAATAAGCCCTAATTTTAGCAAGTTCGTGTAGCTGAAAGTAGGCTGATTTGATTGTGGAGCTGCTGTGGTCGTCTATCAAAAGGTCAGTTTGGAACGTGACACGTAGATTTCGGGCAGATTCGACAGAAAAGGAAATATTCTGGCAAAGCTTTGATCAATAATGTGAATTTGAGTATTTATGCGAACATTTATTCGCGTGATTTTGAGAATAACCCAGATTTTGAGCGTTAGCTTTTCCAATTTCTCAATCACACTTGGTTTGCCCATAACTATTAGGTTAGTTTTATCATCATTTAATTTAAGAAACTTTGCTGCCGTCCGTGTGCAGATGTCAACAATACATGCGGCAAGGGGCTTGTGAGAATTCGAGGTGTTAAAAGGCTGGGAGGGATTTAAGCAAAGGTACAACTGAGCGTGATCCGCATATAAGTGAAAGCCTAGATTGTGCTTGGCAATCACATCGAGGAGAGGGAGAGTATAAACCATAAAAATAACCGCTCCTACCACGGAACCCTGAGGTACCCTATAGTTCATAGTCCATATGTTTCAGAGGTATCTCGGATGATCTTTGTCCATTTACATCAATACTCATGAGTCTTCCACTGAGATACGACCTGAACCATTGCAGATCGATGCCAGTAATGCCCAGGCGAGATGAGAGGCATTCAAGAAGTACTTGGCGATCGGTATTGTTAAAAGCTGCGGAAAGATTGAGCCAAACTAGCGTGGATGTTCTATAACGTCTGCATTCCTTAGCAGGTCTTTGTACACCCTAAGCAATTCTGATTTTGTGGAGTGATAAGCTAGAGCCAGACTGGAAATTACTGGCAAGGTTCGAAGTCTAGCAATTTGGTGCCCCCAAGTTTGATCTAGTTTCCAAACTTGGTTTTTATATGGGTCAGTTTTGCGTTGTTTACTGCTAAATAATCAATAATAATCTATGAAAGGTGAATAAGGACTTTCTCACTTGCCAATAATTTTTAAAGCTGTCGATGCCTAGCTATATATCACGTCTCATATTTCTTAATGGACTAGGCAGATGTGACACATAAATGAATGCTTCAAGAGCATATGTTCTATCCGGAATTTCAATTTACTTTCTTTAGCTAAACTTCTACGTAAATTCTCACTCTCAATAGGCCTTCAACCAGACTGCGACATTCTGCCCCTATAATAGGTGATGACTAACGTGGCCATCATCGTGGGCTCAGTATTAAGGTGCAGTCTCCGATTGCTTGATAAAGGTAAACTTTTTTCATTGAATGATTCCTCCAGCTGCTTTTATCGACTTCAATCCATTTACGAGATCCATGAATGTCATAGACTTTTTCTGTTTACATATTACATTAGCATCATTTACCTGCAAAGACAGTGTAACTACAAAGTATTTACAATAGATATTATTACTACATTATCTTTGGACAGCACCTGCAAAGAACTATTTTTCTACATAGAAGTACACATGCGGCTAAGTAAGCACGTCAATAATAATAATAATAACAACGCACATGATAAAGCACCCTCAGAGAATTCAATCTCTCTCAAGTAGCTTTGCATTTGCTGCAAAGGGAAACGCAATTGAATGTTGAGTAATATCATTCTTAATAAACAAACAAAATGAATAACATGGTTAGGGGTGACATGCACAGGGTCAGCATGCAAATGTGGTTAGTGGCAGCATGCACAGCGTCAGCACACATAAGCACATCAAGGGCGAATCACATGGATCCACTAAATGCTGTCCTAAATAGGAGTGTTTTTAAGTTCTTTTTATATGTGGTCAGGTCAGGGGATAATCTGACGCAGGTCCGGAGGGAATTCCAGGCTTTGGGAGCATACGAACTAAATGCACGGTCTCCAAAGGATTTGAGGTTTGTACGAGGTATTGGTAGACTGTTGGATTCCGAAAAGCGGGTGGTACGATGCTTGGCCTGATGGGGGAGTATATCTGAGAGATATGCTGAAGCCAAAGAATGAAGTGACCTAAAAGTGAGCGACAAAACCTTGAAGTCAATCAGTTGTTTGACTGATATCCAGTGCAGGTTGGCGAGAAGTGGTGTGATGTGGCAACTGCGACGCTCACGACAGACAAGCCTAGCTGCAGATTTTTGAACCAGCTGCAATCGCCTGATCACACAAGCAGCTATGCCAGTACGCAGTGAGTTGCAGACGTCGAGACGGGATGTCGCGAATGCATGAACCAACTTTGACGTGGTATCCTTATGTAAACATGCCCGAATTTTAGCAATTTTATGATGCTGAAAGAAGGCAATTTGACTGTGGAGCTGATTTGGTCGTCTAACAAAAGGTCGCTTTGGAATATGACACCTAGATTTCGAGCTGATTCAACAGGAGATATGCTGGCAGAGTCGATTTCGAGCGTCAGCCTTTCTAGTTTGTGGATCGCACTGGGTTAGGCCATAAATAGTAAGTTAGTTTTATCATCGTGTAGTTATAGAAAATTGGCTGCCATCCATGTGTGGATGTCATCAATACGTTCAGCTGGTCCGCCACGACCCGTTCTAGTGTCTTTGATAGGAATGCTAGAATGGAGACTGGGTGGTAGTTGCTTAAGTTCTTTTGTTCTAGGTCGCTTTCTTGAGAATTGGCCTGACTACAGCTTTTTTGAAAGGTGCTGGGACATGAACTGAGGCTAATGATATATTAATGATGCTAGTAATGCACGGCAGCAGCAGATCAATGCAACGTAGGAGCAGGACAGTGGGAATAGGGTCCAGAGGACTAGTTGTCTTCTTTGATTGAGATACAAACTTCAGGACTAGATCACTAGTGACCTGCTTAAATGCAGACATTGAGGTGCAGCCAGGAATCGGGGAACAGCATTCTAGTGTGAATGCTGTCATCTCAGAGATGGACCCCTTGATCTTGTCTATCTTTATGCACAAAGAATCGAGAGAAGCGATCATCTACAACCTCACAAGGATCATCAGGTAAGAAGTCAATACGGTTAGTGATAACAGACAGTGTTTTTGTAAGAAGTAAAAAGGACAATAATTTACAAGAACCGCGCTAAAGGAAACGGGTCTCAGCTTACTTTTTCAACACGCCACTTGAGATCCCGTGGCCTCAGTAAGAAGTGAGTTCCATTTAAACAACAAAATCCGTAATGCCTCCATAGGGGATGATAAACATAAATGATGGGTCAGTCAACGCATTCTAGAGGTTCGGCCACATGTTATCATTGCTATGCACATTTAATGCTGTTTGTAAATCAACATATGAACTGAACGGAATTCTTACGGAGATTTACAAAGCGCCATTTAATCTGCCTACATCCAGCTACATGATATTGCTAAAATTCATGCTTGTTTACACAGGGATATCACATTTAATTAGTCAATGCAATCTTTACATCCCGTCTTGACTTCTGTAACTCACTGCTTGCTTTTTTTCCGGCCTGCGCAATTAGGCACTTATAGCTGGTGCGAAACTCTGCACCTAGGCTGGTCTGTATTTAGCGTCGCAGTTGCCACGTAGCACCACTTCTCGCCGACCAGAACTTGCTTATAGTCAAGCAACTCCCCGACTTCAAGGTTCTGTCACTTACTAGTAGGTCCCTTCACTCTGTGGCTTCAGCCTATATCAGATCAACTCCCTTCACTTGGCTAAGCACCTTACCACCCGCTTTTCGGAATCTAATCGTCTTCCTATATGTCGTAAGAACCTCAAATCCTTTGGAGACCGGGCTTTTAGTTTGTATGCTCCCAAAGCATGTAACTCACTTCCAACTTGCGTTACGACATCACCTGACTTGACCACATCTAAAAATAAACTAAAAACGCATCTATTTATCACAGCATATAGTGGTTCCGAGTGATTCGTGTATGCTCTTGTGCGTGCTGACACTACGCATTCTGCTACTAACCAGATTTGCACGCTGACCCTGTGCATCCCTAATAAACGCCTAATGCATGTTCACCCTTAACTATGGTATTCCCGTTGCTATTAAGCATTCTACGGCTAACCACTTAATTGTGCTTGCTTCGATGCAAATTTAAATTGCCTAGAGTGAGATTGAGTTTTCTGAGAGCACTATATCAAATTTAGTATTGTTATTATTATTTTCATTATTAAATCCTTGTCAGTAAAGTTTGTGTTTCAGATTCGATGTCCCATGCCCTCGGGTTCCGTACGGGAAATTAATTAGCTATTCACTTCTGATGCCTGCAAACCAATGACAAAAGAAGCGTTGACCTTGGAGGAACTAGACTGTGAAACTTAAGCCAACTATTATTAACTTCCGGCAACCTCTCTCCTGCCGCCTACAGTGATGAGTCCTTTACTAGCCATTCTAAGTGGTTACCTCCGATCTTTTTTCTATATAGGGGCTCTTCTGACGAGCGTACGATGCTAACTTTCTCATTTTGTCGATGACAATTAATTTTAATAATAAAACATTTTTATAGCGCCCTCGTGGAACTTGATCTCTTTCTAGGTACTTTACATAGGCTGTAAGTAAAGCTTGATCTGACGGTTAGTGGTAGCATATGAAATGTCAAAATCCATGACAATAATAGACTTTACATGAACAGCATGAACATGTAAAATGTGGGTATCGGTAGCGAGCACAAAGGACGAATGACATAACCTACTTAATGCTGAAATAAAAGGTGCATTTTAATCGTCTTTTTTATTGTCCTCAATCAGAGGCTGTCATGACGTTGTTCCAGGGTACTGGCGAGGATTTGGAAGCAAATGAACCAAAGGAAAGAATTACAATCGATTGAATGTTCATAGGAGAAATAACTAAACGATTGTATTAGGAAAAGCGGGTGTTACGAGTTCCTAGCCTAATGAAGGAGCTTATGATAAGTATTGTCGAGCCTGATAATCAACAGGAACAAAACCTTAGTGAATGAACCATGAATTTTTTACGTTGTCGGTTTTGGACCCAGTGCACGTCAGCTAGAATTCGTGTAATGTAGAGCCTGCGACGTTCATGGCAGACAAGCTTAGCCACGCAGTTGTTCACCAACTGTTCATACCTAATTGCACCGGCCGGTAGAACAGGAGGGATGGTTTTGTAAAGTCCAGACGGGATTTCACAATGCATCGAGCAATTTAATTTTAGTATTCTTTACTATACACGCCTGAATTTTACATACGTTAAGTAGCTGAGAGTAGGCAGACTTATCGTACATCGTATAGATGTACGATAAGTCTGATAGATATCGTACACATGCAAGATAAAATATGCTGGCAGAACCAATTTTGAGCATTTGGGTCTCTTATTTTTTTGTAGAATGTGGTTTTCCCGTAACTATTAGGTCAAATTACGATCATTCAACTTTAGAAAGTTTGCTGCCATTCATGTACGGATGTCTGCTATACAAAAGCGTGGGAAGTGAGAGCTTTTGACACAAGAGCTGCGAGCGATTCGAGAAAAGTGAAAACTGCCTTGAGTGTCATAATAATAATAATAATAATAATAATAGCAATACATTTTTTCAGCGCCCTCAGAGAACTCAAATCTTTTTCTTGGCACTTGATAACTGCAGCGAAGGAAACATGATCGAACGATTATTGGTTACGCGCTCAATGACAACAAGCCTGAAATGTTACAGGAAGCCTATTGAAGCCTAGAGTGTGTTATGGATCAAATCGGCAAAACTGGGAGTATAGACTGTGCAAAGAAACGGACCAAGCGCAGGATCCTGAAACACCCTACTTCAGAGGTTCCTCCAATGATCGTTGTCTGTTCAAAATAATACTCTGAAGTCACCCAGTGCCGTTGAACCTGGATCATTCTCGTGCAATGCCATTGATGCCCAGGCGAGAGGAAAGGCACTCGAGAAGGACTTGGTGATCAATACTAACAAGCACTGCCTAAATATCAAGCAAAACAAGTTGAGATACTTTATTTAAGGCAGCATTCCTAAGAACGAATTTATACACCCAAGGTAATTTCCTTATCTGAGGAGTGATTAGCATTTAATCCAGACTAGAATATAAATGCTATTTTTTCAGTTTCAATGTAAGAATTTCGTTAGTTCGTCACAGCTCGTTTCCCTGTCTTCCAATAGGAACTTCATTGCCGAGGTCGTGGGTTTGAATCCTACAGTGGGTGACTATTTATGGCCAAGTGCAAACGGTAGTGATAGCCTCTAAGGCTCTTCTCCCACTATAAATGTGTGTGTGTGCGTGTGTGCGCGTGCATGTGTGCGTGTGCGTGTGCATGTGTGCGCGTGTGTGTGCGCCTGTGTGTGTGTGTGTGTGTGTGTGTGTGTGTGTGTGTGTGTGTGTGTGTGTGTGTGTGTGTGTGTGTGTGTGTGTGTGTGTGTGTGTGTGTGTGTGTGTGGAATTTTTAATGAAGACAGGGGGTGAAAGTTGCTGATGCTCTCTTGGTATCCTATTGCTTTCGTAATTATAGGCCTATGTTCAGCCTTTTGAAAGTTATGGAGACACGATCTGAGGTTAAGGAGATATCTATTATGTCAGTTGTTATGGCAGCAGCCGATCTATGAATCATAGAACTATTACAGTGAGAATAGAGTACTAATAGCCTTTTTGACGAGAAGGTTCAAGTATGAGTTCTCTGGCGGCCTCCAAAAACATATGCATTGAGCTACTCGACGGAATTGAGTTAGACAAGTTCTTTATTGTTTTTTACTAAGATATGGAAGTTCAGAGGGGATACTACTGCCTCAAGGAAGATCCCTCTCTTGTCATGTCAATCATGCTAACAAAGACGTTATGGAAGCGATCGCTCAGATCACCACAACAATCGCTAGGTTAAGAATTCAACTCGGAAACAAGTGGTTTTTATCGGACACTTGAAGTGGTTAATAGAAAAGCTTTTACTTGAGCTTACAACAAATCCAACAGGGCTGCTAGCCTTTCGGCCTCAATTTCTGCTTCTCTCGCTGTAAACAACATGTATTTGAAGCCCCTTCTCCTAATTAACATTATAATATTAGTCCCAAATGTATACTAAAAAATAATAGCTGAATCAGCAGCTTCTTTTGCATAGCGACAGAAGAGCCTTTACGTATCACCACCGCTTGCATCGGCAATAAAGGATTGTCTGCCACAGGATTCGAACCCACGACCTCTGGACTCAGGTCGAGAAAAGTAACTGCCTTATCTAGTGTGCAACCACGTCTCACCAATATGTGTATTATAAATACTGCCTTTGCATAATATAAGATGTATTATTAAGACCCCTTACCGATTTATAAGCTTCCCAAGCGTATTTAACCAATTTTCAAGATAATATTTGTAGTCAATACTAAAAAACTGTACAATATCAAGACTCATAATTATCCCTCATGCCATCACTAAATAAATAAATCCTATCTGATTAAACAGCATCGTTTTGTATAGTGACAGAAGAGCCTTTATGGCTGTCACCATCGCTTGCAGTGGCGATAAAGAATCGCCCACCGCAGGAATCGAACCCACGACCTCGGTCCCGAGGTCATGAAAGCAACCGCCTTACCTAGTGTGCCATTACGGCTCTAGGATCACTATCCTATATAATAATAATAAGAATAATACATTGGATAAAGGGCCTTCTGATAACTCAACCTCTTTCTAGACGCTTTACATTTGCTGCAAAGGAAGCGCGATCGAATGATTAGTGGTAGCTTGCTGAATTAAAAACAATTACAACATTATTAACAAGAATAACATGGTTAGGTTAGACATGCACAGGGTCAGCATGCAAGTATAGTTAGTTGCAGCGTGCTCAGTGTCAGCACACATAAGCACCAAAAAAAAACAAATAGTAGGGGCTCACTAAAGGCTGTGATAGATAGATAAATAGGTTTGTTTTTAGTTATTTTTAAATGTGTTCAAGTCAAAGGGAGGTTGTGACCGAAGTCGGAAGTGATTTCCAGGCATTTGGAGCACTCAAACTAAAGGCGCGATCTCCAAAGGATTTGAGTTTTTTAAGACGTTTGACAGGAAGATGAAGAATTTCGGCTGGAGATTTCATATCAAAGTTTTTGACATTAGCAATAAGAATAATCATAATAATAATAATAGTGATGCACTTGATAAAGCGCCCTCAGAGAACTCAATCTCTTCCTAGGCGCTTTACATTTACTGCAAAGGGAAACGCGATTGAATCGTGAGTAATATCATGCTTGATAAACAACATGAACGACGTGGTTAGCCGTGACAGGCACATGGTGAGCATGCAAATGTGGTTAGTGGCAGCATGCACAGTGTCAGCACGCATAAGCACGTGAAGGATGAATCACAGGGACTAACTAAATGCTGTCTTAAATAGGTGTGTTTTTAAGTTCTTTTTAAATGTGGTCACGTCAGGGGACGTTCTGACGCAAGTCGGGGGGGAGTTTAAGGTTTTGGGAGCATACGAACTAAATGCAGGGTCTCCAAAAAATTTGAGGTTTGTACGAGGTAGTGGTACACTTTTGGATTCCGAAACGCGTGTGGTACGAAGCTTGGCCTGACGGGGGAGTAGATCTGAGAGATAGGCTGGAGCCAAAGAATGAAGTGACCTAAAAGTGAGCGACCTTGATTCTGATCCAATTTGTTCGGAGAATGTTAACTCTATTCAAAATGTGGTCAGCAATATGCTCTAAAGCTAAAACAAGGGATAACCTAGGAAGCTACTTACTTGCTGAAAATAGCATACTGTACTCTATTTTTGAAACCGTGAATAAAAATTTTAAATTTACTATTTTAATTTTAATTTATTTTAGATTACCCATTCGTTTTACGTGCACCTACATGGAACTCATTAGTAGCAGAGAACATCAGACAGGAACTCAAAATAAATGCAGTATACATGATACTACCTGTTATCTTTCGCTTTTCGAGGACCCTCGACAATCTTCATGACGTCATTGGAATCGTTAGCCGCGGCCAGCCCTGCATGTTTACCGGATCGCAGACATCCAGGAGCGTCTCCGTATCAACTGTCGTTGGATGCATGGTAATGAAAGATTATGCATTGTTTGAAATATGGATTACTGTGACAATGTTTTCATTGAGTCTAAATGACAGTGGGCTCTATGTGTATGAATTCTCAACCCAAACGGATGAATCGCTGAAAACGTCACGTGACTATGTATTAGCTAACGAAACACTTCAACTGACGGTTTTTATTGGTAAGTCCTAAGTTTGAATAAATAAAAGTATATTTTAGCATGAATGCCTATTTTCGAGCTTAATAGAATGGTTCTCCTGTCACTAGATTACTTCATCATGAGTAAACAGTTTAACCATCAGGCAGATATCCCGACTGACCGATTATTGGATTTCTTATTCGAAAAAATAAGGGAATATAACATCAAAATTGAAATTAAGTAGCAAATTGAATGTGCTCTCGATTTTTGGCTTAGTTTTTCACCGGAATAGTCTTTTTTGTTTTACCTCAAGTTCCACAATGCTTGACTTAATAAAAGTGCTACGATGCAAGCAAAAGAGAAATGCTCACTTTTAATTACGATGGTCTTTGATGCTAAAAAGGCCCTGGTTGGTTTCCCAAAGTCTTTACTTCGAAAATTTGATAATTAATAGGAAGAGGGCTCCTCTGAATCGCCGTCAAAAAAGATATCTCAAATGGTTGCAATGAATTTCCTTTTTGCTCCTAATTTTCAAGTAAAATACAATGTTTTAATAAACGCGTGACTGGAAGCAAGAAGACTTAATTGTACAAATTAACGTAACAATCGAGCTATGGCTCATAATTTAACGTTCAGAAGCAATTAGAAATGTATAGATCGAAAGAGACTTTTTCGGCCGTTTTAAGGATTTCAACAGAACAACGCAGACGTAGAGAATGATTGGTGCTGTTAAGTAGTTTTGATATGGCATTTGGACTGTCCTTTTATATAAACCGGATGTGCTGTCAGCATGAATGCCACGGGTTCTTTCTAGTGTTACTGAAAACAAATTAAAAAGTTTTTTTTTTATAATAGAAAAACAATACGATTAATTTGGCTTAGATGATCACATAGGCTTTGGCAAAGACTATATTGACCTTTAGCAGCTGAATTTAAGGTGTCAACGTATTCAAATTTTCTGCAGCGCCTCGGGATGCCGAACGCTTCGTAAGAACTTACTCAATTCTGGAAGATGTGACGCTCACATGCGCTGCATCACCTTGCCAGCCCGAGGACCCAAGTCAAGAGGTGGAATGGTACCGAAGGTTGGCTAGGACCAGTAACTCAAGCGGAGAGCTGGTTGGTGTTTCGCCAAACCTGTTTCTTACGCGAGAAATTGACGTTAACCGCTCAGCGGCGTTTCCGTCAGAGTACTACTGCGCTGTCGTCTGCTTCAAACTGAGGGCGCATCAAGAATTCAGCATTACGTGGGCATGTACGTAAACCGCGAAGCTTAAAGCATAATATGCCTGTTTCTCGAAGCCATTTTGTCTCGAAGCTTGGTGCGCGTTTCCGTTAAGTCTTCATTGTTGACAAGTCAATTGAGCTTGTTTCCTTCCAATGTGGCGAAATTAATTAAATTAGTAAAAATTAATGTTCAAATTGCATATAAATTTCCTCATAACCAAACACATATTCTTCTTTCTGGGCTCTATCCGTACGCTGGAACGGAAGAATGCCAGTATTTAAATCCTAGCACGCTCAGTGTCAGTACGCATTCAATACAAGAAGGACAATTCTCATCGATTGAACGAATGCAGTGAGAAGCAGGGCTTTTGCCTTCTTTTTATGCTTTGTGACGTCATGTGAGTGTGTACTAGAAGCATCCGGAGAGTTTTAAACTGGAAGCAGCGTAGACCAACGATCAAGAGTGCAGAGCACCTAGACGTGATTTTGCTGAACCAACATAATCGAAGCGCTGCTTGACTGGGTACCGCACTATTCCGTCAGCAGCATTGCAATGAAAAAGTTGCGAGTTTCATGACACAGAATCCGAGCAGAAAAATTGTGCTTGAATTTAAATTCTCTTTACCATATTATAAAACACCTCTGATTATGGTGTTATGCATTACAGCAGCATCTGCGAAGCGTTTGAAATGCTTCTCAGCACGCGGTTTACAGCTATTTGTCTCGCTTGTGAAAGACTAGCACCTGTTACTCGTGCTGTGTTTGAGCAGAACCACTTACTGTCTGGAGCACCTTCAGAACGCTTGTGAGATCAGGTCTGTCATGCAATTGCAGATGGCTCTTGGCATTCATTGTTCGCAGTCTTAAAGCAAGTGACTACATTAGTGAGTATCTTACTTTAAGCACTATTTCAATATGCATGGATAAAAAGCTGGAATTTTTCAATTATTCTAGCACCCATTGGCTGAGTATTCAAATTCATTAGCTAGTTGGAAATGTTGAAATAGATCCCAAGCTAAGCTTTGGTAACTTAGGGTTCGGCGATTGTTTAAATAAAATCAAGTTTTAGAAATGTGCTCTTCTGAATTCGATTACATTTTGGGAAAGAGCCTGCACCTAAAGCTCCGGGATATTATAATCTGGTGGTAAGAATTCATCTGAATTGTTGTGCAAACTAAGCAAGAGCTGGCTGACACTAAAAGCCAATCAGATTGAAACCGGGGGTTAGCTTTAATTCCATCCATCTTAAATCGACTGAATAGCTTTCTACTTAGAATGAGAATTGTCATAAATTGTATATAATTCAAGAACTTTACTTTGCTAATTCAGACAGCATGAATTAATAACCTCAGCGAGAAGACGTTGATTGGCTAGGTTTCCCGTACAAAAAACTTGACCGCTTAAAGGTATGCATGGCCTAAACATATATAATAACAATACACTTGATAAAGCGCCCTTAGAGAATTAAATCTCTTTCTAAGCGCTTTACATTTACGGCAAAGGGAAACGTGACTGAATGGTGAGTAATATCATGCTTGACAAACAACATGAGTACAATGGTTAGGGGTGACATGCACAGGATCAGCATGCCCATGTGGTTAGTGGCAGTATGCACAGTGTCAGCACACATAAGCACATCAAGGACGAATCACGGGAACCCACTATATGCTGTCCTAAATAGGTGTGTTTTTAAGTTCCTTTTAAATGTGGTCAGGTTAGGGGATGTTCTGACGCAGGTCGGGAGGGAGTTCCAGGCTTTGGGAGCATACGAACTAAATGCACGATCTCCAAAGGATTTAAGGTTTGTACGAGGT
Source organism: Cristatella mucedo (assembly GCA_009760855.2). Lineage (NCBI taxonomy): Eukaryota > Metazoa > Bryozoa > Phylactolaemata > Cristatellidae > Cristatella > Cristatella mucedo. Next base: position 977,287 of record WPIO01000066.1, on the reverse strand, counting down.
ATTTGTAGACTGTTGGATTCCGAAAAGCGGATGGTACGATGATTGGCCTGATGGGGTAGTATATCTGAGAGATAGGTTGGAGCCATAGAATGAAGGGACCTAAAAGTGAGCGACAAAACCTGGAAGTCAATTCGTTGCTTGACTGGTAGCCAGTGCAGGTCGGCGAGAAGTGGAGTAATGTGGCAACTGCGACGCTCACGACAGCATTTATTATTATTATTGGATTCCGAAAAGTGGGTTGAACGATGCTTGGCCTGGTAATAATAATAATAATAATAATAATTCACTTGATAAAGCGCCCTCAGAGAAATTAATCTCTCTCTAGGCGCTTAAGAGAGTAGATCTGAGAGATTGGCTGGAGCCAAAGAATAAAGTGACCTTAAAGTGAGCGACAAAACCTTGAAGTCAATCCGTTGCTTGACTGATAGCCAGTGCAGGTCGGCGAGAATTGGTGTGATGTGGCAACTGAGACGCTCACGACAGACAAGGCTAGCTGCCGAGTTTTGCACCAGCTGCAATCGCCTGATCACACATGCAGCTATGCCAGTAAGCAAAGTGTTGCAGACGTCGAGACGGATGTCGCGAATGCATGAACCAACTTTGACGTGGTACCCTTATGTAAACAAGCCCGAATTCTAACAATGATATGCAGCTGAAAGTAGGTAGACTGTCTATAAAAAGTGTTCTGATGGCGCTAAACCAGAGCTTCACTGTGAATACAAGTAATTGTATGCCATGTTTAAAGCTAGCTGTGGTGAAATTGTTCCACTCAATAAACAGCTTGGCAAACTAGAAACTAAAGCAAAAATTAACACAATGCTAGACTCAGATTTACTGGCAGAGCCGATTTTGTGTTCCCATATAAATTGTTATATCTTTGACTTCGATGCTACGGCAAATGTGAAGTTCATAAAATAAAATCCCTAGGATTGATTATGATATTGGTAAAGCAATTTCATATTGCCTTGGAGAACTCAATCTCACCGTCAGCACCTTACAAATTGTACAAGGAAAGCATATCAATATGTTTATTCATAGCATGGACCTATTCAGCGTGCGTAGGTACACGACAATTGCTTACTGGAACATACTAAATTCTGTCAGGAAAAAGTGCATTTATGGCTCCTTTTTAAAATTCGTAAGGTCAGAGGTTGTCGAGATGTGCGTGACTCGAAGCGAAAACTAGATTTTGGGGCGTGCAATCTGTAAGCACCCAATAATTTAAGGTTTGGTACTCTTGTACAACTATCCATCACGTCAGATTTATTTATAAAATAATGGACCACCTAGGTCCTTGCAAAAGATTATAACTATCTCCGTGGTTCTGCTAGCGTGGTGTGGACCTTTACTTGATTTCTCCGTTATACCTTCGGGTATTCCGCTGCTATCTTTGCTGTGACTATTTATGAGCTGTCCTCGGATATGCTACACAAAACAGGACCTGCTTAGCATAAGATGGATGTCGTCATTAGTCGATACCTACCGGCGGGCCTTCTCCGGTGGGTCAGTGAGAACCTACCTGCATCCTGCCTTCGCCCCATCAACAGCTCGGCTATCAAACCTACGACTCGTAAGTTTAAAGCGCTAAATAGTACTTGTTTCGGTAGTAGCCCACCCGCTGTAGCCCAGCACGTTGTGAAACGTCGTCCCACGGCCGTTACCAAGATCCAATTCAAATTCGAAGAGCCAGCGTCCGTCGGGCTGGACGCAAACGGTAAAGAATACGAGCCACTTCATCACCGTCGCCCAGTTGTTGGACAGCCTCTTAAATTCCGCCTACTAAATGCCCGCTCGTTAAAAACCAAGGGGTTACTTATCCGAGATCAGGTGGTCCAGGAGAAGCTAGATGCATTTCTGCTTACCGAAACCTGGATGACGCCTTGTTCCAGTAGCTGTATTTCCGAGACCACCCCACCCGGGTTCTCATTCTATCAGTCCATGCGTTCTGACAAGGTTGGGGGCGGGGTTTCAATTGTTGTTCGCGAATCGTTTGGCTATAAAATGTGCAGTTTCTCGCATGGGTCATCGTTTGAATCGGTTGCTATCAGGTCTTCATCAAAGACAATGCCTCTCACTGTGGTGATATACCGGCCTCCTTCTGGCTGTCTAAACTTGTTTATAGAGAAGTTTTCAGAGTTCCTCGCTAAAATATTTGTGTGTGACAGGCCGCTACTGATTGTAGGAGACTTCAATATTCACGTTGACAACCCTACCAACAGCCAGGTCCGCTCATTTCTTGACTGTCTGGAGAATCTTGGTTTGGCCCAATACGTTAATCATAGCACCCACGTCGGTGGCCACATTCTAGATCTCGTGATCACTAAGGATGTCCTCCCCACTGACTTTGTGGTGTGCCCACTGACCCTCTCAGATCGACCGGCAGCCTCGATACCCTCACTGATGCGATGAACATGACACTCAGGAGTGCTCTTGACAAGCATGCTCCCGTTCGCTCTATCCGTGTTCAAAGTCGTCGAGATTGCTTTCAATTTACAAAAAAACTCCTTAAGATGCGCCGTGTTAAGCGCAGGCTGGAACGTCGTTTCAAGAAATCGGGGTCTGAGGCAGACCTAGTCAATTTTAAAGACTTCCTTCGTGCTTACACACGAAAGCTTAAAAAAGCCAAGGCTTCTTTTTTCATTAGAAAACTGAATTCCTGAAAGTCGGACACTTAACAGATTTATAAGACAGTAAACCATTTACTGGCCAATGCTGTCAAGTCTGACTCCCCAGATATTAAGGGCTCAGCCGACAAGTTTTCAGCCTTCTTTACTGAAGAAATTGTGCACATTCGTGCCTCCATTAAGCCCCCTCCGACCAAATGTAATGCAATTTATCTCCGTCAGTAACTCCACAAAGTCATAAAGACCATGTGGGCGTTACGCAGGAGAGTTTTGTATAGCGCACTCACAGCCTAAGCGGCTTTCGGTACGCATTCGGTAGCCAACAGACTTTGTCTCACGCAACAAAGAGAAAGTGAGAAGCATAGCAGAGTTAGGAGAGCAGTTGAGGTAGTGAGTATCATAGAAGTAGCAGTTCAGGACCGCTGAAAAAGATGTGCCATAGTCGGCAGTTGGAGAGTAGATGTCGTTGTGTAAGAATTGTGGAAGCGAGTTCCACAGTCTAGGACCTGCAGAGCTAAAGCTTCTTCAAAACCAAAGCAATCGCCGTTCCTCAACCTGTGACCTTTCTTAAAAGATTCTCTGATGTTTCTGCCTGTGATGTGGCTGCCTTAATAAGGTCTAGCAAAAAGGGCTCGTCTCCTGAAGACCCTATACCTTCATCTCTGTGGTCTTCACTTGCAGACCAACTTAGCCCTGCCATAACCAAGATTTTTAATGCTTCTTTGGGAAAAGGGATCGTCCCCAAGTCCTTCAAATCGGCAATCGTTAGACCTATTCTTAAAAAGCCTGGATTAGACACAGAGGTCCTAGCACACTATCGTCCAGTTTCCCTTCTTCCATTCTTATCAAAGATTCTTGAAAAAAAATTTGCTAAGCAGCTAGTTGAACATATTGAAAATAATGGAATGTCAGAAACATTTCAATCAGGTTTCAAGAGGCAGCACTCTACCGAAACTGCTCTCCTCCGTGTTAACAATGACATTCTACGTGGCAACGACGACGGGAATGTCACTGCCTTAGCTCTACTAGATCTGTCTGCCGCCTTCGACACCATTGATCACGAAGTTTTGCTTGAACGACTGAGAACAACAATCGGTCTGGCAGACGAAGCACTGGCGTGGTTTAAATCATACTTGTCTGATCGTGTTCAATCCGTGTCGTGTGGGGGCCAGGTCTCAGACATGAGAAGGGTCACCTGTGGAGTCCCTCAAGGGTCTGTACTTGGTCCCTTGCTGTTCTCCATTTATACGCAACCTCTGGGAAAAGTGATTAAGGCCCATGGAATAGGATATCACTTCTATGCTGACGATACTCAGTTGTATTTGTCATTTAAACCATCGGAATCTGCTGCAGCAACTGAGAAACTGAATGCTTGCCTTGCCGATATTCGATCTTGGATGTCGGAAAACTTCCTTTAATTAAATGACAAAAAAACCGAACTGCTTCTCATAGGACACCTTAAGCGTGTGGCTGGAGTAAAAGGCTTTGCTGTTCTAATAGGTGATGCTATTGTGCGACCTTCACCACGTGCTTGTAATCTAGGTGTCGTTTTCGACAGCTGCCTCAATTTCAAAAGCTTCATTCAGAAGACTGCCTCTACAGCTAGCCATCACAACCGATCCCTATCCAAGATTAGAAGCTGTCTCCCACAGTGGCTTGTAAAAAATTTAACTAGCTCTTTAGTCCTGTCTCGGCTTGATTATTGTAATTCCCTTTTGGCTGGGCTACCAAAGCTAGCTTTTATGCCACTTCAGCGGACTATGAATATGGCTGCAAGGCTGGTCTTCAAGTCCCAGTGGTTTGAGCACGTGTCTCCTTTGCTGAAAGAGCTTGAATGGTTGCCGGTTGAGCAAAGGATACAGAGCAAAGTTCTTACGCTGACCCGCAAGGCCCGCCACGGCTTGGCTCCTTCATACCTAGCTGAACTGCTGCATCAGTTCCAGCCTGTTCGCGCCCTCAGGTCCTGTGTGGACAATAAATTAGCTGTCCCATTCCTCCGCTTAAAGACAGTTGGCGACAGAAGCTTTAGCTCTGCAGGTCCTAGACTGTGGAACTCGCTTCCACAATTCTTACACAACGACATCTACTCTCCAACTGCCGACTATGGCACATCTTTTTCAGCGGTTCTGAACTGCTACTTCTATGCTACTCACTACCTCAACTGCTCTCCTAACTCTGCTATGCTTCCCACTTTCTCTTTGTTGCGTGAGACGAAGTCTGTTGGCTACCGAATGCGTACCGAAAGCCGCTTAGGCTGTGAGTGTGCTATACAAAACTCTCCTGCGTAACGCCCACATGGTCTTTACTAACTTTGTGGAGTTACTGACGGAGATACGTTACATATGCGTGATTATTGCAAACTCTATCATGACTGGGTTACAAAAAGCAGCCACTAAGACACTGCAGCTGCTGATAAATCTGGCTGCATGGCTCGATATATGGTGGCGGCTGGTTGATCAACGTATACAGAGTGAAGCAGTGCTGTTTACCCATAGGGCCAATCATGGCTCGACTCCTTCAGGCTCAGCTGAACTTCTTCATCAATTTCAGCTTCCTCATGTCCACGGGCTCTCAACGTACGATGAATTAGTTGCCCCAACCCTATACTGAAAGACCGTTGGTTATAGATGTGTTTGTTCTGCAAGTTATACACTTTAGAAACCACTTCCACAATCCTTACTCGATTACATCGGCTCTCTTGCTGTTAACTGCAGCACATTCTTTCCAACGGTTTTGAGGGCAACTACCGTGGTCAATCCCTACCTTTAACTGCCATCCTGACTTAGCTTTCACTTTTCACTTTCTTTTTGCGTTTGTTGGCAAAGTTTGTTGGCAGCAGCATGTGCACCGAAAGCCTTTACACTTCGATTGCAATGAGATACACAACATTTTTTTAGCATTCACTTAGTTCTTGCGGCTTTTCATAATTACAAACGGAGATAATTAAATTAAATTATAAGGAAGATACCATCGTATTATGCAGAACCTTGCTTTTAAGCAAAGCTTCATTTTAATCTCTTACATGATATTAGAGTGATTTGATGAATTAACCAGGCATAACGTTTTGCCATTTTTCATTGTGCAAATAGGATCTCATTTTCCAACCCGCCGTAATTCTGATTTGAATGCCACGGAAAATTAAGACCTATGGTAATTTTAGTCAATATATCTTTATCATGTCCCCCACCAGGCCAAGCATCGTACGACCGGCTTTTCGGAATCCAACAGTCTATCAATACCTCGTACAAATCTCAAATCCTTTGGAGACCGTGCATTTAGTTCGTATGCTCCCAAAGCCTGGAACTCCCTCCCGACTTGCGTCAGAACATCCCCTGACTTGACCACAATTAAAAGGAACTTAAAAACACACCTAATTAGGACAGCATTTAGTGGTTCCCTGTGATTCGTCCTTCATGTGCTTATGCGTGCTGACACTGTGCATGCTGCCACTAACCACATTTGCATGCTGACTCTGTGCATGTCATCCCTAACCATGTTATTCATGTTGTTTATCAAACAGAATATTACTCACCCTTCAATTGCATTTCCCTTTCCCTTTGTAGCAAATTTAAAGCGCCTTGAAAGAGATTGAGTTCTCTTAGGGCGCTTTATCAAGTGCATTGTTATTATTATTGTTGTTATTATTATTATTGTTATCAGATTGCTGGCCAAGCCCATTGGTAAATCTAACTGCTATGTGTATTTATATCTTTACTCATATTAGCAAATTTTTTTTTCTTTCCAAATTTAATCTTCGTTAGCCTCCTCATATTGCAAAATATCTTATTGTATCACTATTAATTGAAGCAAGACAGCCTGTCACGCGCCACACGGTGCACTTGTGTCACTTCCAAAGATGGCGCTTTTTTGTCAAGCGGCAAGATGGCGCAGCGTTTTCTTCCGTGACCGAGCTACTATGACTCAGCTAAGCGAGTCCACGGGCAGCTGCTCGTAGTTACTCAAAAGTATATGTCTTACTCTCTCCTTCGTAAGCAAATTTGCCATTATACTCAAAATATCACCTCCGCATTGTTTTTTCAGAACGTGTCGCTTCCGCGCCGGCTGTAACCTAATTACAACTAATGTCCACCTTTTTTATACAGATTACTGTCGACCGGAAGGGCAGGCGCTTAGCTATGTCGCTGTCCATGGACAAGACCTCATTGTGACGTGCCGCGCCCGCTGTACACCAGCTCGGTTCTATCCGACCATTGGTATTCTAGCTTCGAACGACAAGTTCTTGGGCTGTAACTCAACGCTAGCAGGCGTGAAGTGGGAATCTACCATATCTCAATGGAATATTACCTCCGAATGCACAGCTGCCTCCGTCGATGGAGCGGCCATATTCAAGGTCAACCTGGGTCGAGCACACGTTTCATGGGACGGAACATACGCTTGCTACGTTGAGACGGCCCACGCTCAACCCTCACAATCTCGCTTTGAAATTTTAGTGTTAAGTATGATTAAGGCTTGAGGAAAATTGTTAAAGCAAAATGCATTCGATTGCTTAGCGTGTATTTTTCCAGATGCTGCTTAGATAACGATTAGATTTTACGTTTGTAGAATCTCCGGAAATGCTACTCAGTGGGACGACTGAAGTTTTCGAAGGAGAGGCTGCTGTCTTAGACTTAACGTGCCTAGCTGCGAACGGCAAACCTCCAGCCTGGATTCAGTGGCATTTGAATAGCGCTCCCTGGACGCACGACGTCATCCGCGGAGAAGCCTCCTATGGAGTTATGACTTTGCTGCAGAACACCACCAGTCAGCTAGTCCTCGGCGTCACTCGAGGAATAAATAATAAAATCCTGACATGCACAGCTGAAAGTTATTCGGTTTTGAATGCCACCTCATCTACTTCGCATAAGCTGTCAGTATTTTGTAAGTAAAGAGGAATCGTGGCCCACTAAATGCATGGTGTCTCCGTTGGTAACTCCACAAACCGAAAAAGCCCAAAGTGGGCGTTATAAAGGAATCGGTGTATATAAGCTATAACATAGTAAAATTGCTTCTTAAATAAATTCGCATGTACTTCGAAAATGCATTACGCTACTTTAAACTGGCGACAATATTCAATCCACTTATTTAGTGCTAATTCAACTGTTATAAACTCGATGGGCTATCGCAGGTGCAGTAAGTAAACTGTTTCTGTATAAGAAACTTCTTCTCGAATGAACACGTCAGCAATGCATTAGGAGAAACTTACCTGTATTGTTGGTGAATTTTCAGACCTATCACACCAGAGTTTAAATATAAACCCTAAGATTCTCATACTCAATAAATCTGACAAAAATGTGATTTAAGTGGATCTAGATATTTCAGCAACTATAAGCTAAGTTTGCAAAATTCGAGTTACCAAGGTATCAACTCCACTCTACTCAAATTTACCAACAGCTAATTAATAGCCATTGTAATGATGGTCATTAATAGTTCAAATTCCCTTACAAAACTCTCCGTGCTAAAGCTCCAGTCACAGCTTCAGTTTAACTACTTTCAGTGACTCTTTGATATGCCCAGAATAGCATTTAATTCTTTTTTATGTATCTTTACCTTTGCCTCAAGAACTTGCATGCGATCGCTATTGTATTTATAAAGAATACTCATGCTCTACTTCGTGCCCTTGATGTGCTTTTGGTGTTTATTAATTCTGTCAGTAAGCGACACACCAATACCTACACATTAAGTAATTCAAATTATGTACACATGCTTAGGATAAAGGTTTCAAACTCCTTACGGTCGCAGAATTACATCGTCCATATATTGGCTAAATAAGGCTGTAACTTAAATATGTGGGCTGAACTGTGATCACCTCAGTGGATGTCTTTTGAGCTGCTCGGTACACATCTCTTGACGTGCAATTTATTCATTCCATTCAAGCTTCGAAAGCTTGTTGTCTCCAAACACGTGAACGCATTTGCTTTCCTTTGTTCAGATAAACCGAGCGATGCTAAGAATCAGCATGTCGACATGAAAACTTTCCTCTCCCAAAGCTGCGACGTATTTGATAGCAATCCTCCGCTTTCGGACAGAGACTGCGAATGGTTCATTTCCCGTCCCTCCGGAACTTATTTTCTCCAAAAAGGGATGAAGGTTGATGCATCACTACTTGTAAGCATTAAGGACAGATCTCCAGTGATAGCCTGCCGTTGCCAGTACAGTTACGGCGACTATTCAAACACTGTAACAGCCAAGTATTTTATAAACTGGCAAGGTAAAAATAAAAAATGCGCAAATGCAGGCTTTTACACATTCTGTAGCATGAATTGGCTTTGAATAAGATTTGAATAATCCTAAGACATCTCGTGTGCATCAAGGTTATCGAAAACGAAGTGTTGAATATGCAGTTACAAAAGCTAAAAGAAAACTCTCCAAACTTAGACCATGCAAAATTTGAAAGCAGGCCCACATAGTTGTTATAGAAAATCTGCATATATTGCGCACGCAACGTCCTTATATTGCATTACGCCAAAACGAGGATTATCTATAGTTACATCCAAAGAGATTAAAGTAATTCTCGTGAAATCAAAGTGAGCATCATATCTCGTAGTAAATTCCACTTAGTATTTTTAGCTTTGTAGATTTGCAACATGAAGATATATTTATCATTTCGATTCTCTTCGTTCGATTGCACTTCCGGATATTGTTGCTGTTGCTAAGGACCCGTGAATTATACATTAACGAAAGAAAAGAGGCCTGACGCTGACGTGAGGGCCGAGAGTTGAGAAATAATATTAATAATAATGCATTTGATAAAGCGCCCTCGGGGAATTCAATCTCTTTCTAGGCGCTTTACATTTTCTGAAAAAGGAAACGCGATTGAAACAGCTCCTTTGGCCGGAGCTGCAAGTGCCTGCTCGTTTGATGTTCTTAGCAACATCTCGAACAGCTCAGCGCGAATTTTCACTCAAGCGCTACTGTAAATCTCTCTAACTTAGTAGTCATCAGGCCTGCGATGACTTTGGTGGCCTGACTGAAGTCTTTTATTGGAATCCTCGCTCAATGTGTAATAAACCCCAATAGGCGACATTGTTTCTGAATAAGGCCTCGACCTGCTTTCCTTGACCAAAACTTGGATGAATCGGCAAATTTGCCCGACCATTAGCAATCCCACAAGGCTTTTGATTCCTTCAGACCCCTAGATCAATAAAAACTGGATAAGGGGTCGCATTTATTACAAGCTCATTCTTCAATTTCAAGCCGCTTGCAGTCCTCTCGAAGCAGTCATTTGAAGTTATTGTTTTGATTAGTAATAATTAATAATAATAATTCACTTGATAAAGCGCCCTCAGAGAACTTAATCTCTCTCTAGGCGCTTCCACTCAACAATAGGCTACCGATAGTGGCAGCAGTCTATAGCCCCCAAATACCAATTCCAATTTCACCTCAAATTGTACTGATCTCGAACTGTAATGGAACACTATGAAAGGTAGTTGCTTTCCGCGACCTCGAGACCGAGGTCGTGGGCTCGAATCCTGCAGTGGGCTATCCTGTATTGCCTCTGAAAGTGATGGTGATAGCAGTAAAGGTTCTTCTGTCGGTATACAAAAGAGGCTGTTAAATCGGTTAGAGAGCGTCGCAGTTGCCACATCACACCACTTCCTGCCGACCTGCACTTCCTCCCAGTCAAACACAGCACTTCGAGTTTCTTTCACTCACTTTGAGGTTTCTTTATTATTAAGCTCCAGCCTACCTATCAGATAATCCTCCACCATGATAGGCATCGTACCACATGCTTTTTGAATCAAAGCGTTTAGCTACACTATGCCCGATCATCAAATCCTTGGAAGACCACACTTCTATTTCGTATGCTCCCAAAGCCTAGAACTCACTCCCGACGGACGTCACGACATCCCCAAACTTGAGGAAACTTTAAAAAAGCAAAAAGCGGAACCGTTTATCACAGCATTTAGCGGGTCCTCGTTGTTCGACCTTTCGTGCTAATGCGTGCTGACTCTCTGCATACTGCCACTAACCGTAAAAACATTTTAACAATATGGATGTCACTTCCAACAATGTTATGCTTTCTGACATTGTGCATGTTACCAGTAACCATTTGATCATGTGTCATTTAAAGCAAATTACAAGAACCTTGTGAGAGATTAAGTTCTCTGAGTTTCCCTTACAATATATATATATATATATATATATATATATGTGGAGATGGGCCTATATTAATATTATCACGAACCAATTTAGGCAGTTTGTTTACAAACTATAAAAATTGCTTAGTAGAGATTTTTGTTATGAATCTGTTCAAATTGTATCGTGTTAGTAATTTTCACAAACACTTTTTTGGTGGTTAGCATTTCAGGTGTGAAATATAGAGGTATACCATTTTCGGGGTTTTTGCCACGCTTTAAATTTCTTTAGTATATGCGTTTTATTCCGACCTCACTTGATTCAATAGGATACAAGCAATTCTCTAAATTCCCTACACCATTCGTGAATAAGTAGTATTACACCCCATGCACTTTCATTCCCTTTTGGTCTCATGAGCGGCTCTACCGTAAAATGAGGCGCCTAGCCATAAATCTTTTCATGAACGGTTTCACACCGTCATACTTCTGGAGCTATTGATAAATATCAAGGACTTTCACATTCTAAGTAAATTGAAGAAAAAAAAGATTTTTAATATAATATGAGAATTAGCTATTGTGAAATAATGTTGAATTTTTGGCATACATCTTAAGTTAATGTAACATTGAAAAAGTACACATCTTGTATTACCACTTGAGTGACGCCCTAACAGAATTTTCGGCATGTTTTTCTAAAAGGATTGCTATCGATGAGCACATTCAAGCACTCTCAAGTCTGTATATTTTAAGCAGAGAAGCATTACCAAGATCGCTTCATACTTAAAAAAGATTCCATCAGCAAACTTTTTTCAAATCCTGTAGATTACTAAAAATTTCCTTAATTCGTTAATCCCAGCAAGAGCCAATAATAGCCTGAAAAACTGCAGTTGTCGACAGATAGTCTGACTAATCTATTGATGTTTATGATAACAATAATATTCACGACATTTTACCGTCTGGTTATACCCCTAAAAGAGCTATATACCTATCCGGGCACTTTACAATTCCATGCAAGAGACCGGCTGCCTATTGGGCTTCGAATTGACTCGAAGATCCACTACCTGGCTTACCGTGGCGGTTGCTTCTTACGACCTCGCTCCTAAAGTCGTGAGTTCTGTAACGCCGAAGGCTCGGCGGGGTAAGCTTGACCTGCCGCTTACCTAGCGGCGTAGCCTATCGCCTCATGCCGTTCGGTGCGCGCCTACGCGCAATAAGCTGGCCGCCACGAAACGAGCGTTTCTGGCGCTGACCTGCTTACCGTTACTAAAGGGGGTCGTGAGTCCGCGGCGTGAATTGGAAGCAAGACACACAAATTGGGGATTTTACTGAACTTTATTCGCAAGCGCACAAAGTCGCTGCGCGTCTAGTTCAGCTTTATCTCCACACTCCTCGCACGTTCAACACTCTTGCGGAGGGAATACTCCTCTACACTAAGCGCGACCCGGACCCTAAACCCTAACCGGTGAACTAGGAATCCGTTCCCACCTGTGCCGAGGGAATACCCCAAACACGCCAACTTAAACACTCGAGCGGAGGGAGTACTTCTCCACACTGAAGTGCGAACCGGAGTCTAAACCCTACCCGGTGAACTAGAACTCGGTTTCCACCAGTGCGACCGGAATACTCCACACACGCCAACTCAAGCACTCCTGCGGAGGAAATACTTCTCCACACTGAAGCGCGACCCGGAGCCTAAACCCTACCCGGTGAACTAGAGCTCCACACACGCCAACTACGCCTAGCTCGCGCCGTCAAAATCCCTATGCCAAGACCACGTGCTAGCGCGCACACACACGACACAAAAGAAACACAAAACACGAAAGAACACACAAAATGCCAGCTCGGGCGCGATACGACCGTGTTCGGTGGGGTTCCACCGAATCCTCCTAGAGCTGTCTCGTCTTGTTCCGTCAATCGCTGGCGAACAGCCCGCCCTCCTCCCTCGCTTCCAGAGAAAACGAGTCCGACGGCGGAGCCGGACCAAAGACAGAAGACCACAGACAAAAAGACACGAGGCCAAGAGCGAGCGTCGCTCGACTCTTAAATACCTAGCTGGAACAATGGGCAAGAGCTTAGTGGTATTGGGCCCGGACACCTTGGCCCATTACAGAAAGGAATTACTACCGTCCCCAGGCCACTGGCAGGGTACCTCCGTCCAGCTTGAATGGCGAATGAGTTCCAGAAGATTCTTTCTTGGAAAGAGGGAAGGCGGGGGTTGACAGGCCAGCCAACATCTATCAGCAGCTTCCGCGAGTATCGGACCAATTCTAAAGGCCGAATCGCCGCCGCTCGTCTCAGAGCTTCCTGGCCTGCTCCTAAGCGCTTCCTCTCTAACCGCACTGACGCTCCTCTCTGGCTCACTGCTCCAGGACAAAGGGGCTCTAGCCCGCCGCCGAACAGCTCTTGTTCGCGCTAAAATTCAGCCAAAGCCAGCCAAGTGCTACAGTTCGAATCCTGCTGTGGACGATCCTTTATTGCCATTGCAAGCGGTGGTGATAGCCGTAAAGGCTCTTCTGTTGCTATACGAAAGAGGCTGCTAAATAAAGTTGGTATTTTTTTACCATCAGCCTTTATTCGCTCACTCCAGCTTACCTGTCCCGTTTACCTGTCCAGCTTACCTGTCCAGCTTACCTGTCCAGCCGCCTTGTTCCTTCGGTGCATCAAGACCATCAATCGGTCGGCTGCCAGACGCATTGCCAGTCATCCAACTAAATTAAACACGTGTAGCCATCAGGCCTTCGTTTCTTAAGCGCCGAAACTCTGTAGCTTACTTCCAGCCTCTGTAACTCTACGTCACGATTTCGCATTGATTAAGTTTCTCAGCAAAAGACATGTCTGGACTACTCGGACTTCCTGAGCCCGATTGCTCTTTGTTGGTTTCCAAAAGTTTTGAATATCTCGTGTGTAATCTAATGAATACTACTTACCAGGCGCTCCTGAGAGCTGGTCCTAAGCGCCTTCCCGTGTGCCTTTACGTTCAGATTAGAGCTGGCTACATGTGTGCCTGTTCGCGTCAGTGTGAGAATGATCTCTTGACCATCAGAAAACCTGAGTTATACCTTTTCCTGTATATAACTGCAAAGCCGCTGGATGCATAATTGTGTCTACTGGGGCTCTATAAAAAAGTGTACTATTCTCATTCTGTAAGGCTAGATGTGCAGTGCATTGCAAGTGCAAGACTTCACAAAGCTGTAGCGATACAAAGCTACCGGCTTCCATGTTACATACTTTATTAGCTGATTTAGCAGCCTTACTATGTATAGGACAGAAGAGCCAGGACGGCTATCCCTATCTCTTTCAATTGGCAATAATGATCGCCTACTCCAGGTTTCGAACCCACGACTACGATCGTAAAGAGCAAGCACCTAACATTCTGGGCTATTACGGCACTGATGACTGCTTGGAAATTCTCGTTCAGTGTAGAATACGAAAGGTCATCAGCAACAGGCCTGGATTTGGGCGGAATCTTGGAAAATCCGCTGCAGATGGAAGGCGAACAGGCTGCTTCAGGCTCTCCGAATAAAAATAATGAATATAATTATTATACATTTGTTATAGCACCGTTAAAGAAATAATAATAATAATACGATTGATAAAGCACCCTTAGGGAACTCTATCTCCTTCGAGGCACTTTACATTTGCTGCTAAGGAAGCATGGTCGCACGGTTAGTGGTAGCATGCTCAATGATAACAAGCACAAGATGGTTAGAGGTGACATACACAGGGTCAGCATGGAAGTATGGTTAGTGGCAGCGAGCATCGTGTCAGCACGCAGAAGGACGTAAAGGATTAATCACAAGGACCCACTAAATGTAGCGATAAATAGACGCATTTTAAATCCTTTTTTAAATGTGGACATGTCATGAGATGTCGTGACTCAAGTTGGAAGTGAGTTCCAGGCTTTGGGAGCGTGCAAACTAAAGGCACAGCCTCCGAAGGGTTTGAGGTTCATGCCAGGTATTGGTAAACGATTAGATTCCGAAAAGCTAGTTGTACGATGCTTAGCCTGGTACAGGAGCAGATCTGATAGGTGTGTTGTAGCCAATCAATGAAGGGACCTGAGGGTGAGTGACAGAACCTTTAAGTCGATGCATTTCTTGACTGGGAGCAGTGCAGGTCGGCAAGTAGTGGTTTGATGTGGCAACTGCGACGCTCACGACAGCATGCCTAGATTACGTCACTAATTCATCAGTGTTTCCTCGACCTTGTCAGTTTTGCCAAATTGGCCAGGAAGATCCAACTACTAAATGACAGGGTGCTAGAGTGGTAAAATAGTGATTTTTAACTAAATTAAAAATCACAATCGTAAGCAATAAGCTGACAGTTTGTTTTCGATTGTCTAAAGATGGATTTAAATGGAAGCATCTAAATCCGAATAATTAATTTTTAGCTATATGCCCCCGAAGTCGCTCTCAGAAGTCATTGGGCAATCTTGCTATACCCTTCCCATCGCATTGGCAATCGGTATCAAAGCTAACTCCGATATCAGCAGCAAGTTTTACATCGCAATGTCTGTTTTCTTGAATCGCGAGCATTTGCAAACGGATCGTCGCGAGGCGTTTGATTCAGGCTGCGGCCATTGAGTCACTCTGGGAGAATTGCAGAGTATTGTTACTGTACTTACTTTGGCACTAAATTTAGTGGTCACTTGTGTTCGTAACTTCCTCTGCAAGTAGCTTACCGTGCTACCTGTTGCTTCAAAATTTTGATTTTTCGAGACCTGACTTTGCACCGGATAATAAGTTGTTTGCTTCGTGTCTTGTTAACCTGCCGCCCAGTATCTTTGCAAAGCATGCATTAGTATAGTATTAATTCTGTATATGGTCACAGGTGTTGTTGCTTTTTTTGTCATTATTGGACTGCCGGAGCCGGAGCCACAGTAATACAATAGCAGCACCATAGCGATATTTTGTCGAAACATATAATAATAAAAATAATAATGATAATAATGCACTTGATAAAGCGCCCTCAGAGAACTTAATCTCTCTCTAGGCGCTTTACATTACATCTTTCTTGTACTCTGCCATAGAGATTGCTTCGCTTGAATCACAACAGCCAAGCTAATACTTTCAATGTCTTTTTGACAGGTAGCTACGTGACTTCCATGTCAGGCTTCACAGTCTTCTTCACCGTGGTAGTTTCACTTTCTTTACCGGTTGGAACTCTTGGAGTAGTATGGTACCTGCACTCATCTTCAGAGTTGATTAAGCTGAAGGCAGAATGCGCACAATCGTCGACCAGGCAAACATCATTGAGCATAAGCGCTGGTCCAGCGCCCGATCTGTCTTACAAAGACGCCTACTTGGGTAGTGCAATTAAAACTACGAATGAGTCAATGCAACAGCAGGCAGCCATTAGTGAACGAAAACCTCTTCATTGTACTCCATTGGTTTTAAAATTACATTGATAGACCACTTCACTGGACGTCTGTATCTAAATTGGTTGCAAGTTTAACTATTATATTGCAACTTCAATCCTAGCAATTAAGTTCTAGTCTGTTTTTGGAACTTGTCACTCCTATCGGAGTCGGCATTGCATCGGGTGCATGAGGACTCCCAAGAATGCAAACTGAATTCCAGTCTCTCTTTCTCTCTCTCTCTCTCTCTCTCTCTCTCTCTCTCTCTCTCTCTCTCTCTCTCTCTCTCTCTCTCTCTCTCTCTCTCTCTCTCTCTGTTTCTCTCAGAGATGGATAGTATTTATCAACAATCTTCCTCAAGCCTCAAATCTTGTCCTTGCACATTTCAAGAAGGTTCTTGCTAAACCAATAATTTAAACTAAACCAAGTGAATACTTGAGCAGCTTTTGCCCTATTCCCGTACAGCTGTTCTTAATGAGGACACTGGAAGGCTGAGGGGTAGACCAGCTAAACTTTCATTGAACCTCCAAGCCTAGCAAAAGAGTCGCAGTTAGTTTTAAAGGTAGTCACTCAGCTGAATCGACATCGGTTGGTTAAATACTAGCTGATTTAACGGCAATTTTTGTATAGCGACATGAGAACCTTTACGGCTATCATCAATGCTTGCAGCTTCAAGTACGGATCGACCACCGTAGGACTTGAACCCACGACCTCGGAACCCAGCTCGTGAATAGCAATCGCCTTCGCTTGTGAGTCCATCACGGCTCATACAGAATAAAGCTCTCTGCTTGTTTTACTCAATCTTGGGGTAGTGTTTGCTGCTAGCGATCTAAAAGCCCTTTGCGAGTGCCTCTCATCTCACCTGGCTATCATAGGCAGCCCGCTGCCATCGCTCGGGTCATAAATCACAATATAAAAAGAATTATTAACAATCACACGATAAACCACTCAAGTACGCTGTAGCCTGGTGCTACGTTCTCGGTCCCCTTCTTTTCACAATGTATACTCTTCCTCTTGCCAACGAGTCCGCCAAGTGCAATCTATATCACTTATAAGGTGCACGCCCAGACCAAGGTCTGGCTGAGGTCGTGGGCTCGAGCCCGGAGGCCTATGTGAAGCGCCTGAATAGAGAAGTTCTCTTGGGGCGCTATACAAATAAACTATATTTTTTTATGTGCAGACGAGACGCAATTAGACTTCGATCCCTCTCTATACTTCTCCAGCTAGTTATACTCCCTCTGCTCTCTTCCAGCATCCATTACTAACATCCGAACTAGGACGTCAGCATACTTACTATAACTGAAGGATAAAACCAGTAAGTCATGGTCAGTACTAGTGTGAATGATATAGGAAAGCTTGGCACTTAAAATCACCTCTCAGCATATCTCCAGCTGCATCTGCACAAATCATGTATCCTACTGAAAAGAGACCTTTCAGCAGCCGAACACAACAGCTCCACAATCTGGTGCTCCTACGTTCAGCACTTTAGCGAAAAACTGCAGGCCTGCTTAGACAAGGACACCGTGCCCAATTTGGTTCATACCTCTTCGACATTCCATCTCAACTTCTGCAAGTCACTACTTGCTAGTCTTCTAGCTTGCGCAAACAGGAGCTTAAAGTTGGTACGAAACTCGGCAGTCAAAAGACCTGTCTTTCCTGAGCGTTGCAATTGCCACAATTTAGTACTGCTCACCAACATGCTCCAGCTCGAAATCAAGCAACCTGTTGACCAAGATTTTGGCACTCACTTTTAGGTCCCATAAATCTGTGGTTCCAGCCAAATTTCATTTCATATTAATAGCCTACCTATCGGAACTACCCCCAATCATTATGAGCTCCTGGCATACCACGTGCTCTTTTGGCTCACTACCATTAATTTTTAACAATATTATGTACTTTGACACTGCATGTAGACGGTGTCCAGAGATCGCGTCCACTTCAGCTCGGACCGCCTCTACTACAGCAAACTAATAAGCTTCAGCTATAATTACAACTAATCAGTATCGTCCTTGACACCGTCAGTGCACGCAAGCACACAAAAGTCAATCCCTGTTCTGAGCAAAGAAAGAGGAACTAGTGTGTTTAAGCAGCTTTACCACACCGTCAAGACGGCCATAAGCAGGTGTAACTTACACCAGCTGACAACTGCATGTCTTCATGCTTGATTTGTACGAATATACACTGAGAACTCGTACCGAAGCTCCCATCTGACAAAATCAATAACAAATTTAAGGACATTCAAAATTTCCTATCTCTCCCATCTGACAAAATCAATAACAAATTTAAGGACATTCAAAATTTCCTATCTCTATCTGCCCGATGCTGGCACGGAGATGTGCTACTTTCCTGTTCGCCATCCCATCTCTTGGGAACTAAATATTGAGGCATGTCGTGCTGCCTTGCGGGCATGAACACTGAGGCTGCTCTCTAGAACTGGTAGTAGTCGGCCAAAGATTTTCTTGCCAGGTATTTTGTGAGCAGCAATTGCGACCCAAATACAACCAGAAATCATTTTAAGAAAGGCTGAATACTGGCCCTGACCAAGGATGGCCAAGGTCAATTGCAGTAAGGCTGAAAGAGCCACACATCAAGTAGCAGCACGAGCAGGCTGTTGCTTTCTTTCACATCGGCCACATTGCTAGACAGTGGCTTTTTGCAGCATAAAAGCTTAGACAAAGAATTTGCACGACCTCGGCTCATGACAGTCGGGTCTCCTGCAGCTTCGCTGCAATTCATACAAGCACTAGCTAAAAAACCAAGCTCCCGTGAGCTGCTGCAATCGGCAAGGCATCAACAGAACGAGAGCCTTCAGCCATTCAATAGCTGGCTGCAACCACTACCGACGTGTAATGGACAGGCTAGTGCACACACTAGTGTACACATACAGGTGGGTGAAAAGTCTGACTCAAAACAGCAGCAGCCCAACTCAAGCCACCGGCAGTCATGCTTAGACACCTACTTAGATCGAGCATGACTGCCACCGTGCGATGTTGAACTGGCTTTGTAACGGCCAGTAATTTCGTGGTTTCTGCTGCGGCTGCTCGAGCGAGATCTGGAAGCCTGGCGGATGCAGCGATGCCCAGGTCGCGACCGGCTTGAGGACCTCGTCCTGGACCTTGTCCTAGATCTCGAACGCCTCTCTCGCTTGACCTTCGACTCCCTCGGAGTGGACCCTCGCCGTGATTTGGGCTGGCGGTTCGAGCTACCAGACCTCGATCGCCTTTCTCGCTTGACCATCAAGTCCCTCGGAGTGGACCCTCGCCTTGCTTCACGCTGGCGGTTCTCAGTGCGGCTGGGCAGCCGATGGGTCGGCCGATCATTTTGTTCCTCGTTCCCACCAGTGCGACGAGTGCCATGCCAGCGATCTTGCGACCGGACGGGCCAGCGCTCCGCTGCCGAAGCTTGCTCAGCTGTAGCAGCAGCGTCGTCGCTGCTGCTCGACGAGGCGCTGTCGTGCCGAGTCCTTTTCGGACGACTTGCGGACGATCCGGAGGCTGCTGCAGCAGGACTTGGCCGAGTCTCCACTCTCCAAGCAGCCGCTGTGCCCATTCCCCTTCGGACGGCAGGCGAGCGACGCTCGGCGGCATTGCCCGGATTGCTTTCACGGCGCACCCGCCTGCTGTGAGCCTCCTTCTTTACACTGTCATAGCCAGAGGTCGCACCATCGGTGGCGGGCAAGCCACAGCTGGCATGGCTGCCACTCGAACTGCGGCTCCGGGGAAGGTCTGGCTTCCGGCTCTCACGGCAAGGAGGCGAGAAGGACTCGGGTACCGGCGAACGACGTCGCTTCTGCGAGCTGCTCCCTGCATCACCGCTGCTCCTGCCCTGCATAGAAGGCAGCTCTGACTTCTCCTTCGAGCCAGTGTTGAGCTTCTGCAGCTTCCTGTAAGACAGTGGATGATTCGTGCAGCTGTTGCGACCGGCACCCCGAAGAAATTAATGTTGGCAAAAATGCTGTGGATATTATGTCATGAGTTTTCCCTGGCCTGCTCGGGCCCTGCCAGACTTTGGGGAGCATCAGGAAGCCAACAGACGGATCAGTCCGGACCACTATACTTGCCCAGATGTAAGACAGGCAAATCTAGTTGACAAATCTCTAGAAGCCATATAATCTCAACATTGCAGTCTATACCAGCTATCAGAGAACTGCTGGGAGGGACCGATGAACACCCCTACTACACCAGACTTGCTGCGTAATAATTTACTCGCAGAGGACTGCAGGTCACCTTTAAAGCTTAAATCTCGTGCAGAGCCTCATTTTGCCCCTAACGCACTGGATCAAGCAATGGAAAGGGCATGTTCGCTTTTTCTAAGATTGTTAACCAAGATCCTGGGCGATACAGGTTCCGACCATTAGCTGCTTAACAGCAGCGCAATAAAATTCCGATTATATCACCATCCCCTGGAGAGGCAGCGCAGTTCGAATTCTGCCAGCCAGTATGCACACTCAGCTGCCAAAGTATTTGCTGAATGCATCAGCTAAATCCTTAGGAACAGCAGCACAGTACAATCCCTCTCCCCTCACTACTATTTAGAGCTGACTGACTCCTACGGTGGGAAAAAATAACGATCCAATTCACGGTGCCCTTCGGCAGCTGTAGCAAAGCAGCAACTGAGGCATTGGGCATTCAAATATAGAGGATCACTTGCCGGCTTTATATGCAGGAATCAGAAGTGGTAGCACCTGCAGAACAATCTTGCACCAGCCTAACAATCAGCGCCTTGCTCCCCCTTAGTATTGTCTCACAATCTACGACAGTTACTTTCCTGTCGCTCGCACTAAATTAAAATCGTTTGATCAGTTCTTCGGTAGGTGTGCACTGAAAATCTCGAACTTCGAGTGCACTGAAAATCTCGAACGAATATGTATTTGTATTTTAACTCACTTCTAACTTTCGGAAACTATTAGCAATGAACATTCCTATATAAGTCTACCCTAAAGGCACATAAGCACCAGTCACCTTCCCCTTTGCCGAAATGGAGACTGCTCTTTTATTATTGAGCTTTGTATGCATAACTGTGTATGATTCAATGCATGCTACTAGCCAGAGGCTCCACCAAACGGTGGCCCTGGGCATCGTCCTACGTGCATTAGTATGCTGGTCTAAGTATGATAATGGTTTAATAATAAAAATAGTAATAAATTTGTTATGGAACTTTCAGAGAGCCCAATCTCATTCTTTTGAAGGCACTTTACATTTTCTGGTTTGATTTAGTATGCTTGTCTGCATATGATAGTGTGCATGCCACTGAACCTACAAAGCCCGCCATGGCTTGGTTTGAGTTCTCTTAGGGCACTTTATCAAGTATATCATTGTTACTATTATTATTATTGGCTCCTCCATACCTAGCTGAACTACTGCACAAGTTTAGGCCTCGCAATGATTTCAGGTCCTCTATGTATAATAAATTGGCTGTTCCATTCCTCAGCTTAAAGACCGTTGGCGACAGAAGCTTTGGCTCTTCAGGTCCTAGACTGTGGAACTCACTTCCACAATCTAATGCAACGACAGCTACTCTCCTGCCGTCGACTATGGCACATCCTTACCACCCGTCCTGAACTGTACTTCATGTTACTCACTACCTCAACTCTTCTCCTGAATGTGCTACACTTTCCACTTTCTCTTTGTTTTGTGAGATGAAGTCTGCTAGCTACTGAATGTGTACCGAAAGCAGCTTAGGTTGTGAGTGCGCATACAAAACTCTCCAAAACACCCACATAGCCTTTGCGGCTTTGTGGGGTTAACAGACGGTGATACATTACATTACAATTCGCTTGGTTCTTAATTCTCTTGGAGCTATTTGTCAATCAACCGGTTGGAGATTTTGTTATCTCATGGTGTTAAACAAATGACCTGTTATTATAAAAAAAACTATGGCACTATGATGATGATGCACTAACGTAGCCCTAAACAGGCAGCTGACGAAAAAGTCATAGAACGCCATCTGATTGATAAAAGGAGGCTGGCAGGTCAGGCTACCAGCGGCAGCAGCTGGCAGGGCTGGCTCACAAAGATCTGGCAGCTTCAACAGCTACTGCTGCTACTGTTAGAGCTGGTTCACACAGCAGCAAGCAATAACAGCAGCAAACAGTCGCTGGCTGGACTGGATCACACAGCAGGACCAGCAAGCAGTAGCAGCAGCTAGCAGGGCTGGCTCACGCAGCAGCAGCAGCAGGGGCTCGGACAGGCAGTCGCAGCAGGGGCTCGGACAGACAGTCGCAGTAGTTGTGGGGGTTGGCTATAGCATTTGCCTACTTGATCAGCTTTTTCTTCTCCTTTTTCGACAGAGATTTGAAGAATGCCACGGCTGGATCATCCTCGAGCTTATCGTCGTCTTCTATGATTTGCTGGTGCAGAAAGAGAATAACTATGACACCCCAGACAGAAGCAATCAGTGAGTGTCACAGCCAAGTAGCAGCCACAGCAGTAGTAGCAGGGTGGAGCGGCTAGCATCAGCAGCCACTCCTTAGGCCGAAGCAGTAGAAAATGCAGATAGGGAAACCACAAGTCTGACTTAGACAAACAGAAAAACATTTCCACTGAGATGGACCGTGGTGGTGGGACAGCTAATACTGTGTCATTTGATCAAAAAGCAATTTCAGATGTGCTATGGGCTCAGAGCTCATAGCACACTGTTCAACATGGTCGCCAGCATATGCTTATATTTACGTTAAATAGACACGTGTTTAGTTATATTTTCCTTTTTGAGTTTCTGTCTACCTTAATTGTTGTATGAACAAACAATGCCCTATTAGCTGGGTGGGGTAACGCGAGCCTAGGGTCAGCACAGTGAACCAGTGCTGAAACCATTACGAAAGACCTAGTGAGTACAGCTTCGTCCAAATGGTGACAGCAACGACTTCAGCACGCTCGATTTTGACAAGAATTGCAACAGACACGCCTTGTTCTGTCGGGCTAGCAGTAATGTAATGCATTGTATCTCCACCTGCAACTACACAAAGACTCTTTGGGAGTTACGAAGGAGAGTGTCGTATTGCTCACTCACAGCCAAAGTGAGAACACATTCGGCAGCCAACTAAGTTTATCTCAGGCAACGACAACAAAACTCATAACCATAGCAGAGTCAGGAGCGCAGTTGCTGTAGTGAGTAGCATGGAAGTAGGAGCTCAGGACTGCTGAAAAGGATGAGCCATAGTCGGCAGCAGGAGAGTAGTTGCCGTTGCATAATAATTGTGGAAGCGAGTTCCACCGTCTAGGACCAGCAGAGTTAAAGCTTTTGTTGCTCACTTTTAGGTCACTCCATTCTTTGGCTCCAGCCTATCTCTCACATATACTCCCCCATCAGGCCAAGCATCGTACCACCCGCTTTTTGGAATCCAACAGTCTACAAATACCTCGTACAAACCTCAAATCCTTTGGAGACCGTGCATTTAGTTCCTATACTCCCAAAGCCTGGAACTCCCTCCCGACTTGCGTTAGAACATCCCCTGACTTGACCACATTTAAAAAGAACTTAAAAGCACACCTATTTAGGACAGCATTTAGTGGATCTTGTGATTCGTGCTTATTCGCGCTGACACTGCATGCTGCCAATAACCACACTTGTATGCTGACCTTGTGCATGTCACTCCTAACCATGTTATTCATGTTGTTTATCAAGCATGATATTACTCACCATTCAATTGCATTTCCCTTTGCAGCAAATGTAAAGCACTTAGGAAAAGATTGAGTTCCCTGAGGGAGCTTTATCAAGTGCATTATTATTATTATTAAAGCTCCTGTCGCCAACGACCATTAAGCGGAAGAATGGAACAGCTAAGTTATTGTTCATACATGACCTGAAGGCAGTAGATCAAAGCAGGATGACTGCAAAGCATCAGATAGTCAGAGAAGCCTCTAACCGGTACCGAGCCCGAAACGGCCACAGCTCGAATCGCTGCCTTCACGGCAGCATCTATCGTACTTGCATTACTCGTGTGCAAACCTGTCTATCCTTCTTCATTGGCTTTAGAAAGAAGATGCAGTTGTAGCAATTGGACAAACAGAAATTAGGTCTACAGACTTTTCTTATCTCGTGCAGCCTTTCTTAGATGAGCCACCTAGGCCCGGCTTTTCTCTAGTGGGGACTGAAAAGGTTTGAAACAATTGCATGGGGTGGCTTGATGTGACCTTAAAGTTACATCTGGTCCAACTATAACTGTATGTCTATCGTGTCGTGAAGTAAGGGCTTGTCATCGGTCTCATGTCACCGATATTGCAAACTGATATGTTGTGCATACGTTGGACTTCGATCGCGTGACACAAGATTTAAATGTCATCGAAGCTTCATGTGTTGTAGCCTGCATAAAGAGGCTATGTTCACTCTGCATGCTACCACTAACCACATTTACATGTCGATACTGAGCATGTTGCCCTAACCATGTTTTGCTTGTTGACATTGTGCATGTTACCACTAACCGTTTGAGCATGCCTCCTTTACAGCACATGTAAAGTGCCTAGACAGAGATTAAGTTCTCTGTGGGTGCTATATAAATCCATTATCATTATTTAATATAATTAAAAATTGGTGTTACGTATTTTTAATTAAGCAAACTGGCATTGTGCTTGGCTCTACGAGAAGACACAGCTCATTCAGCTGACAGTTAGGACTACATTCCAGTGGATTTGGTGAATGTGAGATCTAACCTGATTCGGTGCAGTCTCGTCCACCTGTCGACTGAGCACAGATTTGGTGAATGCAAGCCCGTCCTCTCTCATGGCCTCCATCAGGGCCGATGGAGTCATGCCAGCTGCAAATAAACAAACAATTGCACATCATTGGCGGTTGAATCCCACAAGAAGCAATGCAATCAAAAGACAATGAGTGAACACAAATACACACGAGCACAAGCAGCAGACACAAATACACATGAGCACAAGCAGCAGCAGCAACACAAGCAAAGAGACATTGCTAAGACAAAAGTAGAGCACATGCAAGCATGCTAGCAAGGGTTGCTCTGGGCCAAAACGACGAGAAGCACAAGCAGGTAAGAATGCATTTGGCAAACATCCCACGCCTGTATCATAAATGAGTCATCCAGACTAAACTATGTAGCTCCCCTGGCTTGATGGCCAGAAAATCGCACTCACGAATAAACTCACCAGTGCTATTATGTATCCTACTACACGGGCCAGCAGATGCGCCTCGAATTCCCTACAGTGAAAAAGGTGTGGCTTTGGCTAATATGACTTAGTGATCATCGATAGCTAACCAAGGTTGAGCTGCCTTTGGTAGATAGTTGTAAAGGCAAAACGGCTCAAAGCTGAAGCAATCAGAACGTGGAACCCTGGCATTCATAACTAGAGAGCACAAAACTGATCTTGGATTTCACTGGTCACGAAAACTGCTCTCCTGTAATATTACTGCACTAGCCATTTCTGAAGCTGGAACGGCCATATGTCGACTTCGCTTAAGATAAAAGCACCTAATTTGTGATAATATGCAGATAGAGTGCAAAATCTGGACAAAAAATTACCAGACACATTCCTGGTAATTGATCCGGACCAACGACTGACCAGTGATGCCTAAAGGCCTTTACTTCACTGGGCTTGGTCTACGGCAAAATAACTTGGTCAGCCAAAAGTAGTCATTTCTACTAGCAAAAAGGCCAACAAAAAGCAGCTGCAGGCAGCCAGCGCTAGCAAGCCTACAGCTGCTCTTGGCTGGATCTCGAAATGAGGCCAGCTGCTAACGTATTGCTACCTGCCTCCCAACTATTCCAGTAATCGTGAAAAATAACAATAATTTAATTATTAAGCACGCTAAATGAACTAAAGAGTATTCGTTCGTGCCACGCATTGCGCCATAAACATTCTCTAGCACTGAATTACTACAATAACAATGATTATATGTCGGCAGCATAGCGCTAAGAGAACATCTCTATCCAGGCACTTGACATAGGTGGGAAGCAACAACATCGAAATAAACAATTTTGGATTCATGCTCAGACAAGCATGCAATAGCATGCAAGACGCATCCTTTGGAAAGCATAAAAATGCACACAAGAAGACATGAAGTTTGGTTAATAATGTGCACTAAATAATGCAAAGCCATTTAAAACGAACAAGAACAAGTTCAGTGGGACATAAGGAAACCTTAGTGGAACAGATGAAACAGTAGCAGAGACTGATATAATAAAAAGGCAGTGCAGATGGTTACAAAAACCGAAAGTTTCAAGGTGTAAATACACCTGAACTAAAGGGTCGATCATTACACAATGGCAATGTAGTGCAAGCAACTAGGATAAGGCTGGAGGCCGAGGGGCAGGTTGCATGAGAGCACACTGGAGGAGCAAGGAGGTCAGATACCTAGGCTGGTACAAGCAAGAGAAGGTACGAGCAAGAAAAGGCAATCGTAAGCCAAGTAGAGCACATTAATATAAATTCGATGCTTTATTTGGAGCTAGCTAGACTCAGTCAGAATTGGTGTCATGTGGCTGCTAAGAAGCTGATGACAGAACAGCCAAGGTGTTTGGCGTTTGGCAATAGCTGCCCAGTAAGGACACTGGCCGGATGTACTAAATGAAGTGAAATGCAGTAATGTTGCTGCTAAGTTACTTTAAAACTAATGAACTAGTTACGTTATTTTGCTAAAGGAGGCAATAAATTAGCAATTTTTAAGCAGAAAGTACGCCGACTAGATGGAGGCAACGACATGTCAACAACAGCAACAACTCATCGAATTATAGGTCATTTATCACAAGACACTGGAATTGGCTGCAGAGGGTGCATAAGCTCCTGAGATGATACTTCCATGCTGCTCACTACCTGAACTGCTCTCCTGACTCTGATATGCTTCCCACGTTCTCTATGTTGCTTGAAATAAAGTCTGCTGGCTACCAAATTCGTACCGATAGCTTCTTAGGCTGTGAGTGCACTATACAAAACTCTTCTGCCTAATACCCACATTGTCTTTGTGGCTTTGTGGAGTTACAAACGGACACAGACAAAGATACAAAGCTGGAGAGAGAATTTATTCTGAAGGGCCACAAGAAGGGCTATACAAATGTCTCCTTATGTTTAGTTATGATTTTTGTCAAGCAGCGTAATGATTTCAAGGCGGTCACTCACTTTAATTCCTTTCATTCTTTGGCACCAGCCTATCTCTCAGATATACTCACCCATCCAGCCAAGCATCGTACCACCCGCGTTTGGGAATCCAACGGTCTAGAAATACCTCGCACAAACGTCAAATCCTTTGGATACTGTGCATTTAGTTCGTATGCCCCCAAAGCCTGGAACTCACCCTCCCCCCCCCGACCTGCGTCAGAACATCCCCTGTCCTGACCACATTTAAAAAGAACTTAAAAACACACCTATTTAGGACAGCATTTAGTGGGTCCCTGTGATTCGTCCTTGATGTGATTATGCATGATGACTCTGTGCATGCTGCCACTAACCACATTTGCATGCTAACCCTGTGCATGTCACCCCTAACCATGTTATTCATTTTGTTTGTTTATCAAGCATGATATTACTCACCATTCAATTGCATTTCTCTTTGCTACAGATGTAAACCGCCTAGAGAGAGATTGAGTTCTCTGATGGCGCTTTATCAGGTGCATTATTATCATTATTATTATTATTCATTATCTTATTTCACTGAACCAATAAGAAATATTCCCATTTCAGGCTTGACACAGTATCATCAGATTCTCTCATTTCAGTCCTTTACCTTTGCCTCTGACCAACCTCGAACCATTTGGCTACCCTTCATTCATTTCGCATATTCCCTTAAAGCATGGACAGCATTCCAAACTGAAGTCAAAATATACCCTAGCTTGACATTTAGAAAAGCTAAAAACCCGACGTGTTGTTCATAGCATATAATAATAGTAACAAGGATACACTTGAAAAAGCACCGTCAGAGAACTCAATCTCTTTCTAGGCACTTAATATTTCCTGCAAAGGAAACGCGATCGAATGGTGAGTGGTAACATGCTTGATAAAGATCATGAATAACATGGATAGGAGTGAAATGCACAGGGTCAGCATGCAAGTGTGGTTAGTGGCAGCATGCACAGAGTCAGCACGCATAAGCACATGAAGGACAAATCAGAGTGGCCCACTAAATGCTGTCATAAATGGGGGTTTTTAATTTCTTTTTAAATAATAATAATAATAATGTACTTGATAAAGCGCCCTCGGAGAACTTAATATCTTTCTAGGTGCTTTACATTTGCTGCAAAGGAAATGCAATTGAATGGTGGGTAAAATCATGCTTGAAAAACAAACAAAATGAATAACATGGTTAGGGGTGACATGCAACAGGGTCAGCATGCAAATGTGGTTAGCGGCAGCATGCACAGTGTCAGCACGCATAAGCACGAGAAAGACGAATCACAGGGACTCACTAAATGCTGTCCTAGAAAGGTGTTTTTAAGTTCCTTTTAAATGTGGTCAGGTCAGGGGATGTTCTGACACAGGTCGGGAGGGAGTTCCAGGCTTTGGGAGCATACGAACTAAATGCATGGTCTCCAAAGGATTTAAGGTTTGTACGAGGTATTTCTAGACCGTTGGATTCCGAAGAGCTGGTGGTACGATGCTTGGCCTGATGGGGGAGTATGTCGGAGAGATAGGCTGGAGCCGTAGAATGAAGGGACCTAAAAGTGAGCGACGAAACCTTGAAGTCATTTCATTGTTTGACTGGTAGCCAGTGCAGGGCGGCGAGAAGTGGAGTAATGTGGCAACTGCGACGCTCACGACAGACAAGCCTAACTGCAGTTTTGCACCAGCTGCAATCGCCTGATCGCACATGCTGGTAGGCCAGTAAGCAGTGAGTTGCAGACGTCAAGACGGGATGTCACGAATGCATGGACCAACTTGGACGTGGTATCCTTATCTAAACAAGGCCGAATTTTAGCAATGTTACGAAGCTGAAAATAGGCAGATTTGACTGTGGAGCTGATATGGTCGTCTAAGGAGAGGTCGCGTTGGGATATGCCACCTAGACTTCGAGCTGACTCGACAGGAGAGATGCTGGCAGAGCCAATTTTGAGAGACAGCCTTTCCAATCTCTGAATCACACTGGGTTTTCCCATAACTAGTAAGTTAGCTTTTATCATCGTTTAGTTTTAAAAAAATTTGCTGCCATCCATGTGTGGAAGTCATCAATGCATGCAGCAAGTGAGTTGAGAGAATTTGAGGTGCTCGAAGGCTGGGAGGGATCAAAGCAAAGGTACAACTGAGTGTCATCTGCATAGAAGTGAAAGCCTAGATTGTGCTTGACAATCACATCAGCAAGAGGCAGAGTATAAACCGTGAAAAGAACCGGACCTAGCACTGAGCCCTGAGGTACTCCATATTTCAGAGGTATTTCAGATGATCTTTGTCCATTCACGTCAATACTCTGGAGTCTCCCACTGAGATAGGACCTGAACCACTGCAGAGCAGTGCCAGTGATGCCCAGGCGAGATGAGAGACGCTCTAGAAGAACTTTGTGATCGATGGTGTCAAAAGCTGCCGACAGATCGAGCAAAACAAGCAGAGACACTCTACCCATGTCTGCATTCCTAAGTAGGTCGTTGTATACCCTAAGCAATGCTGACTCTGTGGAGTGATAGCTCTAAAGCCAGACTGGAACTTACTAGCAAGGTGTGAGGTTTCGATATATGAGTGTGGTCAACTCAGGGGATGTCGTGACGCAAGTCGGGAGTGAGTTCCAGGCTTTGGGAGCATAGGAACTAAATGCAAGGTCCCCAAAGGATTTGAGTGCTCGATCTATGTAAATTGTCTTTTTGTGCTTATGCATACTAATACGGCGCATGTTTACCAATAATTTTTAACATTCTTTCAGCATAAGTAAAATATATAAAGAGAGATTAGGCTCTCTAAGGACTCAACCAATACATTCAGCCAGGCAGAACAGCATGCAATACTTACGCTTTGGTGGATCTGCTGTCAAGGAGCGCCCATATAGTGGACACACTTTGTCAGTGTTGATGTGACCCCATTTGTGGCATTTGATGCAACGAACATTCCGAACTTCGATGCCAAAAGGCTGATCGCGAATTGTGTCATCACCTTTAGCATACCTTAAGATCAAAGTAAATAAAATGCATCAAACTTGCTCTGGGTAATAAAAGGCCTATAGCAGGTGACAATGTATCATGGTTTTAAGTCTGTCACGCATACACAGGTGCGCACACAAACACAGGTGCAAGCAAACACAAGTGTGCACACATATTTATGGATGCACACCACGTGTATGAGTATAATACATCCTTTCCTTCCACAGTCGTACCTTTCCTTCCTGTCTCCTTTTATCTTTCCTTCACACCATAACCCAGTCTTGTCACCCTCTCTGTCTTACCTCACTTTATATTTGCTACTTAGCCCATCCTCCCTCCATCACAGGCATAGATCCGCTGGGCAGATGGCATGCAAACATAACACCAGAGGCTAATATCCGAGGTGACTGTACAAGAATGAACTTACGCTTCTCGGGGAGCATTGTATTTGCGCTGCCATTCAAACTTGTATTCCGGCTCATCGTCCTCTTTCTGAAAAAGAAGTACAAGCATCAAGCCCCAGCCTCGAGCGGCAGCATGCCCCGAGATGTGGAAGCGGCAGCAGCGCAGCACAGCCGAGGCTTGCAGCACTCGCTAACTAGTCTACATGGGCATTGCATGCCAGAGTGGACGACATGCAAACGAGAAGCCACCAAAGCTTCGCGTGAGTCTTGCCACTAAGAAGTGACGGCCATCAAGGGCATAAGTCCCTCCTTAGCTCCACTTTGTGATCAGCTGTCTGGGTCAATGTCATGGCTCATAACGAGCTTAGCCCTCCTTAAAAACTATCTGAAAGGTATTGACTAGCAGATGCGACGAGACTCCAGCCTGGAGCATACTGGGATGCACGGTGCAAAACAAGCAGAATGAGCAAAGCTCCTCCAGAGCAGAGGAGAATGTGCTGAAACAGTGATGCTTTTAGCAGCCCACAGCCGATTGTGATGCCAAACGAAAACTGATCTCAATAGTCGTGTGGAGCACTGGGCAGGTAACCAAGAGGTTGTGGAATGTGTCCCAAGTTTTGGCATGCTACCACTAACCATATGGTCATGCTTCCTTTACAGTATACAGTATGTCAAGTACTCATGAGATTTAGGTTCGCTGAGGGAGAAATACATATGAATGACAATTATTATTATTATTATTATTATCATTATTATTCGGAGCAAAATTCTTTTTGGTGCTCAGTCCCACGGCAGCCGGCATCTGGTCTTTTGAAGTTACGACTCCAATGCTGCAAAATTGGCCACTCAACGGAAAAACGGAAATCCAAATAAAATCATAAATATGGCAGATAATATTTCAGCACATGATGGGTCAGATTTTCCGGAAACCGTAACAAGCTAGGCGCCATTTAATGAGGCCTAAAACAGTCATCAATGGTAGCCATTAATCCCATAACTTTCCATAGAAAACAAAAGACGTCGTTGAAGTGAAGTCATGGAGGCTTCCGTCCTGCCCAAGGTATCACATTTGTTGCATAAGGCAAATACTAGCATCACAAGAAAAAAGAATAAGTACAAAGAGGAAACAAAGCTCACACAATAAACCAAGTTCTGGCAGGCCTGGCTCGTAACTGACTGACCACTTCTAGCCGACCTAAACTAGCTCCCAGTCAAGCAGTGAATCGACTTCAAGGTTCTGTCACTCACTTTTAGGTCCCTTCATTCTTTGGCTCCAGTCTAACTATCAGACCTGCTCCCCCAGCAGGCTAGGTATCAAACCACCTCCTTTTCTGAATCAAATATTTTAGCTGCACCTCAAACGAACATCAAATCCTTTGGATTCCGTGCCTTTTGTTCGTATGCCCCTAAAGTCTGGAACCCACTTCCGACTGCCTTTATGATATTCCCTGACTAGACAACAATTAAAAAGAAGTTAAAATGCATCTATTTATCCCAGCATTTGGTGGGTCTACAAGAGTCTTCCTTTGTGCACTTATGCATGCTGACACTGCATGTGGCCACTAACCATACTTGCATGCCGACCCTATGCATGTCACCTCTAACCAGCCTATACTTGTTGTCATTAAGCACGCTACCACAACCCATTCGACCATGGTTCTTTTGTAAAAAAAAAATGTAAAATGCCTAGAAAGAGATTAAGTTCTCCAAAGGTGCTATAGAAATTTATTATTATTACTAAAACAACTTTCACACTTCCCTACCCAAGTCGTAAGATCGTACCCTGCAGCTGAATATTCTTTGTTGCCTGCTGCTTTAAGGCCCCTCTATCAGCACCTAATGTCAGCACAAACGTGCATGCAGAGAACGATTCGCATAGTCATAGAAAATGCTGTGAAGAACATGCTGGTCTTTAGCTTTTACATTAACACGGTCATATCAGGGGATGCCGTGATGTCATTCGGTGGTGAATTCCTGGCTTTGAGTGCTCTAAATGCTTCTAAGCGCAATGGTCAAACTAAGTGAACGAGAGACTTCTGCATGCACAAACTCCATAAGTGCCACCTGCAGTGAGATGGCTATTTGCACAACATGTCAAGCCACAGACTAATTCTCAGGCAATGTGGCAAAAGAAGCTAGCATAGCTAACATAGGAGTCTGGTTAAAAAAAAAGCAACTTCCAATTAAGTACCATCCACAGCCTTTAAAAGACTCGAACTCCCGACCTGATAACACGACACAGCACATGCTAAATCCACCTCTTCCTCACATGATTTGTTAGCAAATTGTCAACTATGTGCTTCTGTATGCTGCAATTGTGCATGCCACTTTTATTTATAAGCACCTGCTGTTCCTTTCCAGGATATTGAAGTGCCAAAAAAGGAATTCAATTCTCTCTCTGTGATACATTGACACTAAAAAATAAAATGCCGAAAATTGCATAAGAATAATAATACAATTAAAGAGATTCCTCAGAGAACTTGATGTGTCTTTCGAGGCACTTTACATATGGGAGCCAACTCCAATGCAGCCATCACTTTGATTGATAATAAGGAATGGTAAAACATCCTTATTGGTGTTTCAGCAAGCACAAAAGGACAACTAAACAGCCAGCGGTTGCTAGCTCATCACAGCTACTATTCTATTTAACAGGGAGGCATGGGAGAATTAAATAATAGAAACCATATCAACTAATTCATAATGCAGTTCTCAAGCACACTACACTGAGATGTACCTGAATGTACTGCAGCTATCAATCATTTTTAAACCGCTATGCCGAACCGGCAGCACACTTGCCAGCACCGTTCAACTAGAACCAGCCTGACTTCACTCGGCACGAAGCTATTATTTCCAATCCATTTGAAGGATTGCCCCACGAGTGAAAACCCCAATTCTTCTTAGCTACCCAGATTACAAATAGTAGATACATGGATCAGGTCAATGAAAACAAATCAGACTAAACGGTAATCCAACACATACTTGTATTGCCCTATTTCAGCATATTGAAAGAATGCTATTAGGAGCCTGAACAATGAAGACTGATACAACAACACTCAGTACTGATACAGCATGCGATATAGTACACCGTTCACATAACCCACAAGGCACCGAGTAGGACTAACCTCACGCTCACGCTTGGCTCCCGGTGGTGGGTCGTACATGAAGGTGAGGCCCAGCTTGGCTTTCTCGTCTCCTAGGAGGGCTCTACAAAGTATATAGATAAAGCACATGTGCTTGCTGAGAGGTGAAGCGGTATTGAATAAATGACACTATAAATGAATAAAAACGTGGCAGGCAAGCGACAGTTGTGCTGAGCAGAATCACATGCTTGAAACAAGCCAACTGAACAGAACTCAAGCAAATGGCCCCCATTGCTCATAATACACAAGACTAAATCCAATAAATGACTAATGGGACAGATGAGGCCAAACCGACATGATACACGCCTCAGAGAATACGCTCTTAAATAAAAACTAGTTCTTTATTCCAAAAATATCAAGAATTGCTACGTTAAAGAGCTTCTCCTTTTCTTTTCAGCAGAGTATTGCCGGTTTTACAAAGCCGGACTCTTATTGGTACCCTGTCTACCTGTGTTCCTATCTTTAGAGCACAACACGGCAACACTGGGAAGGCAGTCTAAGATCAACGAAAGACAAATGAAGTCTGGTGAAGCTGAGCATGCTTCTACTGCTCGCCGACCACCGACGGAAGCCAGAAACAACGACCGGTCATGGTTGCCATCATGGCCACATCTTCATCGCTTTGAAAGGAATAGCAGAAAGAGATCGACTTGGTGAAACCGTCACTCCATCCCATGAGTCCCTGGTTCATGGGACATATAGAAACCTGATTATTTTAAGGCACAGTGAAGGTTATACCGAGAAGACCCAAATGGCCTAAAAGCCAATGACGAAGCTAGATTGAACTTACAACAACGACAAATTTCCTAGTGTTTGCTGAGGCTCAGGATAGTAAAGGCAGTCCACAACTTGCAAGGGCACGAGTTCGTAAAGGCCCCACAGAAACAGCCTTTTTATTGCGAGTACAGTAACGTTAATCGCTAAGATCAGTGCACGCGTGGAGCTGGCATGTAAGCTGTTGGCTACTCAAGGCAAGGGCTTTCGCGTGACCACTGAGTGGCCAAGCTAGTTGACCACTTAAATGAGGCAGGACGGTAGGCAAAATGAGGCATGACGGTAGGCAAAATGACTACGCAAACTTTCAACTAGAAGGATGGAAGTAGGACCAAAGCATATCTTAAAAAAAACTATCGTGTAACCACGGCTTCCGTTCCCCACCCAGTTACTGGCATCTTGCCACTGTTCCAAGTCGGTATAGTCCTAGGGTCTTGGCACTTTTAAAGCTTTTTTCCAGTTACACACAAACTGATTGAAGAACATGGGCCATTACAGCAGTATAATACTTGCCAGAGGTGAGGCAAAAGTTGACATTTATAAGCCCGTTTCACGACCACCAGAATATTGTTAAATTAAATAAGCTATGCAACCCATCGGATTTCAATCATTAGACATTCATTGGTAATGCCAACTCCCACAGCTGTGCTGAGTGACCAGTCAAAAGAGTGAGCTGTATGTCTTTGTTTCGGAGGTTGTGGGTTCGACTCCAAATGACATGACATATCCGTCTTCTTTGTCGGACTAATATACGCTGTTGGGGTATAAAGCCTGTAATAAATCAAGCTGAGGGTTCTGCTACTTCGATTTACTTTACTCTAGTGTAATCATACTTAACAAGAACGTGGTATCTTTGCTGGTGTAGTGAGAAACCGGGTCAAGAAGGCTAGGGCTGCAGTACAGCTACTCACACGGGCTGCATATAATTCATTTGTATAGCGCCCCAAGAGAACAATCTCTATTCAGGCGCTTCACATATGCCTCCGGGCTCGAGCCCACGACCTCAGCCAGACCTGGGGCCGGGGCAAGCACCTTAACAGCTAGACCAAACCAGCTCACTGCATACAAGCGCAGGGATAGCGATGCACACAAACTGCAAGCAGCAGCCCCTCTATGCGGCTGGCACCAGCCCAGCACGCAGCAAGACGGTGGCGTACCTGTTCTGATACTGATCCTGCTCCTTCTGATACTGCGACAGCAGCTGATCCTGCTTAGTCTTCTCAAATGCGTGCTTCTGCTCAGCCATCCATACCTAGAGAGCGCAGCAAAAGAGTAGCAGCTATGTCGGTCAAGGCAAGCACTCAGTTGTCATCGCACGGCACCTGACTTTGGCGCAGCATTCGATAGAGCAACACGATGTCAACCAACGAGGTCCATCACATAGTGAGCTGAGCATTGTTAGTTAAAACAATGTCAACTTGCAAACGCAATACCCTCCTTTGCAGCAACACTGTCGGTTGTAGGAAGGTCGGCCGTAGAAGGAACGTCAGACTACATGCAAACCAAGCACACGAGTATGCAAACTCGTTACGAAATGCCCTTGTATCTGTACCTATTGGATGCTGCCTTCGAAATCGAGACCCGAGTAGCTCTACGTATCGAACCAAATCGGCTGCCAGGTGTATTCTTTCAGCTCTCCTGGGGGGAGGGGGCGGTTCGGCACAAAGCCGGGGTAGACACTAGCCATATTACATATTGATACTGAGCATGTCACCCTAATCATGTTTTGCTTGTTGACATTGTGTTGTGTTGTGCTTATCGCCAATAACCGTTTAATCATGCTAACTTTACAGCATTTGCAAAGTACCGAGAAAAGGATTAAGTTCGCTGTGGGCTTTATACAAATAGATGACTATCATTAGGCATCTAGCTGCATAGCACAAGCAAACTGCTCCAGCTGCTGGAAGGGCAACAGATGGATGGAATGTACTCCTGTCTGTAACTCAACAAAGTAATATACCCAAGTGGGTGTTACTTGGGAGTTTGCTATAGCCCACTCAAAGTCTGAGAAGCTTTCGGTACTGCCGTAGCCAGCAGACTCACCTCACATAACAAAGAGAAAGATACTTGCTTACATAGAGAACGTGAAAAGCATAGCTGAGTCAGAAGGGCAGTCAAGGAAGTGAATAGTATGGAAGTAGCAGCTAAGAATGGCTGCAAAAGAAATGCCACATTCAGCAGCTGGAGAACAGATTCATTGCCTAAGAATTCTGGAAGTGAGTTCCACAGGACCTGCAGAGCAAAAGCTTCGGTTGCAAACGATTTAATGACCAAGGAATAGAACATCTAATATATTGTCCAGAGAGGACCCGGGGACACAAGGAGGCTGAAACTAGTGCAGCAGTTCAGCAATAAATGACGGACCCAATATATGGCTTTACCGTATGGGTCAGAGTAAATGCTTTAATCTGTGTATCCACTGATTAACCAGAAGCCATTAAAAATAATTAGAAATCATAATTCATTTGATGCAGCACCCTCAAAGAACTCAATCTCTTTCTACGCGCTTTACATTTGCTGCAAAGTAAGCACGATCGCATGGTTAGCAATAGCATGCTCAATAAACAACAAGAATAACATGGTTAGGGGTGCCGTGCACAGGGTCAGCATGCAAGTGTGGTTGTGGTAAGTGGCAGCATGCACAGTCAGCACGCATAAGCACATCAAGGACGAATCACATGGACCCACTAAATGCTGCGAATAGGTGTTTTTAATTTGTTTTTAAATGTGGTCAATTCAAGGGATGTCGTGATGCAAGTCGGGAGTGAGTTCCAGGCTTTTGGAGCATACCAACTAAAGGAACGATCTGAAAGGATTTGAGGTTTGTACGAGGTATCCGAAAAGCAGGTGGTACGATTCTTGGACTGGTAGGCAGTAGATCTGAAAGGTAGGCTGGAGCCAAAGAATGAAGGGACCTAAAAGTGAGCAACAAAACCTTGAAGTCGATGCGTTGCTTGACTGATAGCCAGCTCATGTCAGCGAGTGTGGTGTGATGTGGCAACTGAAATCCTCATGACAGACAAGCCTAGCTGCAGAGTTTTGCACCAGCTGTAAGCTCCTGATTGCACAGGCCGGTAGACCAGCAAGCAGTGAGTTGCATTGAAAGTATTACGATTGTTACGACGAAGTATTACAACAATCATTGCCGTTCCTTCCGCACAGAAGACATGGCTGAACCTCTGGGATTTGTTAACTAGCCGTGGCTAACTGGCTTAGTTAGCCACCGAGGTAGATTGTCCCTAATCGTAGACTGAGATCGGACGCAATGGCTAGCAGAGGAAACGTGCAAGCCTTTAACGACTAGGCTCATAGGCTGGAGCCCTAGGGCATAGGAAAGCCTGTGGCTGCAGATTAGGTTATCTTAGGGCGCTACACATAAATTATAATTTTCTATTACATTACACTTGTAATGCTTTTTAAAATGTCACAGTTTTGCAAATCTAAACTTGTTTAAAACCACTCAAGCAGTGACAGACTTCCCCTGACCCCCGCATCCTTTCGGCCTTAAACTGCATCAGGACTAACAAGATCAGCTTCAAATCTGCCGTACCGATGCAAAAAAGTGGCAAAGAGAAAATCTGCAGCTAACTTAAATAAATGCTCTCAAAAGATCTGTCATGGGCATCTCTAAAATATAAAGACCACTGCAAAAGCAAATCAGTGACAGCTAACCTATGTCTTATTTCTATACTAATCTGATTTTCCGTTAACAATACTGATGATAAAAAGCAAGATATTGTGCAGCACCTCAGGGTAACAATACTGATGATAAAAAGAAAGATATTGTGCAGCACCCCAGGGTAACAGAACCGCTTTACATGCACAAGTTATGTGCTGGAAAGGAAGCACATAGACTTTATTAATAACATGCTACTGCCCATACCCTTAACCACGAAAAAGACAATTCACGTGGATCGGGCAAAAGCTATGAAGAACTGGTGGCTATAGAATCTATTTCAAGTTCGGCTATTTTTCCAGCCTTTAGGAACATACAAACCGATGGTGAGGTTGCCAAAAGACTGGAGTTTCCTTGGAGGCACAGCTAGGTGACCCGAGTCAGGGGGACTAGTATTTCGAGATGTGCAGCCTGATAAGCGCATGTAGGCCGGAGCACGAGAGTAGAGGGATCTAAAAGCGCAGCAGAATATGACCGTAAAGTTAATACATTGCTTGACTTACGAGTTACTGCGGGTCGGTGAGAAGTACTGTATTGCGTCACTTGGCGACGTTCACGATTGCCGAGTCCGGCTGCAGTTTAGCGCACCGACTGTAAGCCTCTTCCTCCACCGATCTTAGCCGTCAAGCAGGCTAACGAGCAACCACTCCACCCTCAACTGAGTGCCTAACCCAAATTCCATTTGCCCAGAGTACGACATGCATAGGAGGAAACTGGAACATATATCAGACAAAAACTCATCTAAGCGACTAAAAATATCTACGTGACTAAAGTCCTACTATTGGTGACATGAATCTCCGGAATCAAAGAATCAAAGGCGGAGGGATAGCTGGACTCGTATCTAGCAAAACCGTTGAGCAAGGACCTATAACCGCAACAACAAAACGAATTTTCTCAATACTAGCAAAAGCTTACCCGTTTGATGTTGTCGAAGTTTCCAGGATGGAAAAACTTCTTTGACATGTAGTTATTATAACCTTTACCCATTTTCGCGTTCGATATCGACGGAGACTAAACAAAAAGGTGCAAACCGTCGCCAAACGGAAATTGAAAGTTTCAATACTGCGGTCGCTGTAATGAAGTGAGACTAACTGCGCAGATTAGGACAGAATTGTCGTGCTAGAGTCTAATAAAATAGTATCTATATTATTGCATATATATTTTAAAAAGAAAATTTGAATTATCAACTTTGTGAGGTTATGCTTAGAATACATTCACCTGTAAGAAAGGCCCGTTCACAGATGAGCAATTACATCCTCGGGCTCAACCTGCCCGCCAGCCAAGCGCTACTGGCACGCAGTAATGGCTCTGCCGTCTTCCTGTTACCATTCAACTGCCTTTCAATTTTGTCTTTCTATTTTAAAGGATGTGCGGTGGTCCTTTCTAAGAAGCTTTTGGGAAGTACTCAATTAAGAATTTACCTTTTGGTCAGGACTTCAAAGACGGCAATCCACCAACCGTCCAAAACTATTGTAAAAGGCTCGCTGCAATTAAAAAATGGTTTATAAACGATAGGTAACGGCATTGTAAAGGCAGTGCTCAAAGGTATTAAATGTACGAAACGGAAATAGTTTGGATGACAAACGCGAGAATGGCAGTTCAGGCGGTGTGCTAGAGAGATGGCGTGGACAAATGTTTGACTGAGGCGTCTGCCTAACACGACTGATGACGAAAGCTAGGCGAGTGGACCACAGGCCCCTCCGACG
This sequence comes from Cristatella mucedo, assembly GCA_009760855.2. Lineage (NCBI taxonomy): Eukaryota > Metazoa > Bryozoa > Phylactolaemata > Cristatellidae > Cristatella > Cristatella mucedo. The sequence goes on along the minus strand of WPIO01000066.1, from coordinate 937,524 downwards.
GTCGAACTTCGTACACGATACCAATAGCCAGTGGCTCGACGGCGATTAATAAAAAATCAGAAGAAAACCGTGCTTCCGTTGTTTAGAGCCGGCGAGGTGGCAGACGATCAGTGGCCACTGCGGGCGTGGCCACGCCTGCAATGCTGTTCAGCCATCACACCGCCCGGCCAGCGGGCGCGCTGAGTACCACCTCATTAGACGCTGCATTGGACAGTATCGGCTGACTAAGCTGCATTTAATTGCAACGGGTCAGCTGTGGTCGCCTGACGTGCTAGTCCGGCAGCATGGAACTTTCTGCCTGTGCGACGACCTGTACGCACGCTATTCACTCTCTGCCTCTCTTCCTTTTCTCTTGCTGGCTTCTCTCCACTGACGCTCCGGAGCTACTTCTACGACGGCTACATCTGTAGGTACGCTCGCACGCTTGCGTAGCCAGTGTATGATGTAATACAGCCGTCGTCATCGACCAACATGCCCTTGTGGGGGCATCGTTCATCTTCGTCGCACCGCCGTCGCGAGAACGAGCCCCTACTCCACGCGGAGTAGAACGGAAAAGAACTGGCTGAGCTCACACAGAACTGTGGCGTATGATGGAAGAGAGAACTAAGGCAGAAGGATGAAAGGCTGAGGTGATAGGCTGCCAGGTCGGACGTGAGACAATAGGTTCGAGTGCAATCTCAAGTTAATGTCTTGACCAGCTATTGGAATTGGAGGCTAAGTAGAATCGCCTGGCAATTGTGCGCACTGTCTCCACTGGGCGGCGCTTAGCACTGCATTGCCCATTTGGAGCGCTAGGGTGGTGGACTGGGCGATCCGAGATAAAGCTGGGGAGTCCCAGAGACTGCCCTGCTACCTGCCAACCGTGGAACCTGTGGCTGGGCGAGTAGGTTGAGATGGTAGATGAGTTGAGGAGAGCCAGAGCTGCTAGCTGCCGATTCGTCGACACTTGCTGCCCGCCAAGCTGAGAAATCGATATTTTTAGACAAATGCGGTCTAACGTTTTCGCAGACACTGAATTTAGACAATCCTCAAAGTTTTGTCGACCCGAGACATATGAGTAATGTAATGTAATGTAATGTAATGTAATGTAATGTAATGTAATGTAATGTAATGTAATGAATCTCTGTCTGTAACTCCACTAAGTCATAAAGACTATGTGGGTGTTACGCAGGAGAGTTTTGCATAGCGAACTCACAGCCTAAGCGTCTTTCGGTACGCATTCGGTAGCCAACAGACTTCGTCTCACGCAACAAAGAGAAAGTGGGAAGCATAGCAGAGTTAGGAGAGCAGTTGAGGTAGTGAGTAGCATAGAAGTAGCCGTTCAGGACCGCTGAAAAAGATGTGCCATAGTCGGCAGTTGGAGAGTAGTTGTCGTTGCCTAAGAATTGTGGAAGCGAGTTCCACAGTCTAGGACCTGCAGAGCTAAAGCTTCTGTCGCCAACTGTCTTTAAGCGGAGGAATGGGACAGCTAATTTACTGTCCACACAGGACCTCAGGGCACGAACAGGCTGAAACTGATGTAGCAGTTCAGCTAGGTACGGAGGAGCCTAGCCGTGGCGGGCCTTGTGGGTCAGCGTAGGAACTTTGCTCTGTATCCTTTGCTCAACCAGCAACCATCCTAGCTCTTTCAGCAGAGGCAACACGTGCTCAAACCGCTGGTACTTGAAGACCAGCCTTGCAGCCATATTCATAGTCAGCTGTAGTGGCATAATAGCTTTCTTTGGCAGCCCAGCAAAAAGGGAATTACAATAATCAAGCCGAGACAGAACTAAAGAGCTAGTTAAATTTTTGCAAGCCACTGTGGGAGACAGCTTCTAATCTTGGATAGGGAGATCGGATGTGATGGCTAGCTGTAGAGGCAGTCTTCTGAATGAAGATTTCGAAATTGAGGCAGTTGTCGAACACGACACCTAAATTACGAGCACGTGGTTAAGGTCGCACAATAGTATTACCTATTAGAACAGCAAAGCCTTTTAATCCAGCCACACGCTTAGGGTGTCCTATGAGCAGCAGTTCGGTTTTATCGGCATTTAATTTCAGGAAGTTTTCCGACATCCAGGATCGAATATCGGCAAGGCAAGCATCGAGTTTCTCAGTTGGTGCAGCATATTCCGACGGTTTAAATGACAAATACAACTGAGTATCGTCAGCACGATCCGCTGAGCGAACGATCTGCGATTGCGTCAAACACATTACTAACTGGCACACCGAATAAACTGCAGCCAACGAGCCCCTATTGTTGGCCTTGTCTGATTTGCCTACGCCTCGAACACGGAACGCACCATTCGGAAATCTATGAAAGGCGCTTTGGCGACACGCTAACGCTTGGGCGTCGCTGTGCAGAGTGTATATGAGCGGCGGCTCCATAAGAGAATGTACTTAGTGTACGACGACAGCCTCAAGACGCTGCTAACTGAAAATGCATTACATATCGCAAGAAATCAGAACTTCAGCAGCAATATTGCTTTGTTGTCATTTGTTTTGCCTGCCAATTTCTGTATGCCCGATTTATGCCTCTCAATGTCTAAACCAGAGCTCACTTCCCAGGACGATGCTCCGTCGGGTGGAGCTTACATGAGGAAGAAGCCGGAAATATGAGTACGCTGACTCGCTCAACCTCCTCAGGCTGAAGTAGGCTGCATAATAATAATAATAATAATAACAAATTGCTGTAGCGTTTTCATTCTCATTCTTTTCTAGGCACGTTAAATTTACTAGCTGATTTAGTTAACTTGCCTGCACCTGATAGCGTGCAAGCTACCGAACACACCAGGCCCGCCACGGCTTGGCTCCTCCATACCTAACTGAACTGCTGCACTAGTTCCGGCCCCGTAATGACCTCGTAATGATCCTCTGTGGACAATAAATTAGCCGTTCAATTCCTTTGCTTAAAGACCCATGGCGACAGACCAGCAGCCAAGAATCAGCTCTAGTGCTCGTCTTTATTTCGGACCTGGAGATACATCCGCTTCCTTGCTGCACGCGCGAAATCCTTGCGCACTTCGCACGTCCTACGCCACCGCTACGCCCTAAGACTAGGACGGCCGCAGGTTGAGACCGGAAGCTGACAGCGGCAACTACCGGTAATGACCTTGACACCGAGTATTACCTAAGCGTTAGGTAACGTCGACGACGCTCTGATTTAACGCAACCTTTTGGCGACAACTTGAATAGCGAGCCGAACCCTGTAGTCTGTCACTCGACGCGCGTCGGCCGACTCGGATAGCTCGCACTCTCGTTCGCAGTCTATCGTGCTTCGTTTGGAAGGAGGGACTCGAGGCTCGCTCGCCGGCTCTGCACGAGATGGCCATCTACTTGTGGGATAGCAATAACCTGGCGATATGCGCCGTCGTGACGGTCGGCATGCAGCTGACGTTCTTTCTGATCGCCTTTGCGTTCAAGTTTGACAAAGTGACCGACTTCGCCGGCGGCACGAACTTCGTCGTCTTAGCAGTGCTTACGTTCTGCCTGGCGCAGGTAATAATAATAATAATAAGACGACAACAATAAGACGTTTGCATGGCGCCCTCAGAGAACTGAATCTCTTTCTAGGCACTTTAGGTAGCAGCCGACGATCGGTCCGCCCCCAGCACTACCTGAAGGGAGCGGGAGGTGACCGCACTAGCTAGCCCTACTGCTGCTGCTGTGCTTTCTTCGGATTGCGATTCGCGCGAGCCGAGCTCTTGGCTGGATTTCATCCGTCGCAGCCCGAAGCGCGAATCGGTCGTTGCGAAAGGGTCACAGCATCAAAGTTTCTGCACAGTAACGGCCGTTGTAGACGTACTCCGTCCGGCAAATAGTGATAACGGTGTTCGTGTGCGCCTGGGGCCTTCGCCTGTCCGGCTATCTTCTGTACCGCATCCTGAAGATTGGTGAAGACAACCGGTTTGACGACAAGCGCCAGAGCTGCGTCAAGTTCGGCGTTTTTTGGACATTCCAGGTATGTCGCCGTTCGCTCGGCTGGCAGCCGAAATAATATATTTGTATTGCACTCTCGGGAGAACTTAATCTTGTTCTAGGCACTTTACATATGTTGTGAAGGAAAAATGATCGAATGTGTAGTGGTAGCATGCTCAATGTCAGCAAACATAATATTGATAGAGGTTACATGCACATTGTCAACATACAAGTTAGTGGCAGCATGTACAGTGGCAGCACCCATAAGCACTCAAAGGACGAATCGCAATAACTTACTAAATGCTGTGATTAAAAGATGCGTTTTCAGCTTTTTTTAAATGTCATCAAGTCAGGGGATGCCATGAGTCAGTCTGGAATGCATTCCAGGCTTTAGGAGCATATGAACTAGAGGCACGGTCTCCAACAAGTGGGCACCGTGAGTCTCTCTGGCACCTTTTGGTTTTGTGCTCGGTTTGCACTTGCAGCAGCAGAGTCTGATGTACCTGCAGAGCCTGTCATGCCCGGAGCCCAGGCTGGTGCAAGCTTGCCTAATATGATGGCTGAGTGTCAGCTGAGTGTCAATCAACGCTGGAGCGCTAGGTGGCTTGTTCCAGGCATGCTGTTGCTTCAGTCGGTCCCAGCATGCAGCAGCAATCGAACGTCTAAAGCGAATATTGCCAGGACTTATTCATTTGGACCGGGCATGCCACCAGAGCTAAGCATGCTCCCTTTCTAGACCGATAGGCATGTCCCTATTAGGATGTCTTGACATAAGTTGTTTTGTGGAGCTACCTTTATGAACTCGCTTCCACAATTCTTGCGCAACGACATCTACTCTCCAACTGCCGACTATGGCACATCTTTTTCAGCAGTTCTGAACTGCTACTTCCATGCTACTCACTACCTCAACTGCTCTCCTAACTCTGCTATGCTTCCCACTTTCTCTTTGTTGCGTGAGACGAAGTCTGTTGGCTACCGAATGCGTACCGAAAGACGCTTAGGCTGTGAGTGCGCTATACAAAACTCTCCTGCGTAACACCCACATGGTCTTTATGACTTTGTGGAGTTACTGACGGAGATACATTACATTACATTACATTACATTATGAGGATGGTGCACTTGCTTCCTTCACGATCTTGTTTAATAACTTTGACAATGTCCTTTGCTTAGCACCCTGTGAGAGCTGAATCGCCCATCCAGGCTCTGTACAACTCGCTTCTAGAGAATCAATAACCGAGAGTTAATGAATAGTAATGTTGTATGCTTAAACAAGCATTTAAAATTTGTTAAGCAGCGTGCTTAGACAAGAATGCCAAACCACTCAACAAGACACTCGCGGCTGCTGCTTAGACGAACCCATGGTTATTAATGAGCACAGAATCTTATACAGGCAAGAATTTGAAACGCATAAATATAATTAAGACCACAATGTCTATAGCCTAGGACTCTTGCCCTTAGTTAACAATAGTTAACACTTAGTAACACTGTAACACTTAGTTACAGTTTCAAAACACACAAACACGGATAGGACAACTCTCTCACCCTTACCCATCAAGGGCTGTGAGAATCAGGTAGTTGTACCTTCGAGATCAAGCTGATAGAGAATGCTTCGCTGTGTTAATGGATATGGCTTGGGACTTATCGGCCTTCAAACCTGCTGGTCCAGCACGCCAGCTGATCACAACTTTTTTTGTTCCTGTGAGGCCAAGGCTAAGCTCATTCGGTAAATCACGGTTGCAACCTTGTTGGTGATCTGCTCAGCCTCTAGCTTGTTCACTGTTAATGTATTAAAGATTACCTGTCTTTTAGTGATTGGATCAGTAGAGGGGTAATAAATGAGATACCTGGTCTTGTAGTCAGTTGAGATTTTGATTATAATAAAGGTTATATTTAGTGAGCATGTCGAATGTATCTCATTAGCTCAGAATTTCATCTGTGGTGGGCTCCCGGTATGCCTCGGCCGTCCCCTAAATATTTCTAAAATGGCCAGAACTGAAATACTTAATGTATACACTATATATGTCTGTGTATGTTCCTTCTTAAAGAGTAAATATCGGCCAGTATAAATGCTCGAATCGGTTTAACAGATCTGGAGATTCAAGCTCGGCCTCCCAATCCAGAAACTGCAGCTGCGCAGTCAGGCTGAATAGCTGCTTCTTGTAGGTCGTGCACTGTAAGGTGCTAAAACTGCAAACATCCATATGGTTGCTATGGAAGTTCGGTATTGAAATGTGGCATTTGTAAAGACTTGACAAGCCCACAAATGCCTTACAGCAGCAAAGTATGAGTTAGTGGTCATTTTCAAGGATATCTGATTGTATAAAAAATAGCGACAAATATTAAGTAATATTTATTATTGTATACCTGTTATGTGTATTTAACTTCTTAAGTCTAGCCAAAAATTAGTTTATAGGTTTCTTTACTATGCACTGTTACTGTTCCCAGGGCTGGCCAGTTAAATGTAGATACATATGAAATACTTATGAAATGGACTGAATTTCGACCCTGTGCATCCTATTGGACTGCCAACTTTTTGAGTAGCGAGGCAAGTTGTAAACCCGAACCAAAAAAAAATTCAATCGTGTGAATTACTCTTACTTAACTGGCACCTGCCCAAACAAGAGTGGTTTCAAAAAGTCGCCTGTCCAATTGGTTGCTAAAGTGAATTTTTAATTACGAATGAGCCTCTACAAGTACTTTTCATTTGTTGTTTCGAGTTTCGAGGGAAGGTTGGAGTGCATGCCTCAGTGTGCTGGTGTCAAGGCAGTACATTTGTGTTCATTGCATTGACTGATCATGTCGCACTGAACTACTATATACATGGCTTCATTGCAAGGAGCCAATGGCAGCTTGCACCGTCTGGCTGTTGATGCAGCGTGCTGACCATGTCTCGGTGCATCCAAGGCAGTAATTCCTAATTTGCCGAATCTTATTCAGGCCATCTGGGTGTACACGGTAAGCCTGCCGGTGATTTTCGTGAATGCTGCGGGCAGTGCAAACTACACCAACATACCCGAGGCGAATCTGCTTCCGGTGGGCTTGACCTCCGTAGACAGTTTTACCCCACTGGACATCGTCGGGTGCATCATGTTCGTGTTTGGGCTGATTTGCGAGGCGGTGGCAGATCAGCAGAAGTTCTCGTTTAGGAACAACCCTGCCAACAAAGGAAAGTGGTGTGCCACAGGTAGGCATCAGCACGGCTCTAATCGGCTTCGGCAGCACGGCTCTAGTCGGCTGCAGTGGCCCGAGCCGGCTGTGGCCCCTAGCTACAGTGCCAGCTCTAGCTAGGCACAGAATCTGCCGGAGGGGTGTGGCTATCGAGCTGCTCAGCCAGCCCACATCCGGCACCTGTTTGGAATAGAAAAAGAAGCACTTGTCATGGTGTTATCTGGAACTGTTTGTACACACCCGAAGCTGATAGTGTTTTCGTTGATGAGCCGGTGTCATTTCTGCTGTCCTAGGGCAAGTGTGCTGCTGTTGACAGTGGCTGCCTGCCGTGCATGCTGCCACTGTTACTTGTGCTGCTCCTTGGGTTATTAAGTTTTAGCCCCTGTGTCTTAGCCTAGGAGTAATTTTCTCTCTCACTTCTCGAGTTTTAGCCCCTGTGTCTTAGCCTAGGAGTAATTTTCTCTCTCACTTCTCGAGCCAGGTCAAGGGTTCAAGTCTAGCTGTTGGTAGTTCTCTACTGCTTACTACTCATAGTAGAGTTTATATCAATCAAGGCTCTTCTGCTGCTACATGGATACTAAATTAGGCAACTTCCCCCTCCGACTTTTTATGTCGGCAAAGTTTTGACGGCAGTAGGGGCATCCTACTGTGTGCATTTACAGACAGCTGTCAGACACCCATAGCAGGGGAGTTGTATTGCTCGCTGCTCCTGCTCTTTGCTCCCACTCTCTCCCCCACTCTCTCTCTCTTTCTGTCTCTCTCTCTTTCTGTCTCTCTCTCTCTCTCTTTCTCTCTCTTTCTCTCTCTGTCTTTCTGTCTCTCACTTGCCCTCTCTCTTTCTTTTTCTCTCCCTCTCTCTCTCTCCTCCCTCCTTCCCTCCCTCCCTCCCTCCCTCCCCCTCTCTCTCTCTCTCTCTCTCTCTTTCTCTCTCTCTCTCTCTCTCGTTCTCCCTCTCTCTCTCTCTCTCTCTCTCTCTCTCTCTCTCTCTCTCTCTCTCTCTCTCTCTCTCTCTCTCTCTCTCTCTCTCTCCCCGTCCTTCCCTCCCTCCCTTGTTCTCCCTCTCCCTTCCTCTCTTTCTCCCTCTCTCTATGTCGTGGCTGTTTGCCAATCCTATTTTGGTATAGTGGTTAAGGTACTCGCCCCGACCAAGTTTTGGCTGAGGTCGTGGGCTCGAGCCCCAAAACATATGTTAAGCGCCTGAATAGAGATTAAGTTCTCTTTAGGTGCTATACAAATAAATTACATATATATAATCCTGGGGTGGGCTCAAGTCGCTCTCCTTAGATGGCCCCAATCATGCCTTTAGTCGTATGCTCCCAAAGCCTGGAACTCACTTCCAACTTGCAGCGCGACATCCCCTGACTTGACCACATTTAAAAAGAAACTAAAAACACCTCTGTTTATCATAGCATTTAGTGGGTCTGTGTGATGCCTTCTCTGTATGCAGACACTGTGCATGCTGCCAGTAACCATACTTGCATGCTGACCCTCTGCATGTCACCTCAAACCTTGTTATGCTTGTCGTTCATTGAGCATGCTACCGCTAACCATTCGATCATGCTTCCTTTACAGCAAACGTAAAGTGCCTAAAAAGAAATTGCATTATCTGTGGGTGCCTTAACAAATGAGCTATTATTAGTATTATTGTTAGCCAACTTCCCCTGAGGCAGTCGGCATGCTCTATGCTGCCTGCCTTTGTTTTTGGTTTTGGCATCAGCAGCAGCGGCTCCCTTGCTATGACCGACCTTCTCTGCGGCTTGCTTTGCAGGGCTGTGGCGATGGTCGAGACATCCTAACTATTTCGGTGAGATCACCTTATGGTGGGGCATCTTCCTGATCAGTGCTAACATTCTAAGCGGTGGCCAGTGGGCAGCCATATTGAGCCCACTGTTTCTCATGTGCATCCTTCTGTTCGTCAGCGGCATACCGCTGCTCGAGACCAAGGCCGACGAACGGTTCGGAAGGTGAGTGGGTGGCAGCAGTGCAGAGCCCAGGCTGTGCCAACTGTCGTAGTATTAAGTTCCCTGGCTGCACGCTTGTTAGTGAAATCCAATTAAATAGAAAGCCCATTTTATCTTTGCTTACTCTGGCACATCTGCCTGCTGCCGTGAGTGTGGATACCGGCAGCTGTGCCACAGTTGCATTTTATTGCTTTTGAGCTTGCTGAAACTCCTTGTGTGTGTGTGTTAACCGGACAGTAGTAGTAGTCATAATTCTTCATAAACCTCAAATCCTTTGGAGACCGTGCATTTAGTTCGTATGCTCCCAAAGCCTGGAACTGCCTTCCGACCTGCGTCAGAACATCCCCTGACCTGACCACATTTAAAAAGAACTTAAAAACATACCTATTTAGGACAGCATTAAGTGGGTCCCTGTGATTCGTCCTTTATGTGCTTATGGGTGCTGACACTGTGCATGCTGCCATTAACCACATTTGCATGCTGACCCTGTGCATGTCACCTCTAACCATGCTAATTATGGTGTTTTTCAGGCTTGATTTTACTCACCATTCAATTGCATTTCCCTTTGCACGTTTGTTAGTGAAATCCAATTAAATAGAAAGCCCATTTTATCTTTGCTTACTCTGGCACATCTGCCTGCTGCCGTGAGTGTGGATACCGGCAGCTGTGCCACAGTTGCATTTTATTGCTTTTGAGCTTGCTGAAACTCCTTGTGTGTGTGTGTTAACCGGACAGTAGTAGTAGTCATAATTCTTCATAAACCTCAAATCCTTTGGAGACCGTGCATTTAGTTCGTATGCTCCCAAAGCCTGGAACTGCCTTCCGACCTGCGTCAGAACATCCCCTGACCTGACCACATTTAAAAAGAACTTAAAAACATACCTATTTAGGACAGCATTAAGTGGGTCCCTGTGATTCGTCCTTTATGTGCTTATGGGTGCTGACACTGTGCATGCTGCCATTAACCACATTTGCATGCTGACCCTGTGCATGTCACCTCTAACCATGCTAATTATGGTGTTTTTCAGGCTTGATTTTACTCACCATTCAATTGCATTTCCCTTTGCAGCAAATGTAAAGCGCCTAGAGAGCGATTGAGTTCTCTGAGGGCGCTTTATCAAGTGCCTTATTAATGTTATTATTATTATTATTATATTTATTAGCTGTAAACTGCTGTGGCTGCACGAGGCTCGAGCGGCATCCATTTGTTGCAGTCTACCCGAGTATCAGCACTACAAGGCACGCACTAGTCCGCTCCTGCTCCTGCCACCTGCGTGCTACGCCAGCCTGTCGATGGGATTTAAGCGTGCAGCCTGCTGTGAATTTCCCATGTACGCTGCCAAGCCCAAGCAGGAGCAGCAGGAGGATGCCGAAGCAGCCGAGAAGATCGCTTCTACAGGCAAGCAGCAATATGGCGGAGTATGAGCCTGTGGCAGTGTAAGCTGCTGCAGTCTGCCGCTGATTGCCCCTCTCTCGTGGCTTTCTGGCTGCGGGCAGCAGCTGCTGCAAGCCAGTCTCTTACACACAGTGATCATGTTTACTTGCTCGTGCCTGCTGCTTAGTGTGCCTGCTGATATTACCACCAAGTATTTGGTGATGCTTTACATGCAGCATCTGTGAAGTGCAAAGAGATTAAGTTCTCAGAGGTCGCTATACAAATTTATTGTTATTGTTAATATTATTATTATTATGTCTTTGTTGCAGCTCCAATCGCATAAAGTGGCATGGTGTTCACGGGAGAGCTCAAGAACAGCTGAACTGAGCTAAGGGAGCTAGCTCGGCTGGAGCTCTGCAGCCGAGCCAGCCTGCTGGCAGGCGCTCTCGTCTGCCGCAGGATGCCACCACCACCACGTGGGAAGCTCCACAAGGGCTGGCTGAGTTCTTCCGGTTTTTGCCCACCAGCAGAGTGCCTCTGGTTCACGTGATACGTTGCTCGGATTGTGGCACCCTGTGCTTGCACAGCCATTGCCACTCAAGTTGACTCTCGTTTGCCGAGCAACCCATTGCAGATGCTGAGTGTGTGTGTGTGTGTGTATGTGTATGTAGGGGACGACGGGGCTGTGCAGGCTAGCAGCAGATCTCTAGCCCATGAGCTGCACTGGAGGGGGTGTGCTCGATAGCTGCGCTGCACGTGCAACCTTATGCAGGCGCTGCAGCTCCCGTTCGGTCGGTGCCTGATGGACACTGGTCTGTGCTGATTAATTCCTGTCTTCTCAGGCTCCCACGTCAATCTATCTGTGATGCTGCAAGCAGTGCATCACACGGACCGGCCACGAAGTGTGTTGGCTGCTTTGTCGGCTGTCTTGCAGTCGCCGCAAGCAGCTACTTAAGGTCGCTCTGAGCATCTTCTCTGGCAGCTGCTGCTCCATCTTTTTTTCTCTCGAAACCTTGCCTCTAATTGCACCTTTTCTATTAGCCTTGCCTATCGGGATCTTTGCCTACCGGATTCTTTCTGCCTCAAAAACCTCTGGACGACACGGACCTAAAAAAAAAATTCAATTGCTCAGTTGCCAGGTGCTGATTATCCTGTTCCCAATCATTGAGTTTTTTGCTATGCAATTGCTGCTTCCTCATGTTCCTTCATGTATTGCAATATGTTCAATAGCAATACTGTCACAATGTATGTTGCTCTGTTTGGCTAGAGCTCTTGATTTTATGGTATTGCCCACGATACGTTTTGGTAACCTAAATACACGTTTCTATTTGCCTCAGAGGGTTCTGCTTTTAAAAAGAGAGGTGCAACAAGCGAGAGAGAGAGAGAGAGAGAGAGAGAGAGATCCTCTATCTGGCAATAAAACGTCTGGCTACACACAAACACTCCGCCGTGTTTTTTCCTGTCTGTGCAGTGGCAATGCTGCTCTAACCGCTAGTGTAGGCTAAGGCAATTTCATTACTGAACGTTTACAGTCATGCCAAGCTATCGGGCGTCTCTGCATTTTTCTTATATTTGAGTTTCAATTCTTTTAGAGAGGTCACTTGTCTCCCTAACTGGGGTGCTGGTCACGCGACCACAGATGACCCATTGCAATTAAATCAAGCTTATTCAGCTGATACTGTCCAACTGTAGCACCTAATAAGGTAGTACTCAGCCCACCCGTTGGCCCAGAGTAGTGGTTGGGTTGTCCTGCTGGGGCAGAACGACATTGTGGGAGGTGGCCACGCCCCCACTGGGACACTTACCAGTGGGCACCTAAGAACCCCTGGACCACTAGTGTCTTTTAGTAGGCTAATAGGTGTCGGTGCATAATTAAGAACAGAATGGCAAGTCTTGTGAGCAGCAGTTTGGTTAAAGCTCTTTATGGTAATAACCCACGTGCCAACAGCTATGGGGAACTTGGAAATCAGCTGAGCCTAACTTCCATCGGTCAGGAGCACTGTGGAAGGTGGCGTTTCTATCTCACGAGTACTGGAACTAGAGTACGTTGGTCAGACAGTGTCTGGGTTACGGCGACTCACTAGCGCTGCACATCTTAACTCGCCGTTGGCTCCAGCTCAGAGACGTGGTGCTTCGAATGCTTCGGTGCTCACGGATTGACTTCAAGGTTTTGTCGTTCATTCTTGGCTCCAGCCTATCTCTAAGATATACTCCCCCATCAGGCCAAGCATCATACCACCGCTTTTCGGAATCCAACGGTCTACAAATACCCAGTAAAAACCTCAAATCCTTTGGAGACCGTGCGTTTAGTTCGTATGCTCCCAAAGCCTGGAACTCCCTCCCGACCTGCGTCAGAACATCCCCTGACCTGACCACATTTAAAAAGAACTTAAAAATACACCTATGTAAGACAGCATTTAGTGGGTCCCTGTGATTCGTTCATGATGTGCTTATGCGTGCTGACACTGCATGCTGCCACTAACCACATTTGCATGCTGACCCTGTGCATATCACCCCTAACCATGTTATTCATTTCGTCTGTTTATCAAGCATGATATTACTCACCATTCAATTGCATTTCCCTGTGCAGCAAATGTAAAGCGCCTAGTGAGAGATTGAGTTCTCTGAGGGTGCTCTATCAAGTGCATTATTATTATTAGTATTATTATTATTCGAACAACGTGCTACAGGGGACCGCTGAATATACAAACTATAAATGCGTTTCCCTTTGCAGCAAATGTAAAGCTTTTAGAGAGAGAGAGAGAGATGTGAGTTCTCTGGCGCTTTATCAAGTGCATTATCATATTATTATTATATAAAAGCGAGCGTGCTCATATCCAGCCATGCTCGGGCCGTAGGTCATCGTGGCCTTCGTGGTTGACGGCATGGTCGAGAAACGCTAGCTCTCCATCCTTTGGGGAAATAGATTCTTCTGCTTCCAGCTTGTGGTTTGTGGTTCTCTGTGCATGATTCAGATCGCAGGGAATGCCGGCACACTGCCAGTGCAGGCAGACAGGTAGTATCCTAAACCACCCCAGGATCAAACTGCTGGTGGCTGTGGCCAAGGGACAGGCCGGTGCCCAGCTGTGGTCTGGCGGCTGTGGTTTATCCACAGGCCGGCTTTATCCTCCTGCCAACTCACGGGATGAGTTGTGGCTGGGAGGGAGTGGGAGAGGAGGGAACGCCAACCTGGGAGAGAACAGGGTGTCAGGGGGAGCGCTGCAGGTGCACGCGACAATATACGTTCCTGCGAACCAGCTTCGGTGTTCTGCCTGCTTCCGCATACGTACTCAGTTCCTACGTTTCGACCGACGAACGCCGGCCACCCGAACGCCCGGAACAGTAGGCCAAGTGGCTTCACGTCAAAGGTCAGCCTTGGCCTAGGCTGACCCTTGGCTGGCCATGTCACATTGCGACTGACCCAGGCTCCTAAACCTCAAATGGTTGGAATATAGGATTGCTGCAAGCTTAGCCAACAAATTTCTGGGTTTAAGTGATGTGTTCCTTTGCTGAAGAAACTAATGTAATGTAATGTATCTCCGTCTGTAACTCCACAAAGCCATAAAGACCATGTGGGTGTTACACAGGAGAGTAATGACTGCCTATCGACCATCTGATACGCTGCCAATTTCTTACTCTGGCTAACAATGGCTGCCAGGCATGGCTTTCATCCTACCCGAATTACTGCACGTTTTGAGTCTTCTTGTGCTCTCAGGTACTCTGGTGACCAACAACAAGCCACTGAGTTCCTTCACTAAAAGACAATTTGCGACAGAAGCTATTTCTCTGCAGGTCCTAGCCTGTGGAACTCGTTTCGATAATTCTCACGCAGCGACATCAATTATCCGCCCGACGACTTTTTAGCCGGTTTAACAGCCTTGGTTATATAGGCGGCAGAAGAGCCTTTACGGCTGTCGCCGAGGCTTGCATGGACAATAAAGGATTTCCTACTACAGGAGTCGAACCCACGGCCTGGATCGTGAAGAGTGAACGCCTTGCCTCCTGGGCGAAAACCCAGTGGCAATTTAGCACATCCTGTCCAGCTGTCCTGAACTGCTTCCTCAGCTGCTCTCCTGACTCAGCTATGCTTCTAATTGTCACTTCCTGCATGAAATATATCGAAAATCATATATCGAAACCTCACACCTTGCTAGTAATTCCAGTCTGGCTTTAGAGCTAATCACTCCACAGAGTCAGCATTGCTTAGGGTATACAACGACCTATTTAGGAATGCAGACATGGGTAGAGTGTCTGCTTGTTTTGCTTGATCTTTCGGCAGCTTTTGATACCATCGATCACAAAGTACTTCTAGAGCGCCTCTCATCTCGCCTGGGCATCACTGGCACTGCTCTGCAGTGGTTCAGGTCCTATCTCAGTGGGAGACTCCAGAGTGTTGATGTGAATGGACAAAGATCATCTGAAGTACCTCTAAATATGGAGTACCTCAGGGCTCTGTGCTAGGTCCGGTCCTTTTCACCGTCTATACTCTCCCTCTCGCTGATGTGATTGCCAAGCACAATCTAGGCTTTCACTTCTATGCGGATGACACTCAGTTGTACCTTTGCTTTGATCCCTCCCAGCCTTCGAGCACCTCAAATTCTCTCAACTCACTTGCTGCATGCATTGATGAAATCCGCACATGGATGGCAGCAAATTTTTTTAAACTAAACGATGACAAAACTACTAGTTATGGGAAAACCCAGTGTGATCCAGAGATTGGAAAGGCCGACTCTCAAAATTGGCTCTGCCAGCATATCTCCAGTTGAATCAGCTCGAAGTTTAGGTGTTATATTCCAAAGCGACCTCTAGTTAGACGACCATATCAGCTCCACAGTCAAATCTCGCCTATTTCCAGCTTCAAAATATTGCTAAAACTCGGGCTTGTTTAGATAAGGATACCACATCTAAGTTGGTCTATTCATTCGTGACATCCTGTCTCGACTTCTGCAACTCACTGCTTGCTGGCCTACCGGCATGTGCGATCAGGCGACTGCAGCTGGTGGAAAACTCGGCAGCTAGGCTTGTCTGTCGTGAGTGTCGCAGTTGCCACATTACTCCACTTCTCGCCGACCTGCACTGGCTACCAGTCAAGCAACGGATTGGCTTCAAGGTTTTGTCGCTCACTTTTAGGTCACTTCATTTTATGGCTTCAGCCTATCTCTCAGATATACTCTGTCATCAGGCCAAGCATCGTACCACCTGCTCTTCGGAATCCAACAGTCTACAACTACCCTGTACGAGCGATAGGGAGGAGGAGAAAGAGAGAGCGATAGGGAGGAGGAGAAAGAGATGTAGCGCCCTGCTGGCTTTGGCTGAATTTTAGCGCGAACAAGAGCTGTTCGGCGGCGGGCTAGAGCCCCTTTGTCCTGGAGCAGTGAGCCAGAGAGGAGCGTCAGTGCGGTTAGAGAGGAAGCGCTTAGGAGCAGGCCAGGAAGCTCGGAGACGAGCAGCAGCGATTCGGCCTTTAGAATTGGTCCGATACTCGCGGAAGCTGCTGATAGATGTTGGCTGGCCTGTCAACCCCCGCCTTCCCTCTTCCCAAGAAAGAAGCGTCTGGAACCCATTCGCCATTCAAGCTGGACGGAGGTGCCCTGCCAGTGGCCTGGGAACGGTAGTCATTCCTTTCCGTAATTGGCCAAGGTGTCCGGGCCCAATACCACTAAGCTCTTGCCCCATTGTCTCAGCCAAGTATTTAAGAGTCGAGCGACGCTCGCTCTGGGTCTTTTGCCTCGTGTCTTTTGTCTCTGGTCCGGCTCTGCGCCTCGACGCCGTCGGGCACTCGTTTCTCTAAAAGCGAGGGAGGAGGGCGGGCTGTCCGCCGACGATGGACGGAACAAGACGAGACAGCTCTAGGAGGATTCGGTGGAACCCCACCGAACACGGTCGTATCGCGCCCGAGCTGGCATTTTGTGTGTTCTTTCGTGTTTTGTGTTTTCTTTTGTGTCGTGTGTGTGCGCGCTAGCACGTGGTCTCGGCATAGGGATTTGCCGGCGCGAGCTAGGCGTAGTTGGCGTGTGTGGAGCTCTAGTTCACCGGGTAGGGTTTAGGCTCCGGGTCGCGCTTCAGTGTGGAGAAGTATTTCCTCCGCAGGAGTGCTTGAGTTGGCGTGTGTGGAGTATTCCGGTCGCACTGGTGGAAACCGAGTTCTAGTTCACCGGGTAGGGTTTAGACTCCGGTTCGCACTTCAGTGTGGAGAAGTACTCCCTCCGCTCGAGTGTTTAAGTTGGCGTGTTTGGGGTATTCCCTCGGCACAGGTGGGAACGGATTCCTAGTTCACCGGTTAGGGTTTAGGGTCCGGGTCGCGCTTAGTGTAGAGGAGTATTCCCTCCGCAAGAGTGTTGAACGTGCGAGGAGTGTGGAGATAAAGCTGAACTAGACGCGCAGCGACTTTGTGCGCTTGCGAATAAAGTTCAGTAAAATCCCCAATTTGTGTGTCTTGCTTCCAATTCACGCCGCGGACTCACGACCCCCTTTAGTAACGGTAAGCAGGTCAGCGCCAGAAACGCTCGTTTCGTGGCGGCCAGCTTATTGCGCGTAGGCGCGCACCGAACGGCATGAGGCGATAGGCTACGCCGCTAGGTAAGCGGCAGGTCAAGCTTACCCCGCCGAGCCTTCGGCGTTACAGAGAGAGAGAGAGTGGGAGAGAGAGAGAGGGAGAGAGAGAGGGAGAGAGAGAGGGAGGGAGGGAGAGAGAGGAGAGAGAGAGAGAGAGAGAGAGAGAGAGAGAGAGAGAGAGAGAGAGAGAGAGAGAGAGAGAGAGAGAGAGAAAGAGAGGGAGTGAGAAATAGCGATAGGGAAGAGGAGAAAGAGAGAGGGAGAAAGAAAGAGAGAGAGAGAGGGAGAGAGAGAGAGGGAGAGAGAAAGAGGGAGAGAGATAGGGAGTGAGAGAGAGCGATAGGGAGGAGGAGAAAGAGAGAGCGATAGGTAGAAGGAGAAAAGAGAGAGACAGAGTGGGAGAGAAGGAGAGGGAGAGAGAGAGAGAGAGAGAGAGAGAGAGAGAGAGAGAGAGAGAGAGAGAGAGACTGCGGCTGCACAGCCAGCGGGCGGCTGGACCGGCCACCGAACGAGCCTGCTGAAGATCAAGCGCACTCCAATCGAGGTCGACTGGTCAGCATTTCGTTGAAACTAAGCTGGCATTCACGTGACTGAGCGACGGCGGCGACGGCTCTTTCGCCGGTCGTTCAGCCAAGCCCCGTCACTCATCAGTGCATCGCGGGGGCGGGGCGTTATCGAAGTGATGGATGGCCCTCGTGCGTGGGGAATTCCCATTCGCCAGGCGCTACGCAAGCCTGTTCGCCGGTTGGCTGTCGCTGGGTGTTTTTTGGGGTCGGTAAGAAATTTCAATATACCCATGCTTTTTTCGTCGGCTACCTCGCATCGATTTGATTGCCCCAGCATATCCGCATGCGGTTCGTCTACAACTTTATCGCGCGAGCTCGTGCGATTCTCGCGCTCTCTTTCTGTCTATCTCGGGGTAGGCCAGCGATCCGGACGATCGTGTCTGTGCTCTGGCGAATACGAAGCGATGTCGAAGCTCTCTGAAACTTCTAGCAGTGTCAGGAGCTTGCTACGAGACCGGCAGGACCGCTGGCTGTGTCGCTACGGTAGCCAGCCTTTTTGCATTCAGAGGCCCTGGTCGATAGTGATCGACGTAACGGGCGCCTGAAGCGGTGCAGCCATTTGCCTTTCAAAGAGCCAGCCCAGGATCGCAAGAGTCCGAGCTGTAGGGTCCCAACCGGCCCAACTGGCGGCAGGAGCTAAAGGCTGGACCGGCAGAGCCTAGAGGGGGGGGTGCTGCTGCTGCTTGAGTTATGGAGGGCAATTCCTTGGCAGCAAATGTAAAGTGCCTAGAAAGAGAATGAGCTCTATGAGCGGCGCTATATGAATTATTATTATTATTATCATTATTTTTATTAAGGACCCTGCTGCCAGCCTCAGTTGCTGCTGTCAAGTGTGCTGCACTTTTGAGACTGTGTCAGGCAGGTGTATACTATACCAATCGGCCATAAGGTGATTGCCTTTTACTACCGAGATCGAGAGCGCGAGGCCTTTGGCATTTGTGAAACGCCCGGATAGAGTTTCAGTTTTCTTGGAATGCTATAGAAATGAATTATTTATTTCTCTTATTTTTTGGGTCGCATGCCGACAAACGTGTGCTAGTATCAAGCAATGCTTCGCAAAAAGACAGCCAGCTCCTACTGCTACCATTTTACCTCATATTTAATACAATATTTACAACAACGTGCTTTGGATTTATCAAGCTCTGCCAATGTTGCAAGCTTTGCTTAAAAGCCATTTAAATCGAGTGCTGAATGTCCCCGAAAGTGCTTGGCTCTCCTGTAGCAGTGATAGCCTCCACCACTTAATAATAATAATAATAATAAGAATAAGAATGCACTTGATAAAGCACCCCAAGAGAACTAAATCTCTTTCTGGGTGCTTTACATTTGCTGCAAAGGGATACGCGATTGAATGGTGAGTAATATCATGCTTGATAAACAGCATGAATAACATGGTTAGGTGTGGCATGCAACAGTGTCAGCACACATAAGCACATAAAGGAAGAATCACAGGGACCCACTAAATGCTGTCCTAATTAGGTGTGTTTTTAAGTTCTTTTTAATTGTGGTCAAATCAGGGGATGTTGTGACGCAAGTCGAGAGTGAGTTCCAGGCTTTGGGAGCATACCAACTAAATGCACAGTCTCCAAAGAATTTGAGGTCATTATCTGAATGTTGCCCCTTTTTATATGAAGTGAAAGCCGGCCAACGGTAGCTAAATACATTCGCTTTGTTGTTACAATATCCCGAAAAACTACACGATGATGTCCAATGGTCGTGTCTCTGTGCTTTCATTTCTGCCGAGAGTTCTACGATGTATCAAAAGATTAGTTGTCCTAGACAGATGCGTTTGCTTACCTAACAAAGGTTCCGTATTTTTTTCTTATGATCCATAATTGCTAGCCTTCGAGCTGCCACGGTTTTGTACCACTCATTTTATGATTGCTTGCAATTGACGTAGTGCTTTCGAAAGCGGTGTGCACAAGTCGTCTGCATTTCTTGTCACTCGCTTACCGACTCATCTTCTCTAGATTGTAATGGTAAATGGCTGGCCGTGTCAATAATGCACAACTGGATCTTCTTGAAGTCCTGGAGACTATGCGACCTTTGTTTATGAATCGTCTTATGAAAGCTCACTCATGCTTGATTGCTGAGTACATGTTCTCAAAGAAGCAGCTTTCAGGTGACGATAGGGACCGTGTCAAGGTAAATGCAAGCAGGCAAACAATCTGGGAGGTACCTTCATGCCATAGCACGATACCACTTACCATTCGATCGTGTTTCCTTTGCAGCAAATGTAAAGCACCTAGAAAGAGATTGGGTTCTCTGAGGGTGCTTTATCAAGTGTATTATTATTATTATTATAGCACATACCTACCTACGCTTTGTTGGTTTCGGACACGTGCAACATATTAAAATAGGGTAGGAGCATGAAGATGGAACATGGTAAGAGCATGAAGGTGGCATAGGGTAAGAGTACGAAGGTGGCATAGGGTAGGAGCATGAAGGTGGCATAAGGTAGGAGCATGACACGTCGCCAGTCACTCTTAAGGCAGATAAATAGCAGGGCAGCCATTGGAGAGTTACAACTATGGTACAGCTACCTTTCGGTGTCGTTTTCTTACATCTGGGCGTGTAGCCACTCGACAATAACGTTAGCTGTTCTCAAACGTAATCCTGCCTAGTTAAACATGCTTTTTATGCTATGAGTAGTGTATGTTTATCGGACTACTGGCTCTGTGTGGCCCCCCAGGCTTCCGAGTTAGCGAATTTCTTTAGACATACTTGGATAGCAGTGCTACTGCTGAGTTCCATATATTGAAAACGTCGTGTCTAGACCTGTCACTTTTTCTTGCCGGTAGTCCATGCCCTTGAAATATGAAACTTTCGGATAGTGCAATACTCGGCCACTGTGCTTTTCAGTTGTAAGCTTTAAGTCAGCCACGTCGCAGCACTTACGATTTACTACTTTGGCTCTCCAGCAAGAAATGCATTAACTTAGTGGCTATGCCACTCAATTATAGGTCTCTCACTTCTCTTGCTCCAACTTACCAATCTATACCTGTCTAAACTTACCGAATTTTGCTCTTACTCTAGCCGATGTAATCGCCAGTACGATCAAGCAGTACAATTTCTCGAAGGAAATGACAACACCAAGTTACCAACTGCGGGAAAACCAAGTGTTGCCTACTATGTGGAAAGCCTAGCTGTCCTAATGGACTTGCTGAGCATATCTTCTACTACCTCTCCTTAGAATTGGCAGGCTCTATTCAAAATAACTTAGCTGATTTAACAGCCTCATTTGTATAGTGGCAGAAGAGCCTTAATGGCTATCACTACTGCTTGCAGTTGGCAATTTAGGATCGCCCACTGAAGGATTCGAACCCACAGCACCTAACCTCTTGGGGTATTACGGCCCTTAACTTGTCACTAGACGAGCACATTATCCACAGTCAAGCCAGTGTACATTACGAGAATTCAGGCTTGTCAGATCAGAACTCCCCCAACCAAGCTCGTCTAAAATTAGTGAGATCTCGACCAGAAATCTGTTAGTACTTGAAGGTCTTGCTGCCTGTACAATAAAGTGCTTACAGGTGGTGTAACACTGGGCAACTAAGCTTATCTGTCCTATACTTTGCAACTCCCACAGTGCATTTATCTTCGTCAAAATGCATTGGCTGACTATCAAGCAGCATAGCGGCTTCAACATCATGCCTTATACTATTAGGTCCTTCGATTGTGTTGCACTAGTCCACCTCTTTGGATTAGTTGACCATCAGGCCCATCACATATTGAGTTCATGAGAAGAGTGACAGCCAATGCAGAAAGCAGAGGAAATTTCAGGGTGCAATGGGTCCTGGAGAATCGGGAACTAATTCAAACTTGTCAAACACTGTCAATTTTCAAATCTTAGTTAGAAAATACTTTTGCCTTGTATATTACCAATGATGTAGACATTTATCATTCTCAATTTACTAGGTTCATGTCGTTTTTTTCTCAGCTCGGGCAATACTATCAAAAATGCATTATTCATGTTGAATCAGAAAAAGGTCATGTGTCTAATTATTCTAGATTGTAGGTGATAGCACACACTTTCTTTAGCAATACATGAAGTGTAGTGCGAGAGCAAAAGTATCATCGACTTCTCGAGTGTTATCACGATCAATATTCAAATGGCAAATCTTACAAGTTAAGGTTCTGCCCTTCAGACGAAAATTCTTGGCCATGTACTGCTCTTTATTGCAATGTACTGAACTTTCAGTTATGTATTAACAAAGTATGTTGTAAGAAACCCTTGCTTCAGTAGAGAGCAATAAACCTTATAATTGCAGAGTGCTCAAAGCCTCATTACAAGTTCTACCTCGCACGTCCTTGTGCAAGCACACACACACACACACACACACACACACACACACACACACACACACACACACACAGAGAGAGCTTTGACACATGGGGCCACTGCCGATGATTCAACTGCCGAACTAAATGGCACGAACTCACGAGCAAGAATTTTACCCTGTTGTGGAGAAATAATGATAATAATTGCAACCTCAATGAACTTAATCTGTTTCTAGGCACTTTACATGTGCTGTAAAGAAAGCATGATCACGTGTTTTGTAATAGCATGCATAAAGTTAACAAGGACAAAACCTTGAAGTCGATCTGTTGCTTGCCTGGGAGACAGTGCAGGTGCGGGAAGTATTGTGATGTGGCAACTGTGAAGCTCACGACAGACAAGCCTAGCTGCATAGTGTTGCACCTGCTGTAAGCAACTGACTGCACAGGCCGGTAGACCAGCAAGCAATACAGAATGAAAGGGATACAATGATTCCAAGAAATACAGAAGCCAAGACTGACAGGATGTCACAAGTGCATGGACTAAATTAGATGTGGTATACTTGTCCAAACAAGCCCAAATTTTGGCAATGTTATGTAGCTGAAAGTAGGCAGACTAGACAGTGGGGCTGATGTGGCCGTCCAATGAAATGTCACTTTGGAACCTGACACCTAGAGTTCATCCAAGAGATATGCTGGCAGAGCCAATTTTGAGCGTTAGCCTTTCCAATTTCTGAATCACACTTGCTTTGCCCATAACTAGAAAGTTAGTTTTATCATCATTCGATTTAAGAAAACTCAGTCATCCATATACAGATGTACTCAATACATGCAACAAGGAAGTTGAGAGAATTTGATATGCTGGAGGGCTGGGAGGGATCAAAGGAAAGCCACAGCTGAGTATTATCTGCATAGGAGTGAAAGTCTAGATTGTGCTTGGCAATCACATTGGCAAGAGGGAGAGTATAAGCTATGGAAAGAATGGGACTGAGCACAGATCCACGAGGTACCCCATATTCCACAGGCTCCTTTGACGATCTTAGTCCATTCACATCAATACTCTTGAGTCTCCCATTGAGATAAGACCTGGACCATTGCAATGGAGTACCACTGATGCCCAGGCGAGATGAGAGGCGCTCAAGATGGACATGGTGATCAATAGTATTAAAAGCTGCCGAAAGATCGAGCAGAACAAGCAGAGATACTCTTCCTAGGTCTGCTATTCCTAAGTAGGTCGTTATACACCCGAAGCAATGCTGAGTCTATAATCATTAGCTCTAAAACCACAGTGGAACTTAATAGCAAGGTTTGAAGATTAAATATATGAGTTCAGCTGGTCTGTCACGACTCGTTCCAGTGTCTTCGATAGGAACGGTAGAAGGGAGACTGGGCGGAAGTTGCCCAGGTCCGTGAGAAGTGGTGCGATATGGCAACTGTGATGCTCACGACAGACAAGCCTAGTTGTAGAGTTTTTCACCAACTGTAAGAGCCTAATTTCCTTGGTTGGTAGACCAGCAAGTAGTGAGTGGCAGATATTGAGACGGATGTTACAAATGCATGGAGCAATTTGGATTACTATTCCTGTGTAAGTGAGCTCGAATTTTCGCAATATTATGTAGCTGAAAGTTGATTGACTTTACAGTGGAGCTGATGATTATATGGTGATGAATCAGGCAACCGTAAGTAGCCTACGTTTATGGGCCTTTCACTTTATGATCCAGCTTGTTAGTTCGAGTTCTCGAATCCTGCAACTGGCAGTTCTTTATTTCCACTGCAAGCAGCAGTGATAACAAAAATAGGTCTTCTGGTGCTATACCAATGAGGCTGTTGAATCCAATTTTCGATGAATCTGGAATGGCATGTTAAAACTCTCCTGACTTGGTTCCTGATCAGTACATGTACCTAAGCCACCAGGAAGCTCTCTCAGAGCTGTTTTATGCTAATATGCATTAGGATGCATGAACCACTAGCTTATTAATAGTACTAGGCTAAAGCAGCAAGTTCGAGCAAGATTCCGCTTACCGACCGGGTGGATGTTAGGTGACCCGGTTAAAGCACTGTGCAACTTTCACTGCACTTATCAAACGTATATGCATAGTCACTGACCGCTGCTTAAATGGCCTGTGTGTTACTTGCATTGCATAGCGTAGTAGGGCTTATCCCAAGTAGTTCTGGTTCTAAATCATGGTCTGTAATATCATGCTGATGACGTTTCTTTTCATTTTGAGCCCGGAACAAAAGGACACGAGTAGCCGTATTGATTTTGCAGTCGTCTCTTTACAATACATCAGCGAAAGCTACATTACATTACATTGCAGCAGCGTATCAACATGTTGTTTTGTTTTCTTAAAGGATTTTAAATAAGATGCTATTCGAGGGTAGCCCTGAAACTACAGCACAGCACCTCAGACATTTGGAACTGTCGATTTACCTAATGCAACAACATGTTCCCTATCCAGTATTTGTAAGTTGTGTCAACCGAGGCGTAGTTCTCTTAAAGTGCTGTACAATTTTCTTGTTTTTGTTATTACTATGAATATCATTACTATTATAACATGTATGTAATTTGAATAAGCATACATTTAAAGCTATTATTGCTCCATTGCCATTACTTAAAATGATCATATTTAATTATGTCATTGTCAATTATCAGCAAGGCTTTAGCGAAGGATCATTAAATGGGAATTTGCAAATGTGCTCATTTTCTTGTGTCCTGATTGCATTCCCAAAATATGTTTATGTTCTGGAATTGTGATCGGATTGCTGGGCTGCCAAGTTGCGAGCTAATCTATTTATCTCGACCCCACTCCAAATTTCTGTTATCTAAGATTAGTCAACCCCTACACCTAAGCTAGGTATTTTAGTTATTACATCTCGGTCACAAATGTCATGTTTTTAAGATGATCCGCTAATGATATTTACAGTGCTACCTCGGTGGTATAGCAATTATGAGTGTCGTGTCAAAAGGGGAAAGATAATTTTCTAATTTGTATATGTAGATGCTAATGATAACAGTAATAGTAATACATTTGATATAGTACTCTTAGAGAACTCAATCTCGTTTTAAGCACTTTAAATTTTCTGCAAAGGAAGCACAATCGAATGGTTAGTTGAAGCATGCTCAACAACAACAAGAATTACATAGTTAGGGGTTACAGGTATATGCATGTTCACAGGTGAAATTACACATTGAAAGGCCCGAGCTTCACAGGACTGTGAACTAGAAAGAGTCGGTCAAAGAGCCGTGTCATTCCAGCAGCTTGCCCTCTCTCCACAACGACGTCCATTGCTATCATCCTAAGCACCTCGTATCTGGCATTTGAGTTTCGGCCAATTGAGTTTGTTCAGGCTTTAAGCCAAGCATTTCAGCAGTTGCCTGGTGGTAGGACGAAAGTTAATGCAGGCTGTAGCTTAAGCTTAACACTAGTAACCCATCTGTGGCTGTTGTATAGACCGCTCTAGGCTATGGATACCGACATTAGTTGTAATAAGTAAGGTATGAGTCCTATGTATTCCTCCAGTTTACCCCTAACGTCGGCATTTCTACCGGTATTCGTGCTCTACCAAAAACGTCGATAGCTGTGATTCAAAGGCTCTGGGCTTCACCGGTATTTTCGGGCATCGGCAAAGATTAGCACCTTTACTTACACAATGTCCTCAAGCTGAAGTAAGATGATGCTACAGAGCGGCTGCACAAAAATGGCTCTTTATTTACCAATGCAAGTAAAAATTCTTATTCTCTAAGAAAGTAGTGAGGGAATTCTTTGTCGCTATTTTTTGTTGCTTATAATATCCTAGCTTTTCCACAGGGCCTCAAGAAACCGCCATATCTATACTAGAAGCTGCTTACAGAATTAGTAGTGTCAGCATTGGTGCACACACTAGTACAGAAGAACGCTTAATGATGCAAGTAGTTGGTCTTTCTGGATACTTCTTTCTTTGCTTGCACTTGCTACAGTCGTGAAAATATTCCTAATCGCCCCCATTTGCTACTTGGCTACTCTTAAAGTGTATGCGTGTCATTGCATCTTGTATGTATCTCAATTTAGTCAAGTGTCTTATGAACTAGCTTTCATTGTTTCTTAGGATTTGTGAGTGGAGATACATTTGATATTTTTCTATGTGCTTGGCGTACTATGATTTCCTACGCGTTGACTAATTTAAGACGTCCTAGATCAACTTTCAATTTAAACGGCCGGTTCATAAATATTTTTACATTAATTTTTGGACAACAACATAACAGCAACAACAACTACTAATAATACATTTGGATAGCGCACTCAGAGAACGGAATCTCTTTCTAGGCACTTGACAGACGCTGTATAGAAAACATTTCCAAATGATTGGTGGTAACATCCACAGGCAGCAGGCACATTTAAGTGTAAGTGTAAGCAGGCACATGCACGCAGAAGATGAATCCCAAAGACCCACCAAATGCTGTAATAAACACGTGTGTTTTAAGCTTCTTTGCAAACGTCGTCATCTGAAGGAATGTTGCGATGTGCATCGGTAGTGAGTGCCAGGCTTATTGATTGCCATTACCTATATTCATTCGATGCTATTTAATGCACCCAGCGGCTAAATTGAAGGCATATATGACCCCGGTATGCACTTTCAGGCACAGCCAGTAAGCAGTGATGCTGCAGCGGAGTTGCTTAACTATGTGTGTGCAAAAAACCACGACTGTGCCGCTGTCTTTGTGGAAGCACTCATCTTCTACGAGTGCCATGACTTGGTAGCTGAAATGCAGCTACGCTGTGTACTGCCAAAAAATTAGAATTTTGTTGTGCAGCACGGGAGTGAGCATGGAGCCACAGGACTTACTTCGACTAAGTATTGTATTGCTTGTGTATTTGAAGGTAATAAAGTCAGCTTACTTCAGGCTTTGAATGCTTTCATTTTTAGTGACTTGGCTTCACATACAAAGTGCTTTTACGAATAATTGTTATGTTGCACGCAATTTCACTTTGCGCTATCATCAGACTCTATTTTGAAAGAGTGTGAGCATTTGATAAAGCAACACCTGATATGCATTATAGCACTTGCCGGCAAGAAAGCGTTTTGCTTGAGCTGTCGTTTTTAGTTATTTTGAGACTTACAAGCTCTGAACCCCAAGGTACAGCTTCTCAGTTGTTGTTTGCTCTCGGAGAATAATTTATAGTAGTGATTATAATTAATATATTTGTCGGAGAATAATTGAGAATAATTACGGTAATTGTTTTTATACCGAATGGTGCTTAACGTTAGCGCTTGCTAAATGAGTTTTTATAGTATCAGATTCCTTCAGTTATCTGAGCATTTCCAGAGAATTATCATCTGCCGTAGAGCAAGGATGTATGAATGAAAGGAATGACACCTTCCATTATTGCTAATAATCACAATTTACAAACCGTAAATAAAACCCATTCCTACGAAGGAAAAAGTGGGCTGACTTTGATCGGCCCAAGAGTACGTAGAGTGATCGCCGTAAGAAGTCAGCTAGCTTGACAAGCACCGACCAATCGAGGATTGGCTTGTCCGAATACAGCTCGTGATTAGCACTTGGCTCTTTAAGCATGTTTAGGAAGAAGTATATAACTGATTAAATAAGTAAACATCACATTGATGACACCAGCACAGGGATGGCAGCAGAATTTCTTAAATTTAATGACGACGAAGCCAACTAGTTATGGGCAGACCAACTGTGATTCAGAAATAGGAAAGGCTAAAGGTCGAAATTGGCTCTGCCAGCATATCTCCTGCTGAATCTACATGAAATCTAAGTGTCATGTCCCAAAAAGACATTTCATTAGACGACCACATCAGCTCCACAGTCAAGTCTGCCTACTTTCAGCTACATAACATTGCTAGAATTCGGGCTTGTTTAGGCAGGGGTGCTGCATCTAAATTGGTCCATGCACTTGTGACAGCCCGTCTTAGCTGAACTGCTGCACCAGTTTCAGCCTCTTCGTGCCCTCAGGTCCTGTATGGAAAATAAATTGGCTGTTCCATTCCTCCCCTTAAAGACCGTTGGCGCCAGAAGCTTCAGCTCTGCAGGTCCTAGACTGTGGAACTCGCTTCCACAATTCTTACGCAACGACAACTACTCTCCTGCTGCCGACTATGGCACATCCTTTTCAGCGGTCCTGAGCTTCTACTTCCATCACTACTTCAATTCCTCACCTGATTCTGCTATGCTTCCCACATTCTCTCTGCTGCATGAGATGAAGTCTGTTGGCTACCGAATGCGTACCGAAAGCCGCTTAGGCTGTGAGTGCGCTATACAAAACTCGCCTCGGCAACACCCACATGGTCTTTATGGCTTCGTGGAGTTACAGATGGAGATACACTACATTACATTGACCTCTGTAACTCACTGCTTGCTGGTCTACCGGCCTGTGCACTCAAGGATTAACAGTTGGTGACAAGCTCGGCAGCTAGACCCATCTGTGATGAGCATTGCAATTGCTACATCACACCACCAACAATTAAAATAGCTGATTTAACAGCCTATTTTGTATTGTGACAGAAGAGCCTTTACGGCCATTGCTATTGCTTGCAGCGATGCTAGAGGATTGCCCACAGCAGGATTTGAACCCACAACCACGGAACCGAGATCGTGAAAAGCAAACGCATAATCTAATATGCCACCACGACTCAACAAAAAACACATTCCTCGTCTGGCATGTAGCAAGGTTAAGCTACAGTCACATCATATGTGAAGCACCTGAGTAGAGATTAAGTTCTCTTGGGGCGCTATGCAAATGAATTAAATTTATATTTTTCAATTGCATTTCCCCTTTGCAGCAAATGTAAAGCGCCTAGAAAGAGATTAAGTTCTCTGAGGGCGCTTTATCAAGTACATTATTATTATTATTATTATTATTACTGGTAGTGTAGATATCATCTGTTGTAGTAGGCTGCAGTTTAAGAAAGCAGCTTGTTCAGCGTCTGAGTGGCAGTCGCTAATCTCAAAAGTTCTAACTTAAGTTGTTTCTAATCAAGTTCCAACAGTAATATATTGTACATGCGTCCGTAACTCCACAAGGCCACGCAGACTTTGTGGGTGTTACACAGGAGAGTTTTGTATAGCTCACTCACATCCTAAGCTGCTTTTGGTACGCATTCGGTAACCAACTAACTTGATCTCACAAAACGAAGGGAAAGTAAGAAGCATAGTCAGGAGAGCAGTTGAGGTAGTGAATAGTATGGAAGTAGCAGCTCAGGACCGCTGTGAAAGATGTGCCATAATCGAAAGCTGGAGAGTAGTTGTTGAGAAATAATTGTGGGAATGAGTCAAAGACCTTCACAGCAAAAGCTTCTTTCGCTAACGGTCTTTAAGCGAAGGAATGGAACAGCTAATTTAGTGTTCATACAGGACCTGAGAGCACGAGGAGGCTGAAACTGGTGCATCAGTTCAGCTAGTTACGAAGGTGCCAAGCCGTGGCAGGCCTGTGGGTCAGAGGGTCTAAAGTATAAATATATGTAGAGCATGAGCACATGATAGCATATATATATATATATATATATATATATATATATATATTATAAAGAAATAAAAATATATAATTAATTGCATAGCAACCTCAGAGAACTTATTCTATGTCCACACACTTCAAATTTGCCGCAGCCCACGACCTCGGCCAAATGCAATGACCTTAACCTCGGTCGTCACAAGGGAGTGCCTAGACCTCGTTGAGCCACCTCCTGGTAGCATTCTTTTTGGACCTCTCTCAGTGGTGAGTCTCAGAAGCCCAGCTTTCAGTACGCGCTGCCGTGATCTAAAAGTAAAGTAAGCATCCACTTGCCACCGCTTGCTGGCGTTCCGTCGAATGCCTTCTACCACCCGCGAAGCTGTAGGGGCTCGTGGGCGTGCGATGGCGGCGCGACGAAGAGCGAAACCACCACAAGTCTGTTGCCGTTCTGACGACGACGGCTGTATTGCATTATACGCAAGCGTGCGAGCGTACATACAGATGTAGTAGCCGTCGTAGAAGCAGCTCCGGAACGCGCGGAGAGAAGAGAAAAGAGAGAGGGAGAGAGTGGATAGCGTGTGTACAGGCCGACGCACGGGTAGAAAGTACCTTGCTGCAGGGCTAGTGGATCAGGCGCCCACAGCTGACCCGTTGCCATTAAATCCAGCTTAGTCAGCCGATACTGTCCAACTGCAGAGCCTAATGAGCCGATACGTGCGCCCGTAGGCCAGGCGGAGCGGTGTGAGTCCGGCTGTGGTGGAATGACGTGGGCGTAGTCACGCCCATAAAGCCACTTGTACCTACGGTACGTACTTACGGTCACCCCTTTCGCTTAGTAAATTTTCACGTGTTCAAGATTTGGTTGTCATTTAATAAACTAAACGTTTAGAGCTTACTGGGAGGGGCTCTGTAGGCCTGCCTACTAGCACCCGGTAGGGTCGGTGAAGGTTATCGCAAACTGGCTGCCGTCGCGTCTTGCACGGTTTGAGATGCTCATGCTATTTTAAATTTTGTCGATTTCTTGGGAGGCTAGCGTCTGCCAGTTTGCTATTTTATTTTCCATTAGTCAGTCGGGGCTGTCGCTTTCGATGCTGCGGCCGATCCAGTGCTGTAGCGATCCATCAATTGCTCTGCCACCTGTTGCTCTAAAATTTGGCGACGTAGCTCTGCTGTTTAGGTGCTCTGGTCAGCGCTTCTTTCTTCACGAAAATTGAAGCGTGACGTTTTACCACGTTTCACGAAGCTTTAAGCGTAACGCTTAAAGTACTGCCCTGTTGGGGCGGTCTATCTGGATTGCTGCAATTGAGCCTGCCACAATCACTGTCAGCGGTCAAGCTTCCATTCCAGCATTTGGTAAGCAATATAAAAATGATTTAGTTCTCTTTTTAAGTGAAAAATGCTTCAATTTTTACTAATATTATTGCCGTTACTTGTCTCAGATAAATCACTAGTGACCCACTGAATTCTTGTTTTGATTATAAGATGCTCTCAGAAAATGCGTAGGTCATTGCTTGCTCGCAGTAACCGTTCGGTGTCTTAGCTTATAACTGGCTCTTGTAACTGCCTGATTGTGCTTCCTTTTATTTGCTGGGTTTTTCTCACTTTTGGTTTTTTCTTGGTCCTGCAGCATTCTTGTTTCTGTTTATGGTGTATACCTCATCAAGACTGAGCAGGTGATCTTAGATGGAGGAAAGAGTCCTGGAAACTGCTGAGACTTCGCATTATTCTACGTCTTTGCTAAGACCGATGAAAGACCCATGGGAGCCAGGAAATCTTGAGTTATATGTGCCGTTAAGAGTAGGCCTTATTCCTTGCTTTTAAAGGAATGGCTGGCGACAATGCCCGCAAATTCCTCAAGGCGTTTGTAACTGCTTATGTATGGCACACTACTAGTGCAGTGTGTTTGTACTAGGGCTGTACCGGATTTGATTTTTTCAAATTCGGCCGGAGCCGGATTTGCCGGATTTTTGATGACAAATACGGCCGGAGCCGGATTTGTTCATCGGACAAATTTTTACCATTTGTACTACCAAGTTTTTACTTGAGGATATATACTACAATAAATATTTAATTAAAAAAATATTATTAATAATAAGTAGCATCATTGTCTTTTGCTGTTTGTTTATTTTTGTGTAATAGGTGTTGCTGTGGGAGACCTCAGTGATAATCGTATAGCAGTGACATTTTATTAAAAAATTGAGTAAACATTTTTTACATCATAATATTGGTAATAACACAAAAAAAATGAAAAGAGACTAAAGTTCAAAATTCAAAAATACAAAAATAAGTACTGTAATTTTATATATTTTTCATACATTTGTTTCTTAAATTTATTTCATCAGTTTTGAATTATATTTGAGAAATATCAGTCGAGCTGCATTCTCTGGCAGAAGTGAACTTCGATGATCACTGAGGACTTCCCCAGCAACACTGAACAAACGTTCTGAAGGTACACTTGTTGGTGGAGCACCCAAATAAACGCGAGCTACTGTTGCCAGAGCTGGCAGTCGTTCCCTGTTCTGTCTCCACCACTGTAGTGGATCAGCCTCTCTGTTTATTAATGGCTCTGCCAAGTATTTGTTCAGCTGACTGTCAATGTCTGGTTGTTGCTCACTGCCTGTGGTACCAGCAGTAGATTGAACAATGTCATCAAAACATTCCCAAAGTACTGATGATTGAGAAGAATTATCCAGCCGGGCTTGCTTGGCTGGAATTTCTTCATTTGTGTCAACCTGCCGCTCAGACTGATTTTTTGTGGCTTCCATCTTGCACAGTTTCTATCTGCCCTGTCAATTCATTGAATGCAAGCAGAACCCTTGCTTTTGTAGCTGTCAGTGTAGCTTCTGATGAGAAGAATTTTGTTTTGAATCGTGGATCAATCATTGTCGCCACTGTATACAGGGCTTCCTGCTCGATACTGTCAAAGCGTTCATTCAATGAGTTGATTAGGGTTGACCTCATGGTCTTTACACCTGCATCTGTGCAGTCCTTCTTCAACAGGTTCCGCAGAGCTGTTACAATAGGAATAACTAGTGATATACGTGCTGCTTCACGGCTAACTTCTCTTGTTGCCTCTTCAAACGGAGCAAGCACGGACACAGCATTTTCAGCCACGGACCACTGATGTGCAGTTGGGCAGGAAGTGCCAACGACTTCTGAACAGTAGAGGGTTAATGCACGACGCTGTTCACATAGACGACGCAGCATGTAAAACGTTGAGTTCCATCTTGTGCTCACGTCTTGTAACAGCTGGTGGTCTGGCAAACCCAGTTCAGCCTGCAACTCCTTGAACCGACCACTCGCAGATGAAGAATGTTTAAAATGACCAACTAATTTCTTTCCGATACTTATTATGTCTGATACTCCCCGCTGACTGAGCAATCCGTCATGCACACATAACTGCATGGTATGTGCAAAGCACCCGAAGCTTTTTATGTTGGCATCACGAAAACATTTTGATATGTTCGCCGCATTGTCTCGAAGTACGACATGACAGCGTCCAAAGCTAATGTTCCATTTGTCAAGCATCTGCTGAAAGGCAGTCATCAGTCCAGCAGCAGTGTGATGACCAGCAAATGGCATGCAATCCAACACAAAACTCATGTTTTCAAACTCCTCTGTCAGCCAATGGGCAGTTAAGCCCATGAATGATTGCACAGTATTGTCTGCTGTCCATGTATCAGTGGTAAAGGACAGAAACGGAGTAGTTGCTGGATCGAGTATTACCAACAGCTGGGTGCAAACTTCATCATTAATTTCAGGAATGACTCTCTCTGCAAAATATTTTCGTGATGGAACAGTGTAACGCCTCTCTAAAACTCCCATGAGTTCAACAAAGCCTGCCTTCTCAACAATCTGAACCGGTTGCATATCTGTTATTATCATCTTAGCAATGGCACGGTGAATTCTCACTGATGAGCTGTTATTGATATCCCATACTTTCATGCATGCAACTTGTTCGGGAATCGTTTTCTGGATCATGACTTTGCCTATTGCACCAGGTGTAACATTCGGCAGTGCTGCAGTTTCAGCCTTCTTCTTTGCATTAGCAATTTTGGTTTGCATTTCGTTGTATTCTTTATAATGTTTTGAGCAAAGATGTGTCAGCATGGCCGAAGTTGAAAATTTTTTGGGCTCATCTGGTTTACCACGTGACAAGATGCTTGGACACAGCAAACACTGGGATTTTGAGCTGTCACCGTCCTTTTCTCTGAAGTATTCCCAAACTGGACTGTTTTTCATTTTGTCTGTCATCTAGTTAAAAATAAAACACAATTAAAAGACTTTTGGATTTATTTATAAGGCCGCCCTTTACGCGTATAGCCAGCAATTTATGCGCACTGCACGCACACACACGCATTCTCCACGGCAGTCACACTGACCTGGTCCTATGTACAGAATTCAAATACGTGAATGCAGCCCCGTTTTAGGTTACGTACTTCAGCGGGGCGCGATTAACTGCCAAGAGCTGTCGCGGCACACCAGACCAACCAAAATGTGTTCAGTGACTTCTGTAGTGACGCGGTCTGGCGCTAGCAACACTGCGCACTACGCAAAACTCAAATTTCGGAAAAAAAGCGCAAAAGATATACAGTGCTAGTGGTGTTGTTACCTGCACGGATTTGCAAGTTGTCTCGCCTTGGCTGCAGAGTGACTGCTATTGCAATGAAGGTATACCGTGAAGAAGTTCCGCACGCTTCCGCCAAGTGCGGCTTCGTGAGACCAAATGCACTGCGAACGAATCTATGGTGCGGCCTGACCGACGACGGGCTGCCGCTCGCAGCGTTCCGCTCTGACGTCTGAGAATCTAACCGCGCTCGGAAACGTTCCGCCGCGAGCCGAGGTCAAAACCATGTCGTTACGACCTGACGTCGGAGTGCTCAATCAGCGTCTGAACGTCCTCTCGGCCTCCCCACCCTCTCCCGACGCAGAGCGCAGGGACGTCGGGCCAGCTCCTTCCTCTTATAAATGGAACGAGTAATATATTCAACCAAAATTCGAAAAATCCGGCCAAATCCGGCCAAGTTTTGGCCGGAGCCGGATTTGTAAATTGGCCGGAATTCGGCCGGAGCCGGAGCCGAATTCCGGTACAGCCCTAGTTTGTACCAAACTTTCAGTCAGTGTTAGTTTACGTTCCATTCTCTCTGAATTAGCTACAGTAGTCTCAAATGGCCCCCGTGCTGTGTTTTTAAGGCCTACAAATGTCAGGGAACGTTGCTCCACCGGCCGGAGGTGCCGCCTGCTCGAAATGAGCACTGCCAAGTCCCGTTTGCTTAAAGACAGGTGGTGGCGTGTAGCTCTGTATGGTGATCATGGCATGTGGAATTCATGCTGTCACAGTGGCTACTTCACCTTGCTGCTGCCGACCGCTATAGCCTATGGCGCTGCTGCAGTGGCTGACTCACTGTAATATAATGTATCTCCATCTGTAACTCCAAAGTCATAAAGACTATGTGGGTGTTACGCAGGAGAGTTTTGTATAGCGCACTCACAGCTTAAGCGGCTTTCGGTATGCATTCGGTAGCCAACAGACTTCGTCTCACGCAACAAAGAGAAGTGGGAAGCATAGCAGAGTCAGGAGAGCAGTTGAGGTAGTAAGTAGGTAAGCCTACTATGTCCTCCGTCTGTAACTTCACAAAAACGCGAAGACTATGTGGGTGTTACACAGGAGAGTATTGTATCTCACTGATTATTATTGTCACACAGCCAATGCAGCTTTTCTTACGCATTCGGTAGCCAACTGACTTTATCTCCTGCACCAAAGAGAAAGTGAAAAGCATAGCAGAGTCAGGAGAGCAGTTGAGGTAGTGAGTAGCATGGAAGTAGCAGCTCAGGACGGCTTAAAAGGATGTGCCATAATCGACAGCGGGAGAGTAGCTGTCGTTGCGAAATAATTGTGGGAGTGAGTGTAAGACCTGCAGAGCAAAAGCTTCTGTTGGTAATGGTCTTTAAGTGGAGGATTGCACCAAGTTGCTAGGTAGCAGCTTGGGTGACAGTGGTGGGCTAAGCTGCTGCTGCTAGCAGCTGCCGGCTCTAAGCTGCAGCTAATCTCGACATGCCTCGAGCAGCTAGTGGAAGTTCCGCACTGGTAGTGGTTACGGTCCTTGCCCAGACCGAGGTCAAGGTAAAATATATTTGAGGACCGAGGTCGCAGGATTGAGCCCAGTGGTATATGTGATGAGCCTGAATAGGATTATGTTCTCTTTGGGCGCTATACAAAGGAATCGTATTTATAAGTTACCAGGGTGTTTTAGCCTTTTAATAGGTCATAGTAAAGCCCAGCTGGCCTGGGCTTCTCACCCCATGTGCAGGGGTGTGCCGAATTGGAATCGGCTGTGTTTACCATTGAAGCGGCTTCCCCTTGAACTGAACCAGTGCTGCTTGCAGACTTTGCTGTAATGAGGAGGACGGTCAGCTCACGTCTTTCATCGGCAGGTACCCTTGGACGTTGAATGGCTTGTGATGTGGGGGACGGTAAGGAGGAACCGATGGCGGTCTTCAGGGAGATGCAAATGACGTTCCTGAGTAAACTCACCAAGGTGCAGACGACTATCATAGCAGACTATATGTACGGGGAAAAAAGCACTGATCAGAGCTGAGGTAGATATGATAAAGGTAATCAATGCAAAGCTGACAGCTCATGTGCTAACCTACCTGCATGTGCTGCTAATGGGGGGGGGGAGGGAAGATTACACCTTTATTAGACCAATTCAAAAGATGGGCCTGGTCACAAGCCCCCCACTGTAGGGGTAGGACAGCCAAAGCCGTAATGGGTCACTACCTAAGGCGGTTGCTTTTCACAACCTCGGTCCCGAGGTCGTGGGTTCGAATCCTGTGGTGGCCGATCCTTTATCTCTACTGCAAGCGGTGGTGCTGCCCGGTCGCTCTGCTTAATATCCTTCATCAATCCATGTTTATAATAGTATTAATCATAATAATAATAATTCATTTGTTTAGCACCATTAGATAACTTAATCTCTTTCTACGTGCTTAACTTGTTTTGCTAAAGGGAGACTGACCTATGATTAGTAGTAATAAGAATAGTAATAATACATTTGTATAGGGCCATCAGAGCACTTATCTCTTTTAGGCACTTGCATATGCTGTACAGAAAGCATGATCAGATGATTAGTGATAACATTCGCAATGTCAACATACATGACATGGATAGAGGTGACATATACGTTGTCAAATTGTGAAGCATGGTTAGTGGCAGCATGCACAGTGTCAGCACGCAGAAGCGCACTGAGGACAAAGCACAAGGACCCGCTAAATGCTGTGATAAACAGGTGCATTTTTAGTTTAGCTGATTTTAAAATGCGTGGCGTCAGTCAAAAGTGAGTTCCAGGCTTTGGGAGCATTCGAACTAAATGCACGGTCTCCAAAGGATTTGAGGTTTGTACAAGGTATAGGTAAACAGTTAGATTCCGAAGAGCTGGTGGTACTATGCTTAGCCTGGTGGGGCAGTAGATCTGATAGGTAGGCTGGAGCCAAAGAATGAAAGGACCTGAAAGTGAGCGACAAAACCTAAAGTCGATGCATTGCTTGATTGGTAGGCAGTTTAGGTCGGCGAGAAGGGGTGTGATGTGGCAACTGTTAAGCTCGCGACAGAAAAGCCTAGCTGCAGAGTTTTGCAACAGCTGTAAGAGCCTGATTGCACAGGCTGGTAGGCTAGCAAGCAGCGAGTTACAGAAGTCAAGACGGTTAGCTAAACTATTATATACAGACATATACAGATGCATAGACATTATATACAGATTATATATATATGTATATATATATTTATAATATATTATATATATATATATATATATTATATAGGTGGTGTGCTACCTAGCCTTGTGGGGATAGGGTAACCTGACATGACCACTTAGTACAAAAGCATGCTGACAAAAGTGAGCAACAACATTAGTTTTCAGGTTAAAAGCAGACCGCCAAATTCATTTTTATGAATTTTAGATAAATAGATAATCATACATTGAGCATTTTATTAGGGAATATAACTCCCTAGTATAAGTCTCATTGCATTACAATTTATACCAACTTTTAAATATATTTTTCAAACGGTATATTTATATGGAAAGAGCTAACATAGCCTAATAACGTTAGCCTATTTTTTAATTATATGCTCAGGTTCTGTGAGATTCATCGATGGTAGTCTCACACTAGGACTGTTTCATATGCTGGTTTTAATGCCTCCAGGCATTGATTAAGGTAAGCATAGTTCGACGTGAATGCTTCTGGGTGTCTGATTCCTGAACGAAACCTCTCGATCTTCACAGGTCATGCAGAAATAATCAAATTTAATTTTTATGCTATGCATGGATAAACATTGAACTATTCATGTATAGGTTTTGCAAGTTCATTTTGCACCAGCTGCAATCGCCTGATCGCACATGCTGGTAGGCCAGTAAGCAGTGAGTTGCAGAAGTCGAGACGAGATGTCACGAATGCATGGACCAACTTGGACGTGGTAACCTTATCTAAACAAGCCCTAATTTTAGCAATGTTATGAAGCTGAAAATAGGCTGATTTGACTGTGGAGCTGATGTGGTCGTCTAACGAGAGGTCGCTTTGGAATATGACACCTAGATTTCGAGCTGATGCAACTGGAGATATGCTGGCAGAGCCAATTTTGAAAGTCAGCCTTTCCAATTTCTGAATAACACTGGGTTTGCCCATAACTAGTAAGTTAGTTTTATCATCGTTTAGTTTTAGAAAATTTGCTGCCATCCATGATCGGATGTCATCAATGCATGCAGCAAGTGAGTTGAGAGAATTTTGAGGTGCTCGAAGGCTGGGAGGGATCAAAGCAAAGGTACAACTGAGTGTCATCCGCATAGAAGTGAAAGCCTAGATTGTGCTTGGCAATCACATCAGCGAGAGGGAGAGTATAAACGGTGAAAAGAACCGGACCTAGCACAGAGCCCTGAGGTACTCCATATTTTAGAGGTACTTCAGATGATCTTTGTCCATTCACGTCAACACTCTGGAGTCTCCCACTGAGATAGGACCTGAACCACTGCAGAGCAGTGCCAGTGATGCCCAGGCGAGATGAGAGGCGCTCTAGAAGTACTTTGTGATCGATGGTATCAAAAGCTGCCGAAAGATCGAGCAAAACAAGAAGAGACACTCTACCCATGTCTGCATTCCTAAGTAGGTCGTTGTATACCCGAAGCAATGCTGACTCTGTGGAGTGATTAGCTCTAAAGCCAGACTGGAACTTACTAGCAAGGTGTGAGGTTTCGATATACGAGTTCAGCTGGTCTGCCACAACCCGTTCCAGTGTCTTTGATCACTCCCTTACCAGCACCATAACAAAACCGTGCAAGATAAATGCATGTCGACGAAAGAGCAAAATGCTAGCAGCCCCGAAAAACGTGCACGTGACAGAAGTTTCCTTAAGCAGATGATGTAATTGACTCAATTGGGTTTCAATGGCTTTCAGTCTTTCAAATCAATTACCATTATACCAAGAAGAAATTAATATTGCATTGTATGGCTGGTGTGGATGAAAAAATAGCATGTCTAGTTTTGTCATGCATTGATATTGCAATTGCAGTTATGCAATAATAATATAAATGTTAATATTTAATGTTGGTCTAAAACGCAAGTAGATTTGGCAAATTAAAACTCTGCAGCTTGGCTTGTCTGTCGTGAGCGTCGCAGTTGCCACATTACTCCACTTCTCGCCGACCTGCACTGGTTACCAGTCAAGCAACGGATTGACTTCAAGGTTTTGTCGCTCACTTTTAGGTCTCTTCATTCTATGGCTCCAGCCTATCTTTCAGATATACTACCCCATCAGGCAAAGCATCGTACCACTCGCTTTTCGGAATCCAACAGTCTAGAAATACCTCGTACAAACCTTAAATCCTTTGGAGACCGTGCATTTAGCTCGTATGCTCCCACAGCCTGGAACTCCCTCCCGACCTGCATCAGAACATCCCCTGACCTGACCACATTTAAAAGAAACTTAAAAACATACCTATTTAGGACAGCATTTAGTGGGTCCTTGTGATTCGTCCTCGATGTGCTTATGCGTGCTGACACTGTTCATGCTGCCACTAACCACATTTGCATGCTGACCCAGTGCATGTAACCCCTAACCATGTTATTCATTTTGTTTGTTTTTCAAGCATGATTTTACTTACTATTCTATTGCGTATCACTTTGCAGCAAATGTAAAGCGCCTAGAAAGAGATTAAGTTCTCTGAGGGCGCTTTATCAAGTGCAATATTATTATTATTATTTTTGTGATAGGATAGGCTTGAGCCAGGAAATGAAGGACCTAAAAAGGAGTAACAGAACCTGGAAGTCTATAGGGTGCTTCATTGGAAGCCAATGCAGGTCGGTGAGTAGTGGCATAATGTGGCAACTGTGACTGTCACGACAGACAAGCCTAGCTGGTGAGCTTTGTACCAACTGTTAGCGCCTGAATGCACATGGTGGTAAACCAGCAAGCAGTGAGTTACAGAAGTCGAGTTAGACCAGCAAGCAGTGAGCTACAGAAGTCCAGACGGGATGTCACAAAGCATGGACTAATTTAGGTGTTCTATCCATGTCTAAGCAAGCCCGAATTTTAGCAATGTTTTGTCACTTAAATTAGGCAGACTTGGCTGTGGATCTTATGTGGTCGTCTAATGAAAGGTACCTTTGGAACATTGAGCACGTGTCACCTTTGCTGAAAGAGCTAGGATGGTTGCCGGTTGAGCTAAGGATACAGAGCAAAGTTCTTACGCTGACCCACAAGGCCCGCCACGGCTTGGCTCCTCCGTACCTAGCTGAACTGCTGCATCAGTTTCAGCCTGTTCGCGCCCTCAGGTCCTGTGTGGACAATGAATTAGCTGTCCCATTCCTCCACTTAAAGACAGTTGGCGACAAGCTTTAGCTCTGCAGGTCCTAGACTGTGGAACTCGCTTCCACAATTCTTACACAACGACATCTACTCTCCAACTGCCGACTAGGGCACATCTTTTTCAGCGGTCCTGAACTGCTACTTCTATGCTACTCACTACCTCAACTGCTCTCCTAACTCTGCTATGCTTCCCACTTTCTCTTTGTTGCGTAAGACGAAGTCTGTTGGCTACCGAATGCGTACCGAAAGCCGCTTAGGCTGTGAGTGTGCTATACAAAACTTTCCTAACACCCACATGGTCTTTATGACTTTGTGGAGTCACTGACGGAGATACATTACATAGGAGATATGCTGGCTGAACCGATTTTGAGCTCAAAGCCTTCCAATTTCTGAGTCACAACTGCCCATATCTAGCAAGTTGGTTTTATCGTCATTCGATTTGAGAAAGTTAGCTGCTATGCATGTCCAGATGTCTGCATTAAATTCAGCAAGAGACTAGTGAGAATTTGGTGTGCTTGAGGGCTTGTAGGGGTAAAGCAAAGGTACACCTAAGTGTTTTCTGCATGGAAATGAAAGCCTAGATTGTGCTTGGCTATCACTTCAGCAGGAGAGAGAGAGTATAAACTGTGAAAATTAGTAGACCAAGCACCGAGCCCTTAGGTGCGCCCTATATCAGTGGTTTATCGGATGACCTATATACGTTCTCATCAATACTCGAGTCACGTACTGAGATAGGACCTGAACCATTGCATTGCAGTGCCAGTGATGCCCAAGCAAGATGAGAGACTTCGAGTAGGACTTGCTGATAGATTGTATCCTGTGCAGCCGACAGGTCTAGCTAAGCAGAGATTTTACCTGAATTGAACCTCGCTTGCTAGGTTGCCTGTGAGGAACCTCACTTGCTAGGTTACCGGGCTGTGATAGCCCCAGAGGTAAGGTGCCTGCTCCTCACGACAGAGGTCATGGGTTCGAATTTTGCTGTTGGGCGATCCTTTGTGTCAATTGTAACCGGTAGGAATAACCGAATATAAATATATACAATATAATTCATTTGTATAGCGCCGCAAGAGATCTTAATTACTATTCAGGCCCTTCACCAATGCCTAGGGGCTCGAGCCCAGGACCTCAGCCAGACCTTGGCTGGGACGAGCACCTTAGCCGCTGGACCAAACCAACTCGGCAGTCAAAGAGGCTCTTCTTCCGCTATATAAATGAGGCTGTTAAATCAGCTAAGATTTTTTAGGTTTGATTTTTGAGATGATCAGCTCACTTG
The DNA here is from genome assembly GCA_009760855.2 of Cristatella mucedo. NCBI lineage: Eukaryota > Metazoa > Bryozoa > Phylactolaemata > Cristatellidae > Cristatella > Cristatella mucedo. The sequence goes on along the minus strand of WPIO01000066.1, from coordinate 896,138 downwards.
AAGAATTCGTTGCCAGGCGTATGCTTGTACCTCCAGAGTCCCTCCATGCTCCAGAGTCCCTCTATCCTTCACCGATTGATTCATTGCTGCTGCAGCTCATTTGCTGTTTGCATCATCAAACGTCCTGGTGCTTTATTTTCCGTAATCGTGGCCATATAGAACAAAATGTATCCAGCCGAAATCTGAAACTTTTCTTGTTTCATTTGAAATAAGCAGAGCTGAACTTGCACCTCGAATTTCACTACGATACGTGAAGTATTACCAGAGTTATAATAATAATATTAATATCTATGGTGCCCTCACAGAACTCAAATCTCTTAAAAGGCAGTTTACATTTGCCTCAAAGGAAGCGTGATCGAATAGCACACTTAATAAACAACAAGAATAACATGGTTAGGGGTGACATACACAGGGTCAGCATGCAAATTTCGTTAGTAGCAGCATGCACAGTGTCAGCATTCTTAAGCACATACAGGTGGAATCATAGGAACCCACTAAATGCCGCGATAAATAGATGTTTTTAGTTTTTTTTAAATGTGTTCCAGTCAGGAGATTTTATACAAGTCGGAATTTATGGATTAGTGATTATTCGCAAGTTATGGAATTTGCAAGATACCAAACTACCCTGGAAATGAAGCTGTATAAAAGTCACATGAATGAACCCCAACAAGTTTTAAGCATGCATCTTGAATTGCAAAGGTTTGACAAGTTGGGATGCAAGTCGTATATAATGCTGAGGTCGGTAAGATTTTTTATTTGTAGATTTGTTGCTTTCGGTTTACATTCGGGTTAGACGTGGTTTGCATAACCATTTTTTCTTTCATGCAGAAGTCGTCAGAACTTCCTATCCCAGTTCTAACATATTTGTCTTTTGAAAGGTATCCGAAACACATATTCGATAGTCGGACACATTTTATAAGTATCTTCTTGACATTCCCCCTTAATGTAAAGCAGTTCAGGGGTAGACGACAGGTGCTCCCATCTCGGTGATTCTTGAAAAAACCCTAGAAAGGATGCAGCCTCATCGATATGACTGGACGACGACTTGTACGGTAGTCTCCTTGGCCTTCCCACCATTCAAGTTGTAACCACCAGTAAGTTGCATCCTAACAATCAACAATTTTGAGCTGATCAGCTAAATGCACCAAGAATGCACGCAATTGCTAGTTACTTTGGTGCTGGGCGTTAGGTTTAAGATGGATAAGTATCGTTCACTTGTCTAGAGCCCTTAGAGAACTTAATCTCTGTGTAGGCGCCTCACATACTGTTGCGGGGCTCGAGCCCATGGCCTCAGTCACCAAATCAATTTACCTTGACCTTGGTCAAGGCGAGCACCTTAACTGCTGGGCCAAACCAGCTACCGAAGTACCGTGGGTCGAACAGTGGTGACACGTGCGCTTTTGCTGCTTCTTGTTCCTCTTTATTGTCTACAGCCTTGGCTGCTGCTACAGCTGCTGGTGCTGCTGCGATTCTTAGGCCGAGCCAATTGCTTGGTATGCGGCCTCCTGCCTGCTCGACTATGTTTCTAAGAAAGGCAACACAGGGTTTGAGGTATTTCTCGGAGCTCTTCGGTCGCCAGACGTCGGATTACCCAGCCTCGCGGACGAAGTCTGCTTGCGAAGTGGCCAGACAGTAAAAGACAGTGGCAAAAGTAAGAAAAGCATCCGATGTTGCAGCAGCATGTTGCGCTTCCTTGAAGCTGCATGCTCTCGGGCAGACAAAGTGACTGCAAGGGGTGAGCTATACTTCGGATAACCTTTTAAGGGTGCAATTTGACCCTGCTTTTGTGCATTTAAATGACATGCTAGTGTGAGTTGGGGCTCAACCTCTGTCCTTTGAATGCAGAGTTCCACCTACCTGGGTAGCTACAAGGCTTTATCGAGGCCTATTATTGCTGGCAGCTGCCAGACGCTGACCGATGGGCATTGTTCCTTACTTAAGTCTAGGCAAGCCATGTGTAATTATGGTCACTGAAAACCATGTGGTACCGCATGGTAACTGGTCACAACAGGTATTATTGCTATTCATTTGTTTTAAGTGGCCGATCCAGAAATATTGATGCACTGAGATCCTGGGGTACTCTATTCTTGAGAAGCTCACCGGATCACCGTTCTCTGTTGAACTCTCCGATATAAAATCCTCAATTATGAAGGAGCTAAACTATTATGGAGAAGTGCCACTAATGCAGAGGCCAGACGATGGGCCTTCGAGCAAGGTTTATCATTGGTATCAAAAGCTGCCAAGAGATTCCGCATAACTAGCAGAGATCATCTACCAAAGCTAATAATAATGCACCTGATAAAGCACCCTCAGAGAACTCAATCTCTTTCTAGCAGCTTCACATTTGCTGCAAAGGAAACACGATCGAATGGTTAGTGATAGCATGCTCAATACACAACAAGAATAACATGGTTAGCTCTGATATTATGCACAGGGTCAGCATGCAACAGTGTCAGCATGCATAAGCACGTAAAGGACGAATCACAGGGACCCACTAAATGCTGTCATAAATAACCCGTCAAAGCTGCTAATAGATTGTTGTTTAGGGTACTCGAGCTTATGATGAGGCTATTTGCCACTTTTGACAGTTGTTCTAGATTTAGTGATATGAGTGTTAGATGAAATTCAAAGCCAAGGCCAAATCATAATTTTGACTGCTCGGGTGCTAGCATAGCTTCGTTTGTGGCAGTGCCGTGGTATTTCTTTCTATGGAACCTATTTCAGCAGATGTTACATTATAGCACGTAAGCTATATCGTCGGTGACCAGTGATGTCCACCGTTGAGAATAGACGGTCGATGCCGGCTTACAGCTGTCAAGCGACCTACTTTAAACAATTCAACCTCATAAGCTGGGTAGCTTCGAGAGGTTCTACCCAGCTGCTGCCACCTGGCGCCACTCGTGATTCATCGGACGACCAGCTCTGGGCTTAGATGCTTCTGAGTGTTGTAGCCATGACAAGCATGCAGAATGTCAAGTCACGATCGTTATCGCCCAGTTCTCGAAGTCGTCTCAGTGGCTATCTCATACTTTCATCCATTTTCAAGAGATAAATCACCGTGTAGCCAAGAATCGAGCTTTTTGCTCTAATTACTGAGATCTGCTAGATCTTGAATGGGCGTCCAGGTAGAAGTTTCACGCTAGAGTTCGGAGAATGGTCGGTTTGCACGACTGTTGAGAAAGCAAGGCTCTCGAAAGTGCAAGGCTTCAGACTGCTTTGTCGTGCCTGTTCGGTTACCTTTTACACAGTGCAGCATGAATGCTGGAAAACTTATTTGCTTGTGCCAGCTGCTACATCGGCTTTAGCTGCACCGTACAAAGAGAACCCACCATCGGATGTCGGTGCAGCTACTCCACCGACTGAATTGAAAAGAAAGTTCAGGAGGGCTAGACCAGACCTGATCAATCAGCTAGACCTGGCAGCCGTCATGCACGTCGTCGACGTGCTGTACTCGCAGGAGAAAATCTGCGAGGCCGAGAAGCAAAAAATTGAGGTAAGCTAGTACAACTAAGACTCTCTCCTTGTTGTGTTGACCCGAAGCCCTGTTTGTGGACATCGAAGGGGGTTTGGAAGGCAGAAATGATGGCAGTGTTGATTAATGTTGCCATACTAATTCCAGTGTTAACTACTGCACCTATTGTCTTATTAGCTTGGCCTCCCTTAGGCTAGGCAAACATTTTTTCTGTATTGAGCTGTAAAATCAGTAATCGGCTCTACCAGCATATCTTCTGTTGCATCTGCACGAAATCTAGATGTGCTGTTCCAAAAGTGACATTCACTGGAGGACCGCATCAGCTCCTCAGTCAAGTCTGCCTACTTTCCAAATTGACCCATGCGTTTGTGGCATCCTGTCTTGCCGTCTGTAACTCGCCACTTGCTGGTCTACCGGCCTGTGCAACCATGCGCTTACAGTTGTTGCAAAACGCTGGGCTTGTCTGTCGTGTTGACTCATCACAACACTTCTTGCTGATCTGCACTAGCACCCAGTCAGGTAGCACATTGACTCGAAGGTTCTGTCACTAACTCTCAGGTTCTTTCCTTCCCTGGCTCCAGCCTAGCTATCCGAAGTTCTATCCTACCCAGATAACGGATCACCTGCTTTTCTGACTCGTTTAGCTGTATTCATATGAACCTCAAATCCTTTGGAGACTGCCTTTAGTTCGTATGTTTCCAAAGCCTGGAACTCACTCCTGACTGACGTCACGACAAACCCTGACAGGGGCACAATGAGAAGAGTGCACTTATAGCCAGTGGTTGTAGCCAGGACTTGATACGGGAAACCTCAACCTTTGGAGGCTATAGCACAAGTAATTGGAGGCTATATCATCAACCTTTGGAGGTTATAGCACAAGTAACACACCCTCATATAAAAGAATTTAGTGAGTTATAATGATTTGTTCTTAGTGTACTTATGGGTGCTGCTAGTGTACATTCTGCCACCAACCATGTTTGCATGTTGACCCTCTGCATGTCACTTCTAACCATGTTATGCTTGTTGTCATTGAGCATGCTACCACTAATCATTCGATAACGCTTCCTTTACTGCATATGTAAAGTGCCTAGAAAGTGATACAGTTCACCAAGCCTGTGCATGTCACCCCTAACTCTACCATGTTATTCTTGTAGCAGCAGTTAGCTCTGCTGTTTGGTCGTTCTCGACAGACGAACCTAGCAGCCGCGCTTTGCACTCGACCCTTTCCTTCCAAGCTCATACCCCCAGTATTTTACGGCATTATAATTGTTAGTAATAATATTAATACTTTGATAAAGTGCCCTCAGAGACCTCAATCTCTTTCTAGGCACTTTACATTTGCTGCAAAGGAAACATGATCGAATGATGAGTAGTAACATGCTTGATAAAGATCATGAATAACATGGATAGGGGTGAAATACACAGGGTCAACATGCAAGTGTGGTTAGTGGCAGCATGCACAGAGTCAGCAGGCATGAGCACGTAAAAGACAAATCACAGGGACCCACTAAATGCTGTCATAAATAGATGCGTTTTTAAATTTTTTTTCAAATGTGGTCAAGACGGGATGTCGTGACGAAAGTCAGGAGTGAGTTCCAGGCATTGGGAGCATATGAGTTGAATGCATAGTCTGCAAAGGAGTTGAGGTTTGTACGAGGTATAGGTAAACCGTTAGTCTCCGAAAAGCCGGGAATAATAATAATAATGCACTTGCTAAAGCGCCCTCAGAGAACTCAATCTTTTTCTAGGTGCTTTACGTTTGCTGCAAAGGAAAATGCAATTAAATCGTGAGTAATATCATTCTTGATAAACAACATGAATATCATGGTTAGGGGTGACATGCACAGGGTCAGCATGCAAATGTGGTTAGTGGCAGCATGCACAGTGTCAGCACGCATAAGCACGTAATGTAATGTAAAGCACGTGAAGAAAGAATCACAGAGACTCACTAAATGCTGTCATAAATAAATGCGTTTTTAAGTTCTTTTTAAATGTGATCAAATCAGGGATGTTCTGACACGTCGGGGGGGGGGGAGTTCCAGGCTTTGGGAGCATACGAACTGCATGCACGGTCTCCAAAGGATTTGAGTTTGTACGAGATATTGGTAAACTGTTGGATTCCGAAAAGCAGGTGGTACGATGCTTGGCCTGATGGGGGAGTATATCTGAGAGACAGGCTGGAGCAAAAGAATGAAGTGACCTAAAAGTGAGCGACAAAACCTTGAAGTCATTTCATTGCTTGACTGGTAGCCAGTGCAGGTCGGCGAGAAGTGGAGTAATGTGGCAACTGCGACGCTCACGACAGACAAGCCTAGCTGAGGAGTTTTGCACCAGCAGCAATCGCCTGATCGCACATGCCGGTAGGCCAGCGAGCAGTGAGTTGCCGAAGTCGAGACGGGATGTTACGAATGCATGGACCAACTTAGATGTGGTATCCTTATCTAAACAAGCCCGAATTTTAACAATGTTGTGTAGCTGAAAGTAGGCAGATTTGACTGTGGAGCTGATGTGGTCGTCTAACGAGAGGTCACTTTCGAACATGATACATTGATTTCGAGCTGATTCCACGGGAGATATGCTGGCAGAGCGAATTTTGAAAGTCAGCCTTTCCAATTTGTGAATCACTCTGGGTTTGCCCATAACTAGTAAGTTAGTTTTATCATCGTTTAGTTTTAGAAAATTATCTGCCATCCATGTGCAGATGTAATGAATACATGTAGCAAGTGAGTTGAGAGAATTTGAGGTGCTCGAAGGCGGGAGGGATCAAGCAGGTGGTACGATGCTTGGCCTGGTGGGGGAGTAGATCTGATAGGTAGGCTGGAGCCAAAGAATGAAGGGACCTGAATGTGAGTGGCAAAACCTTGAAGTCAATCTGTTGCTTGACTGGTAGCCAGTGCAGGTCGTCGAGAAGTAGTGTCATGTGGCAGCTTGGTATGCTCAAGACAGACAAGCCTAGCTGCAGAGTTTTGCGCTAGCTGTAAGTACCTTAATAATAATAATAATGCACTTGATAAAGCACCCTCACAGAACTTAATCTCTTTCTAGGCGCTTTACATTTGCTGCAAAGGGAAAATATATAAGTCATTTATATAGAGCCCCAAGAGAACTTAATCTCTATTCAGGTGCTTCACATATGCCTCGGGGCTCGAGCCCACGACCTCAGTCAGACCTTGGTCGGGGCGAGCACCTTAACCGCTAGACCTTATTGCACATGCCGGTACGCCAGCAAGCACTGAGTTACAGAAGTCAACACGGGATGTCACAAATGCAGGGACCAACTTAGATGTGGTATCCTTATCTAAACAAGCCCAAATTTCAGCAATGTTATGTAGCTGAAAGTAGGCAGACGTGATTATTGAGCTGATATCGACATCTAACGAGAGGTCACTTTGGAACATGACACCTAGATTTCGTGCAGATTCAACAGGAGATATGCTCTCAGAGCCGATTTGAGCGTCAGCCTTTCCAATTTCTGAATCATACTTGGTTTGCTTATAACTAGTAAGTTAGCTGTATCATCATTTAATTTAAGAAAACTTGCTGCCATCCATGTGTTGATATCAATACTTGCAGCAAGGGAGTTGAGAGAATCAGGTTCTTGAATTTTGGGAGGGATCAAAGCAATGATACAACTTAATGCCATCTGCATAGAGGTGAAAGCCTAGATTGTGCTTGGCAATCACATAGGCAAGAGGGAGAGTATAAACGTGAAAAGTTAACGACTGAAAGTGCTGCCAGTTTCTTACTACTCGATGTATAGGAAACAATCAGCTCTCACTTTTTCTGAACATTCTCGTCTATATGCGCTTATGCCAAGGACATTGTTCTGTTGTAATGATTTGAATCATACATTTTTTTGTAGAGCCATCAATTGTTGCAGTTTACTGTTCGCAGTCTTATTGACGTGATAGATTCAAGAAACGACGATGTTATTAGACTTTTTCTCGAAGCACTGACATCGGAGCATGTCAGGCGAGCTGACCTTGCCAAAAAGGTCGAGGAGATCCAGCTGAATTAGGCAAATCCTATTGGCTGCACTATCCGTGGCTGGTGTCTCAGGCGAGGGTGGGCTATATATTGATCAGCTGCAGCACTGCTCTTTTACGTTTAAACGCACAGTAACCTGCTGTCTCAACGTGTATATATATCTGTGACGCACCAGTTCTCAGGTTCGTGCTTGAAACCCCAGCTCCTGCCTTTCATGACGACCCAGTATCCGTTTTTTGCTACAATGCTCCACTGAACCATACATGTTCTTTGAATGCATTCAACAGCAGTCATATTGACTTTTTATTTGCTTTCTTTCAAGTTGATTTGGTTTGTATAGAGCAAGTTGATTTGTTTGGCAGCAGAGATTTGTTTGGCATGTGCAGCAAAGTTCTGTGCAATTTGTCCTTGTGTGTGCTGTTTACACGATCAGTTTGGTGATGTGAACTGAAACTTTTTTCGGGGTAGTTGTCTTAGCTTTTGATAGATAGTCTTCTTTGAATGATTGACTTTAATGTTATTGAGACCTCTGCTAACCTTTTTAATGCTCTGGGTCTGACTTATGGGCCTGTTTATTAGCAAGTTTGGTCACATCATTTTGCAAGGAGCTTGACATGTGTGCCGTCAACAAGTGAATTCATTTAAGACATATCTTGAAGAAAGTAAAACTACTAGGGATAAGGCTTTGTACTTAGCTGCTGGGGTGGCTTCACTGTCAGCAGCGAGTCACGGTGCAAGGCGTTAAAAAGCTTCTTGCTTGCTTCGTGCTTGCTTGAGTGTGACTGCACCAGTACTCAGTAGAACCCCGCAATATGGCTTGGTGATGCTACAAACAGTAGTGCTGAGACATTTGCATAACGCCCTCAGAGAGCTAAGTCTCTTTCTGGGTACTGTATTTATGCTCTAAAGGAACCATGTCAATACGCTAAATGATAACATGCACATCCTCAGCACACACTAGCACGTAAAAGACCAATCGATACGGACCCAGATACAAGGCCATAAGTGTCAGGTGTATCTTTAGTTTCTTTATAGACATTCTTTAGTCATTTGATGTTGTGATGTCAGCCGGGAGTGAGTTCCAAGCTTTGGAGCATAAGAACTAAAGGCACGATCTTGAAAGAATTTGATGCTGGTTCGAGGCACAGCCAAACGACTTGAACCAGACGAGCAAGTGGCACGTCTCCCACAGTGGCTTGTAAAAAATTTAGCTAGCTCTTTAGTTCTGTCTCGGCTTGATTATTGTAATTCCCTTTTGGCTGGGCTACCAAAGAAAGCTAGTATGCCACTACAGCTGACTATGAATATGGCTGCAAGGCTGGTCTTCAAGTCCCAGCGGTTTGAGCACGTGTCTCCTTTGCTGAAAGAGCTAGAATGGTTGCCGGTTGAGCAAAAGATACAGAGCAAAGTTCTTACGCTGACCCACAAGGCCCGCCACGGCTTGGCTCCTTCATACCTAGCTGAACTGCTGCATCAGTTCCAGCCTGTTCGCGCCCTCAGGTCCTGTGTGGACAATGAATTAGCTGTCCCATTCCTCCACTTAAAGACAGTTGGCGACAGAAGCTTTAGCTCTGCAGGTCCTAGACTGTGGAACTCGCTTCCACAATTCTTACGTAACGACATCTACTCTCCAACTGCCGACTATGGCACATATTTTTCAGCGGTCCTGAACTGCTACTTCTATGCTACTCACTACCTCAACTGCTCTCCTGACTCGGCTATGCTTCCCACTTTCTCTTTGTTGCTTGAGACGAAGTCTGTTGGCTACCGAATGCGTACCGAAAGCCGCTTAGGCTGTGAGTGAGCTATACAAAACTCTCCTGCGTAACACCCACATGGTCTTTATGACTTTGTGGAGTTACTGACGGAGATACATTACATTACATTACATCACGGTGCCTGGACTGGTTAGGTTAATCTTATCATTACTCAATTCGAGTAAGTTTGCAGCCATCCAAATGCGAATTTCAGCAATATCTGAAGCAAGGGGATTGATAGAGTTTGACTTGCTGGAAGGGAGTTAGGGAGCAAAGCCCAGGTACAAAACGCATGTAAATTAAAGCCTTCATGGCGATTACGTCAGCAAGAACATCAGTGAAAAGAAGTGTACCGTGACATGCAAACGATCAGCATGTAAATATGGTTAGTGGCAGCATGCAAAGTGTCATGCTCACGTTTTGTTACAGTCGTGCACCAGTGAGGGTACTGGCCCGTTATGCTGAATACGGGAATCTCAGCTCTCTATACATGATGTCGCAAACGCATGACCTAGTTTCTTTGCCACAGTCTAGTGTAATTAGGCTCAGATTTTTGTCGTGTATCTTCTCTGATAGTAGGCCAACTTGACCATAGAAGAAATGTGTTCATCGAGTGTCTCCTAGTTTGGGAATGACCCAGCTAGATTAAGCTAAGATGTCGGTGGATTGATGCTATCAATCTTTAAGTGGGAAATCTTGCAACTTTATTGTAGCACTAGCCTCTCATGTAGCTATATGATACATAGCAGTCTAATCTGAAAGGTTCAGAAAGCTAATGTCCATTTAAGATGTTTAGGTTGTCGATTAATGCTGAACTGCTATTGAGTACATTGGACACACATTGGTTAGGAAGGATAGGATTGGTAGGTGTGGGTGTCATCACCGTTGAAAACGAGCCAGTATGCTGCCGGTCAGGCGTTTGTGACGTTGGAGGGACCCATGACAATCGCGTCCACCATTAGCGGTGAGCGGCTGCTTGCAAGCGCTTATTTTTTGCTCAATTTTCTTTAACAAGCTTGTTGAATGAAACAGAAACGTCGCTGCATTTCGTCCACTGCCAGCGCGGTCAGACTGGTCAAAATGGACAATAGGAGCAAATATCCCGAAAATGGCTCACGACTGAGATTGCTGATCCGCGAGAGTCTGAGCACGCGACGGGCGGAATAATAGTAGTCTGCTTTGGCTGTGTTCCCCAGCCTTGCTGTCGCAGATGTAAACCATCTCCAAGAGAAATTACCGGGATTTGTGTCAAGGTACGCCAATTGATTCGACAAAATCGTGGTTAATCCCAGCCATGTTGACCTGATAAGCTTGGCTCACCGTCAGCATTCACCGAACCACCAGAAAGTCTGCTCCCCACCCCCAAACTTTGCTTGGTTGGGATGGTCAATTTTTTTTTATTCAAGGGCTGTGATCGGCAACCGGGCTTTGGGTTTTGCTAGCCCCTCTTTCAAATCAAGGGCCGAGTCTATCATGGCCACCTGATTAATAGTGAGCAGCGCTCGACGACGGTTCTTAGGACACTCCTTCCTGTCCGGACGACTGTCTTTAAGAATGTCTACGCGTGACATTTCAAAAGTCAGACACAACGGGCACTAAATGGATCTCCCAAAAACCGTTTTTTATTTACTTTCCAAACAGAATTAGGAGTCGTTCTCGCCGCGACAACTGACTAAGCAACCGTCAGGCCAATTTGCTTACACAAAGGTGGTAACGTATGATGAAGCTATGTTTATGATGCATCATTAGCGTCTATCTTGACCTTAATTACACTTTTGGGCTAGTGGAAGTCTTCTCTGTAGGCGAACGTTCCAATCGCAGGAATCTGCAATAATAAAAATATTCAAGCATAGGCAATGCAAATAAAATGACCATCCCCTGAAAAGAAGCGTGTCACTCAATTCACCACTTATCACTGCTAGATGAAGTGAGAAGATTATGAAATGTAATATTGAAGCGTGAAAAGATAGTATCAAGTTCGAGGACAGAGTGGACAAACGACGTTTACCCAGCCTACTCCGACGATGATCTCGAAGAAGCGGTGTACATGTAAGGCACAACTTACATTCCAAATTTTGCGGTAATCAATGGAGTTTTGGTAGATATTAAGAGTTAGTACTGCTCAAAGTCCGGCGGCTCTGAACAAGTTTCAAACCTGCTAAGGGAGGAAGCAACCGCTATTGGTCAAGGTGCTCACCTTTTATGACTGACGGCAAGGTGAATGCATTTAATGACCGAGGTCGTGGGCGAGGTCTTGCAGCTAGCGTAAAGCGCCTGGATAAAGATTAAGTTCTCTTAGGATGACGTACAAATAAATTCTATTTTACATATATTAATTCGAAGCATAAAATATACCAAGCAGTGGATTAACTCGGGAAGCAATGAAAGATAATCAAGCACATTGAAACGAGCCCGTGTTCCGAGTTCCAAATTGCAACGCTGACTATTAGCCTCTCTGAGAAATTTACGAGACACATCAGCAGACCGTTGACGGCTCAGGCCAGCTACTTTTTCCGTATTTTGTTCGTAATTATTAAGAAATAAATGAGCAGATGAGGGACTCGCGAGGCATGTATATCAGCACCGTGATTCCCGAAACTAACATTATATATCCTCGTACACATGTATGTAAGTAAGTAAAGATACAGTATATATATGTATATATATATATATATATGTGTGTGTGTGCGTGTGTGTGTGCGTACGTGTGTGTGTTTGTGTGCGTGCGTGTTTGAGTTTGTGCGCGCATGCGCGTATGCATGTGTGTGTAAATAATCCGTATTCGAACTTGTGCCATAAAAGACGCACAGGGGTCGGCGAACGTCTTCGCCTGGTACAGGCGACAGTTCACTGTCGCTTGCCAAGCCTCCATAGCTTAGTGGCTAGAGCGCTGGCCTAGTAAACCGGAGGTCGTGAGTTCAACCGTCGCTTGAGGCTACACCTTCCTTAGCTGTGATGGCAGACTAGGTAAGGCGGTTTCTTTTCACGACCTTTGTTCCAAGGTCGTGGGTTCGAATCATGCAGCCGGCGATCCTTTATTGTCACTACAAGCGGCAGTGATAGTCGCAAAGGCTCTCCTATCGCTATCAAAAGAGGCTGTTAAATCAGCCGGTATTTGCATTTAGTGCACCATACTTTAGGGCCTTGCTGCCTCAGACAACCACCAGGAGGGTGTCGCCGTGGCGCGTTAGGCTCGCCCGAAAATGGTCTGCACTCTCGCCACCTGCCGCCATTGAAGTAGAGCAGCCGTGCTACGAGCAAACCGTCAGGATGCTCGCTCGACCGACGGCGGCGGGCGGGTAGAAGGGCAGCTGCGTCGCCGCCGTCCTGGCCGCGCACCCGCGCGCGTCCGAGCAGCTCCCTCGTCGAGTCGCCGGAACTGAGTACTTTCGTCATTTTTTGTGCTGTTGATTAGACGGCGCTGGCCACGCCGAAGGCAATGCCGCCATTCCGACGAAGGTGGAACGCTCGGTGGCTCGCGGGTCTACAGCCAGCAGAGACAGGCCAGCGGATCTCGTTTCAAGAAAAAGCGGTGAGCGAGCGCGTGCATCATCCGCTTTCCTGCGGCCGAGTGCGTGGACAGCTCGCTCGGGCGCCGCCTTCCTCGGCGGCGCGGCGCGGCGGCGAGAGAATCGGAGCCGGATTACGGCGGTGTTTCACTGCATCCAGCTTACGCTCGTTGCCGGCATCGTTCAGGTGCCGCGCAGTCATGGACCGTTTGGGACGCGTACGGCTCTTCGCCAGTCTACGGGAGCGTGGCGGTGGCGTTGGTTGCTCTGGCTGCAATTGCCTTTGCTGCCTGCATCCGACTGCGGCGCAGGCAGGGCAAGAATGATCGGCGCCTGCGCGAGGCGCCAGACTTCCGGCCTCCGCCGCCGGCTGGAGGGTTTATCGTGCATGCCACGCCCAACAAAACCGGCGGTTGGAGTAGGCTCGCACTGAATAACAACAACGCTCTGAGGAGCTCGGAGCACAATAACAACGCAGTAAGTCATGAGGATACTACTAAACTGTGAATCCGGCGTTCAATGCAGCTGCAAAAATGGCACGCGATGCTGCCGTCTCAAGCATGATATTACTCACCATTCAATAGCATTTCCCTTTGCAGCAAATGTAAAGCACCTAGAAAGAGATTGAGTTCTCCGAGGGCGCTTTGTCAAGTGCATTATTATTATTAATATTAAGTATCCGAGCGTTTGGCACCCTTGTTTGGCCTAGGGGGTAAGGTGCTTCCCTTAAAAATTGTTTGACCATTTTTCGACCTTTCCCCTGGGCCAGGTTTGTGGACTCGTGCCGTCCGACATAAGTAAAGCGCCTGGATAGCGAATACATCCTCTTAGGTAGCAATACTAACGATAAATATGTTTTAATAAGATGTCTTTTACGGAGGTTATCGAATCAAGTACGAGGTTACTATGAGTAGCATTAATAAATACAGCATTAGTATGACATTTGTAAAGCACCGGAAGACACCCAAACGCCTTTCTAAGCGCTTTCCGTAATCTGATGCTGATTGATTAGGAACAGCATGCACATTTTCAGCTGCGCAAAGTACACAAAGGCACATATTTCTGACCCAGAAAATGGTGCGATGAATCCGGCACGTTTTAAGATTCATTTAAAATTTCGTCAAGTCAGGGTATGCCATGAATTATTATTTCGGAAGTGAGGTCGTGGCTTTGACTGCATATGACCGAAAGGCTGAGGATTTGAGGTCGGTTAGAGACGCAGGTAATCGACTTAAGGTGGAATAGGGGGCAGCGCGTGGCTGGTTTATGGTTCGTTGCCATTTATTGACTTGCTGGTAGCACTGTTGCTAGTTCATGGCCGTTTTGTTAAGTGCGTTGTGGCCATTTTATGGCCCGGCGACATTTACGGCACTGAGGCAAGCTTATGATGGCCCGTTGACACCCATTTCGCGTGTGGACGCGTTTATACGCGTTTATACTGTGATGCGGGGTTATCAGGGCGACGAGTCACAACTTAGGGCGATACCTGCTCTTAGTCGAAAGCCGCCGCAGCCGGTTGGCGGTGGGGAATAGCCGCCGAGCCCGGTTCCGGTGAGAGGTTGAACACATCTATTTCAGCGTTTGCCAAGCGACCGAGTTAAATTGGTTAGCCGCTTTAGGCGGTAGAAGGCCTCGCTCGAACGAAAGCGGTCTGGAATACCTGGTCGGAGTCAGAGAATCGAAGGACGTAAACGCGAGTAGCAAAACAGAGCCCTTCAACTAGACGGAGGCTCAGGATGACGCGCTCGCCCTCTCCCCAACCATGTTATTCATGTTGTTTATCAAGCATGATATTACTCACCATTCAGTTACATTTCTCTTTGCAGCAAATGTAAAGCACCTAGAAAGAGATTGAGTTCTCTGAGGGTGCTTTATCAAGTGCATTATTATTATTTTTACTATTATTCGCATCGACTGTAAGCTCGATACAATCGACCGACGGATAGGACCGCAGGCCCATCAATGACAACCAATGGCGGAGAGGGGAGGACTGAATGGGTCACAGCCCCGCCCCAATTATCCGACTTAAGTGGCGGGGCCAGGTAGATGGAGCCAATGAGAGGAGGTAATTTCGGTTTTCTAGAGGCGGAGCAGCCGGGTCGGGCGGCGCGCTTTCGTCGCTCAGATTAAGGAACCATATAAACCATACATACCAAAAGAACCATACCAACCAACCATACCAAAAGAAGATCCCAATGGTACAGAGGAACAAGATTAACTTCGCAGGCGAAGCTCAGCAGCCTGCGGCGGGCTTTCGTCGCTAAGGTCAAAGACTTTTCCAGCTAGGCTGCGGTCGTAGCTGTTCAGGCCGAGTTTAGAAGATCGAGCGAATCGCACGAACGCTCGAGCAGAGCGGCTTTCAGTACAGCGTGCAGTTCTTTTTTTAAAGGAAGAATTAATAGAGCATGCCTTAATTTTCATTGAGGTCTTAAGGGAGAAGCTCGGCCACGCCTTCGCCGTGCGGCTTGAGGCTCTTCAAATTAAGAGGTATGAACTATTTTAATGGGGGTGGAAGCTCTGAAATGGCGTCCTTTATTTGCGGAGTATCGGGCTTTCAGAAAATCTGCTAATTATAAATGGTACAAAGGTGTCAGAAAGCCTTGCGATCTTCACCTCTTGTTAAACCCTCTTTTAGTGTATTCCGGAACAAGTATACCGAAATAACAAATATAATAATAATGCACTTGTTATAGCACCCACACAACTCAATCACTTTCTAGGAACTTCACATTTGCTGCAAAGGAAGCACAATTCCCTTTGGAATAGATCGTGAAATTAGAGCTGCCAAAGGAGGCTCGAGCTGTTAGACCAATTACAGCTGCCAAAGAGCTTGCTAAAAGTAATGTAATGTATCTCCGTCTGTAACTCCACAAAGCCATAAAGACCATGTGGGTGTTACGCAGAAGAGTTTCGTATAGTGGACTCACAGCCTAAGCAGCTTTGGGTAGGCATTCGGTAGCCAACAGACATCATCTTACGCAACAAAGAGAACGTGAGAAGCATAGCAAAGTCTCGAGAGTAATGTACTATAAAGCATTTTACAAGTAATTAAGAACAACTGCGCCGTCTTTGTTGAAATAGCGTGGATGACTCCCAGTTGATCAACGGGTACTGAGTAAAGTTTATACGCTGACCCACAAGGTCCGCCATGGTTTTTCTTCTTCACATCTAGCTTAACTGCTGCACCAGTTTAGTCTCCTCACGCCCTCAAGTTCTGTCTGGATAATACATTAGCGGTTCTGTTCCTTCACTTAAAGACCATGGGCGACAGCAACCTTAGCTCTGCACTTTCTAGACTGTGGAACTCACTTCCGCAGTTCTTAATCAGCGACATTTACATTACTGTTGCCAACTATAGCGCATAATTTCCAGCCGTCCTGAACAACTGCTTCCATAATATTTGCTACCTCAACTGCTCTCCTGACTCTGCTAGTCTTCACACTTTTTCTTTGTTGCGTGAGATGAAGTCTGTTGGCTACCGAATGCGTACCGAAAGCCGCCTAGGCTGTGAGTTGGATATAAAAACCCTCCTGGGTTACACCAACTTAGTCTTCGTGGCTTTATATAGTTACAGACGGAGATACAACTGCTGTCGATTGTTGTAATAATGTAATAGACGGCTCACTAAAACTGGTGTACTGTTAAGCATTCCGTAACAGTCAGCCAAAAAGATAAATTCTGAATGCTGAGGAGCCATGTGACTTGCCGCTCGCCAGATGCCCGTTAAGCATAAGGTTACGTGTGGGCACAAGTGGAAAAGTCCGTAATTATTCCGTAAAAGTCAGCCAAAAAGATAAATTTTTTCTGTTCAACAAGTGGAAAATCCAATCCTGGAGCTCCCTTATCTTCAAAGAGCAAAGATTTTTGGTTTCGCGCGGATTCAGGCTGGCCCTACGAGCTACCTGACGGTTAGCACAAGCTTTCAAGAAAACGCCAGGGGAAACGAGATCAGAGCAAGGTGCCGAGCGAACATGGCGACGAGCGAGCAGAGCGGAAACTAAAGTGCGGCGTGGCAGCGGGTACTAAATTGTGGTATCGCAGTGGAAAGCGTGGCAGCACGCTCGCGCGGTTGACTGAACCTGAGGAAATCCCTGCACGCCTTTGACATCGACATAGAGCCAGACAGAACCGGAACATTGATTAGCCGTTCCCGACTACCGATACAATAGATTTCAGAAATCTATCGGACTCTATTGAGCTAAATTTAGCACCTGGGCTAGAATTCCGCTTTGCCAGGGTCGCCAATATATTTATTTGCATTTGCATGCTTTATCAAGTGTGTTTTTGTTATTATTATTATTTACAATTCGAATTTTTACCGATTGGCAGATTGTGTGTTAGATTTGCCGTTGGTTGCAAACTGAAGCAGCTGATAGTATAATGAAGAACTACCAGGGCTTACCCATAAGCCTTATCTTGACATGACGTCGTTTTCTCTACTAAATATTTGAAAACGGCATATGATAGTTTTCTAATTCGAGCTCAATAATCGAGACCCTGCTAAATGATAAATCTTACGATACGACCGACAAGATAGCCAATGACCGGGGAGCTAAGAAGGCCGTTTTATCCAGCTGAGTGTCTGACTAATAAGCGCTGCTGCAATACACCTTTCAGACGCTGGCTGTTCAGTCCGTAGATGATCGGATAACTGAAAGGATTATTTGAAATGCAGACCAAGCAAAATGCGAGTGGGTGGATCGTATGAGGACGGGCGAATGCACGAGCCAAGAGGACGCGCCGCAGACGGACGCCTGCCGACCGAGTGCCGTGGGCTGAAGTCCCCGACGGTCGACTCTCGTTGTGCAGCCGCAGGCAGCTGCTGTGACGCCAAGAACGCGCGTGTTTTGCAAGTGGGTGCGCGCTCAGTCGCGTCCTACTGAGCAAGCCTACATTTCTTGCAGAACGACTACAATGATCCGTATGCAGATGAGGACCCCTACGACAATCCATACGACTTTCAAGACGAAGAAGGAGCAGACCAGGGTAGGTTTTAAGAAAGAATTGCGAGACGGCATACTACTCACTGCACTTTACGATTATGCTCACTTAAGTCTCGATGTCTTCGTAGTATACTAAATACATAAGAAAATTTCCATGTGAATACAAATAAAACACCCTTGAATGGAAGCCGTTCTAGAATAGATTTACGATATGTAGAATTTAATGAGCGGAGCCAGCAAACAGTGACGTATTTTAATGCATTGTACTGTCTTGATTAGGGGAACCTGGTTTGAACCACTGGTTAAGGGGCCCCAACCGTGGTCGAGGGTTCGAGCCCCGTGGGATACGTGAAGCGCTTGAATAGAGATTACGTTCTCTTAGGGTGCTATACAAATGAATTATATTTTTATTTCAAGTCAATATAGCAAGCACTTGGCCCATGAAAGAAGCTCTCTGGAGGATTAAAGTTGCTGACTTCTATACACCCCATTTTTGATCTATTGACTTGATTGATTCTTGCTGCAGGTGTAGCTTTACACTGTAATTGACTTCTTGCCAGAGCTTACAGTGTTGTGATGTTTTTGAAAGTGGACAGAAAGTCTGACGCAGACTGCCAGTCTCCGACATAGCTACTCAAGTCACTGCTAGATGCACACTGCTTGCCATTATATTTTATAAATTACTGTACTTGCCAGGTTGAGACCATTATCTGTATGTAAATGGTTATCTCATCGTATTGAATGTTCTGAAGACAGTGGCTTTATCGAAGTCATTCTGCAAAGAGTTTCAGATTTTTTCAGAATGTGACCAAGAGCTCTACATCTGCTCAAGTAGCCTTGTCTGCTACCAGAACCCCATTGCATTGATTTCGTAGCTTCGATCGATTTTTGTCACAGTATTGACACAGCCCTTTTTGCAAGTCAAATGTCTTCAGCAGTTTCTGGAGTTTTTGGCTAATAAAACTGATTTGCCTCTCTTACTTAGTCGTTCGCGAGGCATTGTCAATGAGCAATAAAACGTGCCTCTCTGCACACGATATAGAGAGACCATTTTGGATTAAGAATATTACTGCCTATAGCTTTCAAGGAAACCCCCGAGGCTTAAATTTTTCTTTACTTGTTTTCTTGCCCACGCTGACTTTTCTGAGATAGTTAGCAACCACAACGAGCCGGTTTAGTAGCTCCCACTGCGTTATGCCGGCTACTGCTTTTGCAATTTTTGGTTAGATACTCGCTCTGACCTTCTCCTCTCCGCGAGACTTCGATTTCACGTAGGCTTATTTGATAAGTAGTAGTTTAGCCATTGAACCAAGTAGAGCTGTATTGCTACGTCAAAGAGTAAGTGCATGCATTTTCCGTGTAATCGAATTTCTTTTCAAACAAAAAATGCCTGGGATTAATTGATTATCTCACAACAGCACCGCTGCAGTAATTTTGACACTAATTATATTGACCATGAAAGAGATTACAAACATGCTCGTTATATATTTTCTGTGGAAAATTCAATTTTTGACTAAATTATGAAATAAAGACTGAAGGAAAATTTTTTTTTTTACTTCGCTCATCACATCACAACGGTAGAATTAATTAGAAAATTAATACGGAGTAGTTTGCATTTATCTTGACCTGTCCGCAAATTTTGGTTGTTATGCCACTTGTGGAGACTTGAAGAGTCTCCTTAGAGATTGTTTCACTGCGGTCTGTTTGTAGGAGCAGAGGTCGATAGTTTACTCAAAGAGACCGAGGTCGCAGGCTCAAGAATGACTGCATATATAAAGCACACGGATAGAGACGATTCTCTCTTAGGGCGCTCTGAAAATGATTTATACTCGCGCATGGCTCTATCCGATTGGCTACTTTAACTGCGCTGCGTGTGCTGATTTAGACCTGCTTCACGTTTCCTTTGCTACCATTCCGATTAATGTAACCCTGCCTGTCTCAGCCACCATCCTATGCTAGATGAAGCTGCTGCATTAGCATCTAAAGCCGCAACAGCAGCAGAGGCTCTGAACGTTCTTATCAAAATAGAATTATCTTTTCCTTTTATTTCCTTGCAATTAAGTATCTTTTCCTCCTGCAGGCCCAGAAGCTATCCCCAGCCGCAAGTGGCTGACCGGATAGAGTAATCTCGAGCAAACAGTTTGAAGACCTCAATCGTTTGCAGTGTCTGCTTGTCTTTTCTTTACAAGCTGGATAGCTCCCTTCTCACGCCATTTCTGCATGAGCTTCATTCACTTACACTTCATTCACTTACTTTAACAGCCGAGGCTATGGAGATGCCTGAAAGCACGCTGGCGGCGGCGGCGGCGGTCTGCCCCCGTCCTGTCTTCTGCAAGGTCAGCACTCCATTTTCTGAACTCCTAGAAGGTTAAACTACAGAAATTTCAAAACTCATCTATCTGAAATTCACGGTCTGAATGAGACTGCAGGCAATAACTCTCCAAATAGGCTATGTACTAATTAAATTAATTGAAACCTCGGGCGCCAGCTGGAGGAGGGGAACTGGCTCGCTCGCGCGACCCTATCGGATTCTAAAAGTATAACAGCTGCAGAGGCGTGAACTGTCTCGGAGGAACGTCTGCTAGAATTAGACTTAAGAATGCAGACGAGCTTCAAGTAAGCCTAAATAAATGTCGAGCCGAGCACCGTACGCGCAATGGCAGCTTGACCACGGAGGTCTCGACTAATAGCATTAACAACAGTTAACTATTTACTTAGCAGCCCGTAAGAACAGCACTTCCCCTGCGTGCTTCAAATGTGCTAAAATGAAGCACGTTTTGCGGTAATTTGCAATGAGAGCAGTTTCAGAATACACGTGCACTCAAATGATAAATTTCTCTGACTGAGCAAACAGCTGTGCGCTCTAACTTTATGTAAAGAAGAAGAGACGCCGAAGGACGCACCGAATGCTAAATGAAAAGATGGTCAGTTTCTTCTGCAGGCGCTATATCCATGTATAAGCAGTGGAGTTACAATTTTTGCTATCTGCAGCGCTCGCAAGCGATGGATTTACAGTTTTCTATGACCGCCACGCTACAAAACGCGTCCACTCGATGAAAACCGATGCTGCCACGGTTACGCGTCCTCTGCTTTCAGGCGAGCCAATGAACGAGCCAATGGGAGCGCCGCAGCGAGCCGCGCCCGATCCTTTCGCGCTCGACCAGCCGCCGCAGACGTACGCACCCGATTGGACGGCCTTCAACGCTGGCCTAAACGTGGCCGCCCTGGCGGCCAATGCAGGCGGTCGCGCCCCGCCCGCTGCGCCCTTCCTCCCCTATCCCATGGCCGCGCCATCTCTCTTTCTGCCTCAGGCGCCGGCCGCCGCGCCAGCCACATATCCGGCGATGGCCCCCAGCATGCCGCTGCTGCCCGCCCTGCCTGCTGCGTTGCCGCCTCCTCCGCCGCCCGCACTGCCTCCGCTGCCCGGTTCCCTCCCACCGCAGCAAATGCTGCCACCCCCGCCACCCCCGCCGCCTCCGCCCGCACCCCCGCCGCCGCCGCCGCCGCTGTCAGGGCGTGCGGCGGCTCCGGATTTCACCGACGACTTGGGTGGCTGCAGATTTCAGTCTATCCCCTGCTCCTGCGCAGGCGGCGGCGGCGGCTGCTGCTGTCGCAACCAGCGTCCGACTTCGACCCTCGTACGCACGCTGTTGCCGTATCGCTCGGGCTGCTCGAACGCTGCGCCAGGTAAGACTGCGGCGGGCGCCGACGGGCGACCGTTGAAGCTGCGCTGTCGCCGAGTCACGCATCGCTCTGTAAGCCTTCCTCGCTGTACCGACGTTAAACCGAGTGCGATCGGTCTTTGCTTTCTCGCTTTTGTTTTCACTCCAGGTACTTCATTTAATATATAATTATAATAATAGGTCACTTTATAGTATCCCAAGAGAATCAAGCCATTTTCTAGGCACTTTATATTTGCATGAAACGAACAGTTCCGCAATATTGTCTGGAAATTGGCTCTGGAACAACTCTTCTCACCTCCGTATATATCTCCTGCCAATTGCACGCGATCGTCTAATGGATTCCGGTAGAATAGCTAGGCATGGCCGCTGGGGCAGATTCAAGCGAAGCTTTAGCAGCACCCCACCCCCTTGCTGCAGCACCCCACCCCATTGCAACCACTCTGTTCCTGACGGCAACCGTTCGGCGTGTCACTGTCGGGTTGCCTCGATAGTCAGTGGCTGGTTACTTTACAATGAACGCTGGTTCTATCGCTCACACTCACTGGCAAACGTTTTATCAATTCTGGGCGATCGCGGAACAGCTAGCCGTCGGCCGCTGCTCACACACCTTCACGAAAAAAGTTTGAACCGTTTGGGGAGTCTTACACCTTGCCCAGAATCGGCCAAACACAACCGGTAGAGCATCGCTTCTACCCTTCGCCCGGCCAAATAATAATGATTCGGGATGATAATAATACCGTTGTCATAATGCCTTCAGAGAATGGGTGCAGTGAATTTATTCATAATTAAAAAATAATAGAATAGTAATACTAATAGTTTGCCCCTGAAAGTAAGAAACAGTGCTAAAGATAATTAAATCTCACTCCGGGTACATAACTTGTGCGATAACCCGCCCTATTTCAGCACCGGTTTTTATATAAAAGTGTTTTACGCGAACAGAGCAAATGTCGTGAGGAGCGTGTTGTGTGCCTTGAGCTCTTTCAAAATTGTAAAAGTGAAATGAGAGTCTCTCGTGCTGTTGTCGGTAGGGAGTTTGGAACTATGAAACCGAAGGCAATAGCTCCGAAGTATTTGAGTTTTGTTAGAAGTGCACAACAGCTGGAGTAGGTCAGATAGGAACGATAGACAGGTCAGATAGTCAGATGGGTCTGAGTAAGAAAAGAAGAGACTAGATGTGAGTCACTGGACCTTAGATTCGAAACTCCGCGTGACGACTCAGGTCGTGCGTTCGAGTCCTGTAGGGTGCAATCCCTCATTGCCTAATGTAAGCTGTGAAAGAGGGGGCGAGTTAAGAACTTCTGCCGCACCATATGTGTGGCTATTGAATCAGCTAACCCTTAATTTGTAGCCAGTGCAGGTAGTTATGAATTGATCTAATGGGCCTGCTAAATACCTTCTTATTCAGGACTTTGTGCTTAGAATCTCAATCATCTGTAACTTTAACTCGGCAGCTCGTCTGGTCGAAAGCGTAGCCCTGAAATCAAAATACGACTTGTATTTGAGCGTCAGTGGCTCCATATCAAGCAAAGAATTGCATATTACAATCCTCTCTTTCGCTTGCAGTTTGCTTCACTTGCTGTCCTCCACTCTCACGATCCTCCAAATATATACGTACTAACTGATCACCACAAGATATAAATTTAGTGCAAGTGATAGCAAGACGAGTAGAAGTCGTCTTCTGTACTCCACCCTCTTTGCTCCTCCAAGCTCCGTGGCTAGCAGTCGTCTTGCTTTCACTTTCGCTAAGTTGATATCTTGTGATGATCAGTTAGCAAACATATGTCCGGAGCTGCAGCATCTAATTGAAACGAATTTGAATACACAGAGTTCAAGTTTGAGCCGCAGACCGAATGTATCTCCATCTGTAACTCCTCATGGTCATACAGACCATGTGAGTGTTACGCAGGAGAGTTTTGTATATCGCACTCA
Organism: Cristatella mucedo; assembly: GCA_009760855.2. NCBI lineage: Eukaryota > Metazoa > Bryozoa > Phylactolaemata > Cristatellidae > Cristatella > Cristatella mucedo. The sequence continues at coordinate 872,858 of WPIO01000066.1, read as the reverse complement.
CAGCCTAAGCGGCTTTCGGTACGCATTCGGTAGCAAACTGACTTCGTCTCACGAAACAAAGAGAAAGTGGGAAGCATAGCAGAGTCAGGAGAGCAGTCGAGGTAGTGAGTAGCATATAAGTAGCAGCTCAGGACCGCTGAAAAGGATGTGCCATAGTCGGCAGTAGGAGAGTAGTTGTCGTTGCGTAAGAATTGTGGGAGCGAGTTCCACAGTCTAGGACCTGCAGCGCTCCCTTTTCCCTCAACTTTTATTTTCACTCAATTGAGTCTTTCTTGCCCTCAGGGTAGCAGCTCGAGAGCCGAGGTCTTGCGTAGTGCCCGGATATAGATACTAGTCGCTCAGCAACAAATTCTTTAGGTTTTCTCTCACGCTGCAGTCGGCGAAACAGACTTCAAGCATCATCTTTCTCAAGATGAAATAATTGGACTCGCTACTTTGAAGGTGCCGACAGCCAGCTCGTCACGCCAGTGTGCACCCTTCACGGCTGCGGAGCTCCGAGCTTTGGCGCCGTACAGCCGCACGGGTTTCACTGCGGCGCCAACAGCAACTGCGGCGCGGCCTGCTGCTGCCGCAGCGGCGCTACGTACAACGGCGGCGCGGCGCCGTGCAGCCAGCACGGATGCACGAACAACAATTGCTGGCCTGCGGCGTCGGCCGCAGCGTGGGCAGCCGCGCCGCTGCCAGGCCCCCGTCAGCCTGGCCGATTCGCCGACGTCATGCCGCCTCCGCCGGCACCGCCGCCGCTGCCCGTAGCCCCACCGCCGCCTCCGCCACCGCCAGCCGCGGGACTGCCGATGCCGGGCGCCCCGGGACTATTTCCGGCGCCACCCGGAAGCGTCTTCGGATCGTTGCCGACCGGTTTCGCGCCTCCGGCCGTCGCAATACCGGCGGCCGTTCCACCGGGCCCTCCTCTGCCGCCGCCTCTGCCGGCCATGCCGCCGTATCAGCCGCTGCCACCCATACCACCACCGCCGCCGCCAGTGCCCCCGTGGAAGTTTGTGGAGCGAACGGCTCCTCGGAGATTGCCTCGAAAGTCTGCGACCGCTCCGCAGGGCTCCTGCAAAATCGGGCTCAATCCTCAGCAACCTGAGCCGCTGCAGCAGCAGCAGCAGCAGCAGCAGAGGCGACAGCAGCAGAGGCGACAGCAGCCACAGGCACTCGTCTTCAGGACGCCACCAGTGCTCGTGTACCAGTGCCAGGTGAGCGCGTCCTCGACGAAGCCGTGGCGGCTTTGGCGCGGCGGCGGCGGCGGCGGCGGCGGCGACTGAACGCGATGGCTGCAGAGCCCCGACGCTTCGCAGCCCGGTAATTTCTGAGCGCGATGGTTTCGGAGTGGGCAGCTGTGGAGACGGTTTCGGAGTGGGCAGCTGTGCATGCGACGGTTTCGGAGTGGGCAGCTGTGCACGCTGCCACTAACCACAGTTGCATGTTGACCCTGTGCATGACACCTCTAACCATGTAATTCATGTTGCTTATCAAGCATCATTTTACTCACCGTTCAATCGCGTTTCCCATTGCAGCAAACGTAAAGTGCCTAGAAAGAGATTGAGTTCTATGAGAGCGCTTTGTCAAGTGTATTATTATTATTATTAATATTTTTATTATTACTGCAACGTTGGTGCAGCGCCTTTTTTGAGCTTCGTGGCCCAGCTAGAGACAGCGGCTGCGAAGCTGTTGCTGCTTAGCTGTGACCACCGCCGTGTCAGCCTGTAGCCTATCATTGAACGAAATCGCAATCTCGAGTTCGGTCGCTAGCAACATGGCAGCAGCGCAAACGCTGCGACCGAACGAGTCGGGGCAGTAGCTCCGATTCTAGCCGCCCAAGTCGAGGCTCTGGCGAGCAGCCTAATATTTTTCCTTTGGCCTCCGCTCCGTAGCGTCCGTCGTGTCTCTCGAGATTCTGTCAATGGATCCTCGGCAAGCCGTCGAGTTCTGGTGCGTGCCGCTCGGCTTGCGTATGTCACCTCGGACCGGATGCGTTCGCACTGGCGGGCGGAGGAGGCGTCTCGGCGGCTCGCTACGTCGACCCGAGCGTCGATCCGAATAGGAGGCTTCGTCACATGACGAAGTACGAGCACGACCTAGCCGTGACCTCGACCTCGAGGGCTATGCACCGGGCTCAACGTTCGCCCTATGACCCTGCAAGGTTTCGCCACAGCGGTGCCGACAGCGAGGACGAAAGCGCGACGACCGGGGTTCATATTGAAAGTGGAAAAAACAAGCCGGCAAAGATAACGGTAGGCGAAGTTCGCGAAAAGCGAATCGGCCATAAATCGTGAATCCACCCTAATACGCTAGATGGCGACAAGATTCGGGCACGAATCCTCGAAGCCAAGGTCACAATAGCGGTAGTGCTCAAAATGCAAAGGCCTTTCGTTGCATAGAAGCTTAGGAAAGCACTGAACGTACAGCAGGGTGCGGCCGCGAGATTTCCAAATCTGCAAAGCGACGAAGAGCAATTGGGTCAGAAAGCCTTTCTCCCGAGACCGGAGTAAGCTGGATTTCGAGAGTGCTAGCCGGTGACTGACCTGCAGCGGCGTGAAATTCCACGTAGGGCGTGGCCCACTGGAGGCTCAACTGCTTAGGCACAGCTCTAGCCACAACGACTGTCCGGCCCGGATCGCCTTATAGGGAAGTGTTGCAATAGGTTACAAAAGACTCATTACTTTTGGGTATGGGTAACATATACGCTGGACTGCCTCGACCACACGTAGAATTAAATGACGGCTTGCAAAATCACAATCGATATTCATGATTCGTGGTTCTTGAGTTATAATGGCCACCAACCAACAATGTGATAGGTTCAAGGTTTAAGAAAATACCGCACATATAATCAATTATGTTCGCATACACATTTAAAAGCTAACAATACATTTCAACAAAGCTGTTTCCCCTTTTAAGCAAGTTTTGGCATTTTAGCGAGAAGTTTCGCATTCCCAGCTTAGTTTTTACAAGTCCTAAGTGAGATACTAAATCTCATATGAGTTTAGAAGAGACCACTTTTTCTTGTTGGCGATTGTTCACATACTTAGGGCAGCGCTCACATGCCGAAGTAAATGCAGTGCTGGCTAACTCGATACGAAAGCTTGGGCTACTTTCGTAATTGAGATTGGCCCAATACTCGGGCATTACTGGGTGAACAAGAGTACAGCTAGTAGGGAAATCTGAATGTTCTTTCTCCGTATCCTTTTTTCAGTTGGCTACAGCACGCCGTAGAGGACGCCGAGGCGAAGTGAATACTCCGGAAACCGAGCCGGAAGAGAAGGTAGGAGCCACCTGCAGTCACACAAATATTACAGCCATACTCATTTTCAGACTATAGCGGACTAATTTTTCCTTAGCTCATATGTCCATTCATAATAATTTCTGCAGTGGCTGACCCAGAGGAGGCGGAGATCATTCTTCCACCAACAGCAGAGCAGAGACCAGGGCGGCCCCCTATTCTCACGCCTAAAACCGTCACCAACATCAAAGTTAGGCGTTAATAGCACTTAGTTGGCCGATGTTGAGTTGATGCCGAATAAAGGTTTTGATTTCGTGCTGCAGTTTTTTCTTTAGCTGTGGGTCTAGCCTCTAGTACAGACAAATTTTGGGGTCTTGCCTCCTACATAAAGATTCTCCTCGTCTCTCATACTAAGATGAAAATCCTGGCTTGGCCACTGGGTTTACTGATAATGCTAATTATAATTATGAATATAGCTAATTAATAAAAAACAATAGATTCAACACTTGTTCGAATGGGCTGCTTTAAATGCTGTCGCAGTGCAGTGGTAACTTCAATTCTCACACAGCCAGAGTGAGCGGGGCTGAACGGCGTCCAAGATATACGTTAACGCGACCCATTCATTAAGTGGTATAGGATTCTGAAAATAGTTTGTGGTCGTTGTTTGCACGCAGCCACTCTTAAGGATGTCTAAATAACAAATTTAAGACAGTGTCCTACTAATGGCTTATGTGGTTGGGTTGCTTAAGTGTTCCGGAATACCATCTGTTTAAGCGGTTTGGAGCCGAGCACGTAGACCTTTTTTATTAACCACCTGCTAGTTGGATTCTACTCCTCGCCGTTCTGAAAACTAAAAACCAATAAATAACAATGATAATAGTAATGAATGGTTTTCATAGCACCCTCTGAGCGCTGAATCCCTTACTGGCGCCCTCATCGCCATCATCTAGTCATGTCGCCGCCATCTCCCTCCCACTAGTCCAGAGCTTGCTGTCTGCTACGGTCACTTCCTGCACTGTAAGTCCTTCCTGCCTTTTGTAAGTCTACACTCAAGAAGTATTTGTTTCGGTTAGATTTTTATTTGCGCCAGTGCAATTGTCTGTCTTTTTGTTCCTCATGCGATTTTCCTCGAGTAACTACGCATTAATCTGTGTATGGTTATGATCTAGAGATCTAACTAAACTTAGGGCCACGACTGTCTTCCTGTGTCTGGTTTTTAATTAATTCTGGCGTAAGAATCATACTTGTAGGCTTTTGAATGTTTCCTACCATGAACATAAATATCTCTCACGGGTATATCCTTTAGCAATGATTTTTAGGGTTTCGGTGGAAAGATAGTAATTTCTAGCACACAATAATCAAGTGATTAACAGACAAGCTTTTAAAGTTCACACCCTTATCATTACTATCCCGACTGGACGTTGCATGCTACTCATATAAATTGACGTTCGGTATGGATCGTCTGTTGCATACCATATGAAAACTGGTGGGAATTGCTCCTACCATCACTATGGCCATTATTTGAAGTTGCAATTCCCTATTGGCTGGGCTACCAAAAAAGCGATTAGGCCACTGCAGCTGACTATGAATAAGGCTGCAAGGCCAGTCTAAGTCCCAAAAGTTTGAGCACGTGTCTCCTTTGCGAAAAGAGCTAAGATGGATGCCGGGTGACCAACGGATTCAGAGCAAGGTTCTTACGCTGACCCACAAGGCTCACCACGGCTTGGCTCCTTCGTACCTAGCTGAACTGCTGCATCAGTTTCAGCCTGTTCGCGCCCTCAGGTCCTGTGTGGACAATGCATTAGCTGTCCCATTCCTAGGCTTACAGATCGTTGTCGACAGAAGCTTTAGCTCTACAGGCCCTAGACAGTGGAACTCGCTTCTACAATATGTAATGTAACGGATCTCTGTCTGCAGCTCCACAAAGTCACAAAGACTATGTGGGTGTTACGCAGGAGAGTTTTGTATAGCGCACTCATAGCATAAGCGGCTTTCGGTACGCATTCGGTAGCCAACACACTTGGTCTCACGCAACAAAGAGAAATTGGGAAGCATAGCAGAGTCAGGAGAGCAGTTGAGGTAGGGAGTGTCATCGAAGTAGCAGCTCAGAACCACTGAAAAGGATGAGCCATAGTCGGCAGTAGTAGAGTAGTTGTCGTTGCGTAAGAATTGCTCGGATGCTTATCAGTCAGCGACGGTGTCAATTTTCAACCTAACGTGACATGCCGGCCAAACCTAGCCGGATGACGAGATTACTGCGGTATATTTCTGTTGAACGAGGAATGGAGTCTTTGTGCGACCGTAGAAATTCTTTTTTCCTTGGATTCTACCGTTTTCGTTATTGAGCAAAATGTCTTGATAGCTGTGATAGTCTGTGAAAAAGGTAGAGTGGATGATGTCACTTTTGGAAGCGTGCACTTCGTTAAATTCTTTTTTATGGACGCATACAATGTAGGAGCTGCCAGGTGCTTTTTGCATGACCTGCTAGAAGTACGTTGACATTTTTACTGCAGCCGTGCAGCTCGTTAGCAAGGTGGCAAATATGTTATGTATGTAAGGTAAAACTTCATCGAAGACAACATGCCCTGTGTTGACAGCTATAAGGTATTCGACTCGCGATTGCTTTGCTGGCATGGCCGTGGCTTTTGCTAAGGACGTTTAACTTATTATAATGTATCGCCGCCTGCAACTCCACAAGGCCATACCGATAAGTGGCTATCACACAGGAAATGTTTCTATGGCACACTCAGAGCCTACGCGGCATCCGGCAGGCATTCGTTCGCCAACAGGTTTCTTGCCATTAAGCAGAGAGAAATTGAGCTTTCTTTACTTGGTACAAAAGAGCTTAAGGTACTTGTAGAGGCTGCCGTTGGAAGCTTTAGAGGTGTTTCAAGATCTAAGCAAATACAGCAAGAAGAATCAGCACAGTGATCAATGAACAGCCTAGCTGAATCAGGAGGGCACTTGTGATAGTGAGTAACGTGGAAGTTCAGGATAGTTGGAAAGGAGTTGTCGCAGTCGACAAAAGAATAGTAGATGTTATTGCCTATGAATTATGGTAGCGAGTTTTACAGTATAGGAGATGCAGAGCAGATTTTTCTTTACCCAACCGTCTTTGAGCAGAGGAATAGAGCATCCAAAATCCATAGAATCCCAAAAAACGTCAGCAAGTTTTGTCATTCGAGAGGTCAACTATTGGGTTATGTCGACGACCGGTCATTCATTCTATCATTAATTGTCCTTAAAGCAGCCAAGTGCATGTATATGCAGCCAGTGTATTTTTGCAATCACATAGGGCCTTGGTTAATGCATTGACTGGAAGCCTCTTGTGTACCCACCATAATAATAGATTGAAGTTTTGATCATCAGTGAATTAGTTCAAGAAGATCCAGTATTTTCTTTTCTTGAAGGTTTTAAAAGTGACGACAAATATCGACAATGGAGATATTATCAGCTACACAGAAACCATGGGGGAAGATGAAATTCTGCAGGAAGCTATGTACAGCAAACTGCCCCGTCGGGAATAGAATTTTAATGCGAGATTCGTTTCAAATTTTTTTGGACTTGAAAACCCTGCTATTATTTACATGCTTGTTTGAATATTGTGCTAATAATGTTTTATGTCTCATCAAAAACGACTCGTATTGCAATATCCGAAGCAGTGATGCAGTTGATTGCGAGGAAAAATCGCTAGTTGTATTCGAAATTTCTAATAGTTGACGTAAAATATATTCATGGTTTTCCTAATACTGACTGCAACAGAGTAAATGGGCTGAATATTTTAAAAACGTAGGACTGCCTATGAAAAAATTAAATTAGCAAATGTATACAGCTTATTACGAAATTAATATTCTGTATTTAATTGAGAGCATATTATCACGCACGGACTGCCTAACTAGTACAAAAAACCTTGTACAACATATAGCCAACACTTGTTAAAGCAAAATTTAATAGCCACTCAATAAAAAGGTGCATGGATCATCCTCAGCAAAAAGATAAAAACTATAAATCTTCTGCAAATTTTATTTGAATGAGATGTCAATCTTGTCAGACTTGAGTCAGGAGCTAGAAATATGCTGCAATGATGTAAGGATTACGCTGCCTATGAAATCCGATCCATTTTGACATTTCTTTTTTATTAAAAAAAGTGACAAAATCCCGACTCACTACGGGATAGAGTTGAAAACGAAAGTATTCACAGATTGCTTTAAAATATATTTGTGGGTATGTTACACAGTATAAAAGATTCTCGCAAGTCATTCGATTTGAATTCATTGCTATCATTTCCTTTATCCGTACGGCACTGGGTCAGCTACGGCAAGGGCTACATCACCAAGGAAGTCTTTGTTGGCGGAAAGTATTACCTATGTAGGTTTTAACATATTACCTATGTAGGTGTTAACATTAACGTCGGGCGAGCCGAAGTAACTTTTGAAAATTCTGCAGGCAATCCCGACGTAAGCAGAATTAGGCAGCACTGAAAATATTGAGGTTTAGACTTTCCTTTCCGATTTTGAACTCCAGCTCATCTATGGAACCTGAAGGGACCCTCAACCTTAACGTTAGCAATTTATAGTGTGCTTCTGCTCGAAAAAATCAGCAACTATCTGCTACATTTAGAACTCTGATAAAAATATGGCGATTCCATTAAGCGGAAATAGGCAGCCCAATTTTTAGACCCTAATAAAATGTCCTCGAGAAACGAAAATGGTGGAAAAAAGGTTGATGCAGTTATGTCATCTCTTACCTTATTTCCGCTCTTCCATGCTGATCGATGCGAAATCATGAATGGCCCTTCAAAGCTTGAGCGGCTGGGGCTACAGTGTGGGCGGTGGGGCGACGCTAATTCGGGTAGAGCGAAACTAAATCAGGCCCGGCGAAGTTTAATCGGGAGGTCGAAGCTAAATTAATCGCGGGGAGGATGTTTCAGGCGGAGCAAAGCTAAAGCGAGCCGTGCGACTTTTGTACTAGCGTGTTCGCCCAGTCCACAACGTGCCCGCTGTTCACGTCCCGGGTTGCGTGTTGGAGTTCTGCTGTGTGCGATACTTTCTTGTCCACTGCATGCGGCTGGGATAGCTATTTGCTAGGACTCTTCTGTCGCTAAATAAAAGAGGCGGTTTAAATAGCTAGCCCTTTAAACGGGCGGCGCCTGGCTAAAGCGAGCGAGACGACGCTGTTTCGGGCGGTGTTAGGTACAAGCGAAGTCGAGGCTCACTCGACTAAGATCGCATGACCGAGCAATGCTTATTTGTGCCGAGTTACGCTAAAGCGTGAGGTGACGATGCAGTAGGCATGGCGAAACTAAAGCAAGCAAGACGAAGATATATCGGACGGAGCGAGGCTACGTCAGGCTGGAAGGTAGAGCGACGTGAACAAGGCGGCTCTTTTTATTTCAGGCGGGGTATAGCTTTTTGCGGATTTTGAACGGATGGCGGGAAGCTTGAGCGAATGGAGCAACGCTTTCCTCCCGCCCCACAGATTGGAGGTAATGTAAAGCCGGATGGCGAAGTGTTGATGCCCTGGTAGGCGCGGCATCGCTTTCACGTGGTTTTTACTCTAGCCGACGGTCCGCCTGGTAATGGGCGTGCCTACCCGATGGCTACGTCGACGCGCTCTTCACGCTCGCCCGCCTGCGTCGGTCGCTCGCATACAATGCAGCCGTCGTCGTCGTCGTTATTCGCCGCTCGTGCGTCGTAGGGCATCGATAGCCAGTCTCTCGGGCGCACTGCCGCCTTCGTGCGTGAGCACTCACGGCCTGGCTAAGCTCGCGACAGCGAGGCGAAACATTTTGGGGCAGAGCTAAGCTAAACCAGGCCGGGCGCAGGTAGAGCGGAAGGGGCGGAGAGGAAAAAGCGGCAGCGGAGCAGCGGAGCTTATTTTGGGCGAAGCTGCAGTGCTGAAGGTTTTACCGCGCTATGATTCAGTGAGCGCAGACGGAGAGCGAGCGAGCTCGACGACACCTCTTTTTTGAGTGGTGCGAGGCAAGCGTTGCATGCTGACCCTATGAATGTCACCCCTAACCATGCTTTTCATTTTGCTTGTTTTTCAAGCATGATTTTACGTACCATTCAATTGAATTTCACTTTAAAGCAAATGTAAAGCGCCTAGAGAGAGATTAAGTTCTCTGAGGGCGCTTTATCAAGTGAATTATTATTATATTATATTATTATATTATATTATATTATTATTATTATAAGCGTGAGCCGAGAGAGAAGTTGAAGCAGGCGGAGAGAAGCTAAAGTGCGCTCGCGGAAATCGTTGCTCTCGAAGTGCGTTAAGCAGATCGTGCAAGTAGCGTTCGGCCCAACTGTATGCTTCACATTTTAATCTGGAGATTAAGAAAAAAACACGACTCGGAAAAAATGTGAACGTGGCCAGCGCTCGCTCGTCGCGAATGAGCGACCTTCAGTGTGGCTAGAGATTTCCCGGTAGTTTCGGTGGACGACTGCTGCCGCGACGTGAATGCGGCCGTCAAATGGGAGCTCTACGATATCAATCGAATGCTGGAAAGAAGCGGCCAGGAGGCTAGAAGTTTGTGCAAGTCTGCGACTACAGACCGGAAGCCCCTGGCTGTGGGCGGCCGTTTCGCGATTTTGGGCACTCGAACGATCGTCATGCGACACTGGTCCGACCAGCCCACCCCTCCCTACACACAACGCATCCCGCTCAGCTGTCGCAGCCACAGCTGCGATATTTCTTCGGTGCGACCAGGCCGCCTCTGGCAATCCGCCGCCGCAGCTGCTGCAGCTGCATTACGTAGTCCCTACGGCCGGCTCCTGGGAGGCAAGGCTGCGCCGTCGCCGGCGCCCTCGCAATCCTACGCCAGCCGTTCTGGCGTAGTAAGCGCGGCGTCGCACCTGCAAAAGCACGAAACCAGTGTGCTTGCGGTGGAGGGGGTTCTGTTGTACACGGGCGCCCAGTGCCAGTAGGGCAGTCGAGGTGGCAAGCGGTCCCCCGCTGCTCAGGGTGCGTGCATCTCGGCGCATCGTGTTGTGGGACGGTGGCTCCAGCGGCGGCTGTTGTAATTGGAGTCTCGCGGAGACGCAGCGGGCGCTCGTTCTCGGTAAACGAGACTCTGCTTTATTCCTCTCAACGGCACGCACATGAGAGATCGATCAATCGCAGCAGACGACGCGAAATATAACCTGCATTAGCGGCCTAGTGGGCGTGCGATCGCCGTCACGTGGGTCCACCCCCAGCCGACGTTCCGTTCGCCCAACGGGAACGCTCCTTGCCCGCACGTGACGCGTTCCTCGCCACACAATTCACTTTCTGCCTGTGCGTCGGCCTGCACGCACGCTATCCACTCTCTATCTCTCTCAACACCACGTGCTCTGGATCAGCATGCACGACGGCTGCTAGATCACTCAATACATCCGTCGTCGACAACGCCACGACTCACTAGGCACTCCTAGGCTTAAAATGCGGTGCAGGAAACTCTTTCCTAGCAACCACTTAGTCCGAATGTCGTTGAGGGGAGCACTCCTAGGCAACGCTTGCACTCTCGTTTCCGTCGCAGTCGGCCATGAAGGAGTAGAAACAAGCCCACCTTTATAGTGCAACCATCCTCGCTAGGCGGATCTCAGATCGCAGCGACCAATTCCGTAAATGAGATCAAACGCAGCCAATTCACTCCTAACTAACATCGTGACATTCCCCGAAAAGACACCACTTTAAGAAATGCCTGAAATCCACCCGTTTCGTTGCGGCATTTTCTCCGTTAGAGTGAAGGATTTGGAGTTTGCTTTCGCGTGCTGGAGTTGTGCCCGTTAACAGAAATCAATTGAGGCGCTACTTTTACAGCGTGCATAAAGTGCTCCGAAGGAGATTTATTTCTCTTTTAAGGGACTGTATGAAGTCCGCACGGTTAGTAAATAAAAGCTCATCTGCCTTGGCAATGGAGACACCTAGTTTCCTCAATTTCCTGCCTGGATGCACCAATATGTGGTTCGGCCATTTACACCGTGCCCCATTGTGACGGGAGCTACTGCCGACCTCCTATAGCGGCCGACGTCATCCCCTTTGCACATCCGGAAAACGAAGTCGAGCCAGCCGTTTGCCGAGCGCCAGACTGTACCCTGGAGTAGGCGGACCCACTGACATTCGATATGTAGGGCGTCGCCTTGCCCCGGAAGGGTGAAGCCTGGGGTCAGCTCCCAGAGTTCCGAGGACCGGAACTGGGTACAACGTGCTCGCTCTCTTAAGGCGGAAGCTCTCGACAGTATTGGACGTCCGCTCCGTCTATCACAGAGTACTCAGCTAGCCGGGTCTTGGACGGCGTACGCTTGTACTGGTGAGACGGAGTCCTGCGACTGTGCGACTGTGGAAGCCGACTGAGCACTAACACGTTTGTTCGTGCTTGCGGCGTCATCCCGCACCCCTGTAGTTTACTTTGTATAGGACCTTCCTCTGTAGGCTTGCTTAGTGCCCTCCTTTGTATAGCGCATGCGTGTGTATTATATAAAGTGTTGTGTACCCGATCAATCACACGTGAACCACTGTTACCGGAGGGCCCGGCGTAATGACCTAGAACTGATATATAGTAGCGAGCCATAGTGGGAGTTAGCCGCCGGCCCCCTGAACTCGGCTATGAAACTGCCAAACGGCCTTACACATATCAGAATCGATGTTGGGCTGTACAATGACCGGATTTCAGAGTGTAGAGACTGCTTGAAAATAAGAGGCATTTTGTAGCTGGATGGCGGAATTCGAGGACTGCTTGAAAATAAAAAAAAGTCGGTACTATTAATGGCTAAGGTTACGATTAGTATGATACGATCCGTTGTAAGAGGCTGGATTTAGGAAAACGAAGATTATTTGGATAACGAGGCTGAATTCAGAAATGTGTTTGCCACTTTTATGGCATGAGCTACATTTACCAGTCTTAAAACCCCTAGGTCAAAGCACGCTCATTTTGCAAGCCATGCACGTTGGATGTTTTTCTACTTACCTAGTCAGTACATGTGTCGTTGATTTCCACTCCAAGCTAAGCTTAGCGTGGAGGTTAAAACAATTTATACGCACTTAGACCTCTCTGTCTGTCTGTCTGTCTTTCCCTTCATCCCTATCGCTCCCTCCCACTCTCTCTCTCTCTCCCTCTCTCCCCCTCCCTATCGCTCTCTCTCTCACTCTCTCTAATGCAATGCAATGTATCTCCGTCAGTAACTCCACAAAGTCATAAAGACCATGTGGGTGTTACGCAGGAGAGTTTTGTATAGCGCACTCGAAGCCTAAGCGGCTTTCGGTACGCATTCGGTAGCCAACAGACTTCGTCTCACGAAACATAGAGAAAGTGGGAAGCATAGCAGAGTTAGGAGAGCAGTTGAGGTAGTGAGTAGCATAGAAGTAGCAGTTCAGGACCGCTGAAAAAGATGTGCCATAGTCGGCAGTAGGAGAGTAGTTGTTGCGCAAGAATTGTGGAAGCGAGTTCCACAGTCTAGGACCTGCTGAGCTAAAGCTTCTGTCGCCAACTGTCTTTAAGCAGAGGAATGGGACAGCTAATTTATTGTCCACACAGGACCTGAGGGCGCGAACAGGCTGAAACTGATGCAGCAGTTCAGCTAGGTATGAAGGAGCCAAGCCGTGGCCGGCCTTGTGGGTCAGCGTAAGAACTTTGATCTGTATTATTTGCTCAACCGGCAACCATACGAGCTCTTCCAGCAAAGGTGATACGTGCTCAAACCGCTCGAACTTGAAGACCAGCCTTGCAGTCATATTCATCGTCCGCTGTAGTGGCATAATAGCTTTCTTTGGCAACCCAGCCAAAAGGGAATTACAATAATCAAGCCGAGACAGGACTAAAGAGCTAGTTAAATTTTTTACAAGCCACTGTGGGAGACAGCTTCTAATCTTGGATAGGGATCGGATGTGATGGCTAGCTGTAGAGGCAGTCTTCTGAATGAAGCTTTTGAAATTGAGGCAGCTGTCGAACACGACACCTAGATTACGAGCACGTGGTGAAGGTCGCACAATAGCATCACCTATTAGAACAGCAAAGCCTTTTAATCCAGCCACACGCTTAGGGTGTCCTATGAGAAGCAGTTCAATTTTATCGTCATTTAATTTCAGGAAGTTCTCCGACATCCAGGATCGAATATCGGGAAGGCAAGCATTCAGTTTCTCAGTTGCTGCAGCAGATTCCGACGGTTTAAATGACAAATACAACTGAGTATCGTCAGCATAGAAGTGATATCCTATTCCATGGGCCTTAATCACTTTTCCCAGAGGTTGCGTATAAATGGAGAACAGCAAGGGACCAAGTAAAGACCCTTGAGGGACTCCACAGGTGACCCTTCTCATGTCTGAGACCTGACCCCCACACGACACGGATTGAACACGATCAGACAAGTAGGATTTAAACCACGCCAGTGCTTCGTCTGCCAGACCGATCGTTGTTCTCAATCGTTCAAGCAGAACTTCGTGATCAATGGTGTCGAAGGCAGCAGACAGATCTAGTAGAGCTAAGGCAGTGACATTCCCGTCGTCGTTGCCACGTAGAATGTCATTGTTAACACGGAGGAGAGCAGTTTCGGTAGAGTGCTGCCTCTTGAAACCTGATTGAAATGTTTCTGACATTCCATTATTTTCAATATGTTCAACTAGCTGCTTAGCAACAATTTTTTCAAGAATCTTTGGTAAGAACGGAACAAGGGAAACTGGACGATAGTTTGCTAGGACCTCTGTGTCTAATCCAGGCTTTTTAAGAATAGGTCTAACGATTGCCGATTTGAAGGACTTGGGGATGACCCCTTTTCCCAAAGAAGCATTACAAATCTTGGTTATGGCAGGGCTAAGTTGGTCTGCAAGTGAAGACCACAGAGATGAAGGTATAGGGTCTTCAGGAGACGAGCTCTTTTTGCTAGACCTTATTAAGGCAGCCACATCACAGGCAATAACATCAGAGAATCTTTTAAGAAAGGTCACAGGTTGAGGAACGGCGATTGCTTTGGTCGGAGGGGGCTTAATGGAAGCATGAATGTGCACAATATTTTCAGTAAAGAAGGCTGACAACTTTTCGGCTGAGCCCTTAATATCTGGGGAGTCAGACCTGACAGCATTGGCCAGTAAATGGTTTACTGTCTTATAAATCTGTTTAGTGTCCGACTGGCAGGAATTTAGTTTTCTAATGAAAAAAGAAGCCCTGGCTTTTTTAAGCTTTCGGGTGTAAACTCGAAGGAAGTCTTTAAAATTGACTAGGTCTGCCTCAGACCCCGATTTCTTGAAACGACGTTCCAGCCTGCGCTTAACACGGCGCATCTTAAGGAGTTTTTTTGTAAATTGAAAGCAATCTCGACGACTTTGAACACGGATAGAGCGAACGGGAGCATGCTTGTCAAGAGCACTCCTGAGTGTCATGTTCATCGCATCAGTGAGGGTATCGAGGCTGCCGGTCGAGTCTGAATGCAGATCAAGAAGGCCTGCATCACAAACAGATTTCAAAAACTTGTCCATGTCAATGCTTTGTAAGTTACGTCGTTTGGCAAATTCGACATTGCCCTGCACGTACGAGGGAGCAGGAACAGTAAACGAGACCGAGCAATGATCCGAGAGGGTCAGTGGGCACACCACAAAGTCAGTGGGGAGGACATCCTTAGTGATCACGAGATCTAGAATGTGGCCACCAACGTGGGTGCTATGATTAACGTGTTGGGCCAAACCAAGATTCTCCAGACAGTCAAGAAATGAGCGGACCTGGCTGTTGCTAAGGTTGTCAACGTGAATATTGAAGTCTTCTACAATCAGTAGCGGCCTGTCACACACAAATATTTTAGCGAGGAACTCTGAAAACTCCTCTATAAACAAGTTTAGACAGCCAGAAGGAAGCCGGTATATCACAACGGTGAGAGGCATTGTCTTTGATGAAGACCTGATAGCAACCGATTCAAACGATGACTCATGCGAGAAACTGCACATTTTATAGCCGAACGATTCGCGAACAACAATTGCAACCCAGCCACCAACCTTGTCAGAACGCATGGACTGATAGAATGAGAACCCGGGTGGGGTGGTCTCGGAAATACAGCTACTGGAACAAGGCGTCATCCAGGTTTCGGTAAGCAGAAATGCATCTAGCTTCTCCTGGACCACCTGATCTCGGATAAGTAACCCCTTGGTTTTTAACGAGCGGGCATTTAGTAGGCGGAATTTAAGAGGCTGTCCAACAACTGGGCGACGGCGATGAAGTGGCTCGTATTCTCTACCGTATGCGTCCGGCCCGACGGACGCTGGCTCTTCGAATTTGAGTTGGACCTTGGTAACGGCCGTGGGACGACGTTTCACAACATGCTGGGCTACAGCGGGTGGGCTACTACCGCAACAAGTACTATTCAGTGCTTTAAACTTACGAGTCGCAGGTTTGATAGGCGAGCTGTTGATGGGGCGAAGGCAGGATGCAGGTAGGTTCACACTGACCCGCCGGAGAAGTCCCGCCGGTAGGTATCGACTAATGGCGACATCGCATCTTATGCTAAGCAGGTCCTGTTTTGTGTAGCATATCCGAGGACAGCTCATAAATAGTCACAGCGAAGATAGCAGCGGAATACCCGAAGGTATTACGGAGTAATCAAGTAAAGGTCCACACTACGCTAGGAGTCGCCCGAGGCCGCTCTTTAGTGCGGGGAGTAAAACACACTGCGCCTTCACGGCCTCAATGTGTTCAATTAACCGCACTGCGCCCTCACTTCTGCCTACCCCTTCCAGTGGCAGAATTCGCTCTTAAGCTTCGCTTGACAGCTAAGCGGGACAGATGTGATACTTTAACGCTGCAAAATAGGTACATGCGGTATCAGAAGACAGGTGCAAGTTAAAAACATTTGGTGCTCACAAACTGACTAGTGTTCGATAACCAAAGGATTGCAATGTAGTGATAGGAGCGGTAAGACCACTGAAAGCCCGTTAGAGTGTGGTGCGAAAGCATTCTTGAGGAGCAAGCGTAGGGGCTTGAGCGTACGCAGCGGCACGGCGAAGAGAACGATTATTGATAACCCCATATACGTGTTGTAGATGTTGATGCCAGCTGTATAGTGACCCACGACTTTTGCATCAACTATAAAGCCCGAGTGCACATACCGATTGACCAGCAAGCAGCGAGTTACAAAAGTCAAGAAAGGATATCCCAAATGCATGGACCATGTTGTATTTAGTATCCCTTGTAATGAGATCGTAAGAAAGGCTGCCAGCCGACCGAATGGGATAGCCTCTATCGACGCACCTAGGATTCGGCGAATGAGCGGATTCGTTGATGGCAAGAAGAAAACGGAGCTAACATCGTCAAGTGTGACTGGGCCGAAAAACCGCGTGACTTCAGGATGCCACAGAGCGGCCCTGATTTAGAATCCAGTTGCGCTACCAAGCTCTGCAACTCACGGCCTGCTACGTAGGCCAGACAGAGGCCGAGGTTAGGGGGGGGTAATCCCGTTACTGCCGCGCCACTTCGAGGCTGAAACTCAAGCCACCCGCCACGGCGTTCGAATTGGCGCTTCCTGCACAAGCTCCCGTGCAGCGAGTGGCGCGAGCCTGTCGAGCCGAGGTAAGCGTCAACAAAAAGAAAGTGGGAAGCGTGGCTGAGTCAGGAGAGCAGTTGAGGTAGTGAGTAGCACGGAAGTAGCAGCTCAGGACGACTGGAAAGGGTGTACCTTAGCTGGCAGAGGGAGATTAGCTGTCGCTGCCTAAAGATTATGAGTTCCACAATCTAGGACCTGCTCAGTAAAATTACCTCCTATCGCCATCGGTCTTTGAACGAAGGAATAATCCAGGTGCTTATCTAGCCTACCTATTAACCTACAGCTCCGCTGCCTACCTATGCGGAACTTGAGGCCTGCGACATGGTAAGAAATTTGCAACGGACGTATGCTTCCTCGTTTGCGAGTATGCCGGTTTAACTAAACTATTCCTGGCAATAGAAAAAATAGTAAGACATTCGCGAAGCGCCTTGGAGAAGCACCTCAGTTTGCTCACATGAGCAGGAAGTGAAGCGTGTCAATTGGTTAGTGATAACATGGCCTAGTTCAGCATCCACATGCACACAGGAGGGAACTCCAAGGGCCATAACAAATGTTATAAGGAATAATTTCTGAATTACCAATGCGTTTACCGATATCTATTCGGTTGGTTTCGTCATCATTCAATATGAGAAAGTTTACTGTCATCCAAGTGTTGGGAATTATTCGCGCTGAGTTGACATTGTTCAACTCGTTGGAGGGGGACCGAAGCAAAGGTACTGATGTGAGTCATCTGCTTAAAAATAAAAACCTAGATCTCGCCTGGCGATTACATCGACACGAGCGATGACTATGAATTACGAAAAGACGAGGACCTGCCCCAGAGCCCTGGGGTAGCCCTTGCATCCAAGGCTCGTCAGATGGCTGCTGATGTCCGTTGACGTCAATGCTCTGAAGTCTGCCGCTGAGAAAGCGCCTAAACCATTGCAGTGCAGTGCCAGCGATGCCTCGGCGAGATGAAGAGTGCTCTCGCTCGGAGGACTCGGTATCGATTGGATCCTCATCTGCCAGTCGGCGGACGGCCCGAGCTGGTCCTTTGGATCGTTTCTCAAGACTGCAATACGTAGTCCTAGCTAGTTTGAAGAGTGAAGTAAAACCTAGGCTATACGAGTGAGGGCATCTAATGAGTTGGGAGATGGCGTCTAATGAGGGCGTCTAATGGGAGTGTCTAATGAGGGTGTCTGATGAGGGTGTCTAATGAGCAGAGACCTCGAACGGTCACCAAAAGAGTCCTGGATTGTATCCATTCGATGCGATAATATGCTCGACAGTCAGTCCCATGTTAGACGGCGGCCTTTGGTCGTGCAGCATTCTTAATTTACGACTCTCAAGCTTACCCCTGCATACTGTTGCCGAACTGTAGTTCAAACCAAAGGAAGAATCGTGCAGCCATTCACCCTGAGCACGCAGACATGTATGCAGGCGTCGGGATACCCGGGCAGCCATTCAAGCCGTCTGCCTTAGCTTGCCACAAGATTTCACTCCTGTTTTCGCAAAAATTACACTGCTACCAATGGATATTGCAGAAATTCGAAGTAATTAATTATAATGACAATAATAATACACTTGATATAGGTCCCTCAGAGAACTCAATCTCTTTCTGAGCGCTGTACATTTGCTGCAAAGGAAGTCTGGCAAAGTAGTAAATATGCTACATGCAGGCTGTTTTAACACAGTGCTTCATACCGTTAGAAAACTATGGGATGACAAAAGCAACAAGATTATCCAGTAAGTCACTGTACCCTCTTGGGAAGCATATACAACCAACGTCATCACATTTTCGTTCTGTAGACTTCGACTTTGGCAGCAGAAAATTCTGCTCCAGCCATCGCAGAGGTGCCTGGATCACCTTTCATCGACTTTAAGTAGCTTGCTTGAGTAAAATTGCTTTAAGCTGTTGTATATCCACTTGCCAGAACCAAGGTAGCTATGTAACTTCACGTGATATCACTCGTGTCTCAGTTTTGCTGGCTCCCTATCAAGCAACGAATCGTTTTGTAAATTGAATAGCATCAGCCTTTCAATCAGACCTTTCTGTTTCTACTGTTCGCTCTCGCAGAACTTCCGTCTCCAATCCTCTCTCTGTTCCTTGAACAAAATTGAAATCCTCGGACGGTCGGACCTTTAATTCGTCTCCGGCTTCAGTCACCATAGCTTCACTTATTTGCATAATCCAAGTCGAAGCCAATGACGTAGCAGATCCGCACAGCATTTCCCTGCTTGACTCCAATGAACATGCCTTTGGGCTACTTGTGATTCAGTGCACACTACTGACTTGGGGTTCTACTAACCAGTGCTCCCACGTGTTGTCTTTTGTGGTTTTAATACGTATGATCGCGCATGAAACTCAACCTTGAATCATTTGCTGGGCCCGTGTGAACTATCCCTTGTGTGCCTAGTATTTCGTGGTCGATAGGTATATAGCTTATCGCTACGCAGAAGGATTTTTAGATGAGTGACTTTGTGCTAGTTTGGCTTTTCAGTCAGCTGGGACTTTCACCGGTGGTGAGCGGGTGGTAACGACTAAGAAAGACTTCACCTAGGTGGTCCACGACCAAGGGCCAGACGCGTGGAACGCGGCTCGTAAAAAGTATTGCCGCGTTGACGTGGCTAAAACTTCGGTGCTACCACAGTACCGGATAGACAACACCTAAAGAAGGCTACATCGTCGCACCAAAATCGCACCGAATAAAATCGAAGTGGCGCCGTCTTTCGCGTGGCACATTCCGTATAAGGGCTCAAGCTAACGCTAACGTTATAGCAGACCAATAATAATACACTTGACGTAGCGCCCTCAGAGAACTCAATCTCTTTCTATGCACTTTGCATTTGCTACAATGAAAGTGCTATCGAATCTTTTGATTTAACAAGTAAACCATAGTTGGCTGAAGACCAGTGAAAACGTTATCTTGACTATTACAGGTCATCAAATGGTCAACACTGTGCTCTAATATTATGTCGGTGCTCAGCCACTTCACTAGGGCTCACCTTTGGCGTTGCGTAGCCCGCTCTTGGCAGGGAAGCGTGGGTGATGCAGCTGGGAAGATAGTCACGACGAGGATGTGGGAGAGGGCGGTTGCGTGCCGTTTCGCTGTGAGCGTCAGCTAAACTCACGTCTATTGAAGATCGAGCTAAGGTGTATGTTTGCCGTCGCGTGTGCCCCGTTTTCAATAAACCTCAAGCAATTTCGACTTAGTCAAGATGTCTTGCAAAGTGTTCCACAGCTTAGACGGCTACGGAGATTCCAACGGCTGGCTGCTATAATAATAATGCACTTGATAAAGCGCCCTCAGAGAACTCAAACTCTTTCAAAGTGCTTTAAATTTTCTGCAAAGGGAAATGCAATTGAATGGTGAGCAATATCATGCTTGATAAACAACATGAACAACATGGTTAGGGGTGACACGCACCGGTTCAGCATGCAAATGTGGTTAGTGGCAGCATGCACAGTGTCAGCACGCATAAGCAAATGAAGGACGAATCACAGGGACCCACTAAATGCTGTCCAAAATATGACTCAAAAGGGAGATTTAGAAGATTCGTGTCGAATGTCTATTTCTATGTATCTCCGTCAGTAACTCCACAAAGTCAAAAAGACCATGTGGGTGTTACGCGGGAGAGTTTTGTATAGCGCACTCACAGCCTAAGCGGCTTTCGGTACGCATTCGGTAGCCAACAGACTTCGTCTCACACAACAAAGAGAAAGTGGGAAGCATAGCAGAGTTAGGAGAGCAGTTGAGGTAGTAAGTAGCATAGAAGTAGCAGTTCAGGACCGCTGAAAAAAATGTGCCATAGTCGGCAGTTGGAGAGTAGATGTCGTTGCGTAAGAATGGCTGGCGATCCCGATATGAACGGCGTGTTTTCCCGTCTAATGGCACAATCTAGCGCCTCCCTCACGTCGCAAGGGTAGCTAGCGAAAACATAGGAGCTGAGGTTCGGCTGCAGGCCATTTACAAAGAGCGACAACACATCACTGCTACGGCTGTCGGGGGGGGGGGGGGGGCGGAAGGTCCCAATAGGCGATCTCTGCTTCGTCGTGGAGATCCCGATGAAAGGCAAAAACAGTTTCGCCTCTTTTTTGCACGCGAGTCTGCAGGCGTGCACGTGTGGCATTCTGCCAAAAACCCGTAGCGAATGTTTTCATCAGCGTCGCTTCTGCCTGGAGCAAAACAAACGGCTCCAGCCGCTAACAGTGCTACTTCAAAAACGTGGTGAGCCTGCCCTTCTAGGTGCGAACCTTAATTACAAGCGGCGACATTTAATTGAGTCATCCCAGGCCAGGCTCCATGCCTGCAAGTTATGCTCCTTCAGCCACCGGATCAGGATTCAAGCCTTCACCGGAGAAAGGCGGCACAATGTTCAGAGACTTGCAACCAGCACACTCGGCGAGTACGTATGCCGGAAATGCAATTGGTGGCGCTGCCAAGGGGGGCGGGGGCAGCTGCGGCTGCCGAGCTTGTACTTCGACACTAGCATTCAGCTGCGCGACATCTACCGTCATCATTTCCAGACACTCCGTCAAAATCGCAATGTTAAGCACTCCACTAGCGTCAGCGCCACCTCACCTACCACACGCTTCTTGTTGTTTAGACTGGCTCATCGGCCTTTTCCCAGGTCGGTTCGGGTACACGTCATTACCTCTCAGGTTTCAACGCTACTCGTTCGCTCTGACCAATTTACACACCTACAAGTCTAATTCAGGGGACCTAACCCAGGCGAGCTGCCTCCTGCGTAATTTCTCGTCCTAGTATCCGAGCTGTAATTTGACAAGTGTTGTGTGCGCCTGTGGCTTCTAGGCGCTGATGTATGCCCACCTGTGGCGGGTGGTTGAGCCTTTGACGTAAGCGTGTGGCCCACCGCAGAGATACTCCATTATCTGTGGTGAGTCATTCAGCCCCCGGCTCATATATGTACCCACTAGGGAATAAAGGCAAGAGTCTCGTTAACCTCGAACATTCCCTGCTAGTGTCTTCGTGTCTCCGTGAGACTCCATTAAATCAGTCGCCGCCGGAGACATCGCAATATAACACAAGTACCCGTTCGGGCGCCAAAATGTAACACCGAAGGCTCAACGGAGTAGGCTTAACCTGTCGCTTACCTAGCGGCGTAACCTACTGCCATTCGGTGCGCCCCTATGCACAATAAGCAATAAGCAGGCCGCCACGAAACGAGCGTTTCTGGCGCTGACCTTCTCGCCGTTACTAAAGGGGTGCGTGAGTCCGCAGCGTGAATTGAAAAGCGAGACACGCGAATTTGGGATTTTACTGAGCTTTATTCGCACACAGTCGCTGTGCGTATAGCTCAGTTTTATCTCCACACTTCTCGAACGCTCTCAACAGCACAAGCACTCTAGCTGAGGGAATACGTCCCGCACTTAGGCTACCTACGTCTATTGTGGGGAACGACCCAAATACGACGAGGTGCCCGAACCGGAGCCTCGACGATGACAGGAGAGCTAGGGCTACGCTTCTAACTTAACGGCAGGAATACCATACGCACTACACCTAACTACGCTTAGTTTGAATCGGCAAATCCCTATGCCCGGACCATGTGCACACGCACACAAAACACAAAATGCGTGCATGGGCACTATGCGACCGTATTCGGTGGGGTCCACCGAATTTCTCTAATGTTGACTATATTTTTTTCTTCAATCGCTGTTGTGGACGGCCTACCAGCCTACATCGTTTGAAGTGCCACCTACCACCCGGTCCTACCGCTGTCGGCCGGCCAACCCCGCGGTGGCGACCTTCCCCCGGCGTCGCCCTACCCTTGAAAAACTCGAAGTGACAATAGGCCAGCCGGCATCAATCAGCCGCTCCCGCGGGGAGCGGGATGCATAGCTATTTAGGAAGGTTGCCATTGTGCTACGATAGTGAATCAAAACCTGGTCACATTTAATGCACCGACCATTAGCTCTCATTTTTACTGATAGATTCTTATGGATCTATCGCTCAGGACGAAGCCAGCGTGAGACCACGGCTTCGAGAAACAAGACTCGGCTAGTGGTCACCTTTGAGATATCGACCATTAGCGTCGCATTTCAGCGATGGGTCCTTATGAGTCTATCACTACCTACAGCCGATTCCTTCTCTCTCTCTCTCTCTCTCTCTCTCTCTCTCTCTCGAGCAGTTCCAAAATTCCTGCCTTTAAAGCCACTGTACGTTCGGGCAGAGCCAAGTATCCTATCATTAATGATACTTTGCTCTCACGCCATCATCCTTCCTTTAAAGCCACCATATTAATTGAGCTGTTTCAAGCATCCTACCATTAAAGCCACTGTTCTTTCGAGCAGCTGTCCTGCCATTAAAGTCACTGTACTAGGGATCCGCAGCTTTGTAGAATGAGTGATTTATCGCTCCTTTCCACCAGCTATCTTCCCCGTTCTAGCTCCTAGCTCAGACATTGACCTTTCGATTTCGGTGCTTGGTTCAGATACAGTCAATGTTTCAATTCCAGCGGTTGGTTTGGACAATGACTTTATGATTTAGTTGCTTGATTCAGACAGAAGGTCCGTTCCGATTTCGGCGCTTAGCTCAGACACCACACCACTAACAGGTCTTCGCAACTAACCGAGAGCCTTAACTGCTAACATTATTTAATCAGTAATGAGTAAATATTGTAGTAGAGTTACCAAGTCAAGCATATCCATTAACTCTAACTTCTGCCCGTACAAGAATTCCATGTCTTGAATTGAAATGACATAAAAACTAACATCAAACGAGTGATCGCAATCGCTATCGTTATCGAACGCATGCGACTCGGTTGATTGTGAGGGGGAGCCTTTGGCAACAGCTTCCTGTCTACGTCTCAATCTAGTAATCTGGGCACGTGACAAGCGCCTATAAAGAGATTAAGTTCTCTGAGGGCGCTTTATCAAGTGCATTATTATTATTATTAATATATCATTGGCCAATGGTTTTACGAGGCGGCTAAGCTCCACTGCAGTGGGGAATAACGTCAGGCCCCTTCCTCACCCGTGACAAATTGTTTTTTGCACTTTATGATAACAGGTCCTTGCTAGCGAGCGGACTTGCGGGCAAGTGAGGAATTTGTTGTCGTAAAGGGTAAAAACAAGTCATTAAGGGTATCCTGTGAGAATTTTCTTCCTTACATTCGAGAAACCCAGTGAAGGACGGGAATTTCTCACCTCATTTTAAGTTCAATCAAACGCTGGGGAAATACCCGGCTGAGTTATGCCTAATCTACGCGGGAAATCCCCGGCTGAGTAATGCCTAATCTAACGCCTTACAAGGAAGGTTTTCCACTTGCTATCTGCACCAGGTAGCTGCTACCAGCTCCACCTTTCATGTTGGAGTGGACAAAAGGCATTGCTCACAGCCACTGGCCATAGCTGGTCGGATTGCCGCATTGTGGCCGAAGTGAAGGTAAGTTAACTAAGTGAGATATCGAGCTAGCCGAACGCATAATTTGAAACTTTGAGGCTTAATTACTGCCACAATTGCTAGTTGTAAACCTCTGTGACCAACGCCAGTCATAGGGTTGGTACATGTCTTGCCAGCTACATCAGTCTGAGCAGCTAGGCCGGATTATTCCTAGTGCTTACAAACAGGTTTTATTGCATCACATGTCTTTTGAACCACATCACTATGAAAAGAGATTTAATGTGCGGAAACTTAAATTGCTTAGTTTATTCGCCTTGGTGCTTGTAAATTGAAAATGAATAAAGCTAGCTGAGATAGATTATTTCTAATCCCACTTTACTGCTAGTGGATATTTAATTAGCTAAGAGTAGTCTTCTAATTGAGCCGGAGGCTTGCTGGAAAATGCAAATGGGAGGATTTGGATTTTGCTTCGACGACCATAGGTATTTTAGTGAGTTGGCATCCAAAAGTTATTTTATAATAAATGCCCGGTTTTGGGAGAAGCGTTACTTGAAGCTCGATCGTGCTGCTTAGCCGTACTCTTGGTCAGTCCATCGGCCATTAAATCTAAAATCCACCCACAAAGTGCAGTTATAGCTGTCTTGAAAGCAAAGGGGTCAGCTGGAAAATTTGAACGTGAGGCACATCTCACTAGACTAAGCAAGAATCGGACGGTTGAATTTGTTCACGGTGGCTGCTGGTGCTCAAGCAAAATGTAAGCCAGACCTTTAACCCGAGCCATTTAAACTATTTCTCTCACTCCACACAACAAAATGCTGCCGCCGTACTAGCTCATACCAAATAGACTAAGAGATGTCACTTGTAAATAGATACCAAAAATTGTTTCAAATTGTATGTGATTACTTGGCTGCTTATGAATGCAGTTTAGATTCTGGTTCTACAAGGGATTGACATATATTTAAAGGAAATCGTAGCCGCTCAGAACCGGGGGATGGTGTGTTGCACGGCTGCAGAGCTGTTAAAACACAAGCGGCCACAACTGGGTGCCAACGGCAACAGTTTATTGTGGACCTGTTAGTAATGATAACGCGCCGGCGAAAGCGCTTTACGCGGCGCCAACCGGACCGACGGAGTTAACTGCACACAAACTCCAGAAGCCCGAGTATAATAAACTAACTTATGCGTTTATATGGCGTGCACCGGACCGAAGGAGTTAGCTGTGGGAGGACTCCCGAAGCCCGACCACAATAAGCTACCACAAGCCTGCGACGCTACTAAAGGTCCCGACCCCGAAGGCGGACCGCTACAGCACCTCAAGATATGAGCAGCTAACTGAGTAGCCGACAGAACACAACCGCGAAATTTAAGTTGCACTTAGCTGTTCGTCGCCGTAGATTCGATTCTCGTATTCTCGAGGCGTAGTCTGGCAGCCCTGGTGGCACACTAGATAAGGCGGTTGCTTTTAATGACCTTGGTCCCGAGGTCATGGGTTCGAATCGTGTGGTGGGTGATTCTTTATCGCCGCTGCCAGCGGTGGTGATAGCCATAAAGGCTCTTCTGTCGATCCACAAAAGAGGCTGTTAAATCAGCTAGTATTAAATTTAATTTAATCGACTACCGAAGCTGCAGCACCGAGCACTTTCAGTCTTCTCGTTTATACTCTCCCTATCAGATAACCACGTGAAGCCTGCAGGGAGAATGTACAGTTGTTCTGCTCCTATCTCCACCTAATAGACACTCGTACTTGGAGCATGCTAGCACCACACTTTCGATCATGCTTCCTTTTCCACAAACACCAAGTACAAACGGAGGGATATAGTTCGGCGAAGGCGATACAGCAAAGGTAAGTATCATAATTATTCTCATTATTATAGCAAATATAAGTGTAAGGTTTACTGCCAAGCTCTACTATTTAGGATGAAGGGGCAGGCACATTTCCTAGCAGCCACTCAACACATCTTGCCCGATTGAATCCAAATGGCCGAACAAAAAGCCTTACGTAGCATATTTCCCAAATAGAATGCCCTACAAGCCGAATGCTTTCTTTGCGCATGGCAAGTCACAGTTACTTCCTTTAACGCTAGTTTGAGGCATATGAGTTGAGATGCGATGTCGTTTATGTATGGACTAATTTAGATGCCCTATTTCTCACTGAGAACGTCCGAATTTTTAGCTGTTAGTATGCAAACGGTGTTCAACATTTTGCTGAAATTGCTTGATGACTTGTATGTACTATTTTAGATGTGGTAAATACAAGTGGTGGAAGTGCAGGCAGCTTTAAAATAAGGAATTTCCATCCTTATTCTCTAGCAGCTAACTATGTGTTAGCAGCAAGGTGAATACCAGATTAGAAAACGCATTTAGTCTTCCATGACAGTTTTGTTGTTGCTACCTCCACCTAAACGACACGTGTCCACATATCGAATCATAACACAAGTTGTACAGCCACGCTCGAGGCTATTAAATTTAAAAATATATACTATATAATTCCTTTCTATAGCGCCCCAAGAGAACTGAATCTCTATTCAGGCGCTTCACAAATGCCGCGGGGCTCGAGCCCACGACCTCAGTCAGACCTTGGTCGGGGCGAGCTACTAGTTAGTGTGGCATGCTGGTAACATTAGTCCAAGTAGTTAGTCTTGACTAATACTGAAAAGCTCAGGTTTTATTGTTGCAGTAGTATTTTATCTACATAACAATGCAGAGCATTGTACTCTCTGTACGATTAAATTAATCAATCATACTTTCTGTGCATCATATGTAAAGCGTCTAGAAAGGAAATGAGTTCTCTGAGGTGCTTCACAAAGTGTGTTATTATTATTATTATTATTATTATTATTAGTATTATTATTGTTAACATTACTAAAGTGCTTAGGTTTTCTAAGAAGGTGCTTTCTAAGTCACCCAGGTATTTCGGTGTGAAGAAGTTTATGACCTTTTAGTGGATGGGCAATGACGAAAAAGAAATCATTTTACCACCGTGGGCTGAGAAGGCAGAATGCTTATTTAGGGACAAGCTAAGCACTGCCCTTGCGACTTTTGCATTACTCGATGACTATGGCGCCATATATTCGACCAGTACCTCAATCAGTCGGTTCAACTGCAGCAGTGGTAAGCTCATATGTGTAGCAGGATGCACTGATACTGCCGGTATCGCCTAGTTGAATAAGAAGGCCAAGAACTTATAGCAACATCTTGCTGCCAAGTTATTGGCAGTTTAGTCATTTTTTAGCTTTCTGCCCCGAGCGACTCGTCCGACTTTCGAGAGTTAATTCAATGTACAGGGGACGTCGAAATGGAAATTCGTTTGCAAGTGAAGTGGTCGAAGTTACTGTGGTATAAGAGTTACGTTGCCATGGTGGGTCTTCTGTCGGCTGTGGCCTATGCAGTCTGCGGTTGTTTCGCCCAGGTGCCAGAATCTTAGCAGACTAGTAGGTGGGCTTTTAGCTGAAGCAGCTGCATTTATCGTTCGTGGTTATATTGAAGTGCTTCAATGTCTCAAACTTTCGCCGATTACGTTTAGCATAATTTCAGGTCCCACATGAAAATTGTAGATCTACTTTTCTCAGTTGGATCAATGGTGAACAATATTCGTTTGGTATGCATCATCTGGGTAGGTCGCAGTTGTGGAGGCATTGCTTAGCTCTAGGATTGTTCTCCTAGTCCCCCTGGAGTATCGTTTTTCCTACCGGAAATGCCGTGCTGAGTAAATGCGATTTCGTAACACCACCAGTCAGAAAGCGCCAGACAAACCGACTGACTAGGTAGCAGCGAAATGGGCATCCTCGTTCCAGGACAGATTATGGTTCACACAGCACATTAAACTATCTATGTTTACAAAGCAAAAACTTTAGTATTCATGTGAACGATCAGGACTGACTGTCCGTCGTCAGGCATACCTCTACCCTAATTCTATGAAGCCTTGATCAGCTGCTGACATGCATAGGTTACATAATAAATATTGCCTTAGCCTCGGATTATGTCCCTAAAGCATTCACAAAAGCTGTCGTCACGCCGCTATGTAAGAAAGCAACGATCAACCAAGAAAAATTAAACAGCTTCTGTGCAGTCTTTCTCCTGCCGTTCCTATCAACGACACTAGATCGATCTCAGCTGTCGGTAGCGGCTGGCTGCATTAGTAGAGGGAATTTTTATCCCCAGTCCCTCGTGGGCAACCAATTGTCTGCCTGCATAGGGCATGGCCAGTTGTTCGGTTGTTATCTCCACCTGATGGACACTTGTCCTTGGAGCATTATAGCACTAAACTTTCGATGTGATTTATTTTCCACAAATTCAAAGTACCTAGGAAGAGATCGAGTTATCTGAAGGTGATGCAGAAAATGTATTTTAATATTATTATAGGGAATAATAGCCTCAGGTATGCTGCCAAGCTCCACTACTTATGATTAAAGGGTAGATAGCATTTCCTAGCGGCCACTGGATACCTCTAGTGTGGTTAACTCTTAATGGTATGGCCAGGGTATCCATATGGCCAAACAACAGTCTTTATATAATGTATAATACTGTGCATGTTGCCACTAACCACACTTGCCGAGCTGGGTTGGTCCAGCGGCTTAGTTGCTCGCCCCGACTAAGGTCTGGCTGAGGTCGCGGGCTCGAGCCCTGAGGCATATGTGAAGCGCCTGAATAGAGATTTAGTTCTCTTGGGGTGCTATACAAATGAAATATATGTATTTGTGTGTGGACCCTCTGCATACCACCCGTAACCCTGTTATTCATGTTGTTTATCAAGTATGATACCACTAACCATTTGATCGTGTTTCTTTAGCAGTAAATGTAAAGTGCCTAGAAATATATCGAATTCGCGGTGAGAGCTTAATCAAGTGTACTATTATTATTAATATTATTATAGTATGTTCCTTTAATTTATGCCCGGCCAGCGGAATGCTGACTTTGGAAATTGCAGGGCACAGTTACTTTCACTATTGCTATATTTAAGCATCTGAGCCCATAGTCTGCATTCGGTAGGTACACGTCCTGCACAATTCAGCTTTACAGGTAATTAGTCGGGATTACGACTAAATTGCAGCATGTTTTATAGTAACTTTTTGTATTCAAATCATGCTGAAGAGTCATATAAAACGAGATGAAACCGTACGGGTTTGAAGCCCATGTGGTTGGGGCTGGGTAAGTGGTATTCCATAGGGCTTATTTAAATCAGTAAACATTCAAGTACTTGACGATGGCCACAGTGCAGGGTCCCTAACTAGCCAGCTTTGTTTTCTAGTGCAGCCCCAGGCTTGATGGGACTTACTGGTGAGTGCAAAGGAAGCATTAAGTTACTATCTGATTATATGAAAATACCGAGTATACTGACTACTGACAATATAATCGGCTCATTCAAGTTGGAATAAAATAAAACATCATATGTTGGAAAACTCAAGACTTGACGAGGTCGTCACGTTGAACCCTGATGCTGCATCTATGGTGCTTGAGGTAGGAATTTCAGTGTTCATACCTAAAGTGAAAAGCTAAAATAAAAAACTTTAAATAAAATCGGACTAAACGATTTCTAAAAACTTTTCTGAACATATTTTGCCGTTCGATCAATACCTCATTTTCAACTGACTTGAACTGACTGCTCGGCCAGTACTGTAATGGCTCGTATCAGTGGAACATTCCAAAGTATTGATGTCAACAAAAAAAGTCAGCCGATGGCATAATATCGATATATATATATATATATATATTTGCAAATATATATAGATATATTTGCACACATATATATATATATATATGCATATATATATATATATATATTTGCATATATATATATATATATATACACCTATAAAACCTCAAACAGGTCAACCGTCGTTGACTTCAAGATTTTTTGTCTACTTTTTAGGTCTCTCGAGTCTGTGGCTCCAGCCTAACGATCAGAAATACTTTCCTAAAAAGGCAGAGCAGTGTACAGCCAGCTGCTTTATTTGAAATCGTTCAGCTATACCTTGCACAGACCTTAAAACCTATTTTCAGACCATGCCTTTAGTTTATGTGGTCTGAAACCTTGAACTCACTTGTGACCGACGTCGAAACACACGTCATTATGACATTTACAAAAGAAGCTCAAAACATTGCTTAAACTGTAGTCATTTTGTCACCGTGAAGCATACTCTGGGTGCTGGTAATGGCAAGTTTTCCACTTGCTATCTGCACCAGGTATGTTATGTTATGTTATGTATCTCCGTCAGTAACTCCACAAAGTCATAAAGACCATGTGGGTGTTACGTAGGAGAGTTTTGTATAGCGCACTCACAGCCTAAGCGGCTTTCGGTACGCATTCGGTAGCCAACAGACTTCGTCTCACGCAACATAGAGAAAGTGGGAAGCATAGCAGAGTTAGTAGAGCAGTTGAGGTAGTGAGTAGCATAGAAGTACCGTTCAGGACCGCTGAAAAAGATGTGCCATAGTCGGCAGTTGGAGAGTAGATGTCGTTGCCCAAGAATTGTGGAAGCGAGTTCCACAGTCTAGGAACTGCAGAGCTAAAACTTCTGTCGCCAACTGTCTCTAAGCGGAGGAATGGGACAGCTAATTTATTGTCCACACAGGACCTGAGGGCGCGAACAGGCTGAAACTGATGCAGCAGTTCAGCTAGGTATGAAGGAGCCAAGCCGTGGCGGACCTTGTGGGTCAGCATAAGAACTTTGCTCTGTATCCTTTGCTCAACCGGCAACCATCCTAGCTCTTCCAGCAAAGCTGGCACGTGCTCAAACCGCTGGGACTTGAAGACCAGCCTTGCAGCCATATTCATAGTCCGCTGAAGTGGCATAATAGCTTTCTTTGGTAGCCCAGCCAAAAGGGAATTACAATAATCAAGCCGAGACAGAACTAAAGAGCTAGTTAAATTTTTTACAAGCCACTGTGGGAGACAGCTTCTAATCTTGGATAGGGATCGGATGTGATGGCTAGCTGTAGAGGCAGTCTTCTGAATGAAGCTTTTGAACTTGAAGCAGCTGTCGAACACGACACCTAGATTACGAGCACGTGGTGAAGGCCGCACAATAGCATCACCTATTAGAACAGCAAAGCCTTTTAATCCAGCCACACGCTTAAGGTGTCCTATGAGAAGCAGTTAGGTTTTGTCGTCATTCAATTTCAGGAAGTTCTCCGACATCCAGGATCGAATATCGGGAAGGCAAGCATTCAGTTTCTCAGTTGCTGCAGCAGATTCCGACGGTTTAAATGACAAATACAACTGAGTATCGTCAGCATAGAAGTGATATCCTATTCCATGGGCCTTAATCACTTTTCCCAGAGGTTGCGTATAAATGGAGAACAGCAAGGGACCAAGTAAAGACCCTTGAGGGACTCCACAGGTGACCCTTCTCATGTCTGAGACCTGACCCCCACACGACACGGATTGAACACGATCAGACAAGTAGGATTTAAACCACGCCAGTGCTTCGTCTGCCAGACCGATCGTTGTTCTCAATCGTTCAAGCAGAACTTCGTGATCAATGGTGTCGAAGGCAGCAGACAGATCTAGTAGAGCTAAGGCAGTGACATTCCCGTCGTCGTTGCCACGTAGAATGTCATTGTTAACACGGAGGAGAGCAGTTTCGGTAGAGTGCTGCCTCTTGAAACCTGATTGAAATGTTTCTGACATTCCATTATTTTCAATATGTTCAACTAGCTGCTTAGCAACAATTTTTTCAAGAATCTTTGGTAAGAACGGAACAAGGGAAACTGGACGATAGTTTGCTAGGACCTCTGTGTCTAATCCAGGCTTTTTAAGAATAGGTCTAACGATTGCCGATTTGAAGGACTTGGGGACGACCCCTTTTCCCAAAGAAGCATTACAAATCTTGGTTATGGCAGGGCTAAGTTGGTCTGCAAGTGAAGACCACAGAGATGAAGGTATAGGGTCTTCAGGAGACGAGCTCTTTTTGCTAGACCTTATTAAGGCAGCCACATCACAGGCAATAACATCAGAGAATCTTTTAAGAAAGGTCACAGGTTAAGGAACGGCGATTGCTTTGGCCGGAGGGGGCTTAATGGAGGCACGAATGTGCACAATTTTTTCAGTAAAGAAGGCTGACAACTTTTTGGCTGAGCCCTTAATATCTGGGGAGTCAGACCTGGCAGCATTAGCCAGCAAATGGTTTACTGTCTTATAAATCTGTTTAGTGTCCGACTGGCAGGAATTCAGTTTTCTAATGAAAAAAGAAGCCCTGGCTTTTTTAAGCTTTCGGGTGTAAACTCAAAGGAAGTCTTTAAAATTGACTAGGTCTGCCTCAGACCCCGATTTCTTGAAACGACGTTCCAGCCTGCGCTTAACACGGCGCATCTTAAGGAGTTTTTTTTGTAAATTGAAAGCAATCTCGACGACTTTGAACACGGATAGAGCGAACGGGAGCATGCTTGTCAAGAGCACTCCTGAGTGTCATGTTCATCGCATCAATGAGGGTATCGAGGCTGCCGGTCGAGTCTGAATGCAGATCAAGAAGGCCTGCATCACAAACAGATTTCAAAAACTTGTCCATGTCAATGCTTTGTAAGTTACGTCGTTTGGCAAATTCGACATTGCCCTGCACGTACGAGGGAGCAGGAACAGTAAACGAGACCGAACAATGATCCGAGAGGGTCAGTGGGCACACCACAAAGTCAGTGGGGAGGACATCCTTAGTGATCACGAGATCTAGAATGTGGCCACCAACGAGGGTGCTATGATTAACGTGTTGGGCCAAACCAAAATTCTCCAGACAGTCAAGAAATGAGCGGACCTGGCTGTTGCTAAGGTTGTCAACGTGAATATTGAAGTCTACTACAATCATTAGCGGCCTGTCACACACAAATAGTTTAGCGAGGAACTCTGAAAACTCCTCTATAAACAAGTTTAGACAGCCAGAAGGAAGCCGGTATATCACAACGGTGAGAGGCATTGTCTTTGACGAAGACCTGATAGCAACCGATTCAAACGATGACTCATGCGAGAAACTGCACATTTTATAGCCGAACGATTCGCGAACAACAATTGCAACCCAGCCACCAACCTTGTCAGAACGCATGGACTGATAGAATGAGAACCCGGGTGGGGTGGTCTCGGAAATACAGCTACTGGAACAAGGCGTCATCCAGGTTTCGGTAAGCAGAAATGCATCTAGCTTCTCCTGGACCACCTGATCTCGGATAAGTAACCCCTTGGTTTTTAACGAGCGGGCATTTAGTAGGCGGAATTTAAGAGGCTGTCCAACAACTGGGCGACGGCGATGAAGTGGCTCGTATTCTCTACCGTATGCGTCCGGCCCGACGGACGCTGGCTCTTCGAATTTGAGTTGGACCTTGGTAACGGCCGTGGGACGACGTTTCACAACATGCTGGGCTACAGCGGGTGGGCTACTACCGCAACAAGTACTATTCAGTGCTTTAAACTTACGAGTCGCAGGTTTGATAGGCGAGCTGTTGATGGGGCGAACGCAGGATGCAGACAGGTTCTCACTGACCCGCCGGAGAAGGCCCGCCGGTAGGTATCGACTAATGGCGACATCGCATCTTATGCTAAGCAGGTCCTGTTTTGTGTAGCATATCCGAGGACAGCTCATAAATAGTCACAGCGAAGATAGCAGCGGAATACCCGAAGGTATTACGGAGAAATCAAGTAACAGTCCACACCACGCTAGGAGTCGCCCGAGGCCGCTCTTTAGCGCGGGGAGGAAGGGTAGCTGCTACCAGGTAGCTACTACCAGCTCCACCTTCAATGTTGGAGTGGACAAAAGGCAATGCTCACAGCCACTAGCCGTAGCTGAGCGGATTGCCGCAGTGTGGCCGAAGTAAAGGTAAGTTAACTCAGTCCGATGTCGAGGTAGCCGAATGCATACTTTGAACCTTTGAGGCTTAATTACTGCCACAATTGCTAGTTGTAAACCGGCGACCAACGCTAGTAATTGGGATCGTGCATGTTCTGCAAGCTACATCGGTCTGAACCGCTCGTCTGGATTATTCCAACTGTTTACGAGCAGGTTTTTTTGCATCACAAGTCTTTTTAACCACATTGTTATGAAAAGAGATTGTATGTGTGGGAGCTTAAATTGCTTAGCTTATTCGCATCGGTGCTTGTAAATTCAAAACCAATAAAGCTAGCTGAGAGAGATCATTTATCACCCGGCTTTACTACTGGATATCTAATTAGCTAAGAGCAGTCATCAAATTTGAGCCGGAGAAAGGCTGGAAAATGCAAGTGGGAGGATTGGGATCGGTTCGCATCGACTACCATAGGTAATTTAGTGAGTTGGAATCCAAAAGTCATTTCATAATAAATGCCCGGTTTCGGGAGACACGAGACTTGAAGCTCGGTCGTGCTGCTAAGCCATAGTCGTGGTCCGTCCATGGGCCACTAAATCTTAAAGTCATCCAGAAATTTTAGCTCTTGCTGTCTTGAAAGCAATGGGTCAGCGGGAAATTTGAAAGTGAGGCATATTTCACTAGCCTAAGCAAGAATAGGATAGTTGAATTTGTTCACTGTGGCTGCTGGTGCTCAAGCGAATTGTAAGCTAGACCTTTTACCCGAGCCATTTTAATGATATCTCTCACTCCACAAACAAAAAAAGCTGCTGCCTTACTACCTCTGCTAAGAAACTTCACTAGTAAATGGATACAAAAAAAGTTCTAAATTGTATGCCATTACTTGATGGCTTGTACATGCAGTTTAGATTCTGATTCTGCGGAGGATTGACTTATTTCAATGAAATTCTAACCACCCAGAAACTCGTCCCCTGGTTCTCATCCGGCGTACGGTGTAATGCAACGTTGCAGAGCCATTAAAACACAAGCGGCCACAACCGGGTGCCGAAAGCAACAGTTTATTGTGGGCCTGTTGGTAATGGTTATGCGCTAGCACACGCTCTGAACCCAGCCTTCGCCGGACCGACAGAGTTACCGGTGGGAACTCCAGAAGCTCGAGTATAATAAACTACCCTATGCGTTTAGGCCAGGGGTGCCTAACCTTTTTGCGTTGGGGGGCTGCGTTTCAAAAATTTAAAAGGTCCGAGGGGGCCACATGTAAATTGGCGTAGCTGACTGCATCAGAAAATAAGATCGTAATTTAGCATGACTATTACTATTATATATAATAAATAAACCGCAATGCAATAGTATTTTTAGCATAATTACAATTAAAAATAAAAAATGATAAAAATTTAATCATGTGTCCTGGAAAATAACTCGATAGATATTATGGCAAATCTTTTACTTTTGGATTTTTATTTTAACAACATTAAGACAGAAACTTATAAAACTTACAGAATTACATGACAGGGACTCACATAATATTAATGTCTTCGGATTAATTAAATGCCACAGGTATTCAATGTCTTCTGCACTGCAGGCATCAATAAGATATTTGGCATTGTTTCTGTTTGCATAAAAAGTCGACATCTGCTGCAACAGTGGATGTGGCAATTCTAAGGATTCCTGATAAATGTTCATCTGTAAGAACGGATCGAGTCTTTGTTTTCACATTTTTAAGTCTGAAAAAGCTGTTCACAGCAATATGTGCTGCCAAAAAGGGCAAAATACCTGCGAGCATGTTTGGCTAGGTTAAGAAAAGACTATGATGAAACATATTGCTTGTAAAGGGTAACAAGGTCATGCTGATCATAAGCAGTTTTTAAATTGCTGTCATTATGAATGTCGATTAGTTCGAGTTGAAATTCATCAGGTGCATCAGAGGGATCGAAATTAAATGGATTACTAATCATGTTCATGTCATCCGCGTGTTGTTGGAAATCCTGAAACCTCTCTTCGAATTCATCAACAAGTTTGCTAACAAGAGTGGAGTACTTCATATGAGCCAGCGTTTCAGGCGATCTTGTTGCTAGTGTTGTGAAATGTAACAGTTTCTTCTGATCTAAGTGTTTCCGGAAAAGTTTCAGCTTTTGCACAAACGCGACAACACACTCATACATTTTATGGACCAGTTGATCCTTATCTTGGTGTTTGACATTAAGATCTGCAAGATGGTTGGTCATGTCCACCAAAAAAGCCAAGTCATTCAAACACTGCTGGTCATCGAGGAAGCCAAAATCTTTTCCATTTTCTGTCAAAAATGTTTTTATTTCGTCCCGAAGTGACCAAAACCTGGCTAACATGTTTGATCTACTTAGCCAACGGACTTGGCAGAAATAAATAACATCACAATGATCTGATCCCAACTCTTCAAAGAAAGCCTGAAATTGTCTGGTTTAGCACACGAGGCCTTATCACATTGACTGTTGAAACTACATTGTCCGTTAAATGTTGCATGCTCAAGACCTTTGCACATAGCTGTTCTTGGTGGATGATGCAGTGTTGACTGACAATTTTGTGAGGTACTAATTTTACTATTAAAGATACAAATCCATTGTGTCTACCTGTCATTGAAGGGGCTCCGTCTGTGGTTAAACCAATCGATTTGGTTTCAGGAAGATTAAATTTTGTGAGGACCCTCTTGACCTGATCCAAAATATCCCTCCCCGTTGTAGTGCCTTTCATTGAACATCTATCCAACAGTTCTTCGATAATGACAAACTTTCCTGTTACTCCGCGTACAAACACCGACAGTTGAGCCGTATCGCTATTGTCCGTGCTTTTGTCGAGCGCAAGAGAATACAATTCGCATTCAGAAAGTCTTTTAGTGAGACTTTCTTCTATGTTGGATGCGAGCTCGTCAACTCTTCTCACAACACGTTTGATGAGAAATACTGACTTTATCTACTTCTGACTCCTTTTCTGGACAGACCACACCAGTAAACAGCCTGAGGCATTCCTTAACAAATTCACCATCGGAAAATGCTTTCCCCGCTTAGCTATAGCTTCAGCTATTAAAAAACTTACTTTGGTTGAAGCCTCAGACTTGTTGCTGACTGCTGTAAATAATGACAGCTGTCCGATGACGCTCTGTTTCAAAGAGTTCACGCGATCAATTCGAAGTTGACCAGTCAGGCTTTTGTACCTGTCGCCATGCTTTGTTAAAAACTGTCGCTTAACATTGCACTCCTTTGCAACGGCAATTGTTTCTTGGCATTTTAGGCACATTATCCTTCTGAAGCGTTCCATTACAAAATAGTCTACAGTCCAAGATGCTTTGAAAAGTCTTCCTTCTGCGTCAATTTTTTGTTGTTTGCTAGTACTCACCTTCGCCGCCATTTTTCCCTGTAAAATAAACAAACAGATTAGTTACGAATTGATTAATTTATATTTTATCACAGCAATATCTTAGTCTTAGTAATTAAGTTAAGCAATATGCGTTTTTTGAAAAACCTACCTGACTGATTCCTGTTCGTGCAGCAGCAGCTGAGAAACGGCTCTTTTTTTCTATCCACAGTGTGAAACAGTTAACTCCGCTTGCGGAAGCGTTATAAATGTGATCGTAATGG
Source organism: Cristatella mucedo (assembly GCA_009760855.2). NCBI lineage: Eukaryota > Metazoa > Bryozoa > Phylactolaemata > Cristatellidae > Cristatella > Cristatella mucedo. The sequence goes on along the minus strand of WPIO01000066.1, from coordinate 835,414 downwards.
CGCCGCTGGAGCACAAATATATTTTACCCCCTTCATTCCAAAATGTTCACATGAAGGCTAGCAAAATAAATTGATTTTTTTACCTTCACGCGAAAATAGCCATTCGAACACCTTCCCGCTTCACGAGCGCGTGAAGTAAATCACAGCGCCTTATATCGCCGTTTGCAATAATTAAAAATTAACGAAAAACATGGAGTGACAAATATTTTTGGGATAACGTTGCAGGTCGCATAGAAGACCTCGGCTGGACGGCTTGTGGCCCGCGGGCCACGTGTTGGATCTCCCTGCCCTAAACCAACTAAAAGCCTTTTTGAAAGAGAGAAAGACATTTACTGAAGCTACGGACGTATTTATTATTTTCGCAATGCATGAAATTAGCAGAGCAGTGCATCGCAGAAGTAGGAGGGTGGGAGAATAGAGTTAAGAACTCTTAGTCATCTGTAATTGGTAGTTGATTTTCAGATTTAGGTCAATCGTAGCTTCCTTAAATAAAGACATTGGGCTGGTGCTGAATTGAAGGAAATAAGTCCTCCATGTTGGTATTGATGAGAAGGCGTTGATATGAGATGCAGCTACCTTTGGGATACAGATATTGATCTTGCATGTCTTTTTACAAAGCCAGAAAAGCAATTAGCTAGATCGCAAAAAGGATCACCTGGTGAGGCTCTTACCTAGATTAGCTCGAGGCAACACTTGACGTTTGACAACTGCCTTATTTTAGGTGTTCATTTCGATTTCCACAATAATTGTTTCAGCTATGATTTACTGCTTGCTGTCCCAAGTTGGACTGTAAAAAGAACTGTCAATCCTGACCTTTGGTTTGCGTTCGAAAGTTTAGACTTAGCAGACCAAGCTAGTTTAAAAGAAGAAATTAACCACTGAACATGTGGGTGATGTCACACAGTGAGGTTATTGGTTAGATATGTAATCTTACCGAGAATGCCACCTGGTGTCGTTTTCCAGCGTTCTGCAAACGGTAGGAGGATACAAGTGGGATTAAGCAGCAGGGAATAACAAAATATCTTCAAGCTGACAAAATATGTGCACGGTCATAAGGTTTCGCGATTCACGTACGATTTCTGATCCGAAGTTGCTCAAAATACGTACACTAAATGATGTCCGATAGTAGTCAGCTAAACCAGATTAGGGAATACAAGGGAAGATGATAGATTACTATTGTGAGATAACATGTGACTGGGTAAATTACTCCTGTTGTAAGAAGGTCATGGAGATGGGTAACAAAAGAAAGTGAAACACCAGTGAACGTAATTTGGCCGTTGAAGGGTCAATAAGTTTGTCAAAATAAATATTTGAATCGCTGACAGCAAGGTCAATTTCTTGCGAGCAGAATTGAAACGCGATCAGAGAAATCTGAGAATAAAGGATAAATGATGACTTAATAATTGAGGGTGATAATTTACTGCCGAGTTTGGCAGCTTGCTGATGGACGATCTTAAAACTTGAGATTTAAAAGTCTGCTTGAGGACGCATTAAACGATCTCATGTTGAGGAAAGAGTGTGCTACAATTAAGACTCCACCAGTTTAGTCTGATCTATTTGTATGAATGAAGGAAAATTCTGTTGGAGTGGCAATGGTTAGGACTATGTAGTTAGTCAATTTTAGATATGTCTCTGCCTAAGAAACAAGTGGAATTTGTCTTCTGTAGTGATGCTGCTTACTATTAGAGCTTTATAGTACAATTTGTGAGAAAGCTAGAGACATCCCTAAGAACGGGCCACGGGGATTATAGCTGTCCAGACGACCACGATGTTCGGAGTGATTCACAGCTACTCTTTAGGATTTATTTGCCTGTCGGCTCAAGACAATACATGGAAAACAAGAAGAGCTCGGTATCCGGCAGCCACAGTGGCTGCACCTAAGTCTTTCTTTGGAAATCACGATGCAAGGACCCTGGCAATAGCAACCGCAACAGAGCCTACATTTGGACATTAAAAGAGCAATGGTGATAGGTAGCCATGATGATACTGTGTAGGGAGTCTAGCCTGGTAGTTAGCCTATTAATCACAACAATCCCTATAGACTACAATTCTTATTTGGTTCTGCTATAACGACTCTGCTGTGCTTTTGAGAATTAATTTGCACAGTGGAGGGCTGCTTCTTATATTTTCTTATATCATGCAATGTTCATTAGTAAACGCTCGTTAGTAGAAATCAAGAGAATATTTTTAGTGGGAGGTCACGTGAAAGCGGAATCTTGAACCGTACGTGAATATTCCGTTAAAGTGCTGTTTTCAGCCGTACGTGAGTATTGCTGTTTTAAGTTGTGTTCCGTTAAATTAAGTTCCGTTGAAGTGCTGTTTTCAGCTTTGCTTGTGACCGTTTCTAGCCTAGACCTTAGAATCCCAAACCAGTGCTCCCACGGCTGGGAAGGCCCTAGCACTATTGGTCAACGCATTTAAGTGGCCGTAGATGCATACATACTAACGAGTTGCAGTCGATGAAGAAGCCAATATGCTAAAAACAGGTCATAACTGTACTGGTTCACGTATATGATACTTTCAAAAACTTTGACGACGATTTTCAATTGAATTCTGTCATGCACAAGGAGATTTGGTAGCACTTGTAGTCGCAAGGCAAGAATGGTCTGTTAAAAATAATACGATTTTCCTCAGTCGGAAGCAAGAAAGATAGTCACAGCATTCATAGTAAGTCAGACAACCGGTCTGTACGGTGGCTAGCTTAGTAAATGAGTATTTCAGAGAGAACGGTTCGCTTTGGAGAATGAAGGCAGCTAAAAGTGAGTGCTTGAAAACAAAACTTGTCCGAGTGCATTTTTGCATTAAATTCTTAATAGTAAACGTGAAAAAAGTATATATATATATATATATATATAGATAGATAGATAGATAGATAGATATAAAGAGATTAAATTCTCTGAGGGCGCTTTATCAAGTGTATTATTATTATAATTATATCTGATATAGTGCCATCAGAGATTTCAATCTCTTTCTAGGCACTTTACATTTTCTGCAAAGGAAGCACAATCGACTGGTTAGTTGTAGCATGCCAAATGACAATAAGCATAACATGGTTAGGGGTGACATGCACAGGGTCAGTATGCAGGTACGATTAATGGCATCGTGCACATTGTCTACAGGCATAAGCATACAAGAAGAATTGCTTGGACCCACTGAAAGCGGCGATAAATATTAGATTATGTTTTAGTCTCTTTTTAAATGTGGTCAAGTCAAGAAATGCAGCGATTCAAGCCGGAAGTAAGTTCCAGGCTTGGGGAGCATACGAGGTAAAGTCTTGGTTTCCGGAGGATTTGAGGTTTATACAAGGTATAGGTAAACATTTAGATTCCGTAAAGCAAGTTGTGCAATGCTTAGCCCAGTTGGGAGTAAATCTTATATGTAGGCTGGAGCCAAAGAATGAAGAGATCTAAGAGTCAGTGAGAGACGTTAAAGTCAATGCCTTGCTTGACTGGGAGCCAGGCATAGGTCTATGTGACGTGATGTGACGTGGCAACTTTGAGGCTTACGACCGACAACCCTAGCGTCAGAGGAACGTTTCCAGCGACAAATGGTCAGGTATTAACATTATATGCACAGCATTAGTCGAGGGAATGCAACCTGCTAGAGTTCCGAAAGGGATCAAAGCAAAAGTGTAACTGAGTCTTATATTTATGGCAGTAATAGCTTCGACGGTGCTTGGAGATCGTGATTGGCGATCGAGGTCGAGTATAAACTGGGAAAAGAAGCCCAGCAAACACCGTTGCTACGTACGCCGTTATTCAGTGGTTTTTGTAATGATCTTTGTCCGTTCACATCAATGCTGGGAGTTTTTTGGTGTGATAGGACCTAAAGCATTGCAGTGCTGTGCCGCAAACGTCCAGTTGGGATAAGGGGCCCTCGAGAAGTACTTGGTATGCAATCCATAGGAAGGGTTTAGTATAACGAGCAGAGAGACTTCACCAAATTATCCATTCCTAAGGTCTTTATAAACCTGAAGAAGTAATCGCTTTGTGGTGCAATTTACTGTACGACCTGACACTTGCTTCATTGAAAGTTTTTAAACAAGAATATTAATAGCAATAATAATGGTAAAACACTTGATAAAGCACCTAAGAGAACTCAGTCGTTTTCTAGGTGCTTTAAATTTGCAGTAAAGGAAAGACGATCAAATGATTAGTTGTATCATCCTTGATAAAAGGCAATAATGTAATTATAATATTGAAATTTATATAGCGTCCTCAGAGTACTCCATCTCTTTATAGGTATTTTACATTTTGCTGCAAAGGTAGCACGTTCGAATATTTAGTGGTAGTATTCTCAGTAAACAGCAAGAGTAATAGTATTAGTGTTGGTATACACAGGGCAGCAGGCAAGTTTGGTTAGTGGCAATATGCATATTATCAGCACCCATAAGCATATACATGGCGAATCACAGGACCGCTTTTAAGTGCTTTGATGAATAAATAAGTTTTTGCTTTCTTTTTAACGTGGACAAGTCAGGTGATTTAGTGACGAAAGCCGGGAGTGAGGTCCAGGCTTTGGGAGCATGCAAGCTAAAGGCATGATATCAAAGGATTTGAGATTTTTATGAAGTATTGTAAAACAGTTAGATTTAAAAAAAGCAGGTAGTGCTGTGCTAAGCCTGATGAGGGAGTATATCAGATAGATAGGCTGGAGGCAAGGAATATAGGGACATAAACAGTGAGTGGCAAAGCCGGTAAATCGAGGCGTTGCTTGACTTGGAGCTAGTGCACGTAGGCTAGAAGTGACAATGCGTGGCAACTGCTACTCGATAAAGAGAACTCGGTGTGCTTGGGGGCTGGGTAATCAATGCAAGGGTACAGCTGAGTGTTAGCTGCATAGAAGCTAAATCCGGGATTGCTCTAGAAAATCGCACCAGAGAGCTAGAGAATACACAGTGAAAGCAGCACGACCGAGCAAACAGCCCTGCCGTAGACTGCTCTTCCATAAATCCTCGTATGATCTTGGTCCATTCACATTAAAGCTCCATTTATCCGACTGAGATATGACCTGTACGGATGAAGTGTTTCGCCTGCGATGCCCAAACAAGATGAGACGTAGCTATCAGGTTTATGGAAACATATTGCCAGATGATCGAGCAGAAATGTCATTACATACACAAGCAACTCTGATGCCTCTCTACAGTAACAAGCTCGAAAACCAGAGTGGAAATTAATTCGTAGGAGTAATAGTCAATTCATGAGTTCAGCAGGTCTGCCATGACTCGTTTCACTGTCTGCGATTGGAACGATAGCAGCGAGAATGGGCTAAAGTTGCTTCAGTTCTTTTGCTCTAGGATTGCTTACTAAAAGTATAGGCTTTTTAGGAAGTAGCAGGGACAGGACCTGAGGCTAAGAGGTGAATGGCTCAATCATAACTCTAATAATAATAAAAATGCACTTGATAAAGCGCCCTCAGAGAACTCAATCTCTCTCTAGGCGCTTTACATTTTTGGCAAAGGGAAACAAGATTGAATGATGAGTAGTATCATGCTAGATTAACAGCATGAATAACATTGTTAGGGGTGACATGCACAGGGTCAGCATGCAAATGTGGTTAGTAGCGACAGGCACAGTGTCAGCACGCATAAGCACATGAAGGAAGAATCACAGGGGCCCCCTAAATGCTGTCATAAATAGGTGTGTTTGTAAGTTCTTTTTAAATGTGGTCAAGTCAGGGGATTTTCTGATGCAAGTCGGGAGGAGTTCCAGGCTTTGAGAGCATACAAAATAAATTCACGGACTCTAAAGTTTGTAAGCGCTAGTTATGCAAAGCAGCAGCAGATCTATGCATCGCAGAAATACAACAGTGGGTGCCGGATCTGGAGGAATAGTGGCTTCTTTGATCGAGTTGTAAACTTCAGGATAAGGTCACTCATGCCCTCCTTGAATGTAGACATGAGTTGCTGCACGGAGCTGAGGGACCAAAGTCATGTTGGGATGCTTCATCCTCAGGATGTACTCTCTGAGCTTGTCTATCTTTTCGACATGGAAACATGAGAAGCCAGCAGTAAGTGTACCACTAGAATCAATAGGTAAGGAGCAAACCTGGAAGTGGTTAAGGAGGCTATCAAGTGTTGACTTTTACATTATTCGATTGGGCATCTGTAACTCAGCAATGGCTTTATAGAAGCTAGAAATGGCCTTTACTACAATTTATTGGTGCTATCTACAGTAGTCCTCGTTTGCCTACGGGTAGACAGTCATTCCTGATCTTGTACATGGTTGTGTTGATTGGAATTATTAGCCCTATGTATTTTAAGGTCATAGGTGAGCAATTGACCGGCTGGTCGAGGGTGAACAGTGAGCTTAGTCTGAATTGCTAGCTCGTCTGAATAGCTTGGTCGTGTTGTAGCATTAAACGTGACAGGTCGAGAGGAGGATTGCGTAGCTGGGCTGAGAGGATTTTTTGTCGTGTGCACTGCATCGATGTCAATGGTCTTGCTGTTTAGCTAGTTATAAGCAACTTTAGATGTGGAGGAGGGTACACAATGTATGCTGATTAAGGTCTGAATTTTGACAAAGAAGAAACATTTGATAATAATAAGGGATAATAGCAAAATTTGTGTGAGACAACTTTGTGTAGTGTGATCCGTAATGTGAATGTTCCCATTCACATGAGCCTAAAGATAAAACGTATCTGTCAGTGCACTAAATTCGGTAGTGTTGCAGCTTTCTTCAATGAAAGTTATCGGGAATCTCACCTAATTGTCGCATAGTCACGGGGTTTCATGTTACACTAATGATACCATGAAGGATGTGGGATCAAGCACAAGATATTCGAAGTCAAAGAAATTGAAGTCTCGCGATTCGCAGACAATGTCGTATGGGGAGGAGGGGACATTCCGTAGACTGAATGACGTCCGAATCGGGGCAGATTAGCAGAGCTTCTTAAAAATAGCTGCGGATTGCACACAGTTGTAGGAAAACATTAGGCGGAGTGGGTAACCATTATTGCGATTAGGGTCAAGCACATCGGAGTCATGAGAGAACGATTTCGTCAGTGCATTAGATTTGGCTCTAACGGAGTCAGTTAAGGTGGACAAATAAATCTCACTTACACCACACCTAGGAAAGATGGATGCTTTGCATTTATAATAGAAACTAATTCAGAGAATCTTTGTGGAAAAGGAGGAATCGGTATTTGAGAGCGATAGACGACTGCCACCTTTGGTAGCTTGTTGTCAGAGAGACTCAAAACATGAGATTCGGAGGAGTGCTTCGAGGGGACACGAAACGGCTTGAAATAAAAGAAGAAATGGGCAATAGTGTTGACACCCACAATTTCGATTGATCTAGACGTACGGTGAAAGGAGAAGCCTGTAGGAGTGACTTTCGATGCAGTCTGGGAAGTGAGCTGATCTTAGCCACAATACGTTGGCAGCAAGCAGGTCATTATTGACCTAGGACCCGTAGGTTATTAGAAGTTAATTGCAAACTTAACGAGATTTATAGACTGTCCTAAATATCGGGAGCTATGGATGTAGTAAGTCTGATCACCATCATGTTAGAGTGACTCACAGCAGCTCGTGAGGAGAACTTTCTGGGTGGTATGAGACAATGCTTTGAATACTAAATACCCTCAGCGTCGGGGCCACCACTGCGACTTTAACTAAGCTTGGATCAGGAAATAAACAATATATAGACCCGACAACAACAACTACAGAAATTATTGCATTAGGAAGACGATAGCGAAAGGATAACTGGCATTCACAATTGGACTAATATGGAGGTTACAAACGGTCGGTGATGCTTAAGCCACAGCTCAAATGGCTTTTTAGTGCTAGGCACATTTGACCACAGCCTGAAGCCGTAAGCGTTTAAATGACGTAGCTGCATTATTTCTTACGCTGGCGGTCGATCGAAAGTAGATACAAATAAAGGTTTTATATTTTTCCGTTTCCATAGGATGATGGTAGAATTTTGACTTTTGTATGTAAACTTTGTAGAGGACGAAAAAAATACTGGCAGGTGAGAATGAGTGACTTGAAAGGATGCTCCTCGGTAGGCAGCACGAGCATAGGTGTCGTTGGCTCTATTTCGAGTCTTGAAAGCAGGTTTTACGATGTCTCACCTGAGGGAGAGCATTTAAGATTGGTAGGTTTGATCCTGTGAATGAAAGTAAGCTAAACATTCTTGTATAAAGACATCAAAACCATGCTAGTGCATTTCCTGGATCAAGTTCTTCAGAGGTCGAAGCAAAGTTTTGTTGCTCCATATTTTTTAACGAGTTACTAATATTGCTGTTCACATAAATATTAATTATGCATACGCAACAAAATATTGGAACTCACGGTTCAAGAGTTTCTGGCTTCATAGAATTCAGTACACTGGAAATTTGATCGGGTTTACCCAACTTCTCTAAAAAAACAAAGTTAGTTACCCGAGCCTTAATTGCTGTAGTTGTATTTTTATAATGAGCTCATTATTTAAATATGCTGCCATAGTTCCTTCAATTTTGTGGGGCACCCCCTACATAATTTGATTTAAGTCACTGCATCATATTTATATGCACTGTATTTTCAATTCACTTTTAAATTTAGAACCGATCCTACGATCTACAGTATTATATTTTAGGGGACGATGAAGAGAAATTCAGCCACGTGTGACCGAATGGCTGCCCAGCTTAATCAAGAAACGACGTAACTTGTTGATTCATCTGTATCTAGAAGTGCTAGCTGGTGTAGCCTTGTTTCGAAATAAGAAATTTACAATGTTCTCTGTAAATACAATTTCTGAGGCTGCTTACTGTTGCTTTAACACCACCTCGGCTTTACCCTTGTCGCCGGTCTAGCTGCAGTAGAGAGCTGACCGCTGCATACATTTCCGACTCAATAAAGCATTTTTAGCACAGCAATTTTAACAGTAAGCCTTTCGATTAGCATTGATATAATGATTAATTCAATGACGGCTCTCTACTCGGCCACGTCTACTGTCATTTGAAGCGACGCCATTACGACTTGTTTTCCTTTTCCCCACCTAAAATAGACCGATAGAACTTGAGTAACGACCGCTCGGTCTCCATTCTACCATTCCTATCAAAGACAATGGAACGAGTCGTGGCACACCGGCTGAACTCATGTATTAATGTAAATTCCAGTCTGGCTGTAGAGCTAATCACTCCACAGAGTCAGCATCGCTTCGGGTGTACAAAAAAAATGTACTTATAAATGCAGATATGACACAACTATCTCGGCTTATTTTGCTCGATCTTTTGGCAGCTATTGATACTGTCAATCACCAAGTCCATCTTAAGCATCTGATCTCACCTGGGCATTACTGACACTGCGTTGCAATGGTTCAGGTCCTATCTGAGTGGGAGGCTCTGGGAATTGATGTGAATGGACAGAGATCATCAATGGCACCTCTGAAATATAGGTTACTTCAGGGCTCCGTGGTTGAGCCGATTCTTTTCATGGTTTAAAGGCTTGCTGCTATTAAGGTTCTATTTTGATTAAATATGAGGGATTTTGTAACGAGACTTTATTGAGGAGCATGCGGTCGCTTGGAATGGATTTATGTACAGACTTTGAAAGTATTAAGATTAAGCATCAAGCAGATTATATCCGGACACATCGTCATAACTTGAGCACTTTTCCTACACATTGAGCCTTCTAGACCTCCAGTCCTGTGCCTCAGATTTTTGTCGCACCTACCCACTCGAGAAGAAATCTCGTGTATAGCAGCAATAAATGTCTAGGCCCTTAAAAGAAAAATTTGAGTCGCTTGAAATTTTTGATCATTCTTTTTTCAAGTTCTATTAAAGTTTCAACAAAGAATAGGAACTGTACGTGACAAATTTAAAAAAATCTGTTGTCAGGCCACTTCTCAAGAAAGCTACAATAGACCAAGAGAACTTGAGAAACTACCGCCCAGTCTCCACAAGTTTCCCTTCTACTTTTACTATCATAAACAAACTGGAAAAAGTGGTTGGAAACCAGCTGTACTCATATATTAAAACTTCAAAACTTACTAGCAAGCTCTAATGTAATGTAACTCCGTCTGTAACTCCACAAAGTCATTAAGACCATGTGGGTGTTACAGAGGAGGGTTTTGTATAGCCCACTCACAGCCTAAGCGGCTTTCGGTGCGCATTCGGTAGCCAACACACTTCGTCTCACATAACAAAGAGAAAGTGGGAAGCATAGCAGAGTCAGGAGAGCAGTTGAGGTAGTGAGTAGCATAGAAGTAGCCACTCAGGACCGCTGAAAACGATGACCCATAGTCGACAGTAGGAGAGTAGTTGTCGTTATGTAAGAACTGTGGAAGCGATTCCCACAGTCTAGGACCTGCAGAGCTAAAGCTTCTGCCGCCAACGGTCTTTATGCGGAATACTGGAACAGCTAATTTATTGTCCACACAGGACCTGAGGGCGCGAACAGGCTGAAACGTATGCAGCAGTTAAGCTAGGTACGGAGAAGCCAAGCTGCGGCGGGCCTTGTGGCTAAGCATAAGAACTCGTCTGGTTTTAGAGCTAATCACTCCACAGAGTCTGAATTGCTTCGGGATTACAGCGACCTACTTCGGTATGCAAACATAGGCAGAGTTTCGCAGCTTGTTGTGCTCGATCTGTAGGCAGCTTTTCATATTATCGATGATCAAGTCTTTTTTGGGTGCTTCTCATCTCGCCTGGACATCACTGGCACTGCACCGTAATGGGTCAGGTCTTATCTCAGTGGGAGACTACAGACTATCGTTGTGAATGTAAAAAGATCATCCGACGAGCCTCAGATATATGGGGCACCTAGGGGCTCCGAGCGTACTCTAGTTGCTTTCACGATTTATAGTCTCCCTCTTACCGATTCGATATCCAACAATCAGAACAAAGCACAATCTAGGCTTTCACTACTATGTGGATGACACCTGTACCTTCGCTTCGATCCCTCCCAGCCCTCCAGCACATTGAATTCTCTCAACTCCTTGCTGCAAGTATTGCTGACATCCGCACATTGATGGCAGCAAACTTTCTCAATCGAATGATAATAAAACGAACTTACTAGTTACGGGCAAACCAAGTGCATATTAGAAACCAGAAAGAGCTATGTAATGTAATGTAATGTATCTCCGTCTGTAACTCCGCAAAGTCGTAAAGACTATGTGGGTGTTACGCAGGAAAGTTTTGTATGGCTTACTCACAGCCTAAGCGGCTTTCGATACGCATTTGGTAGCCAACAGACTTCGTCTCACGCAATAAAGAGAAAGTGGGAAGATTAGCAGAGTCAGGAGAGCAGTTGAGGTAGTGAGTAGCATAGAAGTAGCAGCTCAGGACCGCTGAAAAAGATGTGCCATGGTCGGCAGTAGGAGAGTAGTAATGCAACGAATCGGCTCTGCAAAGATATCTCCGATTGGATCTTCATGAAATCTAGAAATTCTGTTCCAAAGTGAATTTCATCAGACAACCACATTAGCGCCACAGCCAAGTCTGGCACCTTTCAACTACATTACATCGCTACCATTCGCTCTTGTTTAGACAGCAATGTGACGTCTAAACTAGTCCATGCACTTGTGACATCCCATCTCGATATCTATATCCAATTGCTTACTAGTTCACCAGCCTGTGCAATCAGACGCTAACAGCTGGTACAGAACTTTGCAGATAGCCTCGTCTGTGTCGCGAGAGTTGTAGTTGCCGCGTCACACCACTTCTAGCTCACCTGCTCTGGCTTTGAGTAAAAAAGAGCATCAACCGTGAGGTTTTTTCAATCACTTTTAGGTCCCTTCATTCTATCGCTAAAGCCTACCTATTAGATCAACACCCCACCAGGTTAATCACCGTACCACCTGATTTTCGGAATCTAGTTATTTACCTATACCTCGCGCAAAGCCGTAATGGCTCACTGGGTAATGTGGTTGTTTTTGACGACCTCGGTCCCGAGGTCGTGGGTTCGAATCCTGTGTTGGGAAATTCTTTATCGCCGCTGCAAGCGGTGGTGATAGCCGTCTAGGCTCTTCTGTCGCTATGCAAAAAGAGGCTGTTAAATCAGTTTGTATTTATTTATTTATTCATAAACCTCAAATTATTAGGCACCCCTGCCTTTCGTTTGTATTCTCCCAAAGCCTGGAATTCACTCCCAAATTTCGTCATGAAATTCCTTCACTTGATCACATTGCTAAAGAAACTAAAATTGCATCTATTTATGACAGAATTCAATCGGTCCCTACGATTCGTCCTCAATTCGCTTATGCATGCTGTCACTGTGCACGTGGCCACTAACCGTACTTGCATGCTGACCCTCTGCATTTTACGCCTAACAATGTTATTCTTGCTGTTTATAGAGCGTCCTACCACTAACCATTCGATCGCGTTTCCTTTGCAACTAATATAAAGCCCTCAGAAAGAGGTTGAGCTCTCTGACGGCGCTTTATCAAGCGTATTATTGTTATTATTATTGTCTAACCAGTGACCTTCTTCTTACCTAATAAAATGGTGAGCTTGCGACCAGCTTTTGGATGAACTTCTGATGAATTGGCACCGTCCAGAAGCATTACATGCGATTCTTAGAGCATTGACTCAACCAGCATCATTTTTGCAGAAGTACATTCCATCTTTCTGACTGAAGACGCTGGAAATATTACGACATTGTATCGCAGCTATTACCTCACCTTCACATCTCATTCAAACAAGTTTCACTACTTAAACATAGATATCGTAAGCTCAAAATAAGCTCACAGTTCTGAGCGAGCATTCGCGAGCATCGGACGGCTCCTTAGCACGCCCGTGCGTAGCCATGTGACCTGCATACCTTCGATTAGGTAAACGATTGGGATGGGGGAGGGCTCTGGCTGGCCTCGCTCCGCTTAGGAACGCCCTCGACGGGCGGACGATCGCGACCGGAGGGAACGCGGAGGCTCACTCGAGCTAGGCGGCTCCGGTATATTTACAGTGCCACCGGGGGAACCATGCTGACGTTGCCCAGCTAGGCGACAGTGGCACTCGCCGCACCCTGACTACGACGGCGCTCAGCGCTCGCTCGGCGACAGTCGTGTGGCGGAAGTCGTCGTGAGCGAACGGACTGGCGGTCATGATAGCTCAAGCTAGCAGCTCACGCAAGTATATATTTCTTTTGCGATTCGATCGGCACTCTCTAGGCGGGCGGCGCGAGAAGGCGAGCTCGTCGAGTGACGACGCCGCTACGGCCGCTGCGGCCCTTGCAGGTGCGACGACGGCTCGCTTCCTGCTGGCGGCCTCGCTAGTCTGCCTCCTCGCCGCTGTCGGAGAGAGCTCCTTCGCCGGCAAGCCGAGGCCGGACGGTTCGGCTGCCGCGCTGCGCCACCCTCGCGAGGCGTCCGCCGATGAAGCTTCCGACGCTACGACGCCCAGTTCCCTCGCGGTTGCCACCGCCGCCGCCGCCGCCGCCGCAGACGATTCGCCGACCGAGGGAGCTGCTGACGGCCTAAGCGAGGCGGCGGTAGAAAGCGGAAGCGGCGAAGGAGCCGAGGCTCGCGGAGCTCATCGTGCAGCCGGCGGCGGCGGCGGCGAGGCGGCAACCGGCGACTCGGCGCCGGCAGCTGCAGCGCCGACTGGTGTCTCGCAGCAGGATGGAGCGTCGGCCGCGGCGGCGGCGGCGGCGGAGCACGACGCCGCGCAGGCGGTCGCTTCGGCCGCCGACTCCGTCCAACCGGTCCAGGGAGATGCGACGGTCGGCGGCGGCGATGCGAAAACGCCGGACGACGGCTCGGACAGCGGAGCGACGAACGGCGGCGACGGCGAAGCGCCGCCAGATCTGGCGCCGCCAGATCCGGTGGCACACCCGTCTACGCCGGCTGCTGCGGTGATTTATGTCCAGCCGCCGCCCGTCCTCTCGAATGAGGAAACGCCTGCCGACGGCGGCCAGTCCAAACCGACGCCAGTTGTCAAGACCGTGTTCTACAGCAAAACGTTCGATAAGGTATGTGAATAGCGCCTCCAGCTCCTCCTCTCGCCATTTCTGAATGTCTTTCCCTTTGTCTCGCTCTCTATATCTCTCATCCCGTCTCTCTCTTTGTCTCTCTGTCTCTATCTGTCTATGTCTCTGTTTCTGTTCTGCCTCTCTCCCTCCCTCCCTCTCTCTCTCTTTATCTCTCTCTCTCTCTCTCTCTCTCTCTCTCTCTCTCTCTCTCTCTCTCTCTCTCTCTCTCTCTCTCTCTCTATCCCTCTCGCTGCCTCCCTCTCTCTCCCTCTCTTCCAGCCTGTGTCAGCAGCCCCCATTAAGTCTGTTGGCTACCGAATGCGTACCGAAAGCCGCTTAGGCTGTGAGTGAGCTATACAAAACTCTCCTGCGTAACACCCACATGGTCTTTATGACTTTGTGGAGTTACTGACGGAGATACATTAAAGACACTTGGTGGTAAGCGGGCGGCTTCGAGGCTCTGGTCTGGCAACGATGGACGGTGTAAGCGTCTGCGTGTACGGAGAGACGCAGATGTGGACGTAGACGAGGACGTAGATGGCCACTGCATCAGGGGGGGGGGCACTACCAACGCGTTGGGCAACGGGCTAACCAGCTGTCGCTGCCCCAGGTCTGTGCCAGAGAGAACTGTAGGAATAGAACGAGGTCGGTTGAGTACGCAGGTGCTTGCAAGTAAAGTGACCTGGCGACCAGACTGAGGAAGTTGAAGTGGATTCCATGCTTGACCAGAAGACAGCAAAAGGCCGGCAGACAGATGGTGGCGAAGCAGCCATTTCGCCTATGACAGAGCCCTGCTCCGCTCGTCTGGCAAAAATGGGCGTACGCCTGCTGCTTCCAAATACTCCAGCCGAGCTTTGACGTCGCGTAAACGTATGAATTACGAGGTCACAGCACTGCCCACCAGTCGAGACCTCTGCTCCGTCAGTCGCCTTTAGGTCATTCTATTCTCCTGTCTTGGCCTGCCTAAAAAATTGAATTAGCTTGAAATCAAGCTTCTTGTTGCACTGCTCGCTCGTACGACTAGGGCTTATTGTTTACCAATACTACTGTAATAAACAGGTGCGTCTTAAGCTTCTTTTTAAATGTCGTCATGTCAGGGGACGTTGTGATGTGTTTCAGTAATGAGTCCCGGGCTTTATAATAATAATAATAATTATTATTATTATTCACTTAATAAAGCGCCCTCAGAGAACTTAATCTCTCTCTAGGCGCTTTACATTTGCTGCAAAGTGAAATGCAATTGAATGGTAAGTAAAATCATGCTTGAAAAACAAACGAAATGAATAATATGGTTAGGGGTGACATACACAGGGTCAGCATGCAAATGTGGTTAGTGGCAGCACGCACAGTGTCAGCACGCATAAGCACATCAAAGACGAATCACAGGGACCAACTAAATGCTGTCCTAAATAGGTGTGTTTTTAGGTTCCTTTTAAATGTGGTCAGGTCAGGGGATGTTTTGACGCAGGTCGGGAGGGAGTTCCAGGCTTTGGGAGCATATGAACTAAATGCACGGTCTCCAAAGGATTCAAGGTTTGTATGAGGTATTTCTAGACTGTTGGATTCCGAAAAGCGGGTGGTACGATGCTTGGCCTGATGGGGTAGTATATCAGATAGGCTGGAGCCATAGAATGAAGGGACCTAAAAGTGGCTTTGGGATCATGGGAACTAAAGGCACGGTCTCCTACAGTTTTGAGGGTCATACGAGGTATGGCTAAACGATTTGAGTAGGAACAGCCGGTTGTACGAATCATCGCCTGGTGAGGGAGTAGTTCTGATAGGTAAACCGGAGTCATACGGTGAAGAAACGTAAAAGTAAGTTACAGAACCTTGAATTCGATAAGCTGCTTGATTGATATCCAGCCCATGTTGGCGAGAAGCAGTTCTATGATTCGGCTACTGCTCTGCTGATGACAGCAACCGCCCATCCGCAGTGTTTTGCACCGACTTTAAGCGGCTGATTTCGCACGCCGGTAGACCAGCAAGCAGTGAGTTACAGAAGTTGAAGAAGTACTTGGGTCTATCAGTAAACCTCAAAATCTTTCGGAGACCGTGCCTTCAATAACTATACCCCCAAAGCTTGAAACTCATCACTGCTGACGTCACGACGAGTCAACATCTGATTTAAAGACATTCAAATATGAACTGGCTATGCGGCGAAGGCCGGCGCAAAAGACATTTCTAGCTTCTCCTAGGAAACAATCTGTAAATTTATATAAAAAGAAATCAAATCCTCGCCTGAGAGGAAACTCCTGTTTTGCCGGGCCGAAGGAGTTCATGGCTTCTTAGCACCTCGTAAAAATGTTACTTCACCATTTTGGACAGGTCAGAGTATTGACGCCAAAAGAGCACTGCCCGGAAGTCTTGTTAGACGCCATCTAAATAAAAAATGGTACCACCTGTGCCCATATACATACTTAATAATATATTTGTCTTGTGCCCTAAGAGAACTTCACTGTACATAAGCACTTTACATTTGTTGTAAATTAATTCATAAGTATAGGGCCCTAGAGGAACTTATGATAATAATAAGAATATAGTCAGCCCCACCCCGACTTATGATATTTTGACTTACAAAAACTTGCAAACATTAACTTAGCCGCTGTTAAGCAAAAGTAAATAGAAAATCGAAATGCATTCAAGAAAATTTATAATCTGAGTGCGGTCAGTAGATTTGGCAATGGGGCAAACACAAGGTATGAAACGATGTCGGATATCTACATTGTGCGTACTAAGTGCTCTCGCTTGCGTGTCACGTACCATTCTCAACTCACGAAAATTCGGCCAGCGACAGGTTGTCCGGTCTCTCTCTATTTAGTAAGCCGGACTGATAAATAAATTTGTTAAGTACCCTCAAAGTATTTAATCTCTTTCTAGGCACTTTACATACGCTGAGACGGAAGCATGATTAAACGGCGAGTGGTAATATGCCCAACGTCAACAAGCATGACGTGATTATAGACGACTTGCACACTTTCATCATATACCTTACGGTTACTTGCAGCATGCACAGTGTCGGCACGCACCAGCACACAAAGTAAAAATCGCAAGAACTGACCACATTCTGCACGAAACAGGTGGCGTCTAGCTTTTTTAAATATTGAGTCATGGAATATTGCAGCAAATTTAATGTGCTTTGAAAGAGACTGAGTTCTCTGAGGGCTCTATAACAAATGCATTGTCACGGCTTTAAGAGCATACCAACTGACGGAATCGTCTAGAAAGGATTTTTGGTCAGTACGAGGCACATACTAAAAACATGATCTCCACAGGATTTAAGGTCCGTGTGAGGTATAGCTAAGCGATTTGTGTCAGAAAAGTGGGTTGTATGATGTCTAGGCTGGTTTTGAAGAAAATCTGATAGGTCGGCTACAGCTAAAGAATGAAGGAGCCTAAAAGTGAGTGACCGACTCTTAAAGTTGTTACCTTGATAGGAAGCCAGTAGAGGTAGGTGAGAAGTGGCGCGATGTGCGGTACTGTTAACTTAAATACTAGCTCATTGAACAGCCTCTTTTGTATAGCAACAGAAGAGCCTTTAAGGCTATCACCACTGCTTGCAGTGGCGATAAAGGATCGCCCACCGCAGGGTTAGAACCCACGACATCGGGACCAATGTCGTGAAAAGATACCACATTACCTAGTGCGCCGTCAGGCCTCATCAAAAATTGTTGAATTCTAGTTCAAAAGGCGAGCCTTGTATCCCTGTGCTAACCTAACTTCCGTGTGTACGTGTCGGACCTGGAGGTCATCTGCTAAGCGGGCTTTCCTTACATTAGCGAATCGTATTTGCATGTTCCCTCTGGTGAAGCTGAGTAAACCAGCGTGTGACGAAGTACGGCCGCGAAGAAAGCCCTTTAGCTGGTCTAAGAGTGCCAAGTTAATCGGAGAAGCCTTAAGCTCTGATCGAACGCCCGCTGCCTGTATAGCCGCAAATATGATATGGGCTAATAATTTTTAGTGTCAGAGCTTCCGGCGCGGAGGCAATCTGCTTCCGGCGCGGAGGCAAGCTGCTTCCGACGCTGAGGCAAGCTGCTTCCGGCGCGAAGGCAAGCTGCTTCCGGCGCGGAGGCTAGCTGCTTCCGGCGCTGAGGCAAGCTGCTCCGCCAACCTCTCTGTATACAATGATCTACAAATTATTCCGAGCCAATGCCCATTAGCTCTATAAATATGAGTGCCCTTAAAAGATTAATGATAGTCTCTAGGACACCTACATCAAACGTACCTGCCAAATGCAATTTGCGACGCCTCTCGCATCTTTTTTAAACCCAGCAAAGAAGAAAATGCTTGTTACATTAGCCCCGGTGGAGCCCCGCCCGCCCAACTTGTACACAGTCTCTGTAAGCTGGTAGCTGCCTTCCCTGGTTGCCTGGCAACAGCCTGGAGGACCTCCGAGTAGTGGCTTATCGGCCGTCTGCAGAATACCACATCGGCTTGCTAGGTCTGGCCGTAGTCGCTGGTACCTGTAGTCCAACTCGACACCTGGCCTTCAACTCTATAGCCTAGTTTAGACGAAACGCTCCCTTCGTACGGAGTCTTGGGTCAGCCGCGACGCCACGCTAGATAAGGTGGTTGTTTTTCGCGACTTATGTGCCGAGGTCGAGGGTTCGATTCCTACGGCGGGAGGTTCTTTATTGCTACTGCAAGCGGTGGTTATAGCCATAAAGGCTCTTCCGTAGCTATGCATAATATACTGCTAAATCAGCCATTACTATTGCTATTATCATTATTTATTTCTTTGTTTACTTCACAAATACCGCGGGGCGGTCCAGACTTAGCGGGAAGCCTTGACGACGAGTAGCAGCCGAACCCAGTTTTACTTTTCAGTCGATGCTTAGCCGGTGACCGCGTTAACGCCGTACAGGCCCCGCCTACTGCATTGCTTTGACCGGAGCTGTAGACGACTTGACCTGCTAAATCATCGAGGCGTTCCTGGCGAGTCCTTATTTTAGGACACCGAGTTCAGATTGAGAATATAATTTTAAGGCGGCGAGCAATAAATGCTTCGGCGGACAGGTTTCATTCTACCGATTATTGAGCTAGTGAAGCCAGGCCGTGGAGAAATGTCTCTGTTATCCCAGGAAAGCTCGTTGGGCCAAGGGAATAGGAAGCTAGAATTGGCGCTAGACTGCCGCCTAAACCTCCTATAAACCGGAAGACCGTAGTCAGACTCCGAGTTGGTAGTAAGCAAGACTGTCGTCTGAAACAGGCTTAACTGAACGCAATGCTTGCTCTCCGAGCGGTCGCCAGCATATATTTAATAGTGTATTTGCACGTTCCCGGTCCTAACTCTGGCATTGATTTATGACATAGTCGCATCGGGAGCTGCCCGAGAGGAACTGCCGAGAACTAATGCGGCCTCCGACACCCATCAGCGGCCGCAGTGCAGGCGCTTGATGCAGAGCGGCGACCCTCGGCGACCCTCCTAATAAGTCGCGTGGTCACGCTGGCTGACACTGAACGGAGAGAGGGAGAGAGAGAGAGAGAGAGAGAGAGAGAGAGAGAGAGAGAGAGAGAGAGAGAGAGAGAGAGAGAGAGAGAGAGAAAGAACGAGGAAGAGGTATGCCTAAATTGTGTTACTCAGTGAATGAGTCTACAATTGCGGCTGCACGAAGCTCTGAGATAGCTGGGGCTTCCTCGGGATTGTAGCCCCGACGTCGATGCACAAGGTAAAATGGTGGCGTCCCTGGTCTCCAGTGCCTGAAAATTTCGCATGTCTCCAGCCAAAGCTCACGCTTAGGCTACACAGGTATGTATCATTTCATTAAGCACCCAGCATTCTAATGCTCAGTCCAGAACCTGGCTGCCAGAGTGGTGAATGGGGACCGAGTCATAGAAACCTAATTAAGCATTCGTGCATAATGTGGCACATGCCCGGGCATAAACCGACTGCTGCGAAATTGAGTGTTTCTAATAAGGGTGCTGGCGTAGCGGCAAGCGAGATTGAGCGATTCATTTGAAATTTAGCTTGGGGGCCCATGGCGAGAATAGAGGAGCGCCTGGCCGCTGCAGATCGTGCAGGAACGCTACCATTTCCATCCTTAGCACTTGCAGCTTTTGCAGTGAGTTTCAAGAATTTTGCAGAGGAATCTGTAAAATGGCTCTACTGCTGAATTCTTGAAATGCCATTGCAGGCATTGCCAAGTGACGTTCATCTCACGCGTTACGGGAACCTTGGGTCTAGCTGGAATAAAATACTGGATTATTGCAACCTGATTAGAAGCTGGTTAGACAGCATCATGAATGCGGGCCTTCGACATTGCTGTGACGGCAGGGCTTATTTTGCAGTAATGCCTTGTGGCACACCCTAATGGTTGCTTTCAACTGGCCTCACGATGACTGAATCCGTTAGAACCCACGAATATAGTCACCACTTGATATATATATATATATATATATATATATATATATATATACGTATATTACTTATATGTATAGCGCCATAAGAGAACCTAATCTATCTCTTCAGGCACTTCATATACGCCACAGGATTTGAGCACAGAGATCGGTCATCAATTACCTTAACCTTGACCGTTGGTCCTTAAATTTAGGCACCTTAACTGCGATGCTATAGAGACGAGGGCTCTGTCAGGGCAGACCAGTGGAATAGTGAACAGTGACGAATGCAAAAAGTATGAAAAAGCCGTCCAGGCCAAGCACACCGTACTACCTATTCATACAATGCACGTAGAAAGGGGACGATGAAAATGCACCACCAACCTGCCCTCATCTGCCTTAGCTGCTAAAGCTGGAACGAAAAGGAGACATGCATAGCTAAAGGCAGACATATTCATGCTATCTGTAGAGATCTGTACAGGTGTGTCTACACAGGCATGCACGCCCATCTATATGTGAATAGCCTTGTATGCAGGTATACATATGCTGTATACTATATCCACACGTTGTACCGACAATTAAACTTGTGACTGGTGCCGGTCGGTTTTATTTGATCAAATTAGGCTATTAATTTATTGTATGTGTTACCAGTTTGCAATGACTACCCGGAGACTATTATATGGATAGGATCGGCTAGTGTAAATAAATAGAATTGATAGTTTGAGAAGCTAATAATTGTTGAACATTAAAATATTTATAAATCATTAAATCAGCAATAGAGTACGGAGTTTCCGATCGTGGAAAATTAGACTGCGATATATAGAAACTTTGAATTCTAGAAATTAAACGTTAATGCAACCTGCACTAATATTGGCGATGCTGTAAATACCACCAGCATGATTGCAAGGCTTGTCTAATAATGATTGGCACTACAGTAGTTAGAAATCTCGCATGGAACACTACCACGAAGGAAACATAGCAATAGTCCAGGCGAGTTGGTAACGCGAATGATAAGATGTCGGAAGTTTCTGTGACTCCGAGTGCAGTGCAATTTTCTGTCGCTAGGAACCTATCTGATTACGAGCTAATGGCTTTATCGAAGAAGTCAACCTTGAATATAGCACTTTCTTCATGCCATTGCATATTTGTCATATAGTTAGTCAAGAAGCTACAGTAACATTAAGATCGATGTTGTCTTGAACGTACTGAGCATTTTTTGACACTTTTAAGAGAAAAAAGTGTTTTACTAATAATCCTGTTGCATAAATATAAACAAACTTCAGACAGTCGTGAATTCATTCTTCATTGTTGGTATGAATTATGTAAATTAAAAATGGTGTATTATTCTTATAAATTGACATATAGGTCAATTGTCGTATCGGCCAGTTAGTACAGGCCAGTTGTCGAAGGTCCAATAGTCGCAGACCAGATGGTATATAGATCAATTGTCGTATAGACCGGTTGGTACAGGCCAATTGTCGTAGGTTCAGTAGTCGTAAGTTCAATAGTCACCCAACCATTTACACATTAGACAACCTACCGACTCCAGAAGGCCGGAGCTTTCTTTTTACGTCACAGGTCTTAAGTTGGGGTCGTGCAGCAGGGAATTATTTCCCACCGACAGCTATAGTGAAGGTAGTCATTAAGGCTCCGCCGCCGCTATGCAAATAAGGCTGTTTGATTGCCTTAGCCCTTACTCTGCCCTCCCTTATCCGTATGTAGAGCTCTCCCTCTTTGCTAACCAGGTCTTGGATTCGAGTCCTTCAGTGGGCGATGCTTTATGGTCCACTGCAAGAGGTGTTTACTGTTAGTGGTGGGCTTAGCCAATAAGGCACTTTTTCCTCTACATAAATGAGACCTTTTAATCAGCTAATTGTTGTTAGCATTCGTAAGGCAGGGTCTGCGCATCGGTAGCTTCTAAGCTGAACCTGCGAGAGGAAATTTGTGCATTAGATTAACGCCGAACAGCTAAGCTAGGGATATCGCACCATCGGCATAACAGTACAAAGCGGAACGCTGGATACTCTCTTTGGAACTTGAACCTTTGACCTCTGAAAGCTGAAGCAAGAATCTAAACGTATAAACTAATAATAATAATAATAATTCACTTGATAAAGAGCCCTCAGAGAACTCAATCTCTCTCTAGGCGCTTTACATTCGCTGCAAAGTGAAATGCAATTAAATGGTAAGTAAAATCATGCTTGAAAAACAAACGAAATGAATAATAATATAATATAATATAATAATAATAATATAATTATATATATAATATAATATAATATAATATATATATATATATAATATATATATATATATTATATATATAATATACTAATAATAATATAATATAATAATATAATAATAATAACTTGGAAATGCTAATGGCGCTCGCGCTCGGAGAATTTTGCCATCTCCCCAGAGGCACGAGACTACAGCTTCCAAGCGAGCGAACTCTCGCTCCATGAGCACTTCGCACTGCCTTCGCTCCGAGCCCCCTGGGTCGCTCAGTCTCTGCACTGCACTCTGCACTCAAAAGTCTCGCTAGCTCCGCCTAACGCCATCGACTGCATTCACTGCAGCCTCTGCTCGCTCTGCGCCTCCTCCGAGTAACAATAAAAGTCCGCCAACCTCGGTTGACGGAGCCGGCTTTTTAAAGTGAGCCGCTGACGACTGCTCGCAGCTTTATCCCAGCCTACAGCAGGCGTTAGTGCCCAGCCATTCGCTGCAGGAATCGAGCACCCAAAAGCCGGGCGTTCGCGAGCCAGCGTTTGTGTAGCCATTGTCATAGATCGTTAGAGGCTCGTTCGACTGTCGCTTCTAGTCGAGGTGAGAGTTTCGTCATGAAAAAAGTGTGCATTTGTCCCGCGAACCGGTGGCTATGGCAGTCGCACATACCACGACTTGTACCTCGAAAGAGCTTCGGGCACAGATTGGGCCGCTAGGTAGGCGGCTATTACGTCTGCTCAATCGCCGCCTTCTGATCAGTGCCAGTCAAACAAGTACGGCCGCGAACGCATAGTGTACAGCACCGACGATGCTGACCTTTCCAGGCCAAACGGAAGCCTGGATCAATCGTGAACAGATACGTAACACTGCTAAGATTTGGGCTTGTTTAGATGAGGAGACCACATCTAAGTTGGTTCCTGCATTTACGACATACCTTGTACAATCCTCAAATTCTTTGGAGACCATGCTTTTAGTTCGTATGCTCCCAAAGCCTGGAACTCCCTCCCGACCTGCGTCAGAACATCCCTTGACCTGACCACATTTAAAAGGAACTTAAAACACACCTATTTAGGACAGCATTTAGTGGATCCCTGTGATTCATCCTTCATGCATGTGCTTATGCATGCTGACACTGTGCATGCTGCCACTAACCACATTTGCATGCTGACCCTGTGCATGTCACCACTAACCATATTATTCATTTTGTTTGTTTTTCAAGCATGATTTTACTTACCATTCAATTGCATTTCCCTTTGCAGCAAATGCAAAGCGCCTAGAAAGAGATTAAGTTCTCTGGAGGCGCTTTATCAAGTGCATTATTATTATTAATATTATAATTAACTCACTCCCGACTTGGTTCAGACATCCCCTGACTTGACCACATTTAAAAGGAACCTAAAGACACACCTATTTAGGACAGCAATTAGTGGGTCCCTGTGATTCGTATTTCACGTGCTTATGCGTGCCGACACTATGTATGCTGCCACTAAAAACACTTGCATGATGACCCTGTGCATGTCACCCCTAACCATGTTATTCATGTTGTTTATCAAAAATGATATTCCTCGCCATTTCATTGCGTTTCCCTTTGCAGCGAATGTAAAGCACTTTTAAAGAGATTAAGTTCTCTGAGGACATTATATCAAGTGTATAATAATAATTATTATTATTAATTATGATCCCGGCCGTAGCCGCTATTCGGGCGAGCGCCGCCTACGACAGTCTGACCGAGCTGTCTGCAACCGCCAGGTCCGCAGCTGGCGGAAGTCTCGCGGGAGCACGTGCGTTCAACCGAACGGCAGTCGAACCGCATTCAGCCGAAATTGCAATTGCACACCGTACGTTCTTAAGGGGCCAGCGGTCAGAGCAAGGGCATTTGCGGTTGCTCCCAGGTGTCAACTCTATAATTAGTGCTCGAAACAACCGCCGCCGCTGAAGGCTCGAAGGCCGGCATTATGCTAATCGGTGTTCTCCTAGGAGCGGCGAGGCGAACTGCCCTCAGCTCGCCGCCGCTGCGGCGGCCCCAGCGCCGCCATTGGATTCTAGCTTAATGCGCTCGCTGTGAGACTGCGATTGACCCGTACCGATTTCTGAACGCTCGCATCGATCGGAGGGTCGATTTTTCCTGAGAGGTACGGTCTTTTTTTGCTATTTACGCGCTGAAATAGAACGGCGTCTAATTATATTTTTCCCTACAACATTTTCTCCCTTTAAAGCAAACACAAAGTGCTAAAAAAGAGGCTCTTCCTTAAAATTATACGGTGCCTAGATAGAGATTAAGTTTGCTGAGGGCACTCTGCTATGGTTATTATTATTCTTAACCTATCACCACTCGGCTAAATACAATCATTATAATTTTAAGTTTCCGATATTGTATTCTAAAATAAACTGCTAAGATAGGTAAAGTACTACTCCATTTTGGTCAATCTTGAAGTTCTACTATTATAAGTTATGTTATTATTATAAGTTATATAATTAGTACTGTTAAGATAATTATTAGTTAAAGAATGAGTAGTAATTGTGTTTCTTGTGCGACATTGCTTTATTTCGAAAGCGCGGTAGTGCAGCAGAATGTGGTGCTTACGGATCATATCGCCTGAAAATAGAAATAACCAGATTCGGGGTCTGCACAGCGAAACCGTTAGCCCTTGGCCAGTGGATACAATGTGGACTGTAACTTGGATGAGGCGCTGCAAAATTAAGAGACATTGAATTAGATTGCTCCCAGATTTTATTTGCATGCTACTGATGCTGCTGTATCCCAAATTTTAAGCCAAGCAAATTATTCCGTTACGCAGGAGAATCGATGCTTATATTGCAATGGTGAGCTGTGTCGGGGCATCGACAGAAGGACGCCCTCGGTTTGCTACTCGATCGGACCTTGCTGGGTAAGTTTGCTACTCCACCGGGCCTTGCTCGGTAAGTTTTCTACTCCACCGGGCCTTGCTGGTAAAATTTGCCAATCCGTCATGGCCTCGCTGGGTAAGTTGCATACTCCACCGGGCATTGCTGAGTAAGTTTGCTACTCCATCGGGCCTTGCTGGTTAAATTTGCTGCACCATTGGGATTTGCCAGGTCAGTTTTAAGGGGCGTCGCTGTTAAAAAATCCGGGCTCCTCACGGCGCTATCCTGCTGCTGCACGCTATTGCAGACCGCTCTGAGTTTGACTGGACAGAAATTGTGCAGCTAATAAAGGTTAAATTAGAGCCAAATCCTTTAATTAAAGCTAGTTATAGTTAAAGCTGCGTCTCGCTCGAGGCCACCGTCGGCCGAGGCCGCTCGCCACCTACAATTTTCAGCACTAGCTCTTAGATTTGCCGTGAGAAATATAGACGAGCAATCGCCTCTGCATTTCGCGAGCACTTCCGCCTTACACAAATAAGCGTAATTACGCTGCGTCAGCGTGAAGCATAGGCGCTCGCACGTCCAGCGTGAGCCTTGCTTCCAGTCGCTTACATTCGGCTGCACCTTGTTACGACGTCACGATCCCCACCAGTTCGGGCAGCGGCGCTGCATAACGCATGCAGTGTGTGCAAAGACCTGAAGCACGAAATGCGCCGCGAATAGCAACACAGCGCTCAATATTCTTCACCCGGTGGTAGCAGCAGTGCAGTAATAGAAAAGACACAGCGATCGCCGGCATACTAGGGCTGATACGACGGGTGACTTCCTGTCGACTTGATAACAGGCTTGAAGAAGCTCGTGCTCAGTGCTAGGACTCACCGACCGGCAGATCGCTAGTAAATAAGTACTAGCTGATTCAACCGCTTCTTTTTGCATAGCCACAGTAGAGCTTTTACGGCTATCACCGCCGCTTGCAGTGGCGACAAAGGATCGCCCACCTTAGGATTCGAGCCCACGACTTCGAGACCGAGGTCATGAAAAGCAACCGCCTTATCTTGTGCGCCGTCACGGCTCACCTTGCTCCACGATCGTTGCTCCAAGAGTGTATTTGCTGTCCGGCTCATGCCTTAAATAGTAGCTAGGTCATAAGTCATGCAATCAACTCGCTCCTACACAATCGTACGAAATCGCACACTGGGCTGCTCGTAAGCCTGAGCTTATTGTCGCTCACTTTTAGGTCCCTTCATTCTATGGCTCCAGCCTATCTGTCAGATATACTACCCCATCAGGCCAAGCATCGTACCACCTGCTTCTCGGAATCCAACAGTCTAGAAATACCTCATACAAACCTTACATCCTTTGGAGACCGTGTATTTAGTTCATATGCTCCCAAAGCCTGGAACTCCCTCCCGACCTGCGTCAAAACATCCCCTGACCTGACCACATTTAAAAGGAAGCTCAAAAGACACCTATTTAGGACAGCATTTAGTGGGTCCCTGTGATTCGTCTTTGATGTGCTTATGCGTGCTGACACTGTGCTTGCTGCCACTAACCACATTTGCATGCTGACCCTGTGCATGTCACCCCTAACCATATTATTCATTGTGTTTGTTTTTCAAGCATGATTTTACTTACCATTCAATTGCATTTCCCTTTGATGCAAATGTAAAGCGCCTAGAAAGAGATTAAGTTCTCTGAGGGCGCTTTATCAAGTGTATTATTATTATTATTATTATTATTATTATTATTGTGGCTATTGCAAAGGCCTCTCGGTTCTAATTCTGCGGCTAGGCTAATTGTTTGTAATTGCGGTTCATCCGGCAATCTCACCGTCCATAATTACGGGCATTCGTCTGCATGCGAAGCTTCCAAGTCGTCTCCCCCTGGGGGTTTTGAAGAGCCCGGTCCTCATACTCTGCTGCTGTGCTCTAGCCCAGGAGGAAGCGGAGCAATTTTTCCCTCACGCTCAAGTAGCATCCTGACTGGGGGCGGGAATAAAGTGTAAGTATGACTGGCTTGTCGTTGCCTAAGAATTGTGGAAGCGAGTTCCACAGTCTAGGACCTGCCGAGCTAAAGCTTCCGTCGCAAACGGTCTTTAAGCGAAGAAATGAGACAGCTAATTTGTTGTCCACACAGGACCTGAGGGCTCGAAGAGGCTGAAGCTGATGCAGCAGTTTAGCTAGATATGGGGGAGCCAAGCCATGGCAGGCCTTGTCTGTCAGAGTAAGAACCTTGCTCTGTACTCGTCGATCAACCGGAAGCAACCTTGCTCTTTTACTGAAGGAGACGCGTCGTCAAGCCTCTGAGACTTGAAAACTAGCCCTGAAACAATATTTATAGCCAGCTGCGTAGACCAGTTTCTGTCTTTGGTAGCCCAGCCAACAGGGAATTACAATAATCTACCTCAGGCAGAATTAATGAACTAGTTAAATCTTTTACCAGCCAACGTGGAAGAAAGTTCTTAATCTTGGATAGGAATCGGACGTGATGGCTATCTGTAGAAGCAGTCTTCTGAATGAAGCTTTTGAAATTGAGGCAGCTGTCAAAAACGAAACCTAAATTTAGAGCACATGGTAAGGTTCGCACAAGAGCATCACCTATTAGAGCCTTTTAAATCAACCACGCGCTTAGGGTGTCCTATGAGCAGCAGTTCAGTTTTATCGTCATTTAGTTTCGAGAAGTTTTTCAAAATCCAAGATCGAGTGTCGGCTAGGCAAACGTTCAGTTTCTCAGTTGCTGCAGCAGATTCCGACGGTTTAATGAAAAATACAGCTGGGTATCGTCAGCATAAAAGTAATATCCTATTCCACGGGCCTTAATCAATTTTTTTGCAGTGGTTGAGCATAAATGGTGAACAACAAGGGACCGAGAACGGAGCCTTAAGGGATTCCATGGGTGACCCGTCTCAGGTGTGAGACCTGACCCTCACACGACGCTGATTAAACACGATCGGACAAGTACGATTTAAACCATGGCTGTACCTCGGGAAGTGCGACTTGCAATCGGTCAAGCTCGCTCTCGGCGCAGCGTTCCAATACGGGAACTCGGATAATCCAAGCGGATGCTGGGAAATGCTCATCGTCATCAAGGGCCTGTGGTGGAGCCAGTGCGCACGCATGGGAGGGGCTTTTTTAGTGGGCCGCGTGCGGACCGTTAAGAACGATGAACTCGTGTACTGCTTCGAAGGTCTAATTAGGATTGCATATTACACTATACTGCTGCTCAAGCGTACCTTACCTCACCTCAAAGCGTACCCGCAACATTGCATTACAAGCTGAAGTGTCTTAGTGGCTCTCATCCGGCCATGCAGCAGGCAGTGCAGGATTATTATACGCACGACCATTGGTTGAAGTGCTTCCCGTCCAGCGTCCAGTGCTGGCATTGTAGTAGGAAAGGGATTGAGCTAACTGGACCGTCTTCGCGCCGACCCGTGGCGCGTTGTAGTGACTAGTGCTGCAAACTATGCGATCCGAAATCGCCAGTCGGCCTCCAACTAGTCACTGCTTTGTAGCGGGTCAGCATGTATAAACTTACCATCGCCGCGTCTACCGCCTGAACAGTGTGGGGCTTTGGTACAGGCAGAAGCTTAAAAGAATCCCGCAAAAGTGCCGCTTCCGAGTCACAAAAGGGTTGTTCGGGAATAATCGCCCGTGAAACGAACCGAAGAAAGTATAGCCATTACAAACTAGTCAACTTGGGCTTTTCTGGAGGTTGGGGTATGATTTTATCCTTTGAACGATTCGGCTGAACTTTGGCGTCTCGCGGATTTCTCGAGAGGGAGAGAGTCGTCTCAAAAGAAAGACTAAAAAGACGCCTTTGCTGTGACGACCCTCGCAGCTCACAATGCTGGGCGCCGGCTTTCAGGTGTCCAAGACCTTCGAGACGTATGCGGAGTTCGTTCGCGTCAACAACCAAAGTCTCGGCTGCACGCCGACGCTCACGCCACCCGTCGGCTTCGACTGCAGAGCGGGAACTGCGACTGCGTGCACTCTCACCGGAAGCACGTGCTTGTGCTGCTGCAATGGCGACACGTGCAACGGAGCCGACTACTGCGACAAACTGCTGGCAATGTCGTCGGCCTCTCGTGAATGCTGCCCCGGCGTCCGCTCCGCTTGCTGGAGCTTCGTGGCAGCGACGGTCGCCGCTGCTCTTGCTTCGTTCACATAAAACGTTTCTCTCGCTAAGCTTGCTGCTGCTGCTGCGGACTGTCGATCAGTTGCTGCAATGCTGCTTTGGGTGCTAGGGCTGCTATTAAAGGTCTCTTTGGCGAAAGAAACAGTTTCTTTGACGACGCTGCTAAGCACGCATGATGGTAAAGCCACCATTCGTCGGGGGTGGGGGAGGGAGAAACAGCTTCGTCGACGACAAAGCTAAGCTCGCATAATGGCCGCCAAGCCGCCATTCGTGCGGACGCCATCTGCAGTAAGTCACCGTGGCATCCGCCCTGCATTTTCACCGGTTCCGTTTTCAGGTTTATTCCTCCTTTCTGCAACCACCACATTGCCTGGCCGTTGCATGGCTCGGCGACCTTGCCTCGAATTTCGCATGCGGTTTCTGCTACGTTTATCTTGCGAGTAATTCGGGCCTGGTATCATCTGGATCTCAGCCTCCGAGCTCGTACTGCTCCGTCATCAAAATGCCGCCCGATGTATCAGCAGAGCTGTATCGGCTTCCCAACCGATTCCTTAGGTCGCAATCCAGAAGTTGGATAGGCGCTAATCCTCCCCGACGACTGGCGAATAGCGGTTACGCTGGCACATTGCTTGACGGCGTTCCAAACTGGGGGGTGTGGGTATAACTTCAGCCACCTTCAGTAAGAACTCGATCGCACAAAAGAAGCACTCCGTAATGGTGGTAGTCTCAGCCCACGCGCGATAAATACCGGAAGCGAAGCCCCGAGCCTCGAAGATGCGGCCAGCGACTGTTTTGAGCAGCACCAATGGACGCAGGTTGGCCAAACATCAGTGGAACGCGGCAGCGACGAACGGCCCCCAACGCGTTAATCTAATGATTCCATTTCCATAGCATGCAGAGATCTACTTAGCAGCAACAGCGGTAACAGGCGTGCGACGCAGGAAATGCCGCATAACAACCGTCGTAGGGCTCACTCGCCCAGAGCACAACTTGGCTCAAATGCCCGAACCAACTTGTGGAATACAACTCGCCTTTTTTGGCACAGCATTGACTTTTATGCGTTGGTCTTAGAATTTGGTGTATTGAATTCCTAGCGGCTATAATTCAGAGTCCGCAAGCATTTAATGCCGGCGATAATCTGTCTAACTTAGCATGCTGCATCTATGGCTTGCAGGTCACAGATGCTACCCCGATACTCATGTACATCTGCTGAAGCAGAACGTGGCCGCAAAAAAGGATCGCAGGCTCGAGCCCTGTGGCATATGTGAGACCTGGATTGAGATTAGTTTATCTAGGAGTGTTATGCAAATTAATTCTACATACATTAATTAAAGCGAAAAAGTCCGTCCATCTTTCCGTAACTCGGAAACATGGCACACTTCCGTCACACGGTCTTCATGTCATGCAAATAATATCATCAGGGAAGCGAGTACAGAGACTCATTCAACGACAGAAAACATAGTGCACCAAGAGGTAATAGACGTCTACATTTATGTACAGCATAATTAATACTACTGCTATGACTGAGCAAAGCGATACCCCAGGCTCTAGTAACTTAATGTTAATTATATTAGCATTATTACTAGGTACTCTCTGTGGCTTTTATTTGTCGTCCTTAGACGCCAACATTACCAACATAAGGATGTTTCTTTGAGAAGCTATCTCCCATAAACCAAACCTCATGCAATACCCTTCAATATAATAATGCACTTGATAAAGCGCCCCCAGAGAACTTAATCTCTCTGTAGGCGCTTTACATTTAATGCAAAGGGAAATGCAATTCAATCTTAAATCCCACTTTTCCAGAAAACCAATCTCATAACAACAACCACACCAGCATCCCAACCTACAACACAAACGCTCGATCACCCTACGGAAAATAAACCGGAGACATGAGCACTCAAAAGTATCTTCTACAATACATGAACATGCTGCAGCCCTATTGGAAATTCTTTGAACGAAAAACGGACTTGATCAATAGTGTCACCACTTTCGGTGTGTTAACCATGTTATTTGAGATACTAAGAACATTTTGTTACTTGATGGTTTTGCTCGATGTCCCACAGTCGGCTGAATAATAGTGTTAAACGTCAGACCATAACCGATAGCCTGTTAGGAGAAGCACAGATGAGAGCATATTACATTGCTTGGCAACATACTCGCACGGCTACTTCCAACAGCAAAAGCAATTCCCTCTCTGCTTGCATGTCTAGCTGACAGCCATTAACGAAGGACGATATAATATAAATCTTCATTTATTATCTCTTATTTTTATATAAAAATGTAAATCTCACTAGTCATGCAAGAAAATGTACAATGGCAAGAGTTTGATGTACAAGTCTACATAGCTGTGTTAGTGACAGAGAATTTGGGCATATATTTAGAAAATGAGGTACATTTACATTAAAATGCAAATCATTGTACCAGCATGCCACTGTTTTCCAGCTTGGCATATCGTGCTTGGGAGATATCATGAGTCGGGTCAAGCTTATGCTCACACAAATATCCAATGTAAAATCGCTGTCCGGACGGAAGGAGTGATCACACGTTAGGCAAAATCTCTTGGAAAGGTAGGTTATCAGAACTGATGAAAAACCTTGTCCAAGTGTATTCGCCTTTGGAATGCTCTTCAGGTGGACGGCCTTGAGATTAGCATGAGAAACAAATTCAGACACCCTTTCGCAACACCAATCAACCTTTCCCTGTGTCACGAGCATATATGCAATTGCCAATTTGCATTAATTGGTGACGATGGTAAGCTAATTGAGATTCACATGGGAAGTATTGAAAGCAGCCGTAGCAGCCACACCTGTGCTAATCAATCGAGCCACAGCAGTCTCATTCCTGGACACAAAAGTCGTTGGCATGCCAGCAAGAAATCAGATCGCGCCTATCGCGGGTTGAGTAGCACGGGTCCCTGCCAGCCAACTGACATCTAGAAGCTGTCAGTGGTGACTAGCATGGATGCTGGGTCGGCAAGAAATCTCTGCACAAAAGCTGTCACACCTGCAACGCAATAGGACGTATTTCGATAAGCTACGATCACGCAATGGGGCTTAACTGAACACGAAAACTGTTTGCAGACCACCCAGCTGCCTTCCAGTGCATGTCAGTTGGATTATCAGACCGTAGTAGCAAGATTCTAGAACCAGCTGCCGCTGAATGCAACCAGTTTGAATATGGCTTCTCAGAGAGCAGACCTGGGTCCAATCAGATAGAGCACTGACGGCCAAGCAAGAAAAGCAACCTAGAAGCCAAGTGCACATTGGCTGATCTCAGCTCACATCGCCTAGCTCGAATCGGCTCGAAACCAGGAGCCGGGTCGAGTCGGCCCTGTGTAAGTATGTGGCTGGCATAAAGCAGTTAGCAAGCAGCCACCGGCTTCTACTCACTGACTAGCAACAGGGTCACAATATACCACAGCAAGCCCAAGTGCTACACAATTTCACTACTAGATTGGCCGAGGTTAAATTATTGATTGGCAGCTGAAAGAGCATATTGTCTGTCCTCACATTAAAACTGTATGACCAAAGCACTGCTGCCTACGCTGCACTGACAATTTACTGCAGCAATGCAGCCATGCTGACAGATCTTCGGAGCACGTGGATTATGGTTCGGAAGGTGAAGTCAGGAGGTTTATTTTCTGTGGAACTACAAGTATGCTGAAGTCTATGTGCAATTCTCCCTCTCTCTCTCTCACTCTCGTGTTCTCTACCGTAGTGTATTTCGCCTCTCTCTCACCCTCTCAAACTCACTTACTCTACCCCTTTCCAAATCTCCCACTCTATCATCCGGCTTGAACTCTCATTCTCAAATTGGTTTCTCTCCTCATTTGGATCTATTTTATATTCCTCCCTCTCTTTCTCCCCTCTATCCCTCCTCTATTTCCACCTCCCTTTTTGTGGCACAAAGACACACACAAAAGCACTTCTACCTTTTACCTCTATGATATGCTGTTCCATTTCTTGGACCGGCACTATGCAGCAAGTGGGAGCTGTGAGACATGGGATCGCACAGTAGCATCGGATAGCATCAGCAGGTGGCAGCAGCAACAGTAGGAAGTAACAGCAGCAGGCAGCAGCACCAACCACAGCAGGCAGCAGCAGTACAACTCCTTACCTGCTCGGCTGAGGCAGACATCGTGTTCGGCTGCAGATGCATCCAGCGGAGGATAGAAGGCAGCCTTCGAGTGATCCAACCAGTCGACGAGACAGAAGCGTGGATATCTGTACAGTGCTGACCCAATATCGTCTGCAGCAAACGGCATGCAAGTTAATGCGACCACAAAGCTCGCACAGGACCAGCGACATGGGCAGGGATCACAGGCTGCAGCAGTCCCCCAGCGGCCCATGCAGTAACAGCCGGTTGTTAAGGACTGTAGTGGCTGCCTTTCGCAAGTGAACTTAATACAACGTTACTGTGCAGTCCCTTACTTCAGCAATAGAAATAAAGTCCTGCATGGAAGTGGACACTATTTAAATTGCAAACTCGACGCATGAGAGTAAACAAACAAACGTACTTCCACGAGCTTGCCGGTCCCCACATCACAAACAATACCGTGCTAAATTCAACAAGTTCTATAATAATTAGGGCTTAAGGATGTGTCCAGGGTCGACGGTCCACACTGTTATTTCGTGACAGGTGCTACCAAGGTACAGAGAAACCACACAAATAACTAATATAACTAGCTATATCATAATCAGGTCGCATGCCGGTTCATTGGGTTCACTAAATAATTCAAAAGCAACCATTCATACATAGCTATTTGTCTTCAAATCGGTTTGAATGCATAGTTTTCTGCATTTTTAAGTCAGATTTCGCATGTCCATATCCCGTCGATGGGTACTTGTAACCATTAAGTAGCCAAGAGCCACACCCACGTGATGCAAAAGTAGAGAAACACCTCTCCTCAATCCAGGCTGTAACAGCTTGGATAATCCCTGCCTACAGCCTTAGAACTTTATATTACTTGACAGTAAGCATACTGAGGAACTAGGAAGAAAAAGTAAGCTACTTCGCGAAAGATTAATAAGGTAACTGCCAGTGAGAGAGAGAGATAGGGAGAGAGAGGGAGAGAGAGAGGGAGAGAGAGAGGGAGAGAGAGGGAGAGAGAGAGAGAGAGAGAGAGAGAGAGAGAGAGAGAGGGAGAGAAAGAGGGAGAGAGAGAGAGAGGGAGAGAGAGAGAGGAAGAGAGGGACAGAGGAACAGAGGGAGAGAGGAAGAGAGGGACAGAGGGAGAGAGGGAAAGAGGGAGAGAGGGACAGAGGGAGAAAGGGAGAGAGGGATGGAAGGAGAGAGGGAGAGAGGGACAGAGGGAGAGAGGGACAGAGGGAGAATCAAATAGCAGCAGCTGTCCAAGCCTGGTCCATTTGCCTTGCCAGCCTGATGGTTAAGCAGGGCTATTAGCAAACCAATCATCTTCACATGTGTCCCATTCCTCCGCTTAAAGACAGTTGGCGACAGAAGCTTTAGCTCTGCAGGTCCTAGACTGTGGAACTCGCTTCCACAATTCTTACGCAACGACATCTACTCTCCAACTGCCGACTGTGGCACATCTTTTTCCGCGGTCCTGAACTGCTACTTCTATGCTACTCACTACCTCAACTGCTCTCCTGACTCTGCTATGCTTCCCACTTTCTCTTTGTTGCGTGAGACGAAGTCTGTTGGCTACCAAATGTGTACCGAAAGCCGCTTAGGCTGTGAGTGCGCTATACAAAACTCTCCTGCATAGCACCCACATGGTCTTTATGACTTTGTGGAGTTACTGACGTAGATCCATTACATCACATTACATTACATTACATTACATGTCAATGGATTCCAACTTTATTATAAAGTTGCTGTGGAAATTAGCTCAAAGCAAAAGTGCAAAGCACCAGTCGGTAGAGCAAGCAATTCCTTTGAGTTACCAGAGTAAGCCGCACTCTAGCAGCTGCAGCTTTAGACGGTATCTAGGTAACCAAACATCGCCAAATGCTAATGGTCCAACTGCCTGCGTGCACATAACGTTGATGGGAAAGGATTCCTTTAATGCAAAGTCTCCAGGTATCAGAAATGAAGAATGAGGCAGAGTAGGGACTATGGTGGAATTGAGACCGGAGCAGAATAGGGATCAGAGCAGAATTGGGACCAGAGCAGAATAGGGATTGGAGCAGAAAAGGGGTCAGAGCAGGAAAATGATCAGAGCAGGAAAATGTTAAGAGCAGGAGAATGATCAGAGCAGGAAAATGGTCAGAGTAGGAAAAGGATCAGAGCAGGAAAATGATCAGAGCAGGAGAAGGATCAGTGCTCGAGAAGGATCACAGGGAGAGCAATCAGAGCAGGAGAAGCTGAAAGTCCCACAACGTGTTTAATTAACCAAAAACGTTCATTAACGGTTTTTGAAAGGAGGCGATCGGGCTCCTAACATTATGTGTGTATGAGCAGCCCCACGTGCCACACACTTACAGTGATAAGCCAGCCTGGCCGTGCTTGAATTTAAGACTTCGGAGTTTGGCCGTTGAAATAAATTGTGACATGCGTTACCTATGCACATGCAGTCTACAGAAAATCACTACCCACACGTGTATGCACTCTCGCAAAGGTGCTCTGGGCTGGCACATATCAGAGGCTGCGAGAGACAAAGACAAAGAGTGAGAGGGAGAGAGAGAGAGAGAGAGAGAGAGAGAGAGAGAGAGAGAGAGAGAGAGAGAGAGAGAGAGGAGAGCTTACTTCGCAGGTCGAACCGCTCCTGCAATGGCACGAATTGAGCCACCCATGCAGGGTAAGTCGTGACGTCGACCGTAACCACCCGAATAGATTTGTACAGAGACACGGCAATATCACGTAACATCTGGAAAGATTAGTGTCGTCAGCTCAACACGCCGAAGCAACACGTACAGAATTGAGCAGGAACAGCAGCAGCAGCAGAGGTGAGTGTTCTGCAATGCCTGGGGCAGCAGCACGAGATAGGCTCCTAAAAAATGTTGCTACCCTAGCCTTCTCGCCCTGCCCGAGCCTAACCTACCCCCCCACGTGACAACAATTCTGCAATCGTTTGAAGGCCGGCCACAGGCTACAAGTGGCAGATCATCAAACGAGCAGCCGATGGCTAATGCAGCTGATAGCCGATGATTTATGCAGAACTTTTCAGGCGACTCTGAAGCTGAAGTAGCAGCATCAAAAGAAACTCAACTATCGATCATATATCGGTGGCTCAGAGGCAGAGGCCTTCGGCCTGCCCTCTCGAACAACAAAGCCCAACATACCAGGTTGAACTTTGAGCCGACAGTGAAGTTGTCGGGATGCAGAAGGGCAACGAGAACTGGCAGGTCGACCGGTCCGATGAAGCTGCAATGCAAACAGAGTCGCATGCTACGACTGTAGGCTTGAGGAGATACAGGCATCAGGGAGCAGGGACTTGCCGAACTTGCAGTTTCAACACTAGTGTTTAGGGGCCCAGGTTGCATCAGCCGATCTTAACGAACGAAGTACTTGCTATGTAAGAAGGCAAAGCAAGGTTCAGAAACAGCCTGGTACATTCTGCAACGAAGCTGCAGAGCATCAGCACAGCACAGTATGCATGCACGTGAGGGCACGAGAGGGTCAAGCAACTTTCTTACAGCCTAGCTACTTGCAACTTGCCCTTTCAAAAGGGCTCGTCTTCAGCTTTTCTATAAATGTCATCAAATGTCCTCAAACTTTATATTATGCAATCAATATTATAGCATTTAGCGGGTCCATATAATTCGACCTTCATTAGCTTATGCCTGCTGACACTGTGCATACTGCCACTAGCCACACTTGCATGCTGACCCTGTGCATGTCACCCCTAACCATTTAGTTTTCGTTGTTTATTGAGAGTGGTACTAGCAAAAATTCACTCAAGCTTCCTTTGCAGCAAATGTGAAGCACCTAAAAAGAGATTAAGTTATCTTACGGCACTTTATTAAGCGTGTTATTATTATTGAGATGTACGGCAAAACTCATCCAACCAAAATTAAAAATTAGCAACTGTAGTTGAAGTTACAAGCAGAGTTGAACTCGTATTAAAAATTTCATGCTAATCCAGGCAGTTTTGGCCGAGAATTGGAACGTACAATGCACAAAGCTGCACTTCAAAGGATGCTGTTTAAAAGTCAGAAGCATGAACCTCAACAAGCTGCAAAAATGTACTTCGGTGAACCAAGGTTCAACAAGTTGGGACTCAAGTCGAATATGAAGGGGACATCGGTACATTGATATATCGCATTTTTGTTTATAATTGTAAGTTATTAACAAGCTAGTTCTGGATGAATTCCATCTTCAACATCAAAATAATTCTTTTGATATTTTCTTTGTATGCCGAAATCATCAACATTACAGATAATAGTTCTAAAATGTATGCCATTTGAAAGGTATAATAATTTTTTCAGGTGTTGGATCAACCATCTCAGTCATAACTCGACATTTACCCTTAAACTACGCAGCAGCCGAGGGACCTGCCAACTGCCACTGCATGTAAAAAGCACTACAGACCTTTCAGACTGAAGCCTTGCTGAGTAAAACGTAAAAACATGTAAAATACATAAGGAGTGCTCACACATAGCGACTTGATTTGACTTTGCCTACCCATTGCTGAGGTGAAACATGTCTGGGGTCACGTGAGTCACCGGAAGCCGGCCATGATCCCGGGTGAACTGCACTATGTAGTCGATGCACAGTGCATGGTCGTCCTCGCATGTCTGCTGCCACCCTAGGCTGTATCTAGCATGGGAGACGAAGGCAAGCATGACAGCAGCCAGCCCACGCCCAGCGCAGATGCACCAGTGCAGATGTCCCACAGCATGAGCTCCGTGAGCTCGCGAGCCCGCATCGATGCACCCAAGATTCAAACGACAACTGGCACTGCAATCCGAGTGCGAGCAGCGCTTGGGGGTGGCGACAGAGCGGCAGCAGAGCATCGTGGGGGGCACCGCCCAAGGAACGCCTGCGTCTGATCGCGCTCCGACGCCGGCTTGCTCACGGGTGAGCAACATGAAACTGGCTGCTCGGCTCGAAGGGCCCATCTCTGACGTAGGACGGCTCGTCGCGGACGGCTGCAGCCGCTGTGGTGGCCTCGAGTTCCTCGCGTCGCAGCAGCTCGGCCAGCGGCCGCTGCAGCTCCATCAGCGACACGTTGAAGCCGTCGCTTCGCACCAGCTCCACCTGGACGGGCGGAGTGTCATCGAGGACGCCGACCCCGACCGTGGAACGCCTGGCTGGCCGAACAAGGCAGCAAGCTTGCAAGGTCATATAACAGTGGCTGCAATGGGGCAGGTGCTGGAAGAGAGGAGAGCTGGGTCACTTGGGCCATGGCTAATATTACATCAACATCAATATCCATACTAATGTTTAATATTTATATTAGACACTGCAGACTACACAATATACATTAACTATTAATATTACATATATTATTAATATTAATAATATTAATCATAATAATGATAGCTCATTTGAATAGAGCTACAAGAGAAATTAATCTAGCCATGCGGTTTGCTCAGGAGGGTTAGTTAGTGACTAGCAAGATATCAAGTGTGTAAGAGCAAACAAGTAATTCATGCCTAAGCCAGCTAGCTGAAGCGACCACCAAGACACTCGAGGCAATGCTTCAGGAAGTCATGAGCCCAGTAAAATGCACTGAAACATGCACAGGCACGGAAAGCACGCTGGAGCAAAAAACGACACACTTACTCGGACGAAGGAAAAGCTGACTAGATCGACCAGGACTTGCATCTTACCTGAACGACCACGCTGTCGCCGTCCACTACCGCGATGTTGCGGCCGCCACTGCTGCTGGTCTTGCGGGCCAGCCGATCTGGTGCAGTCGAGCCGAGCTCGCTGCTGTAGCACTTTACCGGACCAAATAGGATCTCACAGGCCAGCAGGAAGCAGCGGTATGGAAGGAAATTTGACCCGGCGCCTAGCTTTCTGTGACTAGCAAGGAAGCGCTCCTGTCGTGGCATGACCTTGGCCACCAGTGACACGTCACCTGTTAGCTGCGAGAGCAAAGAAAACGGCATAGGCTTCAAACTCTGCCATCATCGGGGCTACAAGCAAAACCGAATACAAATACCGCCTGGTTGTGGAAGAAAACCAAGCTTATGATTAGAGGGAAGTGTCTAACTTGTGTTTATGATGCAAGTGTGCGCACACACTCGATCATGCACACACACACAAACACAAACACAAACATGCATCACATACACATACGTGCACACACACACACACACACACACACACACACACACACACACACACACACACACACACACGCACGTGCACGCACACACACACACAAACGTGCACACACACACACACACACACAAACGTGCACACACACATACACACACACACACACACACACACACACACACACACACACACACACACACGCACAAGCACGTGCGTTCACAAATACAAACACGTACGAATATGCCCCATGTGAAGATGCATGCATTAGTAAGTGTAAGCATGCTACCTGGCCGGCACCAGTCACGTGACGGTTGGGGTAGTTCGAATGTGCTACTGCACTTGCGGATGCCACCGACAGCCACCGCATGAGCTCCGGCACCTAACACGAAAAAGGCAGAAGACTCTGGGCTGACACACGGTGGCTACTTAAAACAACATTATGGTAATGAATGCATCACGGGGCGACTGTGCTAGCAGGACAAAGACAGAGAAAGCAGTAGCAGAGCCAGTTCATGGCGTTTGACCAAGTCAGCTGCATTATCGAAACCTGGTTTTGGTGTGGCACACTCGGACTGAAATAATCCTTGCACGGCGGCCACACCAGCCATGGCTGTAAATTTGTACACGTAATAAGAGAATTGTCTACGACGGCAAGCATACAAAAGTTTTGCAGAGTTTGTGAAAATATTTATTGACAGTGCAAAGATGCAATTATGCTGCTGGTATGAGTCCGGTTGCATTATGACCTCCCTTGTCTGGCTAGGCTTAGGGGTCACCAGCTTCTGCATCGTCTTATTTGCTATAGCACTTTCAAACAAGCCTGAGTTTTACAGAAAAGGTCGGCTACTGAAGTTAGCAGAACACCCTGCCTCAGCTGTCTGTCGATAATAATAATATTAATACCTTGATAAAGCGCCCTCAGAAAACTCAAAATCTCTTTCTAGGCGGTTTACATTGTCTGATATCGCTTCATAGTCATTTTGTAGGTTGAAATCAGCCCAATGGCTGGGCTACTACACCAGCACCAAACAAGAATTGGTCAAGAAGTACTTTGCTGGCCTAGCAGTGTGCCGATCGTTATCTTGCTGCTAAATGTAACAACCCCTAAGCAGAATATTGAAGCTTTGAAATTCAATTTTCTCGACAAACAATTGCTTAAGTAAAGTACTTCTTGGCCAGCATCAGTAGCAGCAGCAACTGAAGCCTGTTGTTTTGTTTCACTGAGGATGCCTATGAGCTGGATGTAGCCACTAAATAACACTAAATACGTCATCGTAAATTGAGCCAAAATTGTGGAAGAATCGTTAATTGCATTTTAATAGTATGAGAACATCATTGAGGACTGTCAAAGTAATTGAGGCAATCGTAATGTCTTCATCAAGAATCAAACCTAAAAGCACCAAACTTCAAGGATAAAAATGAAATGATGATTCAGGAAGTAGAAAGCTTTATATATTAACGACAAATTTTAGGATCCTCCATTAATTATTATTTGCAATTAAAAATTACATGAATTTATTGTCCCTGCATTAAGAAGAACTGCTACTAGTGGTTATACATTAGATTGGTCTCAGCAAACGATATTTTTACAAACTCGAACCCAACAAATAACACAGGCACATGCAAGTTCACTTGTACACGTGAAAACACGCACATGCACATATTCTCTGTAATAATAATAATAACAATAATAATGCACTTGATAAAGCACCCTCAGAGAACTTAATCTCTTTCTAGGCGCTTTACATTTGCTGCAAAGTGAAATGCAATTGGATGGTAAGTAAAATCATGCTTGAAAAACAAACAAAATGAATAATATGGTTAGGGGTGACATGCACAGGGTCAGCATGCAAATGTGGTTAGTGGCAGCAAGCACAGTGTCAGCACGCATAAGCACATCAAGGACGAATTACAGGGACCCACTAAATGCTGTCCTAAATAGGTGTGTTTTTAAGTTCCTTTTCTGTCATTCGCTTTTCTTTGCTCTTTCCATCTTCCGGTCTCTCTCTATCTATCTATCTCATTCTAGAATTATCAGAAATTGGAAAGGCTGACTTTCAAAATTGGCTCTGCCAGCATATCTCCAGTTGCATCAGCTCGAAATCTAGGTGTCATATTCCAAAGCGACCTCTCGTTAGACGACCACATCAGCTCCACAGTCAAATCAGCCTATTTTCAGCTTCATAACATTGCTAAAATTAGGGCTTGTTTAGATAAGGATACCACGTCCAAGTTGGTCCATGCATTCGTGACATCTCGTCTCGACTTCTGCAACTCACTGCTTACAGGCCTACCAGCATGTGCGATCAGACGATTGCAGCTGGTGCAAAACTCTGCAGCTAGGCTTGTCTGTCGTGAGCGTCGCAGTTGCCACATTACTCCACTTCTCGCCGACCTGCACTGGCTACCAGTCAAGCAACGGATTGACTTCAAGGTTTTGTCGCTCACTTTTAGGTCTCTTCATTCTATGGCTCCAGCCTACCTTTCAGATATACTACCCCATCAGGCAAAGCATCGTACCACTCGCTTTTCGGAATCCAACAGTCTAGAAATACCTCGTACAAACCTTAAATCCTTTGGAGAC
Organism: Cristatella mucedo; assembly: GCA_009760855.2. Lineage (NCBI taxonomy): Eukaryota > Metazoa > Bryozoa > Phylactolaemata > Cristatellidae > Cristatella > Cristatella mucedo. The sequence goes on along the minus strand of WPIO01000066.1, from coordinate 793,211 downwards.
CGTACATTTAGCTCGTATGCTCCCACAGCCTGGAACTCCCTCCCGACCTGCGTCAGAACATCCCATGACCTGACCACATTTAAAAGAAACTTAAAAACACACCTATTTAGGACAGCATTTAGTGGGTCCCTGTGATTCGTCCTTGATGTGCTTATGCGTGCTGACACTGTGCATGCTGCCACTAACCACATTTGCATGCTGACCCTGTGCATGTCACCCCTAACCATATTATTCATTTTGTTTGTTTTTCAAGCTTGATTTTACTCACCATTCAATTGCATTTCCCTTTGCAGCAAATGTAAAGCGCCTAGAGAGCGATTGAGTTCTCTGAGGGCGCTTTATCAAGTGCCTTATTAATGTTATTATTATTATTCTCTGTCTCTCTCTCTATATACACACACACACACACACACACACACACACACACACACACACATATATATATATATATATATATATATATATATATATATATATATATATATATATATATATATATATATATATATATATATATATATATATATATATATATGTATATATATGTATATATATACGTATGTGTATATATGTATATGTATAATGTTTCAGTCGCTACCTGTCTGTTTTGCCGTCTCTGACACCTGCTCGTTATAATTATCCTCGTACACTGCCTTTTCAAATCTGATCACCCTGTTTGGTAACGCTTTTTATTCAGGTTTACATGCCGATAATGTTTAGCACAGCAACGAATACAAACGAGAATGGTCGATGCAGCTTAATGCTGTAGCTATAAAAAAAATCCTAGCTGATTAAACAGCCTCTTTTTGTATAGCGACAGAAGAGCCTTTACGGCTACCGCCACTGCTTGCAGTGGCGATTAAGGAGCGCCCACCGCAGGAATCGAACCCACGACCTCGGGACCGAGGTCATAAAAACAACCGCCTTACCTAGTGTGCCATCACGGCTCACTGCTATAGAGATAGTGAGAGTAGCTTGCCTTCAAAACTCCGTGGTATTTGATCTGGCTGTTAGTAAGCGATGCAGCGGTTCTTGGCGACAGACACCCATCGACAGTCGTAAGGTCGATGCGCCTGACTGCGACCAGAGAAGGGTAGCCGCTCACTGCCAGTCGGCTGCACAGGTCCACAGTCTGACTGCAGTTAACTAGGTAAACAGCAGCGGCTCTGCCTACAAGTCAGACATAAATACTGGATGTCCTAAGATAGCTGCAAAAGGAATGTATGCACTGTCGCAGGTAGGTGTATAATCTGCAATCTGCCATCTAACAAACCTTCCATACATATACTACGAAACAAGAGAAGCAACAGCAGCCTGTGCAGGAAATTTGCCAAGGAACAGCAGCCTTTCAGCAACTAGTGGTGGTGTGCAAGGCTGTGCTGTTAGCAAAGATTGGCAGGTTTGAGCAAGGTCATGGTTCAGCCCACCTTCACAAAGTTAAATTTGTTGAAGTCTTTCGGGCTTAGCCTCTAAGCTGGCATAAGCCTCGAGCAGAACAACACAAGGGAAGCAGCTAAATGTGCCTTTGGACAAACCAAGTATAAAAAAATGCTCGGTAGAACAGGTTGGGCCAAATCGCCTACTCATCAGGTTGACTGAAAATTAATGTGTCTCTTGTCTGTAAATCTGTAAAGCTACAAGCACTAAATAAGGGTTCTGCTGGAAAACTTGTTAATGCATTTATAGCCTAAGCGGTACATTGAGTACACATTATGCTTTCTTTACAACATATTCAGTTCTCTGAAGGCACTATACAAAAGTATTATTATTATTGCTATTGTTGCTTGCTATTATTGTAATTGCCTGCTGGCCTACCGGCATGTGAAACAGGGTGCTTACAGGTGGTAAAAAACTCCGTAGCTAGGCTTGTCTGTCGTGAGCATCACAGTTGCCACATCACACCACTTCTCGCCGACTTGCACTGGCTACCAGTCAAGCAAGGGATCGACTTCAAGGTTTTGTCACTCACTTTTAGGTCCCTTCATTCTTTGGCTCCAGCCTACCTATCAGATCTACTGCCCCACCAGGCCGAGCAAAGCACTACTCACTTTTTGGAAACTAACTGTTTACCTGTACTTCATAAAAACCTCAAATCCTTTGGAGACAGTGCATTTAGTTCATATGCTCCTAAAGCCTGGAACTCACTCCCGACTTGTGTCACGTCATGACGTCATTTAAAAAGAAATTAAAAACGCACCTATTTATGAAAGCACTTACTTACCCGTCCCTTTGATTAGTCGTTTATGTGCTTATGGGAGCTGGCACTGTGTAAGTTGCCACTAACCACACTTGCATGTTGATTGAGTGCATGTCACCCCAAAGCATTTTATCGTTGTTTATTAAGCATGCTTGCACTAACTATTCAATCATGTTTCCTTTGAAGCAAATGTAAAGTGCCTAGAAAGAGATTGAGTTCTCTGAGGGCGCTTTATTAAATGTGTTACTATCGGTGTGCATACGGTAGCCAACAGACTTAATCTCAGGAGAGCCGTCCATAAAAGGAATAGCATGGAAGTAGCACAGTAGGCAGTGGGAGAGTAGATGTCGTTACATAAGAATTGTGGAAGTAAGCTACAGAGACTAGGACCTGCAAAGCAAAAGCTTGTTGCCAACGGTCTTTCAGTGGAGGAATGGAACAGCTGGTACATGGTCCATAGAGGATCAGAGGACCCGAGGAAGCTAAAAGGTGCAGCAGTTCAGCTAGGCATGTCGGAGCCAAGCTGTGGCGAGCCTTGTGGATCAGCCTAAGAGGTTTACTCAGTATCCCTCAATCAACTAAAAGTTCCTAAGCAATGATAAGTATCACAGCATCTACAGTAAAAGAGATACATGAGTAAACCTTGTGGATTTGTTGTCTGAGAAAAAGCAAGCAGCTCTGCAATGATCCGTAATCATTTTTTATCGTTTGAGCACAAGCAGCTGGAGTGCTGGCGATACTCAATGACATGTCGATTATCCTGGGCACTTGAGTTTCAGTTAAATGTTGTCTATACTCAGCAGGGACAGCTACCCAACTGGTGAGACACATCCCCTCAGCAATATCATAGATACACACAAAAACAGAAGCAAGTACACACACACACACACACACATACGACCAGTGCACACACACACACACACACACACACACACACACACACACACACACACACACACACACACACACACACACACACACACACACACACATGCGTACACAACACAAAGCTGTATCCCGACCACTGCTGTGCCCCTGTTGTGCCCATAATGCTCATTATCTGCCCTCCCTGCCCAAATGATGCCTATGAACAGGTGGCAGGGTCACTCACAAATGCAGACTCACTTGATCTGTGCTATTTAAGGAAACATAAGCTTCCTTATTGGGATTCTTCCAGAGGGATTGGACTAAATGCCCAACTGGCAGACCTTGCTCGAGTGTCGCCAAGACGACAGTTTTAATTTAGACCAGCACCAGCAGTGTGTTAACAGGCTGCATGGTCCCAGCAGGGCATCATCCTTGCTAGGTGCACCAGAGTGGTGCAACAGAGCATAGAAAGCTGCCACAGCGACCGAAGGTTGAACCCCTGGCTGCCTGCACAGTGAGTGCTCACCTGGCAACGATGCCCTCTCGACCGTCCTCGCAAACTCGGCAATGGTTGGTATGCTAGCTTCGCAGCTGGCACACGATGCTCTTATGAGGACTGCCTGCAAAACCAGGCTAAAACGTCACAGCATGTGTCAAGGTGAGAGCAGCAGGCGATCAGCTCGGACTAGAGCTGTCGATGTGTGACTTCCTTACTTTCAACTTAGCGAGTGCTAGCCTGACTTTGAACTCAACTCTACTCCCTCACCAGGCTAAGCATCTTACCACCCACTTCTCGGAATCTACCTGCTTAACTATATATCGTATATACCTCAACTCCTTTAGACCAGCGGTTCTCAAACTTCCTAATGCCGTGACCCTTTAATACAGTCCCAAATGTTTTGGCGACCCTAACAATAAAGTTATTGTGTGCGAAATTTTAAAATGGAAAAATTAAATTTTAAAATGTTTTCCGATGGTCTAGGACGACCCATGTGAAAGGGTCGTTCGACCCCCGAAGGGGTCACGACCAACACGTTGAGAACCATTGCTGTAGACCCTGCCTTTTGTTCGTATGCTCCCAAAGCACGGAACTCACATCCAAGCTATGTCGCGACATCTCCTGACTTGTCCACATTTAAAAAAGAAACTAAAAAATGCTTCTATTTATGACAGCATTTAGTGGGTCCCTGTGATTTGCTCTTTATGTGCTGACGCTGTTGCATGCTGCAACTAACCACACTTGCATGCTGACACGGATATCCAGTAGCCATTAGCTTTGCTCATTTGCAGCCGGGATCCATAGCTATCTACCTATGGTAGTTTATGTCTTTTTTTAATTTCTTATGTCTGGCTTTTTTTCCAGTGAATTAACTTTTCAGTTGCCACTAAATTATTCTATTTCCATTTATATTCTTACCCGCTCTCGTCCCTTTGATGAATGCATTGATGTGTACCAACACTAACTACTGTTCATGTTCCATCATAGGTATTAAACTACACTTAAATTCAGCTTTTAATTTCAAAAGTGAGTGCCAATTTTTTCATTTCCGTTTCTAAATGAAAAATTGGTGAGCTCTCTTGCCATTGGTCAGGACCCCTAGTATATCAGCCGTGACTGCTGTATACGACTGCATACTGAATCATCGTAAAACCAAATTGATAGGTATAGGCAAACCAAGCGTGAATCGGAAAAGCTAAATATTCAAATCGGTTCTGCCAGCACATCTCCCGTTGCATCTGTACGAAATCTATGTACCCTGATCCAAAGTAACCTGCCACTAGATGACCACGTCAGCTTCACAGTCAAGTCTGCCTACTTTAAGCTAAAACATGTTGCTAAAATTCGGGCTCGCTTAGAAAGACTAAGTACACAAAAATCGGTCCCTCGAAATCAGATCCAGACTTCTGTTACTCACTGCTTGCTGGTCTACTGGCGTGTGCAATCAAACACAGTTGGTGAAACACTCTTCAGCTCGGCATGTCTGTCATGAGCTTTGCAGATGCCACACCACATTACTTCTTGCCGACCTGCACTCGCTCCCCATAAAGCAGTCTATGCTCCCACTCACCATGTTGTATATGTTGGCACTGTGCATCTCACCATTAACCACTAACCATGTTATGCTTACAGACGTTACACATATTGCACTAACCGTTTGATCATGCTTACTTTATAGCATAGGTAAAGTGCCTACACAGATATTAAGTTAACTGAGATTGCTCTGCAAAGCTAGTATTATTATTAATCATAATGAATCAGGTAATTACGGGTGTATGCATAGTTAAATTACTAGGCTAGTAACACGAATAGCTAGCCTGGTTCTTTCAGCAAATGTGCAGTACCTTAAGAGAGAGAGAGAGAGAGAGAGAGAGAGAGAGAGAGAGAGAGAGAGAGAGAGAGAGAGAGAGAGAGAGAGAGAGAGAGAGAGAGAGAGAGAGAGAGAGAGAGAGAGAGAGAGAGAGAAGTTGCCCTTTCAGTGTGCTACATCTCTTACTAGTATCATATCAATGCAAGCACTGTACTTCTCTCACGAGGTAGCTGAGAGCAACTGCAGGCAGTATAGAGCTTCAGCTTTTGCATGCAAGCTGCAAATATAATAGCAGGCCCAGCCGGCATGTTGCCTGCAATTACCACCACCATCCTAATGACTTCAGCCCCTTTTCCGAGCAATCCCATCTCCATGTCCGACTCATTTCTTTCTGCAATCGGCACCACTAGCTGATGCCAGTAGTCGTCAGTGGCAATTTTAATCCCATGATGTGTCTCAAGATCCTAAAAACATAAGGAAAAGTTCGTGCTGCCACCAGGTAAAGCAGTTGCCACCCATGGAGTCTGACGCGGACCTGCATGTGTGTATGATCAGAAAATAATTAATAATAATAAATAATAATTAGCATACACACCCCCTTTTTTGGGGCATCACCTAGACAAGAAAGCAAGTGATCACAACTCCAATGCGAATGCTTGCGGTTGTGCCTGACGAGGCCAAGAGTCGATTTAAGACCGGGTAACAGATGCAACTAAGAGCAGCAAAGAAACATCAGAAACTGTTGTGTATTGTAATGTAATGCATCTCCATCTGTAACACCCACAAAGTCATAGGGACTATGTGGGTGTTAGACAGGAGAGTTTTGTATAGTGCACTCACAGCCTAAGCGGCTTTTGGTACGCATTCGGTAGCCAACAAACTTCGTCTCACACAACAAAGAGAAAGTGGGAAGCATAGCAGTGTCAGGAGAGCAGTTGAGATGGTGAGTAGCATGGAAGTAGCAGCTCAGGACCGCTGAAAAAGATGTGCCATAGTCGGCAGTTGGAGAGTAGATGTCGTTGCTTAAGAATTGTGGAAGCGAGTTCCACAGTCTAGGACTTGCAGAGCTAAAGCTTCTGTTGCCAACTTTCTCTAAGCGGAGGAATGGGACAGCTAATTTATTGTCCACACAGGACCTGAGGGCGCGAACAGGCTGAAACTGATGCAGCAGTTCAGCTAGGTACGAAGGAGCCAAGCCGTGGCGGGCCTTGTGGGTCAGCATAAGAACTTTGCTCTGTATCCTTTGCTCAACCGGCAACCATCCTAGCTCTTTCAGCAAAGGTGACACGTGCTCAAACCGCCGGGACTTGAAGACCAACCTTGCAGCCATATTCATAGTCCGCTGTAGTGGCATAATAGCTTTCTTTGGTAGCCCAGCCAAAAGGGAATTACAATAATCAAGCCGAGACAGAACTAAAGAGCTAGTTAAATTTTTTACAAGCCACTGTGGGAGACAGCTACTAATCTTGGATAGGGATCGGATGTGATGGCTAGCTGTAGAGGCAGTCTTCTGAATGAAGCTTTTGAAATTGAGGCAGCTGTCGAACATGACACCTAGATTACGAGCACGTGGTGAAGGTCGCACAATAGCATCACCTATTAGAACAGCAAAGCCTTTTAATCCAGCCACACGCTTAGGGTGTCCTATGAGAAGCAGTTCGGTTTTGTCGTCATTTAATTTCAGGAAGTTTTCCAACATCCAGGATCAAATATCGGCAAGGCAAGCAGAAGCTATGAATAATCAATAAGATGCTTACGTACATCAGTAACAAAAGTTGAGAGGGATCCCCTGACATAATCCCATCCATAACCGACCCACGTCAAGGGTTTAGATCCTGCACTAGGCAATCCTTAATTGTGAACTGTGACGATAGCCATTATTAGGCTCCCATGCTGCTATATAAGTGAGGCTATTTGATAAGCAAACCTTTACTATTTATATCAGACTGGAAATTGAAGTAACTTCGACACTATGTCACGGGCGTGTGAAATTTGTTTACACAAAATTGATCCATGTAAAAGCTAGCCTAAGCCAAGCTGTTAAGCAGAACCACATTCGGCTGGTTCATCGAATACATTTACTGCTAGTCTAGCCTACCTTTTTAAATTTCAAAGGTTCATAGGATCCACTACTTTTAGCTGTTTGGGTGGGTAGCGCTTGCAAAAGTTCTGGCTTGACTTGATGGATATGCCAATTATACGTCAAGCTAAGCCCTCCCTCCAGGGGGAGATAGTGTACCATGGATAACTTCTTTAGCTGTGCAATAAGGTGAGCTGAAACCAATACCACTAGGCCAGCTAAACCTGCCGGATTATGGTGGGCAATCATTATTTGAGATTATGCAATTATTGGATAATTCATGGCCGAGGCCATATAACAAGCCAGCACCCTGACATAGGCTGGCAGTTGTGATTTTGGAGTCCACATTGGCATTGGAGCTGATTTGAGCTCTAGGCTGGAGAGCGGTCAGTGTAAATAGTGGTCTCTGTTGAACGGCTGAAACCGTCTGGTGCTATCAAATAGACTTGCCAATACTATGAATACAGCTTTTCATGCTCACGTATACCCACTCTTTGTCACTGCCGCGATCTGATGGCACACTTGTGTGCATTGGTGCAGCAACTGAAAGTCGCTCGACCAGGGCAACAAGTTTCAGGCGCATCCACCATCCGGCGAGCATCGGCGGAGACTAGCACCATTACGAGTGTTGTGTTTGTGGCCCAGTTCTGACAGAATGTGGAAGCGGTGCACAACGTTCATACCAGCAAAAGAAATCCTAGCTGATTAAACAGCCTCTTTTGTATAGCGACAGAAGAGCCTTTACTGTTATCACCACCGATTGCAACAGCGATAAAGGATCGCTCACCGCAGGAATCAAAACTATGACCTCGGGAGCGAGGTCGTGAAAGCGGCCGCCTTAGGGAGTGTGCCAGCTCGGCTCACCAGCACTGTCCCCAATTCGAGGGCCCATCGCACGGCGACACAGGGGGCATGGCTGCTTACCTCAGCATGCTCGGTCTGGTCGGTGCCGTGCGGTTGCAAGGCGCCAGCAGAGGGCAGCTCACTCTCTGTAGAATTACTAGACGTGGCGAAGCAGTGACTTCCATACGGTCCTTCCGACAAATGCGACACCTAGAGAGAGAGAGAGAGAGAGAGAGAGAGAGAGAGAGAGAGAGAGAGAGAGAGAGAGAGAAAGAGAGAGTAGGCAGACATTCGCTACAGGGTAATACGAGGCAGGAGCTTGAGCAGCACCGATGACAGCAACTTCGTGCCGCCACATGCCTGCAGCAGCAGCAGCAGCAGCAGCAGCAGCAGCTGCTGCTGCTCCCACAGTGGCGCTGCCACCAGGATAGAAAGTCAGAAACCCGACCAGTAACCCTACCATGACTGATTGGACCACGTGACCGAGTGGGCCATAATACTGAGGCGACTGATTGCCTAAGCTTCAGTGCACACGCCAGTGGACGGCACGACGGATATTGAGATGTCTGATCAAGATCGTCCAGATAAGTCACTAACTCACAGACAGTATGTGTTACACTAAGGCAATATATGTGTCAGCACCAGCAGCAGCACTGTAGCTCTATGTTCCCTCCTGCTACTGCCAGTTTGGATGCTGGCAAAAATGCAGGTCTAGGTATGGAAACCTACACAGCAGCGAACCTACTAGCTACAGTAACTAGGTTGCTCTGTGCAATCCCAACGCGATAAGGTGCAGAGGCTTCACTACTCGGGTCGTAGGTTCAAGTTCGTTTGCAATCATTTAGTGCTGACCCTGTGCATGTCAACCGTAATCATGTTATGCAATATCGTCATTGAGCATGCTAGTACTAACCATTCGATCGCGGTTCCTCTGCAGAAATTGTTAAGTGCCCAGAAACAGATTGAGTTCTCTGAGGGTGCTATATCAAATGTATTAGTATTATTATTATTACTGGTGCAAAGCTGGCAAAAACTAGCAAGTCGAGCTGGTTTGGTCTAGTGGTTAAGGTGCTCGCCCCGACCAAGGTCTGACTGAGGTCGTGGGCTCGAGCCCCGAGGCATATGTGATGCGCCTGAATAGAGATTAAGTTCTCTTGGGGCGCTATATAAATGAATTATATTAAGTCTCTTATGCTGCTCGACGACGCCGGAGGCTCTGAAAAATTGGCTGCTCTTTTTTCTCAACCAAATTTATGCTTCGTTTGTGTTCCCGACAACGCAACGTCTTCGTCTCGAAGAGAGCAGCAAGTCCACTTCTTTGCTTTCTGAAGCAGATTGAGCCGGACGCCACAGCATGGTGCATAAATAAGTCTCAGATTTCTCAAAAACAGAAATCAGACAGGCACGTTCGACGAAAACAGCTGCCAAGAAGACAGCAGCAGAAAATGCTGGCCGAAAAAAGATAAGGCGGGCTTGAAACTGGCATGAAGGCAGTGGTCCTCGTCACGGTCAAGAGAACTTTGGAAAGCAAGTTTCAGAGTTCAGGACCAGTAGGGCAAAGGTGGCATTCAAACAGTTTTGGTCGCACGATATGGGCAGCTAACTGATCATCCGGCAGGAAGTCAGACAAGGCGATGCTCATTCGGCAGCCACTAAGCTGTCTAATCATTGCATGCTCTGCAGGGCTTCGGTCACATCGTGCGACTGAGAGCCGGGTCCTCGAGTCGTCCATCGATTCTCGGAACACGTGGCCCAACTCGTTCAGCTTTAAAGCGAACAATCTAGACACCCGCTAACGACTCGTTTGGCCTCGCGCAGTGGCAGTCCTGCACACCCAGAGTGCTTCATTGGCAGCAGGGAGCACTAGGAGCCACTGGGGCCATCGTGGTGGACCGGCTCACACATGCTCTCAGTCGCGTTCATCTCTCTGTAAGCTTAAGCTCCGTGTAAGATCGAGCGTCTGCACAAGGTCCTCAGCAAGAGCCGGGCGATGAGAGTGCAGTTTGCCGGCAAGCAGTGTGCAACGTGCTGGCACCAAGCTGCTTCATGCCTACCTGACCGAGCGTGTGCCCCCAGGTCATGTGCCGAGCAGAGTCAAACCGGGTCGAACGAACGAAATCAGCACTTCGTGACAGACTGTCGAGGACGGCAGCAGGCGTAGGAATGAAGTTAGCAGACACTTCGAAGTAGGCCATGTCAACCGCTGGAAGCAAAGGGCAAAGACCGGAAGCGATAGGACAAGGCCAGCGAATTAGCTTGTCCACCCTCTGGCATCTCGGAGCTCCAGCATGCAGCCATTGCTGGCTTGGTGAAAAAGGCTGTGTGAGAGAGAGAGACAGAGGGAGGGGCAGAGGCATGGAGAGAGAGACAGGGAGAGAGAGACAGGGAGAGAGAGAGAGAGAGAGAGAGAGAGAGAGAGAGAGAGAGAGAGAGAGAGAGAGAGAGAGAGAGAGAGAGACAGGGCGACAGAGAGAGAAACTGGTGGGAACTCACAGCGTTTGCAGCGCAAAGCCTGCACAGCCAGCTCACCCCTGTGGCCTTTCCCATGCCGAGCATAGAAAAGCAGCACGAAAGGACATCTCGCAGGACTGAACTTGGTCAGGAGCAGCAGCGCTGTAAACAGCACGTGGCAACAACAGCGGTCATCGCACATAAAACGTCCAAAATGAATAATGAGCAGCCGGAGATGACTTGCAAGCACATAAGCAGATACCAGCGGCACAACAAGCTTGCGTACTTTGGTGCTAGCACCTCACGACCCAGGTCGTGAGTTCGAGTGAAGTGGCAAGCTGCTTACTAGAAGCCTAGAGATGAGTGCTTAAGCTCAGCAGATGCATTTGCAGAAATGCTCTATACACGAGGGCATGTATGCATGCATACACACCCATGTAGGAACAAACACACGTATACACAAGTCCATGTACACCACACACGCGCACACACACACACACACACACACACACACACACACACAAACACACAGACACACACATACACACACACACACACACACACACACACTCACACATCCGCACGTGAATACACATGGGAGCGCAATAAGGGCAGCACATGGAGAGAGAATGCCTTAATTTCAGCAGTCTGACTCACTGAGCTTACTGTAACCACTCGTTCAAGTTATAGGCAACAATCCCTGCCAAAGGTCGTGTCACCCAGTAAGCAGACCGAGACAGGACTGATAAGATTATAATAATGATACTGCTAACAAATAAAACTAAATCTCTTTCAAGGAACTTTACGGATTCAGCAAAGGAGGCACAAGCAATGTCGTTAATTTGCACAATTACCTTGTGCATGAGGCGTGATGGCTCACTAGGTCAGGTGGTTGCACTTCACAACCTTGGTTCTACGGTCGTGGGTTCGAATGATGAGTTGGGAGATTCATTATTGCTGCTGCAAGTGGTGGTGATAGCCTTCAAGGCTCTACTATTGCTTTTCAAAAAGAGGCTGTTAAATCAGCATTTTTGTGTGTGTATGCACTTAAAGAGAGTCCACACGAAAGGAGCAAATGCTGTGTGAATTTTCATCTCTTTAAATATCTGCCAGGGAATGTTGTAGTATCAGTCGGCCGCATCATGCAATGTGTTGTGAGCACAGGAACTGAAGTCACAGTTGCCGAGGGATGCGTCAGGTTCGTTAAAGATAATGCCAACCGACCAGGGTCACGGGAGTCATATGGTATCAAGTAGGGTAGATAGGTTAGTCGAAAGATGTAGGTAAATTTTATGAAGCAGCCAGAAATGAAGGATTGAGCTGAACTTTCGGCATCTTTAAAGATGAGAAACAGGACTTCCAAGTCGATCCACTACTGGATGGGAAAGCCAGTAGAGGTTGCACAGAATGCTTGTACTGCAGCAGCTAAAATAATAATAGCAACAGTAAGTCTTTTCATGTGCCCTATGAGGACTGAATCTCCATTTAGGCCCTTCAAAACTCACTGCCAGAGGAGCTATAACCAGTAGTAAAAAAATATGCAAGTTCTTAAGTTTAGAAAAGCTCGCAAAAGCAGCCACGAGTCCAGAATAAAGAAATATGCCCCGCATGGTCTTAGCCCCGGGTAAAGCGCTCCCTCTAGAAGATCCAGTTCGTGGATTCGAGTCCTGCTGTGGGTATGCAACCCTTTATTGACCTCTGCAAGCAATTGTGTTAGCTGCTAAGGCTATTTTGCTGCAACATGAATGAGGCTGTTAAATCAACTAACCAAAAAAATGCAAAAGCACACGAGAAGATGCTAACAGCTGCTGGCAAATCACACAGAGAAACCGATGAATTTGGCAGGGTGCTATATATAAGCAAACTGCCTTTGCCCTTTGTCAAAGTTGGGTGCACAGTTTCTTAATACTAAAGCACAAACAGTTCAATTCTCTCAGTCACAGCAAAGGCTGTGAGGAACAGGTAAATTTTGAGCTTCTTTTGAGAATTTCGTCATATCAGATGTGAAATATCCTGGTAATGAGTAATAGCTATGTTGAATATATTGAATCAAACAGAGACAGATCTTTGTAAATTCCCTTGCTTGCTCGGAAAAAAAACAGTTATTTCTGAATAAGTAGAAAATCCACGAATACCACACTCGGCAAATGGCTTCACCCCTCAAACCAGTATGCTTAAGAGGCAGGAAGTCATGGTAGGATGCAGATCTCACCACGAGCCAACAACGTCAGCGCCAGCAGTTGGCTTCAGCAGTGCCCTTACACACAGGCAAGCACCATTTGATTAAAGCAAACATGGTTGAGCTTAGGTAGAGCCAACAGTACCTGATCCTCTGCCTGGTGCTCCAAGTCAGAGCTTGCATCAGCCCGTGGGCTGAGCACGACTCGGAGCAGAGCAGGCAGCAGAGCAGGTAGCAGAGCAGGCAGCAGAGCAGGCAGCAGAGCAGGCAGCAGAGCAGGCAGCAGAGCAGGCAGCAGAGCAGGCAGCTGAGCAGGCAGCAGAGCAGGCAGCAGAGCAGAGAACAGAGCAGAGAACAGAGCATGCAGCAGAGCAGGCAGCAGAGCAGGCAGCAGAGCAGGCTAGGCGGTACCTGATTGATGCTCAGCCAAATCGAGCGTTGCAAAGCGCATGCCTTCGCCCAGAGTGTCGGTGGCCATGTGCTGCGACGTCCGAACAAACGCCTCCAAGAACGAGTGCACATTCTCACACCAGCAGCTGTAGAATGCCACTAGGGTGGGCAGGCGACCTTGCTCGGCAGTTAGCACATCGGACAGGAACGTGTCCTGAATCACATGTTGGAGCAGTTGGCACAATACAATCGCTTGTTCATCGCATGCCACGAAATGTCAATCAGCACCACAGACGAACCACCACGTAGAAGATTTTAGAGAGGAGCTTAGAGAGGAATCGGCGTACTGCAAATGAAACTTGAGTTCACTGCATCCTGGGCATATGGTTTGCTGCAGTGAACAGTCGAATTCAGGTATATCTACATTCGGCTTTACGAGCAAGAAAAAAAGGAAGGAGAGAATTTTGAGTCTAATCAGTATGCTCATTCAGCTTTTCAGTCCAACTAGTGAGCGTCTGCTACAGCTGGCGCAGTATTTTAAGGTCGCGTGGCCCTTGGCTGATACTGCTGATGTGTAATAATCTGTAGCCACCTAGTGGTGAGCCATGATGGCCCATTACGTGAGGCAGTTGTTTTTCACGACCTTGGTACCAAAGTCATGGGTTCGAATCCTGCAGTGGGCGATCCTTTATCGCCACTGCAAGCAGTGGTGATAGCCGTAAAGGCTCTTCTGTCGCTACACAAAAGAGGCTATTCAATCAGCTAGTGAGTCAACAGGATTAGGGAGGCTGCGTTGATGAGCTCGACAAGTAGAGAGACAAGTTTAGACTACACAGTTTTGAAGGGGATTTAGCTGTGTTCTGATTTTGATTTTTAACACAGCCTATTCGAAAAAACCTCGTGCCCTCGGGGCGTTGCTCGAGCAGCAGCAGCTGCTGCAGCAGCAGCCACAGCAGCAGCAGCAGCAGCGCCAACACCAGCAGCAGCTACACACGTGAGTCTGAAACAAAGTCTGTGATAACTGCTCTCCATCCAGCTGACATTCTCTAACACTGACGACTACTGCCACAGGCTACAGGGGAGGCTGAAAGAAGAAGTGCAGCAGGCTCGCATGCACTCACCCGACTGAGCCTTCGTAGTGGCTGCAGCATGGACCATGCATAGAAGTCCAGTTGATCGTGAGATGACAATGAATCAGTAGGCAGATGAACAACGTCTGTAGCACCGACTGCAATGAAACAATCACACAGGTCAGCCAAACGTCACAGGTAGTAGATGCCGTTAAGATGGAGGCCGTAGGCATGGTGCCTTCCTGCTATTCTAGCCTCACTAGCAGTGATGTACAGAGATCAAACCCAATGCATTTTCTTTCAGCAGGTCCAGTTTATTTGGTTGCAACAAGCCTGAGCAAAGGATGAATTTGTGCTCACACACATCTGTACTCACGGTGTCGCCTCAGCATGACTATAGCTGGCTTGCTAACGATGCCATAGATCTTTGTTAAAGAGGCTGCAGCCTCGTTAGGATCGCCATCGCCATCGCTGGCTAAGAGCCCACAGGCAGCAGGATACCAACGATGTAGTGCCTGAAATGTGCATGGCACGCATTACGGCTACAGACTCAGCAAATGAGTCGCATCCATTATTGTGGCAGAAACGACAATTATGCTTTAGTTGTATGGGTTAAGTACTTCTCCTTCTAGGGCCGTAATTGCCTAGGAGATACGGTGCTTGGTCTTCACGACAAAGATCGCGAGTTCGAATCCTACAGCAGGCGATCCTTTACCGACAACCGTAAGCAACGATGACAGCCATCAAGGCATTTCTGCCTGCATAAAAACAAGGCTGTTAAATCAGCTAATATTTATTATTACTATTTCAAGACCCAACTCTCTAGATCATCTATTGCAGCAGTTTCCTTTTTATTGTGAGCTATGAGCAGTTACAGCTACCAAGGCTCCTCTACCACAATGCATAGTTAGACAAGTTTGTTGAATCAGCCTATGTTCACCATTATTTATGCATGCTCACGCTGTAGCTTTTTAAATGAGAAAGCCCTTTTAGCAACAGAGACATGTGTTCAAGTTTTGTCACAACATGCTAAGGCACAGCAAGTGAGCTACTACTGCTACGAGTGCTAACAGCCCTTTAAAGTTACAGGTCGTACATTTGATAGCCGAGCTGTTGATAGGGCCAACTCAGAATGCAGGAAGGTTCTTACTGACCCTTTCAAAGAAGGCCTGCCGGTAGGTATCAATTAATGGCGACATCGCACAATATGCTAAGCAGGTCCTGTTATGAGTAGCACTTCCGAAGACAGCTGATAAGCAGTACAGCAAAAATAGCAGCGGCATATTCAAAGATATCACGGAGAAGTCAGGTAAAGGTCCACACTATACTTGGAGTCGACCTGAATCACAGTTGTAGGAGATTTCTTGAACTAATGCTTTTAAGTTGGGCTGCTTGACAAACCTGATGCTGCCCATCTCCATAGACAGAACAGGAACGGCGAAATAAATCAAGAAAAAATTAATGATCCGAGATTATAGTCTGGCACACAACAAAGTCACTAGGGAAGACATCCTTTGTCATAACGATGTAGAAAAAATTGTCAATAAGCAAAAAGCTAAAGTTCACCAGACAACAAGAAATGACCAGACTTAGCTGTTGCTAAGATCGGCAATGTGAACGTTGAATTCATCGGCAATCAGTAAAGGCCTACACACAAGAAGAATTTGGGCAGGACTTCCAAAAACTCTTACATAAGCAAAGTTAGATATGCAGAAAGGGGTCGGTAAATCACCATTGTGAAAACCACGGTCTTTTGCAGCAATCTGGTGGCACCGTTGGCCCGTGTATACAACGGCAGCTGCCACAGTTAAGTGAGTCATGAACAGTGACGGTCATCTTGAGAGACCCGTCAACTCATTACACAGCAAGCAATTTAAAATGAGAACTGCCTACTGGCAAGAGGTAGGAACAACTATGGTATAGCACCTAGAAAGAGGCTGAGTTCGGTGAGGGCGCTTTATCGAGTGTATTATTATTATTATCATTATTAAGGTTAAGAAGCACCATGTTGCCAGGACAAGATGGGCTGATAAAACAGCCCAATCCCTATAGCTGCCAAAGTTGATTTCACATCATAAACTCTGCCCGGAGCATACAATAATGACTCCCTTACTGCATAATTTAACCGTGGCCTGGGTCGCAAAGTGTAAACTTACTTCTGAGATAACGTTCAAGAGTCACATTCAAGAGCAAAGCTAGGTGGAGCATAGAGCAGGTTGGGTCTTCACAGCGACGCCAGGCATAAGTTAATTTCATAGAAAATGCAAAAACTGGCAGTGGAAGTCTTTATTTGTATGCTGTGCATTCAATGCCAACATGCGAGCACTGGTGCTTTACAAATATAACATCTATTCAAAGCATAAAAATGCATAACTCAATTCGTACTAATACTAATAATAATAGTGACAAACGTCATTAAGTGCTCTCAGAGAAGTTTATCTCTTTCTAGGCTCTTTACACTTGCTGCAAAATTAACACAATCTAATGATTAGAGTTAGCATGCTCAACAAACTAACGAGAATAACATGGTTAGGGGTGTGATGCACAGAGTCAGCTTGCAAGTGTGGTTACTGGCAGCATACACTGTGTCAGCACCTTTAAGCATACAAAGGACGAATCGCAGGGACCCACTAAATGCTGTAATAAGTATATACGCTTTTAGTTTCTTTTTAAATGTGGTCAAGTCAAGAGATGTCGCGTTGCAAGTCGGGAGTGAGTTCTAGGCTTTCGGAGCATACAAAATAAAGGTGTGATCTCCAAAGGAGGTATGGTTAAGCAGTTATATTCCAAAAAGCAGGTAATACGATGTTTAGCCTGGTGGGCAGCAGATCTGATAAGTACACTGGAGCCAAAGAATGAAGGGTTAGTGACGAAATCTTGAAGTCGATGTATTGCTTGACTGATAGCCAGTGCTGGTCGGCGAGAAGTGGTGTGATGTGTCAACTTCGATGCTGACGACAGACATGCCTAGCTGCCGAGTTTTTCACCAGCTGTTAACACCTGATTGCACAGGTCGGTAGACCAGCAAGCAGTGGGTTACAGAAGTCAAGAGGGCATTTCACAAATGCATGGGGGATCAACTTAGATGCGGTATCCCTGTCTAAACAAGCCTGAATTTTGGCAATGTTATGTAGCTGAAAGTAGGCAGACTTGGATGTGGAGCTGATGTGGTCACCTAACAAAATGTCACTTTGGATCATGACAGCTAGATTTCGTGCAGATTCCACAGGAGATATGTTGGCAGAGCCGACTTTAAGCGTTGGTCTTTCTAATTTCTGAATCGTGCTTGGTTTGCCTATAACTGGTAAGTTGGTTTAATAATAATTCAATTTAAGAAAATTTGCTGTTATCAATGTGCAGATGTTATCAATACATGCAGTAAGGGAGTTGAAAGAATTCGACCTGCTAGAGGGCTGGGGATCAAAAATAATAATAATAATAATGCACTTGACAGAGTGCAGTCAAAGAACACAATCTCTTTCTAGGTGCTTCAAATTTGCTGCAAAGGGAAACACGATTGAATGGTAAGTAATATCATACTTGATTAACAATATTAATAACATAGTTAGGTGGCATGCACAGGGTCAGCATGCAAGTGTGGTTAGTGGCAGCATGCAGTGTCAGCAGGCATACGTACATGAAGGACGAATCACTGGGACCCACTAAATGCTGTCCTAAATGTATGTAATATGCTTAGTGTCACCACCCATTTACACACTGAGGACAAATGACAGGGACCAAGCACATTCTGTCACAAACAGGTAAGTTTGCATGCATATGTGGTTCATTGCTAATGGGTGCCGAGCAGCTGACATTACATCTGCTGTAGGTGGCAACTAGAGGGCACATTCCCATCTGGACTTATGCAGGTCCAAGCAGGTGGGACGATTCCTGTGAACTACTGGCAATAGCCACCCTGACAACTCTGAATGGCTACCAGCTGATTCAAAGCCTTCAGCAGCAGATACAGGTGCAGCAGCGATTTCAAAGCGTCGATCGACTAAAGGCTGTACACCTGCCTTGGCACTATGTGCGCCAAAAAACTAGAACATGCACATCAAGTCAAAGCAGATAAAAACATTGTAAGTTCACAGTTAACTAGAAAATCCTTTTCCAATGCATTTACTAGGCAAAAAACACTTTTAACTCGCATCATTGCACAGAAAAAGCCATTCGAGTAACACATGCATATGTGACCGGGTCCAAAGCTCTTACTAACTCCGATCAGTTAGTCATTTAGCTAGCAGCAGCAGCAGCTGGCTGCTATTGGTAAAAACCCGTGTCAGAATTTGATCAATCGGGACTCGATTAATCACGGGTGGTAAGGGTAATGGTTCGTGCACGATCAGTTATAGCATAGCACCCTATCGCATCAAGAGTTGCCAACCTTTGCTGCTGCCACTGCCACCTCAGTCCCAGCTTCAGAATCGTCACGAAACACGATGAAAGTGACGTTGCATGCCCTGAGCGACTGCAGAACAGTCGCTATGGAGGCAGGAAACAGCTGAGCGAAGTATGAACGACACTCCTGCAGAGCAAAGCACATGCACCAATCTCAACTTATGCAGCATCGCTAGCGCAGCCGAGTTCAGCATGGTCAGCCGGGTTTGGGGCAGCTCAGTTCTCGTGCTGCAAGTGCCGCAAGAGGCGAGAAGGCAGTCACACTCACATACCAGTTGCAAAAGCCAGGCGACGAGGCGGGCTACAGTCGGTGTCTGGCCATACTCATAATGGATGCCATCACCGAAGGAGCATCGACCGTGAGATGCATTTGCTTTGCCATGGACCTATAACAAAGAAAATTCATTCGAAAACCTATCAGCCGAACGGCAGGTATGCATTTCGATGGAGCAAAGTGAGCTGCAGCCGTGTCGTTGCTGCACTGCTGCTTGATACGTCGAGGGCATGGTCAATCGGTCTATTGCAAGCCAGGAACAGCTATAGCTATAGCCTGGAACCCACTTCCGATTTTCGTCAGGACATCCCCTGACTTGACCTTATTTAAAAAGCTATTAAAACACACCCATTTATGGCAGCATTTAGTGTGTCCCTGTGATTCGTCCTTTATGCGCTTATGCATGCTGCCACTAATCACACTTGCTTGCTGTCCCTGTACATGTCACCCCTAACCATGTTATTCATGTTATTTATCAAGCATAAAACCACACTCCATTCGATCGTGTTTTCTTTGCAAAAAATGTAAAGCACCAATAAACGAGATTAGTTCTCTGAGGGAGCTTCATCAAGTGTATTATTATTACTACTATTACAGATCATCGAACCCATCTCCCTCTTTCTCTCTCTCTCCCTCCTTCTCTCTCACTTTCTCTGTCTGTCTGTCTCATTCTTTCTCCCTCTCTCTTTTTGCCAGGATGATAAGAATAAAGGAGGTGGTCAAGAAGTCTACCCTAGTTCAAAAACTAGAATTCGACTAGCTGGACAAGTGCCAGGGCTCATGCACGATAAAGCCAAATTTGGCAACCAACTCGTGAAATCAGCAAAAGTCGAACTTACTATACGAACAGGTCTTTCGATGCGATGAAGGCAAACTGAGCTGAAAAAATGAAATCTTATTCAGCCTGATGATTTTGAATCGATAGCCACATTAAAATCAGGAGTGGGGGTCAGTTAGGAAAAGAGTGCAAAAGCCGATCGTGCATTAAAAGCAAGATCAGGTCCCATGTTAAGGTCAGTCAGGATACAGGTGTAAGAAACACAATTCATTTGTACAGAATCTCTAGTGAAGTGCTTCACGTATGCCAAGCAGTTAGAGCCTACGACGTCGGTCGAGATGGAGGGTATTCATGATATCCATAATAGCCATCAAAAATCAATATAGTGCTCCAGGAGAAATATATATGTGTGTGTGTGTGTGTGTGTGTGCGCGCGTGTGTGTGTGTGTGTGTGTACATGCATACATATATACATATACATACACACATATATTATATGTATATATATATAATATATATATATATATATACATATAGAATATATATATATATAGAGAGAGAGAGAGAGATGTATGTGTGCATCCATGTGTGTGTGTGTCTCTGTGTGTGTGAATGTGAGTGCGTGCATGGACACTCCCGTGTGCGTTCGTCAGTATTGTGACCTAAGAGAACTGCAAATCTATCCTGGCACTTCCATATGCCACACAGCTCAAGCCCACTGAATACAAAGTCAAAGTTGATTACCTTGAAATCGGTCATCTAAGGCAAGCACTTTAAGCCCTTGGCTAGGTACTTAAAAAGATCTGGAAAGGAACCACGTGAATTGGTTTGTCAGAACATGCGCAGTTGTTCCTGGGTTCCGCCCAAGAGGTAAGGTGCTGGTTTTTCACGACCTGGGTCCGGGGTTCGAGTCCTGTAGTGGGCTATCCTTTACTGTCCACTGCAAGGGGTGATGATAGCCGTAGCCATTGAGGCTCTTCTGCCAATGTATAAATGACGTTGTTAAATCAGCTAACCGAATGAGAACGACCGAGCACACAAAGGCGAGAAGGCTGACAGGAATGGGTAAGTTTGTATTTTTTTTTGAAACCATCAATTAAGATGACGCAATTAACGTGATCATCAAAACGCCAAGAGGCTAGAGCCTCTCTCAGGGGCACTGAGGTCTAGCTCGCTGGACGTCAGCACTCAGCAGCTGTGGCGATTGAGCACTTCAGAAGCCAAACATGGCGTTTAGAGAGAAATCATTGTGGCAACTGAGTCTGGCTTGCACCTGCCAACACACTCACCACTGATGACGTCGCCGACGACACCGACGGGGACGACGCCGGAGCGAGATTGATTCGCCACGATGTCAGGCAGCGGCGGCCCGGGGCACGTCCCGCGGCTGCCTCGGCATCAGCGTGCTGCCAAAACTCGCTGGGTACGAGGCACGAGCTGAGGCATCCGAGTGTTGCTGCCTTCTGTGCTTCGGCTGTCGTACCTGTGGCTACGGCGCAGCAGCTGCTGCCCCGAGCAGTCCTCGTCAGGCGGGCCACTGCGCTACCTGTCCAACCAAAAGGCAGCCAGCGTTGCTGCTCGCTGTCATGCAGGCCTTGCTGCTAGCTTGCTGCTGCGGCAACTCTTGAGTCACTGGGAGCAGCAGCTACTCGGTTTGAGCTGGGGCGGCCCAGCGCTTAAAAGATCGTTTGGATGGCTGGGCGAAGCGTGCAGTAACATCGTTAGCAAAAGCAGCAGCAGTGAATTTCTCAACACATGCAGGCACATGTACGAAAGCTTGCATGCATGCAGACAATAATACAGTCACTTGCATAGTTATAAACTGAAGCAATATTGTCTCTTTACTTATCACGGGTAATCAGGCGAGACCAAGTGGCCACTCCACTATACAATTTGCTAAGGTTCACTGAAAGCCTAAAATAATTTTGGTACAAGTCACAGTGATAACGTATGAAGCTTAAGTAGCTGAATCATGAGGGCAGTTAATAAAATAATATGGAAATAGCATCCAGGGATGGCTAGTGGTAACTGCCTGAGTCGGCAACAAGATGGCCTGCCACAGTGATGCAGAAGAAATGCGTGACTTCAACAGTCTACATACTACAGAGCTAATTGACAATCACGTGAGTTCAACAGTCTAGAGACTGCAGAGTAAGTTTACAACTATCACGACCATTGCAGCGAAACCAAAAGACTGCTAAATTTACTATAAAAGTTATTATTATATTTACCTTAGCTGAGACTCAATTTTCATTGAAACAACGATTAAGATTGTAGAATTGCACTCTACAAACATTTGTCCACCAGCGCAGTGAGTATTATTTACTAATTTCTTACGTCTTTAAAGTATTAACAGTGGTCATTATTTTCAAAAAACTTTACTTTTGGAACTAGGTCAATTCATTTATGATGTTTGGCTGATGAACTCGTTCCTTTCGGTTAACATTTAGCTAAGAGGTGATAACAAATGGATAAAAGCTAACATTTATTTGCTATCTAGTCATTCAAAATACCATAAAGGTTCATAAATGTGTAGATGTTATAGATTTGGGGCTATACTGAAATTAACTTCTCAAAGAAGCCCTCCCAGAATATCGTCCGCCCCCTCCCAATGTTTTTGCAGTACTGTCCTTGGCAGCAACATTCAAAGCCCAGTATATCCCGGTCAAAGGGCTCATGTTGCTCCTCTGAGTAAGCTCCCATATCCTCATTAAATTTTTCAAGATGAGCTATGAAAACAAAAACTTGTAGAAACCGTCTGCAACCGATTTTGGTTCAGCTCAAAGTGAGAGCCTGCACCAGCTGCCAGTGCGTTTCAGCCTTTTTGATGATTTCAAAATTTCCACGATTTCCAAAGAAAGTCATCAGAATCAACAAAACAAAACTGGTCCAAGCTGCTTTCTCTGTTGTATGAAGCCTCTTGGCAAATTCGTCACACTCTATGACCTTCTTGATCTGTGGTCCACCGAAGATACCAGCTTTTGCCTTTGCCTACAGCATCTGAGGAAAGACATTCGTATAAAGTACTTGAAAGCTAGAGACTCATCACCTAGAGCCGTGACAAACTACTGGATGAAGCTTAACTTAAATGGCTATTGGTCGCATACACCTTATGATTGTCTATCAGTGGCTAAAACTTGATACAGCTCTTCCGAAAAGAAAACTCGATCTGATAAGGCCAGCCACTTTTCAGTAGTGCATCTGTGTGTTCTGGCTGTCCCAGAAGCCAAGAAAACAGGGTAGCTTAATCAAACTGCCACAGGAGGTCCATCAGGCATGAAGCTATTTTAAAGCCTCCAATGACCTTTAAGTCATAAGTTGCCATTTGTCATGGCACTCAGCGACAGTAAATGGTGTTGACTTCAGTGAGGCACAGAGTAAGCTACAAGCAGAAACTGTAGAGACTTACTTTAACATATCTATCTAAAAAGTACCACTCCTTAATGACATATGTCATACGCTCAGTTTCGGACGTGGTGAGACATAGGTCTCTGATCAGATCGTTGAGGACTGTCTGATTCATAAAGCACGTCTGTCTATCTCCGGTCGCAAGTGAAGTTAAAATCAGAAGTTGCAATACCTTGCTATCTTGCTTGCTGTCTGCACTGGAGAGCCAAAACCTCTCGGGAAAGGTAATAATGATAGTAATAATGATAATAATAATAATAATGCACTTGATAAAGCGCCCACAGAGAACTCAATCTCTGCCTAGGCACTTTAAATTTGCTGCAAAGGGTAGGAAGAACGAGATCATGGCATTTAGCACTAGGAGGATGCATACGGGACTTGTGTAAATATAAAGTTGCTCTTGCCACTCTGATGTTTGCAAGAGTCTGCTATGCACAAGTAGCAACTGCTTGGTTGATTAGTTGATTTCCATAGAATTGTTTTGGTAAAAAAATTCATGGCACTCTACTCTTCCTATATCAGCATCGAAAATGCATAAATTGAACACTGACATTGCATGCACTACTGCCGAACGTGTGAGAAATTTCATCTAGCAAGCAGCAACTGTTCACATTATCTTAACAATAATATTATTATAGCACTTGATAAAGCGCCCCCAGAGAACCTAATCTCTTTCTAGGTGCTTTACATTTGCTGCAAACTGATATGCAATTGAATAGTAAGTAAAATCATGCTTGAAAAAAAAACAAAATGAATAATATGGTTAGGGGTGACATGCACAGGGTCAGCATGCAAATGTGGTTAGTGGCAGCATGAGGTGTCAGCGCGCATAAGCACATCGAGGACGAATCACAGAGACCCACTAAATGCTGTCCTCAACAGGTGTTTTTAAGTTTCTTTTAAATATGGTCAGGTCAGGGGATGTTCTGACGCAGGTCGGGAGGGAGTTCCAGGCTTTGGGAGCATACGAGCTAAATGCACGGTCTCCAAAGGATTTAACGTTTATACAAGGTATTTCCAGACTGTTGGATTCCGAAAAGCAAGTGGTACGATGCTTGGCCTGATGGGGTAGTATATCTGAAAGATAGGCTGGAACAATAGAATGAAGAGACCTAAAAGTGAGCGACAAAACCTTGAAGTCAATCCGTTGCCTCACTGGTAGCCAGTGCAGGTCGGCGAGAAGTGGAGTAATGTGGCAACTGCGACGCTCACGACAGACAAGCCTAGCTGCAGAGTTTTGCACCAGCTGCAATCACCTGATCGCACATGCTGGTAGGCCAGTAAGCAGTGAGTTGCAGAAGTCGAGACGAGATGTCACGAATGCATTGACCAACTTGGACGTGGTATCCTTATCTAAACAGGCCGTAATTTTAGCAATGTTATGAAGATGAAAATAGGCAGATTTGACTGTGGACCTGATGTGGTCGTCTAACGAGAGGTTGCTTTGGAATATCACACCTAGATTTCGAGCTGATTCAACTGGAGATATGCTGGCAAAGCCAATTTTAAAAGTCAGCCTTTCCAATTTCTGAATCACACTGGGTTTGCCCATAACTAGTAAGTTAGTTTTATCATCGTTTAGTTTTAGAAAATTTGCTACCATAAATGTGCGGATGTCATCAATGCATGCAGCAAGTGAGTTGAGAGAATTTGAGGTGCTCGAAGGCTGGGAGGGATCAAAGCGAAGGTACAACTGAGTGTCATCCTCATATAAGTGAAAGCCTAGATTGTGCTTGGCAATCACATCAGCAAGAGGCAGAGTATAAACACTGAAAAGGACCGGACCTAGCACAGAGCCCTGAGGTACTCAGTACTCCATATTTTAGAGGTACTTCAGATGATCTTTGTCCATTCACGTCAATACTCTGGAGTCTTCCACTGAGATAGGACCTGAACCACTGCAGAGCAGTGCCAGTGATGCCCAGGCGAGATGAGAGGCGCTCTAGAAGTACTTTGTGATCGATGGTATCAAAAGCTGCCGAAAGATCGAGCAAAACAAGAAGAGACACACTACCCATGTCTGCATTCCTAAGTAGGTCGTTGTATACCCGAAGCAATGCTGACTCTGTGGAGTGATTAGCTCTAAAGCCAGACTGGAACTTACTAGCAAGGTGTGAGGTTTCGATATATGAGTTCAGCTGGTCTGCCACGACCCGTTCGAGTGTCCTTGATAGGAATTGTAGAAGGAAGACTGGGCGGTAGTTGCTTAAGTTCTCTTGGTCTAGTGTAGCTTTCTTGAGAAGTGGCCTGACTACAGCTTTTTTGAAAGGTGCTGGGACATGACCTGAGGCTAATGACATATTAATGATGTTGGTTATGCATGGCAGCAGCAGATCTATGCAGCGTAGGAGCAGGACAGTGGGAATAGGGTCCAGTGAACTTGTTGTCTTCTTTGATTGAGATACGAACTTTAGGACTAGATCACTAGTGACCTGCTTAAATACAGACATTGAGGAGCAGCCAGGAACCGAGGAACATCATTCTAGTGGGAAGGTTGTCATCGCAGGGATGGATTCCCTGATCTTGTCTATCTTCTGCACAAAGAATCGAGAGAAGCGATCGGCTAGATCATCACAAGGATCATCAGGTAAGGAGCTAATATGGGAACGGTTGAGGAGATGGTTTATTGTCGACATCAGCATTTTTGGATTGTGCATCTGTGATTCAACAATGTTTCTAAAGAAGCTATACTTGGCCTTTGCTAGGATCGATTGGTACGACCTACAGTAGTCTTCATATGCCTGTCGATGGACAGTTAGTCCGGATCTTTTGTATGCCTTTTCAAGCTTTCGTTTAGTAGACTTGGCTAGTTTAATGTCTGTTGTAAACCATAGGCCGTCTGGGCAGGGGCGCATAGTGCGCTTTGTCAGAGGTGCAAACTCGTCGAGCGTGTCAGCTAGTGTCATGTTGTAGCAATCTACCAGTGATGACAGATCGGAGGGAGGACTGAGCAGCAAAGGTGAAGCAGATATTCTCGCATGGACAGCATCGATGTCAAGGGTCTTGAGGTTTTGCGATTCACAGGTTATTTTAGAGAAGAATGTGGGCACACACTGTAGATTGAATGAGATCTGCATGTGGTCAGATAAGCAGGATTTGGTAATAATTGGTGATGACAAAGTGCAGTTATATGAGAAAATTTGGTCGAGTGTGTGACCCTTGATGTGGGTAGGGCCATGCACATGAGCCACAATAGACAATGAGTCAGTCAATGCACGAAATTCGGTGCTGAAAGGGTGAGATAAGTTACCAAAGTGAACGTTGAAATCACCTATAATGAGGAAGGATCGATTTCTTGCACACAGAATCGAAATGAGATCGGAGAAATCTGAGATAAAGGAGGATTTGGTACCTGGTGGGCGATAGACTACTGCCACTATCGGTAGCTTGTTTTCGGGTGAGACCAGGACAATTGATTCAAAAGACTGCTTCGAGGGTACTGCAAATGGCTTGAAGTTGAACTTCGAGCGCACGATAATAGAAACTCTACCTCCAGTTTTGATTGATCTAGGGGTGTGAAAGAACGTGAAACCAGATGGAGTAGCGTCTTTAATTGTCGGGCAGTTTATCGATTTCAGCCAAGTTTCAGTTAGGGCGAGCAGGTCGATACCATTTTCAGAAATAAGGTCGTTTATTACTAGAGGTTTATTGCACATTGAGCGAGGATTCCAAAGGCAAGCTTTAAGTATGGCTGATTGGGTTACAACAGGCCTGATGACCACTAAGTTAGAGAGATTTACAGTGACGCATGCGGGGGAGCGTGCTGAGCGGTTCGAGACAATGCTAGGAATACCAAACGAGCGGTGTCTGAGCTGGCGGTTCCGGCCACCACGGCGGGTACGGGGGTGCTTCAAGAATTCTCTTGCACCGTTAGCATTTAAAATAAGATGCTCCCTCCATGTCTTGATCGTTGGCAGGCATGACAAAGCATGCTTTTCAGGCCTCCCATATCATCACAGATGCTTACAGGGAGTACTATTTTTCTCCTGTCTTGATAACCTGTACCTCTACTCTATAGTTGCAGACTGTGGAATACCTTTTTAAAGCCATCCTAGGTGGCTACTTCCACACAACTCACTTCCTGGACTACCCTCACGACTGAGCTATGATTCTCACTTGCCTTTTATTGTATCTTATGAAATCTGCTGGCTTCTATAGTCATGCTAAAAGCCTCTCTGGCTTTGAATACACTCATAGTAATAGTGCTGATACACTTGATAGAGCGCCCTCAGAAAACCCAATCTCTTCCTAGGCACTTTACATTTGCTTCAAAGGAAGCACTTTCGAAAGGTTAGTGGTAGCATGCTCAATAAACAACAAGAATAACATCGTTAGGGGTGACTTGCACAGGGTCAGCATGCAAGCATGGTTAATAGCAACATGCACTGATGCACTGTATCAGTAGGGATGAGCATATGAAGGATGAATCACATTGATTTACTCAATGCTGACATAAATGTATGTGTTTTGGCTTTTCTTTAAATGTTGACAAGTCTGTAGTTGTCGAGCTGCAAGTCGGGAGTAAGTTTCAGGTTTTGGGAGTATACAAACTAAAGGCACGGTCTCTAAACGATTTGAGGTTTGTGAGAGGTATAGTTAAGCAGTTATATTCCAAAAAGCAGGTGATACGATGTTTAGCCTGGTGGGCAGCAGATCTGATAGGTATACTGGAGCCAAAGAATGAAGGGTTAGTGACGAAATCTTGAAGTCGATGTATTGCTCAACTGGGAGCCAGTGCAGGTCGGCGAAAAGTGATGTGAAGTGGTAACTGCCACGCTCACGAGAGACAAGCCTAGCGGCAGAGTTTTGCACAAGCTGTAAGCCGCTGAGTGCACAGGCAGGTACACCAGCAAGCTGTGAGTTACAGAGGTCATGAGGGGATGTCACAAATACATGCACCAAATTAGAAGTGGTATTACTGACTAAACAAGCCTGAATTTCAGCAATTTTGCGCAGGGGCTGGAAGGAAGCGCCTAAAAGGGATTGAGTTCTCTGAGGGCGCTTTATCAAGTGCATTATTATTATTTTTATTATTAGGCAGACTTGACTGTAGAGTTGACGTGGTCGTCCAATGAAAGGTCACTTTGGAACATGACACCAAGATTTCGCGCAGATTCAACAGGAATATGATGACATAACCAATTTCGAGTGTTAGCCTTTCCAATTTCCGAATCACACTTGGTTTGCACATAGCTAGCAAGTTGGTTTTATGATCATGCAATGTAAGGTTTGCTGCCATCTATGTACGGATGTCATCAATACATGCAGAGAGGGAGTTGAGAGAATTCAATGTCCTGGAGGCCTGGGAAGGATCGAAGCAAAGGTACAAGTGAGTGTCATCTGCATAGAAGTGAAAGCCTAAATTGTGCCGGGCAATCACATCGGTTAGACTGATAGTACAAACCATGAAAAGAATGGGACCAAGCACAGAGCTCCAAGGCACCCCATATTACAAAGGTTCCTTGAATCATCTTTGTCCATTCACATAAAATTCTGCTGCTTAATGCTCACTTAGACTTCGTGGAGTTATAGGCTGAGATACAGTCATGTGCATAGACAAAAACAGTTAGTAAAATGCACATGCTGGGTGCACAAAACCTTCGAATGCAATACGAATCACACATTAACATGATCCACTTATCTCTTGCTCTAAAATACCACTCACTAAATTATTTATTAAAGGTATATGTACTGTCACACTTCATAGGATATTACTCTGAAGTATTATGTATGTCAAACGCTTACTGATTCTGGTAGCAGCACAGCACTTGATGTGTGAAACCGGACGTCTGCATACCCCCTAAGAGAACAACGAACGAATTTAAAAAATGTTAGTGTCCTAACTGCAGATGCAAAGTTTTTGCTTAAAAATAGTTATTTCCTATTTATTTTAGGCACATGAAGTATAAAAGCACATTGTACAAAAAATGTCATCTTGTGTAATAAGTCTTTTACATAGGGCCCTTCAACAACCAACTCTCTAGCAATGTGCTTTGCATCTCTGTGAAAGTGAGGCAACAAGTAAGAGTTAACGGCAAGCTGGTTAGGATGATTAGACTAGCTCCTGAGTTAGTGTAGGTAGTAACAGAAGCAGGAAGCAAGATCAAGACTTTCTCAGATCACCAAACGGTTTTCAGTATAGTGATAGGATTGGTGGTTCGATGTCATACTAGCAGGAAGCAAGATCAAGACTTTCTCAGATCACCAAACGGTTTTCAGTATAGTGATAGGATTGGTGGTTCGATGTCATACTAGAGGAGCAAGAACCTCAGATAGGTAAAATAAAATAACAACAGAATGTGTGCAACATCTTCACAAAACGAAATCTCTTACAAGACACAGTTTGCATATGCTACAAAGCAAGCATGTCAATACGGTCAGTGGCAATATAGAGTGACGGTATGCATAGTGTATGCAAGTGAGTGAATCTACATGTAGGAAAATGATCTCGAAGTGAACTTGATACTTGCAAAGGGGCCTGTGAAGCCCACACTTAGGAGCAGTGCAGTGAACACTGGCATTGACGACAGACTACACAGACAGACGAGCTGTTTAGTTTTGTACCAGTTGCAGACAATCCGGGAATCAGGCCTTCATCATTTACATACCAATGACACTTAGCTGTATCTATGCTTCGATCCCTTCAGGCCTCCCATTACATTAAAGTGAAAACTCCCTTGCTGCATGCTCCTATTGCTGATGCCTGCGATTGAATGGCAGCAAATTTTCTCAAATGCCATGACACTACAACCAGGTTACTAGTTGTGGGCAAACCTAGTCTTATGCGTGCTGACACTGTGCATGCTGCCATTAACCACATTTGTATGCTGACCCTGTGCATGCCACTCCTAACCTTATTATTCATTTTGTTTGTTTTAAAGCATGATTTTACTTACCATTCAATTGCATTTCACTTTGTAGCAAATGTAAAGCGCCTAGAAAGAGATTAAGTTCTCTGAGGGCGCTTTATCAAGTGCATTATTATAATTATTATTAGTCTGGCTCGGAAATAGGAAAATCTATGCCTTACAATGGCTTCTGGCATCTTCTGTGATATCTGCACCGAATCTGGGTGCCCTGTCCCAAAGTGACCTTTTACTAGACGCTTATGTCAGCTCCATTGTCAAGTCTGCTTAACTTGGGCCTGCATAGACAAGGAAACCAAATTTGAGTTCGTCCATGCATTTTTGATATACACACACCCACAGCATCTACTGTAACTCACTGGTGACAGGTCTTCCGTGCTATACCAATAAGACACTGCTTCCAGTTGATGTGCAAGTCCGCAGCTAGCAGCCTTAGCTATCTTGAGTGTCGAAGTTGCAACATTCCACCACTTCTTGCCAACCTGCATTCGCTACCGATCAACAAGCGCACCAAATAAATTTATTTGTCAGTCGCATTCCATATATACTCTTGCTCCAGCCTAAATATCCGAACTAGTCTCCCAACAAGGGCCAGGCATCTTACAGCCAGCTCTTCTGACTTAAGTAACTTAGCTATGCCTCAAGCCAATGTCATATTCTTTCGAGACCACACCTTTAGTTTGAATACGTCTAAAGCCTGGAGCCCACACCCTACTAACGTCACGACATCCCCTGACCGGACGATGCTTAAAAAAGCACCTGTTCGTCACAGCACTCGATTGGCCCATGTGAAATGTCTCTTTTGTGCTTAAGCATGCTGACACTGTGAACGTTATGACTAAGCATAAAAACAACCATCCTTCACGGTCTGAGAATAATATACCAATTATTACGACCATTTTAGAGGCCTAAAGACCTAAATCGAGTTTTTTTCCGATAGCACATGTGGTCAAGCCAAACTGTAGTAACAGAAATGCTGGCTACAATAGAACCAACCACTCGACGACAGCCACATCAATCGGTGGCACCAATATAAGAAATATGCACCTTCTTTGTCCTGCTAATAATGCATGTCCTATGCACTTTACTGGGGTTGCGCTTTAAGCTTTCGAGAACACCTACGGTACTCCTTCAACCTATGTACAACATACAAATGGCAATAATGGTAATATTAATAATTATCAGTACAAAATACCACGTTTATAGGATCCAGACATAAAATAGCAACACACTGAAAGCTCTAGATCAGAAATTGAGCATCTACATCACGATATTCCATGGTTGGTTATTAGCAATACATAACCTAGGCATACATAATCTATGAGTAGCCAGCTTTACAATTTTCAATTGTTTATATCTACTATTATCATTCATCATCGAAAATATTGAGCGACTATACTAAACGCAAGTCCATAATAATCAATTTTAAAGTTATACGATGCCAACAGCTTGAGTGATTTTTCCTGAGATACTACAGCACGGTCTCGCGATCAGTAATGCCATTGCGATGACCATTGCTTCAGCTCCACGGGTTTCCTCTCAAAGCACTGCACGGTCAGTCTATTTGCATTATACCACGCACATAAATAGCTAATATAAACTGAAAACCCACATACCTGACAAGCCATAAAATGTGCAGTTCGGAACTATAGGATACGATTGCCTGTTTTCAAAAAAACGGCCTACAAACAAGAAAATAAAAAAGCAGGCCAAATAGAACTCGTTCATGCTTGAAGCAGCATCGCATGCATAAGTCTAAGCCTCAAGGGTGTAAAGGCTCACTTTAGTGGATGGACATGGTTGGTGGCTACCCAGCAGATCAGTCAAGATGCAGCTTAGACGAAGTCCTAATGCAGTTTTAGACCGAATGAAAGCAAAACAGAAACTAGGGTTTCTAGTACGGGCCAGGCAATACAAAAGACACGATCTGTTTGCCTAAAAATTGCCTTCCACTGGCGTCCCACAGCGAGTCAGCTCGGCTGTACTATTGTTCCCTGAACAAGAATGGAAGGGTTATCTATGCTGTCGAGAGGCCATTCTCCTGGCTTAGCTACAATGGCTAACACGTATGCATTCCTTGGTACTGCGTAATAATCTCTGGGCGCACACAGAAATTTCAAAACTTGAGGTGCTCAGATTGTGTACTCCATGCTCTACTTACAGACAAGGGGTGGCCCAAATTATTTACCGGCTTGTCCCAAACAAGCTCGGTCAAGACTCCAAAAGTTCGGACCTCTGCTTTAATCACCATCTCTATAACAGTGCCTTCATAAAAAATCACTCGTTCGTAACGCTCAGCAGCCAAAGCGGGCGTATGAGTCAGCTTCATCCACGTACAGTGAATCTGATGCTGTTCTTATCAAGCAAAAACAGCTTCAATATATCGTGAACAATGCAAACCAAATTCGGAACAGAAGAAAATCCTACTCCGTATAATTAACGCCACCTTTGTGGCATAGCAATGATACGCGGGGCATAAGCAACGATTACACACACACAAACACACACACAAACACACACACAAACACACACACACACACAAACACACACACACACACAAACACATAAACACATGAATGTCACAGAAACTTCACGTCAGTAGCGATTAGAGAAGGCCATATCCCATTACCAATTATTAATTGCATTCTAAGCTAACTAATGGGCATATATATAATAATCGTCATCACGGTGCATCTTCTGAATAGAGAGGCCTCATTCGAGCAGGCAGGCCAGGTGCACTTTGCCGCGCGGGGCCACTTAGGCAAAACACTAACACGGCTCTAGCCACTCAATGACCATTCCTAGCCAAAATCGCATTACACTACCTTCAACACACAGGACCATATGACCAAGCGCAATTATGACCAACATCCGCACTTCGTCCATACCGGCCTCCAGAGCACCCTGCGTCTCTACAGAAGCCGCAGGGCTGCTTCCGGCTGGCGATTCCGTTTATTTCTCAAGATGGGAGCCAGCCAGAGTTATCTCCACGCCGCATGAGCTATGCCTAGCTGTGCAGCTATTGCAATACAGAAACCATCTCAAAAGAACTGAGTTTTTGGAATTTTCATGATCACAGATAATTGCACAGATAAAATTGGCAATTAGCACCGCGTCGTGAGACCTAACCGTCCTTACCTGACAGTCCAAAGGGTTGTGGGCGTGGCTGTAGGGGCACATGGGTGCACGACGGGAGTACTACTACATAGGGCCTAGCCCCCTCACAAGCGAGTTGTTGATTGCATCACATACAGGCGACATAAGCTAGTAAGCATACATACTGATGTATTAGCTACTGTATATGCATCTCCAGAGCACGTGGTGATAAGAGAGGAGAGAGTGGATAGTGAGCCTACAGACCGACACACCAGCAGAAGGTGAATTTCGCGGCAAGGAACCCATCACTCACCGGCAAGGAGCGCCCGTTATACGGATAGAACGTCGACTGGGAGAGAAACCTCGCAACGGCGATAACACGCCCACATCTTAACGATCGCAATGTTCACCACTCCACCCAGGGGTTCGACAAATTACCACAATCCACCCCAATACACTCTATTTAGGCTAGCACCGACCAGACGCAAGCATTATCGAGCTCAAATTTTTCGCTGATACTGTAGTACACGTTCGTATTTAATTGCATTTCCCTTTGCAGCAAATGTAAAGCGCCTAGAAAAATATTAAGTTCTCTGAGGGCGCTTTATAAATTACATTATTATTATTATTATTATAGTACAATCCATTACAATCCACGGCAATCCACAGTAATCATTCTAGTTCTCGTCGAACCCACCCTAAATCTGCTGCGAATAGCTCAAAAAAGTCTGGAATATCAAACTACACTACACGCAAGATGTACCCAGAAAAGGTCGCACGATTCCGCTCAAGCCTTTCACAAAGTCTACTGAAATAAGATTGCAGAGAACCATGCCAATACCACAATCTACCTCAATCCACCACAATCCACTGCATTCCACCTTGCAACAAAAGAAATCCTGATTGAAAAAAACTCCTCTTTTGATTGCATATGACAGTACACTCTTCGAAAATTGCATTGAAAAATTTTTTGCTTGCATTGGCACGGCCATTCTCACGGAATTCCGTGCAATCGACTGTTGAAGGGCCAATACCGCCATCCAATTCAATCCACAGAATCCACCACATAAAAAAATATATATACCTTGTGTTAAGCTCCAGTTTTTATTGCATATTAAAGTGCACAGGGCTTTGTGCACAACCACGTAAAAATAAATTGTGCAACCTCGCACTGTGGCATTGGGCTGCAATCACCTGAAATGACCTGGAAAACTACCACAATCAATCTATTCCACTGCAAAAAATAGTAATAACAATAATGCACTTAATAAAGTTTGCTTAGAGAGATCAATCTCATTCTAGGTGCCTTACATTGGCTGCTAAGGGAAATGCAATTGATAAGTGAGTAATATCATGCTTGATAAACAACATGAATAACATGATGAGCAGTGATCTGCACAGGGTCAGCATGCAAGTGTGGTTAATGGCAGCATGCACAGTGTCAGCACGAATAGCACGTGAAGAAAGAATCACAGGGACCTGCTCAACGCTGTCCTAAACGGGTGTGTTTTAAAATTATTTTTTATTCGGTCAAGTCAGGGGATGTTCGTCGGGAGTGAGTTTCAGGCTTCGGGAGCATACGACTTAAATGCACGGTCTCCAAATGATTAGAGGTTTGTACGAGGTACTGGTAAACTGTTGGATTCCGAAAAGCTGGTGGTATTATGCTTGGCCTGGTGGGGAAGTAGATCTGAGAGATATGCTGAAGCCAAAGAATAAAGAGATTGAAAGTGAGCGTCAAAACCTTTAAGACAATCCGTTGCTTGACTGGGAGCTAGTGTAGGTCGGCGGGAAGTGTTGTGACGTGGCTACCGCGACGCTCACGACTGACAAGCCTAGCTGCAGAGTTTTGCACGAGCTGCAATCGCCTGATCGCAAATGCCTGTAGGCCAGTAAGCTGTGAGTTTTAGAAGTCGAGACTGGATATCACGAATGCATGGACCAACTTAGATGTGGTATCCTTATCTAAACGAGCCCGAGTTTTATCAAGGTTATGTAGCTGAAAGTAGGCAGATGACTGTGCAGCTGATGTGGTCGTCTAACGAGAGTCACTTTGGAACATAACACTACAGTTCGAGCTGACTCAACCGGAGATATGCTGGCAAAGCCAATTTTGAGCAGCAGCCTCCCAATTTCTGAATCACACTGTTTTTTCCCATAACTAACAGGTTAGTTTTATCATCGCCTAGTGTTAGAAAATTTGCTGCCATTCATGTGAGGATGTCATCACTACATGCAGCAAGTGAGTTTAGAGAATTTGAGGTGCTCGAAGGCTGGGAGGGATCAAAACAACGGTACAACTGACTATCATCCCCATAGAAGTGAAAGCCTAGATTGTGCTTGGCAATCACATTAGCAAGATTGAGAGTATAAACCGTGAAAAGAACCGGACCTAGCACGGAGCCCTGAGGTACCCAATATTTCAGAGGTACCTCGGATTACCTTCGTCCATTAACATTAATACACTGGAGTCTCCCACTGAGATAGGACCTGAACCATTGCAGAGTAGTGATAGTGATGCCCAGGCGAAATGAGAAGCACTCTGAGAGAACTTTGTGATCAATAGTATCAAAAGCCGCCGAAAGATCGAGCAAAACAAGCAGAGACACTCTACCCATGTCTGCATTCCTAAGTAGGTCGTTGTATATCCAATGCAATGCTGACTTTTTATAGTGATTAGCTCTTAAGCCAGGATGGAACTTACTTGCAAGGTTTGAAGTTTCAATGCATGAGTTCAGATTGTCCGCCACGACCCGTTCCATCGTCTTTGCAAGAAATGATAGAAAGGGAGACTGGGCGGTAGATGCTCAAGTTTTATTAGACTAGTGTGGCTCTCATTTCAAATCAATCAGGCAAGAACTTCTCTAAGGCAATCTTTAAATTTGCCATTCAGAGTTTTTACAATATTGATGTACTGATTTTCCTTCCTCGCTCATTTGAAAAATACCAGTTACAAATTTTCCCTTTTCTAGATTTATTTTGTAACGCTGTCCTCCGAAAATAATTTGTGCTTCAAATGCCAAAGCTCTCCTCGGATTTGCATTAGGCCTTGAAGCTCCTGGAAACTGCAGCGGTCGGAGCCCCTCGGAGCCTTTCCAATCGGCGACATTCAACACTGCAGCAACCTTGGCACCGGCTCCGTTGGCTCCTGATGTCTACTCATCGGCTGTTTTCGGCTAGGCCAAGTTCGTCTGGACTGTCTGCTGATTAGGTGCTTTCCTATTGGGTGCGTTCCCAAGGGCTGCATCTGCCTCGGCTTCCTCGGCGTTTTAGTTCATTTGCCGAAGCTGAAAAGGCCGTGCGTGCGGCCCGTTCATTTCTCCCGCCATCCCGTGTGGTCCGTCCATTGCAAACGTGTTCGTCCGAAGTCAGTTCATTTCGGACGCCTGAAACATGGATGCCCTCGCAATGCTATCTTTAGCATGGCTACCTTTGCTTTGGCTGTCTCTTCATGCTGTCGTGCACCGCAGAACTAAAAGAAAAGAATAATTTAGATACGACGTCTCCATCTCATTAGGCAATGGTTCGAATTACTGCAAGCCGATTTTAAATGACCCAAAGCTGTCCGTTTTCCAAATGATGGCATGCAATAAAAGCGGTTTAAAGAAGATGATTGAAGATATAAAACTTACCCAGAATTAAAAACATACCCAATTAATTTTGACACTTATATTCATATGTACATGCATATTCTAAACATACATGCACATTTTCACATGCAAGATATTAGTGAGTAGCTTGAGGGTTTCTTCGTATAGTCGCCTGAGATTGCACAAAGTGGTTTCCACCTTCGGCATTCGTGAAGTTGTGTGCTATGACGGAGAAGCGTTCTTATAAGACAAATGCCCCAAAATTATGTTGCAGTGATGGGCGGGTGAAAGGCGGATTGCGGTCTTAGCCCAAGGCTAATAGTAATAACAAAGCTATTACTAAATTAGTTTCGGGCTTGGAGCAAACTTAACCTCTTTCTAGGCACTTTAAGCTTGCACCATAGAAAACATAATGGAATGGTTAGTGTGAGATTGCTAAATGTCAAATATCATAACGTGGTAAGATGTGACATGCACAGGGTCAGAAAGTAAATATCAGTTGCAGCATGCACAGTATCAGTAGGCATAAGCATTAAAAAGACGAATCACACGGACCCACCAAATGCTGTGAAAAATAGATGCGTCGGAGTTCTACTTTGAATTTGTTTGGGTCAGGGGATGTCGTGACGCTAGTCAGAAGTGAGTTCTAGGCCTTAGGAGCATACCAACTAAAGACTCGGTCTCCAAAAGGTTAGAGGTTCGTATGAGATATAGGTAAGCGATTATATTCAGAAAAGCTGGAGCTACGACACTTAGCCTGGTGGGGGATTGGATGATTAGATCTGATAGGAAAGCTGGAACCAAAGAATAAGGAGACCTGCAACTGAGTTACAGAACTTTGAAAACGACGTGCTGCTTGACAGGAAGCCAGTGCAGGTCTGCGTAAAGTGGTGTTATTCCACGTGGTGGCCGAGTGGATGGGTTGTGATGCTTGGTTGGTTCTTTCCTTGGTATTGCAAACGGTAGAAAATTGCTTACAAATTCCTAATCTAGCCCTCTGTACACATTTCCCAAACTATCCTAATAATAACAATAATAATGCACTCGATAAAGCGCCCTCAGAAAATGCAATCACTTTCAGGCGCTTTACATTTTCTGCAAAGGGAAATTCACATTGGAAGGAGCCTTTATCACTTTAAGGGTTCTTCAAGGAACGTAGATTCACAATGCCAGAACATGTTGCCCTCCATGCACGTACTGTATGGCTATTCAACAAGCTGACGAATTGCAAAGCGGCGGACAGAAGCACTCGAATTTGTCATACGTTGAATTTAGGGCGTATAGCAATAGTTAAGATTGTGAGGATTAACTTTGAACTTGACCTGGTAAATTTTTACCAAGCAATGACAAGTCTCGGCCTGCACTCAAATTACAGATTACCCGCGGTGCCTTTTAAAGCTGCCTATGCTGACTTGGAGGTGCACGCTGAAGGATGAGCTGGCAGAATGCGAGGCGTTGCATTGCATGCTGACCCTGTGCATGTCACCTCTAACCATGTTATTCATTTTGTTTGTTTTTCAAGCATGATTTTACTTACCATTCAATTGCGTTTCCCTTTGCAGCAAATGTAAAGCACCTAGAAAGAGATTAAGTTCTCTGAGGGCACTTTATCAAGTACATTATTCTTATTATTATTATTATTAAGGCAGAGGAAGTAGATTCCGAGTCGGGGCTTCTGTGTGGCAGCAGAAAGCAACGAGCACAATCTGCAGACAATGTTAACAGGCAACAGTATCAACATAGTGAAGAATGCATAGCAATAATTGTTGTTATAATAATGATAGTACGTTTTACTTAGCATCCTGAGAGAACCTATTCTCTTTCTTGGCACTTTATATTGGCAGAAAAGAAAGCACGATTGAATGGCTAGTGCTAGCATGCTAACTAACAACAATAATACCATTTTACATGCACGTTTTGCACCAACTGAAAGCGCTTGAGTGCGAAAGCCGGTAGGCCAGCGAGCATGAGTTACAGACGTCAAGACGGGATTTCACAAATGCATGAACCAATTGAGATGGGGTATCCCTGTCTAAATATCTCAAAATTTTGTGATGTTATGCAGCTAAAACTAGGCAGACGAATGTAGAGCTGATGTGGTCGTCCAATTAGAAGTCACTTTGGAACGTGACACCTAGATTTTGTGATAATTTAACAGATGTGCTGGCAGAGCCTATGTTGAGAATTAGCCTTTCCAATTTCTGAATCACACTTGGTTTGCCAATTACTTGTAAGTCGGTTTTATAGCCATTCAATTTAAAAACTTTTTCTGACATCCCTATGTGGATAGCACCAATACCTGCAGCAAAGGAGTTAAACGAATTCAAAGAAAGCTGAAGGGTTGGGAAATTAAAGATCAGGGCTGACTGTGCATTGACAGGCACAACTGTACAACTGTAGATCGCACCAATAGGTCATACAAAAGGCTAAGTCTAGCTTAATTACCTCGTACAAATCTCAAGTTCTTTGGAGAACGTGCCTTTAGTCTTATGCTTCCAAAGTCTGGAACTCACTTCCGACTTATTTCATAACATCCCCTGATTTGACCACACTAAGCAAAAACTGAAAAAGCATCTATTTATGACTGCCTTTAGTGGGTCCCTGTGATTCTTTCTTTATGTGCTTAGGCGTGCAGACGCTGTGCATGATGCCACTAAACATACTTTTTTGCATGTCAACCATAATCACATTATTCTTGTTGTAAATTAAGCATCCTACCACAAACCTTTCGGTCGTCTTAATTTTCTGAAAATTTAAAGTGCTTAGGAAGATTTAAAGTTCTCAGAGTACGCTAAATCAGATGTATTTTTAGTGTTGCTATCCCATAGCTGATCTTGAAAAGAACAGGTATGTGCTCTGAATTGCTCAAAAAAATAATGGCTACATATTTTTGACTAGCGAAATTACCTCTTGCAAGGTTCAAGCTGCTTATCACGTTTCACAGAAATTGCCTCGTCATTTCTTGATAGTATTCTCTTTTAGACACATGACAAGTGGCAGGACATAATTTCTGCGTTGTATTGGCTCAGCCATTTAATTAAGACTAACCTGTGTGGTCTAATAGTGTGTGGGTGCTGAGCCACAGCACCGGCAAGATGGGAACTATACGAGAAGGGATGCTGGACTAGGTACGGAGGGGTGAACGGCCAAGAAAAAGCTTAGAAAGCTACAACCTCCAGCTAAATACATGATGGGTAAAGCCCCTTGGTGTTTCCGCGACTTCGCGCTTGTGCCGCCAAAGCCTCAATAACAATTTAAAAACACACCTATTTAGGACAGCATTTAGTGGGTCCCCGTGATTCGTCCTTCATGTGCTTATGCGTGCTGACACTGTGCATGCTGCCACTAACCACATTTGCATGCTGACCCTGTGCATGTCACCCCTAACCATATTATTCATTTTGTTTGTTTTTCATGCATGATTTTACTCACCATTCAATTGCATTTCCCTCTGCAGCAAATTTAATGCGCCTAGAGAGAGATTGAGTTTTCTGAGGGCGCTTTATCAAGTGCATCATTATTATTATTAGCAATAAAATTAATAACAAAAATATTTCCTTTGATATATAGCCCTAAAAAATCAATTTATTTCTAGGCAATTGAAGTATTTGCCGCAAAGGAATCACTATCAAATGATTAATCATTAACCATTATTCACTAACCGCTAGTGGAGAACATGCTCACTAAACTACAAGAATAACATGGTTAGGGAGCCATTCACAGGGTAAGCGTGCAAGTATAGTTAGTGGCAGCAGGCACACTGTCAGCTCGCATAAGTACATAAAGAAAAAATCGCATGCAATTACTAAATGCTGTGATAAATAGGTGCGCTATTAGTTTTG
The DNA here is from genome assembly GCA_009760855.2 of Cristatella mucedo. Lineage (NCBI taxonomy): Eukaryota > Metazoa > Bryozoa > Phylactolaemata > Cristatellidae > Cristatella > Cristatella mucedo. The sequence continues at coordinate 752,570 of WPIO01000066.1, read as the reverse complement.
CTTTAAATGTAGAAAAGTTAGAAGATGTCGCGACGCATGTCAATATAGAGTTTTAGGATTTGGCAGAATACACACTAGAGGCGCGGTCACCCAACGATTTGAACTTTGCACGAGATAATGGTACAAAGTTATGTTTTGAAAAGCAGGAGGTATGACGTTTAGCCTGATGGAGACCAGATCTGGCTGGTAGGCTGGAGCCAGAAAATAAAGGGACCTACAAGTGAGTGACGATATCTTGAAGTTGATGCATTGCTTTACTGTGAGGCTGTTCTGGTCGGTGAGAAGTGAAAACAGCGACACTTACGGCGGACAAGCCCAGCTGCAGAGTGGCACCAGCTGTAAGCAGCTGATTGCAAAGGCCTGTAGACTAGCAGGCAGTGAGTTATGTAAGTCAAGACGGGTGTCACACATGTAAGGACCAATTTAGATGAGGTATCACTGTCTAAAAAATCCCGAATTTTAGAAACTTTACGGAGCTGAAAGTCGGCAGACAGGACTTCGGAACTGATTTTGTCGTCTATAAAGGTTACTTTGGAACCTAACACTGATATGTTGTGCTGATTCAGCAGAAGGTATGTTGGCCAAGGCGACTTTGAACGTTAGTCTTTCCAATTTCTGAATCACGCTTACTTTAACCGCAGCTAGTAAGTTAGGTTTTACCATCAGTAAATTTATGAAAATTTGCTGTCGTCCATGTACAGATTTTATCGATACTAGCAACTAGCGGGCTCAGAAACGTCGACAAGCAAGAAGGCGTGGGGGCATCAAAGATGTACAACTGAGTGCCAACTGTGTAAATATCAAAGCCTAGATTGTGTTTGGCATACACATGGGCAAGAAAGAGAGTAAAAATCGTGAAAATGGCGGGACCAAGCACACATCCTTGAGGTACGCCATATTTCAGAGGTTCCTCGGATGATCTTTGTCCATTCACATCAATAACTTCAGGTCTCCCACTGAGATAAAACCTCAGCCATTATTGTGCAGTGTGGTTGATTCTTTTGTAAGACGAGAGGTGCTCAAGAACGACTTGTAGCACTGGTTTGGCCCAGTGGTGAAGATGCTCGCCCCATCCAAGGTTTGGCCGAGGTCGTAGGCTCATGACCATGGCATGTGTGAAGCAACCTGAATAGAGATTAATTTCTCTTAAGGCGCAATGCTAAGGAGTGATATAACTTATTATTAGTAGTATATTACCGACGATCGAAAGTATAAAAAGATGTCTAAGGGTCCAGCGAAACAAGCCGAGATCCTCTAGGTAAGTCCGAATTACCAAGTAGATCGTTGTACATCCGACGCGCTATATGAATCTGTGGAGCGAGTAGCTCTAAACCAGGCTAGAACTAACTAGCAAGGTTATAAGTTTCAAAATGAGTTCAGCTAGGCGGTTACGACTCGTTCTACTCTCTTTGAAACAAACGATAGACTTGGTGGAAGTTACTTAAGTTCTCTTGAAGGTTCTGGGACAAAACATGATGCTAATGAGAAATTAACGATGTTAGTTATGCATGGCAGCAGTAGGTCACTGCATCGTAGACCCAGGGCAGTGGGATTAGTGTCCAGAGGGCTAGTTGTGTTCCTTGATTTGGCTATGAACTCTCGGACGAGGTCACTAGTGACCTCCTGAAATTTAGATGTTGAGGTGCGGCATGGGATTTAGGGACATGATTCCAGGGGAATATCTCCACCGTAGGGTGACATCAACATTTTTGGATTGTGCATTTGTGATTCAACAATGTTTTAATAGAGGCTAGACATGGCCTTTGCTAGGATTAATTAGTACGATCTACAGTAGTCCTCGTATGGTTGTTGACGGCCAGTCAGTCCTCAACCTATGCACGCTTTTATAAGCTTGAGCTTAGTAAACCTAGCTAGTTTAATTTCTCAAACATTAGGCCTTCTGGAAGCGGGCCACACAGTGAGCTTAGTCAGAGATTAAAATTTGTCGAACACGCCAGCCAGTGTCGTTCGGTAGCAATCTGCCAATGATAGCAGGTCGGAAGGAGGATTGAGCAGCACGGACGAGGCAAATATTCTCGCACTGACAGCATCAATGTCAAGGATCTTGAGGTTTTGCGATTCACAAGTGATTTTAGATGAGGAGAAGAAGGGCACACATTTAAGAGTGAATGAGATCTGCATAAAGTCAGGTGAGCAGGACTGGTTCGGTGATGATAAATTGCTATTGTGTGAGCAAATTTGGTCGAGAGCGTAACGCTTGATTTGAGTAGGGCCATGCCCGAGCCGAAAGTGACAATGCGTCAGTCAGTGCAGGAAATTCAGTGCCTTGGGCGTCAGAGCATGTATCAAAAGAAATGCTGAAATCACCCGTAATGAGGAATGATCGATTCCTTGCACGCAAAATCGAAATGAGATCGGAGAAATTTGAAATGAAGGAGAGCTTGACACCTGGCGGGCGATAGACTGCTGCCGCCATCGGTAAGCTTTTCATCGGGTGAAATCAATGCAGATTAGAAATTATTCTCCGAGGGTACTGCAAATGACTCGAGCTCGAAGTTTGAGCACGCGATTATAGCCACCCCACCTTCGGCCTTGCTTTATAAAGGGCTATGAAATATCTGGAATTCATTCGGTGTTGCGTTTGTATTCGTCGGGCGGCTCACCAATTTTATCTTAGTTTCAGTCATGGCGAGAAGGTAAACTCCTTTTCGGAAATATGGTCGCTTATTACTTGGGGTTTTTTGCACATTGAGCAAGGATTCCAAAGACAAGCGTTACATTGAGCGACCAGACTTACAACAGTCCTGATGACTGATAAGTTATTATTCTACCCACAGCTTGGTCCCAGTCTGTAAACAAGCTTGACTAGCTCAGCCAGAAATATCCAAGTTCATTGAAACAAGGACTCGCTTGAAATCAGGAATGGTATTCTTGCATGAAGAAGTTAAAAAAATGCCCACTCCATGATGTTTTTTGGCACCGGCTAGGTGTCAGAGCCCAGAGGCTTCTGTTACCTCTGAGCACCACTCACTATGCCTCTGTTATACCCAAAGGAAATGTATCGTCCAAATAGATGCTGAAGAAGTGTGCTCTTTTTAGTCGGAGTGTCACCTAATTAGCATGAAATAAGTAGCTACTAGCTAAAAGGGTGTACTCGGTTGCCAGCTGCTGTCCTATAAGCTACAAATACTAAGTCTCAATCTCTTTGTTACAATGTTCCACATGCATTGACCGCACAGAGAATTAGAACTTGCAGACGCCGACTCTAAAATTCAGGTCACCAAATTTCGAGTATTGGAACGCAAAATATGGCTATTTTCGCACATCTTGCAGTACTTAAAAATTGTCAATTACGCTGCACAAGTTTAAATTTCAAATTTGAAAGACGAAAAGGAGATATTTACAAAAAAATATCCTTGTGTTGAAACTATAGCAACGGACTCCAGCTCATCTTCGATTTACCTTGAATGGACTTGTTTCACTTGTACCTCCGTCAGTAACTCCACAAAATCATAAAGACAATGTGGGTGTTACGCAGGAGAGTTTTGTATAGTGCACTCTCAACCTAAGCGGCTTTCGGTACGCATTCGGTAGCCAACAGACTTCGTCTCACGCAACAAAGAGAAAGGGGGAAGCATAGCATAGTTAGGAGAGCAGTTGAAGAGTTCAATAATATGAATCGTCCAAGAAAATTAAATTATGCAAGATGTTGAGTAGTTTTGCAAGAAATGTACAGTATTACCTTGATCATTATATTTAATAAACTAAATTCAGCAGTCCTTTATTGAATGAACATGTCATTCACACGTGTGATTTTAATAGCCGGTTTTTTCAGGGATTTAACACTGACATCGGACTCTGAGTATTTAGGGTTAAGGCGAGAAAATTGTATTGAGTGGGCTGCCTTGTTTAGAATTCGTATCTCAGGGGAACCGATCAACCGTCAACTTCTTTAATTTCTTTTAATTCATAGTTCAGTGTATTTTTAAATTTGACGTATGTTTATACTCAGCAACAAGTGTGAACATTCAAAGAAGTAATCTCTTAAAAAATTCCAATTCAGCTTTCCCTGCTCTACTTGTAATCCGAATGCAGTGGCTCTCTTCTAAAGTATATCACCTAAAGTCTTCTGGAAAGTGCAGTGGTTGCAGCTCTTCAAAGTGCCACCTACCAACCACATTCACTCTGGCACTATTTCCAGCAATAGAGCTGGCTGTGGCCTGGTTTGCCCCGGTCTCTTCCCCGTGGAAATGTTCCTTAAGACTGGGTTTCAATTGGCTCCGATCGTCACGGCTGGGTTGCCATTGGCTCCGACCGCCTAGGCAGGGTACCTGCTTACTCCAATTGCCTTCACCAGATTTCCATTGGCTCCGATCGCCTTCGCCGGATTCCGATTGGCTCTGATTAACATCGCTGGATTCCCATCGGCTCTGATTACCTTCGCCGGATTCCCATTGGTTCGAATCGCCTGGGCAGGGTTCCCATTGGCTCGGATCGTCTCGGCTGGTTTGCCATGGGTTTCGATTGCCTCGGTAGCGTTCCCGTCGGCTCCAATCGCCTGGGTACGGTTCCCATTGGCTCTGGTAGCCACGGCTGGGTTCCCATTGGCTCGGATCGTCTCGGCTGGTTTGCCATGGGTTTCGATTGCCTCGGTAGCGTTCCCGTCGGCTCCAATCGCCTGGGTACGGTTCCCATTGGCTCTGGTAGCCACGGCTGGGTTCCCATTGGCTCGGGTCGTCTCGGCTGGTTTGCCATTGGCTTCGATTGCCTCTGTAGGGTTTCCATTGGCTCCAATCGCCTGGATATGGTTCCGATCGGCTCCGATCGCCACGGCATGGTTCACGTTGGCTCCGATCGCCTGGGATAGGTTGCCAATGCCTCCGATCGCCTAGGAAGGGTTTCCATTGGCTCCAACCGCCTTTGCTGGGTACCCATTGGCTTCTACCACTTTCGTTGGGTTCCCACTGGCTCCAATCACCACGGCTGCGTTCCCATTGGCTCCGATCGTCTGGACTGCGTACCAATTGGCTCCGATCGCCGAGACAGGGTTCCCATTGGCTCTGATTGCCTCGCCTGGGTTCCCATTGGCACCAAATGCTTCTGTTGCGTTCACATTGGCTCCGATCGCCTTGGCTAGGCTTCCGATTGATCCGATTTTGTAGACAGCGTTCCCATTGGCTCCGATCGCAAAGGCTAGGTTGCCGATGGCTCCGATCGTCCAGAGAGGGTTCCCGTTGGCTCCGATCGGCTCGACTGGGTTCCCAATAGCTCCGATCGACTCGGCTGGGTTCCCATGGGCTCAGGCCAATCTCGTTGGGTTCCCACTGTCTCATGTCTCTACGGCTGCGTTCCCACTGGCTCCCATCTTCATGGCTGTATTCCCGTTGGCTCCAATCGCCTCGGCTTGATCCCCACTGACTCTGATCGCCCCGGCTGAGATCCTGAGGGTTGGAGATCGCACTGGCTGTGTTTCCATAAGCTGCCTCCATCTAGGCCCCTGTAAAAATTTGATGTCTTGAATTCAATTTTTTTCTTAATGGCTACTATACCTTGGCTGCCTCGTTTATATCATTATATGTTGCAAAGCTAAAAAGGCAGAATGGCAATGTATATATGGCTCACTGGGTAAGGTGGTTGCTTTTCATGACCTAGATACCAAGGTCGTGGGCTCGAATCCTGCAGTGAGCTATCCTTTATCGAAACTGCAAGCCGTGGTGATAGCCGCGATAGCTCTTCTTTCTATATGCAAAGAGATGCTGTTGAATCAGCTAGTATTTATTTATGTATAATGTCTTTATTTGGTTATTGTTGAGCAATATGCGAGCAGAAAAAACACATATACCATACCAAATATATCAATGCAGTGCTTTAGTAAGTTCAGTGCTCTCCTAGGTCGATTTATTTTTGAGTTCTGTATACTTTATAGCAATATCTATAATAATAATAATAATAATACGTGTAATATAGCGCCCTGAGATTACACAATGTCTTCCTATCGAAGACACTGAGTTGCGGACCAGCTGAACTCGTATATTGAAACTTCAAACCTTGCTACTAAGTTCCAGTCTGGCTTTAGAGCAAATGCTCTACGGAAACAAGCATTGCTTAGGGTGTACAAGGACCTTCTCAGGAATTCAGACATGGCTAGAGTATCTATGCTTGTTTTTCTCGATCTTTCGGCAGTGTTTGATACTATCGATCACCAGCTTCTTCTGGAGCTCCACTAATCTTGCAAGGGCATCGCCGGCACTGCTCTGAAACGGTTCATGTGCTATCTCAGTACGAAGCTCCGGAGTATTGACGTGAATGGACAAAGATCATCCGAGGTATATCTGATGTAAGGGGTACCTCAGGACTCCATGCTAGGTCCGGTTCTTTTCACGGTTTGTACACTTCCTCTTACCGATGTGATTGCCAAGCACAATCAAGGCTTTCACTTCTATGCGGATGACCCTCACTTCTACCTTTGCTTCGATCCATCCCAGAATTCAAGCACCTCAAATTTTCTTTACTCACTTGCTGCGTGTATTGATGACATCCACAAATGGATGGCAGCCAATTTTCTAAAACTAAACGATGATACAACTAACCTATCAGTAATGCGCAAACCCAGTGTGATTCAGAAACTGGAAAGGCTGATGCTCAAAATTGGCTCTGCTAGCACATCTCTGGTTGAATCAGCTCGAAATCTGGGTGTCAAGTTCCAAAGTGTCCTCTCATTAGACGACCTCATCACCTCCACAATCAAGTCTGCCAACTTCCTGATACATAACATTGCTAAAATTTGGGCTTGTTTAGAAAAGGATACCATGTCTATGAAGGTCGATGCATTCGTGACATTAAGTCTTGACATCGGTAACTCACTGCTTGCTGGCCTACCGTTATGTGCGATCAGGCAATTACAGTGTGTGCAAAACGCAATCTCCGTTGCCACATCACACCACTACTGGCCCACCGGCACTAGCTACCACTTCTCACCAACGTGCACTGCGTACCAGTCAAGCAAGGGATCGACTTCAAGGTTTTGTCGCCCACTTTTTTAGTCACTCCATTATTTGGCTCCAGCCTATCTCTAAGATCTCCTCCCTCACAGGGCCAAGCATCGTACCACCCGGTTTTCGGAATCCGACAGTTTACCAATACCTGTAACCAATCCGAAATCCTTTTGAGACCGTGCATGTAGTTCGCATGCTCTCAATGCCTGGAACTCACTCACTGACTGTAGTCTTAACATCCCCTGACTCAAACACGTTAAAAAGAACGCGAAAACACATCTATTTAGGACAGCATTTAACGGGCCCCTGTGACTCGTCCTTCATGAGCTTATGCCTGCTGGAACTGTGCATGCCACCACTCACCACACTTGCATGCCGACCCCGGGAGCGTCACCCCTAACCATGTTAGTTATATTGTTAATCAAACATGAAATCACTCACAATTAAATCACGTTTCCCTTTGCATCAAATGTAAAGTGCCTAGAAAGAGATTGAGTTATCTGAGGGCGCTTTAACAAGTGCATTATTGATATTTTTATTATTTCTATGCATTTTGAATTCGGTGCGAAGGAAGCACGTAAGTGACGAATCAAAGTGAGTTAAGAAATACTGTGATAAATGTAAGGATATTTTAGTTAGTGATTTTTAGATGCGATCAAGTAAGAGAATGTTTCGATGCAAGTCACAAATGAGTTCCGGGATTAGGGAGCATACGAAGTAGTTGCACGGTCACAAAAGAATTTGCGATTTGTACGAGGTATGGGTAACAAGTTAGATAACAAAAACTGGGTTATGATGCTCAGCCTGGTAGCGGATAAGATCTGATAGGTAAGCTGGAGCGAGAGAATAAAGGAACCTAAAAGTGAGTGACAGAGCCGAATTTGATACGCTGCTTGACTGTGAGCCATTGCAGATCGGCGAGAAGTAGTGTAATGTGGCAACTGCGACGCTAATGACAGAAGAGCCTAGCTGCAGACTTTTACAAAATATGCATGTGCCTGATTGCACCGCCGGTAGACAAGCAAACTGAGAATTACAGATGCGGAGACCACACTCAACTGTTAAAAGGACCAAATAAAATATTGCATACCTGTCTAAACAAACAAACCCAAATTTCAGTAACGGTATGTAGCTAAAAGTAGTTAGACTTGACTGAGTGGCTGGTTTTGGCTTCTAATAAAAGGTCACTTTGAAACAGGACACCTATATATCACAGATTATGCAGGACATATGATGGCACATGCAAATATGAGCATGTACCTCACTAACTTATTAATTACACTTGGCTTGGCCATAATTAGTAAGATGATTTTATCATCATTCAATTATGAAAGTTAGCTGCCATTCACGTTCGGTTATTATTACATTAAATAAATTGAATCCAAAGAACTTTACACTCAAGTCGCAGGGATTTTGTCAACAAAGACCTGGCTTTGACGTTATGGTCAGCCAACAAAAAGCAGTGCATGATAGCAAAAGCTACTAGCAACAAATCCCTATTAAACTACTGAAAATTCTGTCAACATCACAATATTTAAATTACCAGAAAAGGCCATGCAGGCTAAGTTGACGAAATTAAAAGGAACCTAACGGTGCATATATTTCTCAGAAGACTTGGTGCGTTTCTGCAATTCATCCATATGTGTGCTCATGCGAGCTAACAACGAGCTAACAACGTGTGTGCAGCCTTCCACTACCATGTTTGCTTTCCGACCTTGCATGCAACCTCTACCGATGTTGAGCTTGCTGATAGTAGCCATAGTACGAGTAACAATTTGATTAAGCTTTCTTTGTAAAGTGCTTACAAAGAGACCAGGCTATCTGAGGACACTATGCAAATCTATTATTATTTCAACTGTTACTACATTATTTCCTCCTACTTGGTCATGTTGAAGAACAAAAAGTAGGACAACTGCGGCAGCAGCATCCTACTGTTCGCAAAGACTGAATAGAAATTATATCGAGGGATACTGGCACTTAAAAATAAGTTCTCGTGCTTTTTAGCAAGTGTACATATGCGGCAGTAAGCGAAAGCAAGTTTTCCGTACTCATGACTCGGGAAAATTGTCATTGAATGCTCTCAAATATTTTGGGACAAAGCTGAAGCTTTCCAGTCCTAAATGTTAAAAAGTCAAGGAACAGTAATCTCCTCTCTTATAAGTCCAGCGGAAGTTATTTGACTTGCAAATTGAACACCATGTGACTAAATGAGTGCATGTGCCGCATCATGATTGAGTGTGTCAGCCCTGGGAATAAACGTCCAAATAGAATATATTCCCGTCTTGGTAGACAATGGAAATCGTTGTAGTTTTTTGGTCCTGTTCCCTAACCAATTGAGTAATCAATATAAATAATTAAAAAGCTTCTAGCAGACTTCGATGCATACTGATACGACACTTTCCAGTCGCTCTTGGACCGTGGGCCTGGTGTAAAGTGCAGAGGTATTTGAAAGTCTGTGAAAGCAAACGTTTGTGCCAGTTCCGCCACTCTATTCGCTCGATATGTCTGTTGCAGGCTAGATATATACCGCACGAATTACACGTTTTGAGCTATTGGGGTTATCCCGGTAAGTCATTCGCAAGTCCACCTTCAGAGCGAGCCTTCACTTGCACAACGTGAATGTGTGACCACAGTGGTACAGCGTGCAATTAAATCAGAAAGTTCGCAAGCTGCAGTAAGTTAACACCAAAAATGACAGCAATACAATATATAATGGAAACACCAATACATGGCTGTTAAATGGGAGTCCTTGAGATTCAGTTACTGTTGTTGCATCGGAGTTGCTATAACTCCGATTTCTTGCTTAGGTTTGTGCAAAGCAATTAGATTCCTTGGTAGAAGCTCCGTAAACGAAACGCATTATGCACCGAAATTTCAACAATAAAAATAGCGCCGGCGTACAATTAAAGACTTACCTCGCACTTTTTTGCCTGCCACTGCTGTCGACTGCTTATGATCCAGAGCGGTGCACGACGGCACCGCTAGGCACTTTTATATAAGATTTCCGGGCACATGACGAGTGATTTTGGATAAATACTTTACGCTACTATCGCATGTGTCGTAGTAGCAGTGGCATAAAATCTCAAAAATAAATAATAATAATAGCGATACGTTTGATGAATAACTTAGCAGCACGATTTATCATATGCAACGAATATATCCACACGTATGAATCCTCTATATATACAGAACAAATGTATGTATTAATGTATACGTGTAAACAGTGGTACCTCGACGCAGCCTTTAATCATTTTGGCTAGAGGGTAAATTGAAATAGAATGCCCAGTCCTGTTGAAGCAAGAATGTTCGTCTTACAGATAATCTTACCGGTGCAGTTATTGAGGTCCTTTTGTTATAGCGCGCCAATGAGAGTTTATCGCTTCACTAAATATGTGGTGAACATGTTTTTAGGGGCATTACATTATCTTCTCTTCCTCTGGGTAACTACATGATTAATTATTGCTTTTCATGCATTCGCTTAAATTCAGCTTAAAGCTTTCAATCGTTGGTAATTGGTCGGTTTCAGAAAACGTTTGATCGTATAGGGCATCCCTCCGCGAATGTGCACTTGATAGATACCGCCAGTCTACAGTCTGCAACACTCATGCTGTGTCGTAAATTGTACACGAATGTTTCGAAAGTTGCACAGACCGTAGTCCGTACTGCCCATGAACATTTGAAAAATGTTGCTGTAGATTGAGAATGGCCATTTTCCGCACACGGCAACTCAGTTGCCGACAACGGACGCTGTCAGTGGAAAATATGTGTCAGTAAAACATGGCTGTGTCATTAGCCAAATAGCAATCTAGTTATTTTATTGACTTGACCTGTAAATGCTTTCTCTGTAATAGACGATATGACATTTGATTATTGTTATACAGATACAAGTTTGGTTTTCTTCAGTTTCTAGAGACAGTTTTTAACTTATAATAGAAATAGTTTAATCGACATCCCTAAGTTGTCTTTAAGATGTGTTTAAGTCACTCAAATATTTGGCAATTTTATTTACAGAGGCTGATGGCATTCTGACCAGCTTGCCTAGATTTAATCGTTATTTATATTTTTATATAATATATTATATCATAATATATTATATATAATTATTTATATTATAGCTATACTATTTTATCACAAATACCGTTATAACTTTGAGAAGTTTTCCATTTTATTACTTAATTTTGGCCCCACCTCTTGTAATGTTAACTTTGATAGCTGACGTAAAATTTACGCTTCCTTAAGATCTCATTTCGATGCAGCTTAATTCACATTTTTAGTAATAAAATTATTGCGAAGGCCTCTCAGCAGTCTTGATATTTTGCTTTTGTCGCTGGCGCATTTTCCAGAGTTTCTTGCATCCATTGCGTCTCTTCTGTCTCGCATGCTTCTCGTATGGTACTGATTTATAATATTTACTGCTTCAAGTTTTACTTTCCAAGCCGCGGGCCTTATTCAAATTTCTTGATTTCAGCAAAACAGTGCATTATTTAAACTACCTAAACGGCTTCGTGTATATAGCGGAAAAAAGCTTTAACAGCTTCTATTTATTTTATTTGCCAATAAGTGCTAACCTACTGCCGGACTCAACCAAGCCAACAAAGAGGTTTGTCCAAAACCTGTGCCTTACTAGAACCCAACTACCTTCCGGCACTAGGCAGTTAAGCCTACCTAACATAGTATTGCAGCTTTCAAAGTATTTAATGCTCCGATTTCCTAATTTGAGTTACTCCTAAATTACACTAAAGCAGAAATATAGTTTGAAAAGTTCCGACTACGCTGTTTTGACCACACTGCAAAATGTTTCGGTAGTGAGATATTTTCTATTCTGACTCCCTAGATGCTTTATCAAAATTATTTGCGGTCAATCATTCGTTATCACTTCTAATTAATTGAAGTTGATTATTTAATGTATCTGAGGTAACTATTTCCTAAAGAGTCACACTAGCAATTTCAATGACTTTAATGACGGACCGGCATGGTCAGCGTAAATAGATCAAAAGCTGTCGTTTCAGCAACAATCATTGTTGAGGGGCTCTTTGGATAAAGAGTTATCATCAACTGACCTATAACATGACCTGTTAGATATTCTCAGGCTGCTAATCGGCTGAATGAGCCACGAATACGGCACGACACAGATTAATCAAGATGCCAAAATTGAACTTTAACCGTGCAAATTCCTCTTATTATCGTCAGATAGTTGTTATCAGTCACGAAGTAGGATATCGTAATCTATACTTTTATTTCGGCCGATATGTCAATCAGGGCTGCTGCTACATATTTTCAGCCGTCATTGCCGCTTAGAATATCGTCATGAGAATGGAATAAAGCGTTCCAATGGTGTAGCGCTATAACTTGAGATACTTTTCGACAAAGTTTCCTCGTAAGTCAGTTCCTTAGACATCTAATTCAAAGTAACAATCTGTTTGCGAATGCAGGAAAAAGAATCAATAGAGGCTTTACTGATAACCATTTCAAAGACGCATTTACAAGAGCGAGCTACTGTATACTATTTAGTACAGCATTTAGTGGATCCCTGTGTGTCGTCCTTCATGTGCTTATGCGTGCTGACACTGTGCATGCTGCCACTAACCACATTTGCATATTGGCTCAGTGCATGTCACCCCTAACCATTAATTTCATTTTGTTTGTTTACCAAGCATGATATAACTCACAATTCAATTCACAATTCACAATTCAACTGCATTTCCCTGTGCAGCAAATGTAAAGCGCCTTGAGCGAGATTGAGTTCTCTGAGAGTGCTTTATCAAGTGCATTATTTTTATTATTATTATTGACTGTCCGTCTTAGTCAATCCTCCTAACTGCAATGCCATGCGAACAATGTCGTAAGCTTTCGCGAGAATAGCATTACTTTATTTAGGAAGTTTTCAAATTCTGAATTTGTGTCACTAAGTTTTCGTCTTTCTGAGTGTAAACGTACTAATAAACTAGCTGTATTCTGTTTGCGGGTACTTAGCATGGAAAGATCTGTGCAAAAAAGGTTGTCGGTAAGAAACTACTGCGAGTGTGCTCACTCCAGCGAATGAACAATGAAGTAACAAAATAAACAGTATGAAAGGCGCCGGCTTCAGGATGTGAGGATGACATATAAATATTGTGATGATTGGTTGTGTAGTCTGAGATCGAATGCAAACAATTCCACACCTCGCAGGAGTTTATGACTATATTATACTATACTATATATATTATACTATTATACTATATATACTATAAGTAATGAACTAAAATGTAGTGACCAGATGAATGGAATTAAGACTCTGCCGTTTTTCCTTGCAGTGTCATGAAAGTAGTACGATGTATGTATGTATGTATGTATGTTTCTCCATCAATAACTCCACAAAGTCATAAAGACCATGTGGGTGTTACGCAGGAGAGTTTTGTATAGCTCACTCACAGCCTAAGCGGCTTTCGGTACGCATTCGGTAGCCAACAGACTTCGTCTCACGCAACAAAGAGAAAGTGGGAAGCATAGCAGAGTTAGCAGAGCAGTTGAGGTAGTGATTAGCATAGAAGTAGCAGTTCAGGACCGCTGAAAAAGATGTGCCATAGTCGGCAGTTGGAGAGTAGATGTCGTTGCGTAAGAATGTACATGGCTACTAGCTGGAATGAGGGACTGCTCCTGTGACTGCTACCGTATAAGCTACTCTAAATCCCGGACGCAAACGTGTGCCAAGGCTCATACGGGTTAAACGCACAGATGCTAAGAGCTTCCATATGCCGACTCCAGAGGGAGAGCAAACAATCGGACAAGCTTCTCACCGTTCGCTTAAGTTGGTTTTCAGGATCCATGCTGTAGCTCATTTCATTCTCGTTTGCTTCTCAGGACCAAAATTGCACCGCCGCGAATCTCAAGAAGATCCGAAATCGCACCTCGGAGTTATTGTGTGGCATGGAGCAGGCTTCTGACGCTGGATAGTTGAAATGTACTACCAACTCGTCCGCCACTACGATTAAGCGTTCTACCACCAGATGGCACGTCACACGTCCCACGTTGAACGTGTGTCAATTTTTGAGGTAGCATGCAATTCTAAAAGTTCGTATTAGAATGTTGTCCTACGCATCCAAAAGATTATGAAGCGTTCAGCAGGATGTAGTCTTAGATGTGACACCAACGATATTCAATAGCGGGCCTTACTCATGCAGCATATTCCATTTTATCACATAGTCAAGAACATGCTGGAAAAGCTTTTGTAATCAACAAGAATTGAGAGCTTTGTGAGAATAGCTCGGGGAATGCAGGTACCTTCACGCCGGGAGCATAATAATAATAATAATATTATTATTATTAATATTATTATTAATATTAATATTAATAATGCACTTGATAAAGCGCCCTCAGAGAACCTGATCTCTCTCTAGGTGCTTTACATTTGCTGCAAATTGAAAAAAATGGAAATGCAGATGAATGGTAAGTAAAACCATGCTTGAAAAACAAGCAAAATAAATAATGTTTTTAGGGGTGACATGCACAGGGTCAGCATGCAAATGTGGTTAGTGGCAGCATGCACAGTGTCGGCACTCATAAGCACATCAAGGGCGAATCACAGGCACCCACTAAATGCGGTCCTAAATAGGTGTGTTTATAAGCTCCTTTTAAATGTGGTCAGGTTAGGTGATGTTCTGAAGCAGGTCGGGAAGGAGTTCCGGGCTTTGGGAGCATACGAACTAAATGCACGGTCTCCAAAGGATTGAAGATGTGTACGAGGTATTTCGAGACAGTTGGATATCGAACAGCGGTTGAAAAGATGTTTGGCCTGATGGAGGAGTATTTCGGAGGGATTGGCTGGGGCCATAGAATGAAGGGACCTAAAAGTGAGCGACAAAATCTTGAAGTCAGTCCGTTCCTGACTGGTAGCCAGTGCAGGTCGGCGAGAAGTGGAGTAATGTGGCAACTGCTACGCTCACGACAGACAAGCCTAGCTGCAGAGTTTTGCACCAGCTGCAATCGCCTGATCGCACATGCTGGTAGGCCAGTAAGCAGTGAGTTGCAAAAGTCGAGACGGGATGTCACGAATGCATGGACCAACTTAGATGTGGTATCTTTATCTAAACAAACCCGAATTTTAGCTATGGTATGAAGCTGAAAATAGGCAGATTTGACTGTGGAGCTGATATGGTCGTCTAAGGAGAGGTCGCTTCGGAATAGGACACCTAATAATAATAATAATAATTCACTTGATAAAGCGCCCTCAGAGAACTTAATCTTTCTATAGGCGCTTTATATTTACTGTAAAGTGAAATGCAATTGAATGGTAAGTAAAATCATGCTTGAAAAAACAAAAGAAATGAATAATATGGTTAGGGGTGACATGCACAGGGTCAGCATGCAAATGTGGTTAGTGGCAGCATGCACAGTGTCAGCACGCATAAGCACATGAAGGACGAATCACAGGGACCCACTAAATGCTGTCCTAAATATTTGTGTTTTTAGGTTCCTTTTAAATCTAGATTTTGAGCTGACTCATCTGGAGATATGCTGGCAAAGCCAATTTTGAGAGTCAGCTTTTCCGACCTCTGAATCAAACTGGGTTTGTCCATAACAAGTAACTTAGTTTCATCGTTGTTTAGTTTAGAAAATTTGCTGCCACCCATGAGCAGACGTTATCTATGCATGCAGCAATTGAGTTGAGAGAATTTTAGGTTCTCGAAGGCTGGGAGGGATTAAAGCAAAGGTACAACTGAGTGTCATCCGCATAGAAGTGAAAGCCTAGATTGTGCTTGGCAATCACACCAGCAAGAGGGAGAGTATAAACCGTGAAAAGAACCGGACCTAGCACGGAGCCCTGAGGTATTCCATATTTCAGAGGTACTTCAGATGATCTTCGTACATTCACGTCAATACTCTAGAGACTTCCACTGTGATTAGACCTGAACCACGGCAGAGCAGTGCCAGTGATGCCCAGGCAAGATGAGAGGTGCTCTATAAGAACTTTGTGATCGACACTATCAAAAGCTGCCGAAAGATTGAGCAGAACAAGCAGAGACACTCTACTCATGTCTGAATTCCTATGTAGGTCGTTGGATACCCTAAGCAATGCTGACTCTGTGGAGTGATTAGCTCTAAATCCAGACTGGAACTTACTAGCAATGTGTGGGGTTTCGATATATGAGTTCAGCTGGTCCACCGCGACCCGTTCCAGTGTCTTTGATAGGAATGGTAGAAGGGAGACTGGGCGTAGTTGCTTAAGTTCTCTTGGTCTTGGGTCGCTTTCTTGAGAATTGGCCTGACTGCATCTTTGTGAACGGCGCTGGGAAAAGACCTGACGCTAATGACATTTCAATGATTTCAGTTATGCATGGCAGCAGCAGATCAATGCAACGTGGGATAGGTCGGCTGGAGCCAAAGAATGAAGGGGCTGCAAGGTGAGTGACAAAACTTTGATGTCGACGTCTTTCTTGACTGTAAGCCAGTGCAGTCGGTGACGAATGGTGTGACGCGGCAACTGTGAGGCTCACGAGGACAAGCGCAACTGAAGTAGTAATAATTAATATTAAATTTAGAACCCACCCATAAGCATGGTTTTATGCTTGAATCCGTGCGTTAAACATAAAAGCGACTGACATGAATAATGGGTCTTTTAAAAACGGTTACGGCGATGACAGCAGGAGAATTATTGATAATCATGACAGTACCATACACAGCTGACCCAGGAAGGCATCTTATTGAAATGCTCTTAAAGATGAATCAGCTAGATAACTACCACAATAATTTTTATGCATTGCTCATTAAACATTAAGGCTACGGAAAGATGATGTAGTTTTCAATGACTAGACGTGTCCTAAAAGTCGACTTGAAGTACTAACGAAGAACTGATTATCTGAGCAGATAACGAAGCCAGCTGAGGATGATAGATATTGTATGAATTTGTAATTCAAGTGCTCACTTATGTGGGATTAAAATGATTAAGCAGACACTTATTGCGTCGATTGTTTATGCAAGCACTTCATGTTGTAAGCTTAAAGTGCTTAAGTAACCATTATCCGATCTCCCTTCGTGCATTTAAACGTTTAGGCCACAGCTAAAGCACTGGCAGCTAGCCTGGACATATTTTGAATTGATAGTCCACAAGAACCTTTGAACTTTCGAACTGATATGAAAGATTGGTCACTTCATGTAAAGCGTGCATCAAAGTTTTGAATTTTTACCACCGCTTCTTTGCATCATTTTGACTTAGAAAATATGCGAACAAAGAGTTCTAGCATACTTTTTGTAAATGCATGTTTTTTTCTGATAGATCAGACTGCGCATGGAGATATTCGACTAAAATTAGGCTGCTTGACCAATCTTAGAGCACGTCCAAAGCACAAACAGAGAGACTAAGCATGTAAAGAATTCAAGGTTAGCTACATTCCATCGCATGGTAATTCATTTCAGTTTACGAGCTAAGATGCTAGCTATTCATGGCTGAGGTCTAGTATTCAAATCTCAAAATAGCCAAGCATGTATTTTTAAGCTCAGAAATTGGTAATAGCATTGGGGCCGTTGTTCCACCATGCAAAGGATGATCGATCGCCCAATATTTTATCTAATCGACTTCTCTTAGGAAATTCTCTAAGATCGTACTCAGTTTAATCCTGGCATCTTTTGTGTAGCGAGTTTTGTGAACCTATGTTATATAGCTACATATATACATGTAATTACAAAAATATTCCATTGAATATATTGAGTTCATTGACAAGCTAAAAGCTACTGCCAGGTACCTAAGCAAATATCTTTTAATTGCAGCCTTCTAGAAACCGCATATATATATATATATTTTAAATAAGAACGTAGCCTGCTTTATTTCTTGAACCGTTTTATCTGTTAAGCTTCAGGATTTTCATAACTTCATCATAGGTTGAATATTTTTTCGTTGAAAAGAAACTAGAAAACCAAAAAAGGAACAATAAAGAGCTCAAGATTTAGCAGAAAGATAAGTAGCGAATGCAGCTACAACACCTAGACATGTAGTTCAGGCCCTAAAAAGTTATCTCATTCTCTCAGGATTCTGTATGAACAATTTACTACTGGCTTTACTCTGATTGCTATTATTTTCCAGTTAGAATACCAGTAACCCTTGCGCCCCGTGGAGTCTAGCAGTGTCTCAACACCAATAATTCTTAGGTAGGCATAGCGGGAATTAAACCACATGCAGTTTTAATAGCTTGTGGTAAGACTGCATGCTAACTAAATACGTGTGGCATAATACTATAAATTAATAAAATAAGTTATAGCTAATTTGTAAGGCACCATAAGAGAAGGTAATCTCTATTCAGGCGCTTCACTTATGCCAAGTGGCTTGTACCTACGAACTCGGCCAGACCTTGGTCGGGGCGAACATCTTAAATGGTGGATCAAACTAGCTCGGCGGAATTTAAAAAAAAATAAAACACAAATTTCTGTTGGCTATTGCTGAAAAATATGCTGCTTATTCTTGTAAGTATGATTTTTTACAGTGCATGTTAATTTGTGTCCGAAGTTGTTGAAAACTCAATTAAAGCAAATTCTATTGGCTTGGCGACTTCCTTGGCCTCGCAAGAGTTAACTCTCGAAGAGATCGTATTAACACTGGATTCACTGCAAATAAATTTTTAAAACTTAAATTTACAATATGAGGATGCAGTTACGTTTAGTTGCTTTGTGAAAGTATATTGAGTTCTGCTCTTATTGCTTACTGCTTGTGTAACAATATTTATTTATTTAGATTTGATGAAGAGGCCAATAACACAGCGTTACCATTAACCAGTTTAAAGTTTTGAACTTTGCCTTATAATTGGAATTCAGTAAAGATATTTTTTAATTGTGCAGTCTTTGAAAAATGCTGAGATTAGTGTAAAGGAACCTATTGTCTTTATTGGGATTGATTCTGAGAACATTATGCTCTAATACTGACATTTTAAGCAACATTTTATTCGCTTGTAATGTTTCTGATCCTAAGAGGAACTGAATGTGCAAAAAAAAGAACAAAGAACTTATGAGGAAGCAGCAAAAGAACCATCAATGAAAGCCACAACAGTTTAAGCACAATCTTGCGGAGCTTCGGATGTTGCAGATGCGTCTGCATAAATGCGAGTAACTTTTGAAAGTTCCTCAAGGTTAACATGATGTGAGCTGCATTCCTAAGAATTTTGGCTGAGCCTGGAATCTGATTGACTTCAATCTCACCGCCTGTCTTTGTATGCATTTCTAGATCAAGCTGCGATTTGCATGGTCCATGAATTGATTATTAACAAAAATCTGCATAGCCATGGCTGCCGTAGCAGTCAAGACCTGCTCGGCGGGTAGCAGAAACAACGTTTGCTATTCCCAGCACTTCCTCTTGCCGCCCTGCAATGTTCTATACAAGTGCTGCAGTTAGTCTCTCTAACTTAGTATTCATCAGGCTTGCTATAACCATTGCAACACTGCTTAATGCATGCCTTCCGGTTCTTGCTAAATTGCATGAGCTCCCTGAAATACCTGCCAGAATTACTTCAAACGGCTTTGCCATTTTCTGATATCTGTGACCTGACCGAGAACTTTCAGAAATCGATGACCCGCTCAACCATAAATGGTAAAACAGCTGCTGACTTTTTTTGTTTTTCACCCTGCTTCAATCAAAACTGGCGAATGTTTCCATATTCAGTCGCTTCTCCGTCAATATCAAAACGCTTGCAGTTCCCTCAAAAAAGTCTTGAGAAGCTTTCGCTGCAAGTCAATCTTTTAGTGAGCGAACACAAATTCTATCGCCCGTAGCTTGAAAGTCCTAATTTATTCCAGATTATTCTAATATAATTGTGAGTCTTCACTAATAAATTGATCCGTCAACGTTTTGTGGGATTTTCAATTCGACCTTGATATATTATTTGATGCCTTCAGCGACGCTTTTCTAGTGAATGACTCCTTCTGTCTTGCCGCCCATTTAATCACTTCAAGGCTCACATATTTGGCCACATATTTCTTTTAAACAGAATTATAACTTTAGTAATAATAAAATTCAGCCTATCTGACCACACATTGATCTGAGTCAGTTTACACGATGTGCAGTCCTTCACATCAAAGGTCATCCGTGAATCGCAAAACCCAGCGACTGGTGGCATCGATGCTATCCCCTTTAAAGAATATATTCTTCGCCCCAGCTACTGAATTCACAGTTCAACCTCTTTCTTTGCAGCAACTGTAAAGTGCCTAGAAAAAGCTGTAGTTCTCTCAATGATTTTTACCGAGTGCAGTGTAATTATTATTACAATTCATAACTGGTGCAATACTACAACAGAACTCTAGCTGAAATGCTTGACAAACTCTCGCTCTGAGGAAGTTCCCTGTCCATCCTCATGCTGACGAACTATACGGTTTGACACGGATGACAAACTATCTAGGTTAACTAAGCTGAAGATTTTGAGACAGCGTAGATAATGTCAGTACTTAATGATTACTGACAGGCATCTGAGGACTGCCGTAGCTGATGAAAATCTATCCTAGATAAGGCTAAGTCTAGCTTCAAGTAAACCTGTTGAATCACGTATGCAGGTTCCAAAATTGCTTAGGTCTACCGTCAATTATCGTCTTAACCAATCCCACACTAGCTCCTTACCTTTTTCATTTAGGAAACCAGCTGATTGCTTCTCTTGCTTCTGTGCCACTGATATAGAAAAGGTCAGAGAGTAGGGAACCCCAGAGGTGGCAGCATAATTTCTTGGCTCGTGTCCCTCAATCGGTATTATAAAGCTCTGCTCTCTCAGTTCCATGTCTGTGTTCAAGTACAATGGTTACATTCAGTGAGGCCAAGATCTCTCGTCCTAACATGCATCCCCCATTCACACGATAAAACTAGTCTCGTAGAACCTATAACCAGGTATCGGGTCGCAGAGACAAGTAGGGTATAACGCCCTCGGAGAGCTCAATCTCTTTCGAGGACTTTTACAAATTCTGGAAAACGAAGCGCGATCAAGTAGATACTCGTAGCAAGCTGAATACACGACAAGAATAACAAGGTGAGGGGTGACATGCACAGGGATCCGCCATATGCTGTCTTAAATAGGTGGGTTTTTAATTTTTCTTTCAATGTGGTCAATTCAGGAGATGTCGTGACGCAGGTTGGGAGTGAGCTCTAGGCTTTCGGAGCTTAAGAAGTAAAAGGCACAATCTCCAAAGGATTTGAGATGTGTATGAGATATGGGTAAACTATTAAATTCCGAAGAATTTGTTGGAGGATGCCATGCCTCGTTGGGAACTAGACAGGCTTAGCTACAGCTTCAGCACCTGCAGCTTGCCTAAACATATTGTGAGTTGATAGTCCGTAAGAGCATTTAGCTTTACGAACTGATATAAAACGATTGGTCACTTTATTTTGAAGAGCCCTAATGGTTCATTAGTTAAGGTGGTTGCTTTTCATGACCTCGACCCCGAGGCCGTGGGTTCAAATCCTATAGTGGGCAATCCTTTATCGCTACTGCAAGCGGTGGTTATAGCAGCGAAGGCTCTTCTGTCACTATACAAAAAGAAGCTGCTAAATCAGCTAGCATTTCTCTCTTTCTTTATTATGCATGCATGATAGTTTTCAATTTTTATTACCACTTATTTGCATAATTTTTGCTTAGAAAATATGCGAACGACGAATTTTAGGATGACTTCCAAAAAATGTGTGTCTATTTTTGATGGATTAGACTGTGCACGGAGATAGTTGAAAAACTAGGCTGCTTGACTAATCATAGAGCACGTCCAAAGCACAAACAGAGAGACTGTGACTACAAGAAGTTCAAGGGGTTGCTACATTCCATCTCATGTTATCTCATTTGAGTTTAGGAGGTAAGGTGCTTGTTATTCATCGCTGAGGTCGAGTATTTTAATCTTGTAATAGCCGTGCATGTTTTGTAAGTTCAGGAATTTGTAGTAGCATTGAAGCCGGTATTCCACTATGCAAACGAGGCTGTTCAATCACCTAATATTTGTTCTAAAGAGCTTCTTTTAGGACACTCTTTAAGATCACTTTCAGTTTATGCCTGTTCATTTATTGATGTTGCTAGTTGTATGAAGTTTATCAGATAGATACACACACACACTTATATATATATATATATATATATATATATATATATATATATATATATATATTTACATTTATTTAAATGTAGTTACAAAAATAGTGGATTGAGTATATTCAGATCATTGACAAGTTAAAATGTAATGGGAAGTGCCTAAGCAAATATTGTATAGTTGCAGCCTCCTGAAAACTGTATATAGGTTAAATAAGAAAATGAGCTGCTTTATTCCTTGGACCTTTTCACCTATTTAACGTCAAGATTTTTATGACTTTATCTTGATTTGAATATTTTTTCGTTGAAAAGAAACTGGAAAACAGGATCGGAAACCTCAAAAGGCTCAATATTTAGCTGAACGACTATTACCATAAGAAATTACCACATCAAGCACATGCAGTTCATGCCTTAGAAAGTTATCTCGTACTCTCAGGTTGCTGAATCAACAATGTATTGCTTTTTTACGATTATTGCCATTATTCTGAAGTTGGATTGTCGCAAACCCTTCCACCCCACCCACCCCCCCCCCTGTGGAATCGACCAGTTCTCAACACCGGTAATTCTTAAGTACGCTTAGATGGAATTAAACCACATGCATTTTCGAATGCTTGTGGTAGGTGTGCATGCTAATCAGAAACGTCTGACTAAACACTAGAAAGAAAGAAAAAAAATATAGTTCCATTGTATAGCACTGTAAGAGAACCCAATCTCCATTCAGGCACTTCACTTACGTCAAGGGTCTCGAGCCTGATACCTTGGCCAGACCTTGCTCGGGCCACACATCTTAACCAGTAGACCAAACCAGTTCAGCGGAATCAATTTGTTAAGAATGCGACAAGGAAAATTTGTTTGCTTATTGCCGACAAAATATGCTGATTATTCTTGTAAGTATAACTCCTTATATTATATTATTTTTATATATATTATATATTATATATATTATTATATTTTATATATATATTATATTGTATATATTTTACATATTTTATATATTTTATATATATTTTATATTATTATATATATATATATATATTATTTATGCATGTTAGTTTGTGTCCGAAGTTGTTGCAAACTTACCCTTAGCAAGTTCTATTGGCTTGGTGACTTCCTTAGCGAACCATATGTTAACTCTTGCAGGGATCGCATCCATAGTGGATTCACTGCAGTTACATTTGATAATACTTAAAGTTACAATAAGAGGATAAAGTTACGGTTATTTGTTTTTCGGATGTGTATTGACTTCTGTTCTTACTGCCTACTGCTTGTGTGGCACTATTTGATAATGTTGACTCGATACCCCAGGCCGATAACGCCACGACACCATGAACCAACATCAAGTTTTGACATAGCCTTATATATGAATTTAGTAAAGATACTTTTTAATTGTGCACTCTGTACTTAATTCTGAGGTTTATTTTAAAGCAACCTGCTGTCTTTATTAAAATTGATAGATTGAACAATATTTGCTAACTCTAATATATATATATATATATATATATATATTACATTTATATTCATTGTTTAACGTTTCCGCTTCAAAGAGCAACTAGATAACCAAAGCCAAGAGAATAAAGAAAGTATCCGAAGGCAGCAACAGAAATGTCAACTGCTGTCACAAGAATAGGAACATAAGCGTGAGGAACGTTACAAGTTGCAGAAGCTTCTGGATCTCAACGAGAAACTTTAGAAAGTTCCTCGTGGTTATCATCATGGGAACTGCATTCGCAAGACTTTTGGCTAAGCCTGGAATTCGCTTGATTTCAATCTCACCGCTTGTTATTTGTATGCATTTCTAGATCAAGTTGCTATTTGTATGGTCCGTGGATTGATTACTAACGAAATGCTGTCTAGCCATGGCTGCCGTAGCAGTCTGAACCTGCTCGGGTGGGAGCAGATAGAACGGTTGCTATTCTCACAGTTGCCTCTTGCCGCCCTGCAAGACTTTCTACAATTGCTGTAGTTAATCCCTCTAATTGAGTAGTCGTCAGGCCCACTATAACCTTTGCAGCCCTGCGTAATGCATGCCTTCCAGTGCTTACTAAACTGCATGAACCCTCCTCTACAATACGTGCCGTAGTTACTTCAAATGGCTTTGCCATTTTTTGATATATTCGACTAGACCAGGAACTTTCCAAAATAGAGTGACCACTCGACCATAACCGGTAAAACAGCTGCAAGCTTTGTTTTCACCCCTTCTTCAATAAAAACTGGCGGATGTGGCTATATTCACTCACTCCTCCCTCAATTTAAAAAAAAACGTTTGCAGTTCTCTTGAAAAGGTCTCACTAATCTTGGGTTGCAAGTCAATCTTTTAGTTGGCTGACAAAAGTTCTATCGCCCAAAGGTATAAAGTCCTAATTTATCACAGATTATTCTAAAATCATTGTGAGTTTTCACTAATAAATCAATCTATCCACGTTATGTGTGATTTTATATTTTGTATTGATAAATTGTCTGTTGTCTTTAGCTAAGCTTTGTTGCTGAATGACTCGTTCTCTCTTGCGGCACATGTTTGTCACTTTACTCACTTCAAGGCTCACACATTCGGCCACATATTTTGGTAAAAGCGAATGCCAGCTTCAGCAAAAATAAAATTTCACATATCCAACCACACGTCCATCTCAGTCAGTATACACGATGTGCCCTCCTCCACATCAAAGGTAATCTGTGAATCACAAAACCTCTGCGATTGGTGGTATCGATACTATCCACTCTACAGAATATCTTCTTGGCCTCAGCTACTCAGTCCGCCTTTCGACGTTTTCCTTTGAAGCAATTGTAAAGTTCCTAGAAAGAGATGTGATTTACCTGAGGGTGATTTACCAAGTGCATTATTATTATTATTATTATTATTATTATTATTATTCATAACAGTTATAATGCTTCAACCCGACTCTAGCTGACATGCTTGACGAGTTCTTGCTCTGGGTTAATTCACAGTCTGTCCTCGCGCTGACGAACTATATGCTTTGACACGGAGAATAAACTAGCTAGCTAAACTAAGCTTAAGTTTTTGAGACAGCATGGAAAATATAAGAGCTCACTGATTGTGGACAGAGGTCTAAGGACTATCGTAGATCATAAAAATGCATCCTAGAGAAAGCTAAGTCTAGCTTTAAGAAAATCTGTTGAACCACATATGCAGGCTTCAAAATTAATTTGATCTACCGTCGATTATCATCTTAACCTCTCCCACACTAGCTTCTTACCTTGTGACCATTGAGGAATCTAGCTGATTGTTTCTCTTGCTTCTGTGCCACTGATATCTAAAAGGTCAGAGAGTAGAGAGCTCCAGAGGTTTAATCACCATTTCTTGACTCGTGTCCCTCAATATATTACCATGGAGCCCTTCTCTTTCAATTCCATGTCTGTATTCAAGTTCAGTGTTTACATTCAGTGAGGCCACGATATCTCATCCTAACAGGATTCCCATTCAAAGGATTCTACTAGTCTCGTAGACCCTACAACCACGTATAGGGCCTCAGAGGCTAGTGGGGTTTAGGGCCCTCGGAGAGCTCAATCTCTTTCGAGGCGTTTTACAAATGCTGCAAATGAAGCACAATCAAATTGTTATTTGCAGCATGCTGAATATACAACAAGAATAACAAGGTTATGGGCGACATGCACAGTGTCAGCATGCTAGTATGGT
Organism: Cristatella mucedo; assembly: GCA_009760855.2. Lineage (NCBI taxonomy): Eukaryota > Metazoa > Bryozoa > Phylactolaemata > Cristatellidae > Cristatella > Cristatella mucedo. The sequence goes on along the minus strand of WPIO01000066.1, from coordinate 726,951 downwards.
CAGTGGAAGCATGCAGTGTCAGCACGCATAAGCAAGCAAATGACGAATCACAGGGATCCACTGAATGCAGTTTTAAATAGGTGCGTTTTTAATTACTTGTTTAATGTGGTCAAGTCAGGAGATGTCGTGACGCAAGTCGGGAGCGAGTTCTAGGCTTTGGGAGCATAGGAACTAAAAAGGCACGATCTCCAAAGGATTTGAGATGTGCACGATGTATGGGTAAATTATCTGATTCTAAAAAATTGGTGGTAAGATGCCATGCCTCCTGGGAAAGTAGATGTGATAGGTAGGCTAGAGAGAAAGAATGGAGGACTGAAAAATGAGTGATCTTGACCTTAAAGTCGACGCTTTTCTTTATTGAAACCAGTGTAGGCTGCAACAAGTGATGTGATGTTGCAACTGTGATGCTAACGATGATAACTCAGCTGAAGTAGTAGTAATCCTATTAAATTTAGAACCTCTCATTAGCACAGTTTTGTGTTTAAAACCGTGTGATAAATAAGATAGCGGTTACTATCAAAAATGATGATTTTAAAACGGTGGCGGCGATGAAGTCAGAAAAATTACTGCTAATCATGCTGTTACCATTTAAAACTGCACTATTGAGGCATCCTATTGAAATGGTTTCAAGATAGATCAGCCTTGTAAGTACCAATATAATTAGCATTTACGGTTAATTTGCTATAAGGGCTACAGGAAGGTGGTGTGGTTTTCAATAATTAGGTGGCCTAAAATCGGCGTCAAGTACTAATAAAGAACTGACTGTTGGAGCTGTAAACGAACTTCCAGCAGAGCCAGATAGATATTTTGATACGTCCAGCAAGAGCCTAATTGTGTGAGATTAAAATAATGAAACAGGTAGGTATCGTACCGATTGTTCATGCAAGTACTTCATATTTTGAGCTTAAAGTGCTAGGCGATCATTACCCCCTTTTAATTAGTGTTATTCATCGCTTGTGCTACAGCTGAAGCCCTGGCAGCTAGCCTGAAACATATTTTGAACTGAGCCTCTATATGAACCTTTGATTGTAGGAACTGATATGAAACGACTATTCACTTGATTTATAGCGTGCATGACGGTTTTTCATTTTTACTGCCGCTTCTTTTCAAAATTTTGCCTTAGAAAATATGCGAACAAAGAGTTTTAGCATAATTTTTGCAAATGCATGCTTGTTTCTGGTTGATTAGACTGTGCATGGAGATAGTCGGAAAAAACTAGGCTGCTTGACCAATTGTGGAGCACATCCAAAGTTCAAACAGAGAGACTATGCATACAAGAGGTTCAATGGTAACTACATTCCATCTCGTGCTAATTCGTTTGAGTTTAGGAGCTAAGGTGCTTGCTGTTCACGGCTAAGGCTGAGCGCTCGAATCTTGCCGGGCCGAACTTGCATTTTTAAGTTCATTATTTGGTAATAGAACTGAGGCCGTAATGCCACACTACGAGCAATGCTGTTCAATCACCAAGTATTTGTTCAAATGGACATCGTATATATGCTTCCCACTATAATATAATATAACGTATCTCCGTCTGTAACTCCACGAAGCCATAAAGACAATGTTGTTACACAGGAGAGTTTTGTATAGTGAACTCTCAGCATCAGCGGCTGTCGGTATGCATTCAGTAAACCAACAAAGTTCATCTCACGCTTCAAAAAGAAAGTGGGAAGCATAGCAGAGTCAGGAGAGCAGTTAAGATAGTGACTAGCATGGAAGCAGCAGTTCAGGACCGCTAGAAAAGATGAGCCATAGTCGGAAGCAGGAGAGTAGTTGATCTTGCATAAGAATCGTGGAAGCGAGTTACAAAGTCTAGAAGCGTCTATCGCCAATGATGTTTAAGCGGAGAAATGCAACAGATAATTTATTGTCCATCAAGGGACTGAGGGCACGAGGAGGCTGAAACTGATGCATTAGTTCGGCTAGGTACGGAGGAGCCAAGCCGTGGCTGGCCTTGTGGGGCAGCCTAAAACCTGCTCATTAAATCCGGCGATCAACCGGCAGCTATCCTAGCTCTTTTTTAGCAAATGAGAGACGTGGTCTATCCTTTGGGACTTGAAGGTTAGCCTTGCAGATATGATCATAGCCAGCTGCAATGGCCTGGTTGCTTTTTTTGGTAACATAGCCAAATGGGAATTACAAAAAGCAAGCCGAGACCGAACACAAGTTCTGTCACTCACATTAACGAAACAGCAGCAGAATAGAAATATAATTAGGGAACATGGACTGTCCAAGAAACTGGATTCCACGGTCTGAAAACGGGCTAAGGCAATGCCCTTAACTTCATAGGGCTAACTTATAAAGCCACTCTGGGATATCTGATTAAAACCTCAGTTTCACAAACTTCAATATGGAGCTTCGAGTTGTGTCACAGTTCGATTACTCATATCTGTCATACTTGCTATCGGAGGCATATGGAAAAACGCAATCGCATTCCATCAATAACATACACTTTAAACTATGCTGTCTGTCATTTGAAATAGAAACCACTGTTACTCTCGGTTAAGAGACTTTAATATGCATTTCTTTTATATAGTGCCCCAAGCACGTACGGCTGGTGCAAAACTCAGCAGCTAGGCTTATCTGTCATTAGCTTCCCAGTTGCCTCATCAAACAATTCCACGCCGACCTGTACTGACTACGACTTAAGCAAAACATAGACTTCGAGGAATCGTCACTCACTTTTCGGTCTGGTCGTAATTTTGCCCTGTTACCTAACAGATCTGCTCCTCTACCAGGCCTTTGAGCAGCACATTTTGCATATTTTCATTGTTTACCCATTCCCCTAAGGAATCTCAAATCCTTTAGAGACCGAGCCTTTAGTTTGTATGCTTCGAAAGCCTGGAACTCATTCCGACTTGCTTCATGACCTATCCTGACGTATCCTGACCGAACGATCCCGACTTGACCAGTTAAAAAAAATCTAAGGCTTTATTTACCACGGCTCAACTATTTACCACGATTAGTCCATGTGATTCGTCCTAAATGTGCTTATGTGTGCTGAATATGTGCTTGCTGCCACTAACCAGACGTGTATGCAGAGCTTGTGCATGTCACCCATAATCATGTTATTTCTGACAGTCATTGTGCATGCTACCACTAACCTTTCAACCCTGCTTCTTTACAGAAAATGTCAAGTGAATGGACAGATTTGAATTCTCTGAGGGTTCTATATCAAATGTATTATCAACACTATTTCTTTTGCATCTCATTTTGAATGTGCACTCAATCTGTGTGCCTGTTTCGTGGTGATAGTTTACTTGATGACCACATCGGCTTTGCTATTGATTCTTTCTAATTTCTGCTACATAACAATGGTTGAATTTAGGTTCGTTTAAACAAAGAAAATATCATCAAATTGGTCAATACATTGGTAAAAACCTTTCCTAATTTCTGTAACTCACTAATTGCTTATCGACAAGCCAAGACAGTCAGGCATTTGTGGATGTGGAGAATCTGTGTTTCTTTGTAATAAGAGTAGTGTTCGTTGCCTCACACCATGCTTCCCTTACAGGGAACTTTAAGTCACTAGAAAGAGATTGAGTTCTGAGATTGAGTATTGATTTCGCTGTCAATTTATTGTCGTCGATGTTATTACTTTCGATATTATTCATGTGATGTAATGTAATGTATCTCCGACAGTAACTCCACAAAGTCATAAAGACCATGTGGGCGTTACGCAGGAGAGTTTTGTATAGCACACTCACAGCCTAAGCGGCTTTCGGTACGCATTCGGTAGCCAACAGACTTCGTCTCACGCAACAAAGAGAAAGTGGGAAGCATAGCAGAGTTAGGAGAGCAGTTGAGGTAGTGAGTAGCATAGAAGTAGCAGTTCAGGACCGCTGAAAAAGATGTGCCATAGTCGGCAGTTGCAGAGTAGATGTCATTGCACAAGAATTGTGGAAGCGAGTTCCACAGTCTAGGACCTGCTGAGCTCAAGCTTCTGTCGCCAACTTTCTTTAAGCGGAGGAATGGGACAGCTAATTTATTGTCCACACAGGACCTGAGGGCGCGAACAGGCTGAAACTGATTTAGCAGTTCAGCTAGGTATGGAGGAGCCAAGTCGTGGCGGGCCTTGTGGGTCAGCGTAAGAACTTTGATCTGTATCCTTTGCTCAACCGGCAACCATTCTAGCTCTTTCAGCAAAGGAGACGCGTGCTCAAACCGCTGGGACTTGAAGACCAGCCTTGCAGCCATATTCATAGTACGCTGTAGTGGCACATGAGCTTTCTTTGGTAGCCCAGCCAAAAGGGAATTACAATTATCAAGCCGAGACAGAACTAAAGAGCTAGTTAAATTTTTTACAAGCCACTGTGGGAGACAGCTTCTAATCTTGGATAGGGATCGGATGTGATGGCTAGCTGTAGAGGCAGTCTTCTGAATGAAGCTTTTGAAATTGAGGCAGCTGTCGAACACGACACCTAGATTACGAGCACGTGGTGAAGGTCGCACAATAGCATCACCTATTAAAACAGCACAGCCTTTTAATGCAGCCACACGCTTAGGGTGTCCTGTGAGAAGCAGTTCGGTTTTGTCGTCATTTAATTTCAGGAAGTTTTCCGACATCCAGGATCGAATATCGGCAAGGCAAGCATTGAGTTTCTCAGTTGCTGCAGCAGATTCCGACGGTTTAAATGACAAATACAACTGAGTATCGTCAGCATAGAAGTGATATCCTATTCCATGGGCCTTAATCACTCTTCCCAGAGGTTGTGTATAAATGGAGAACAGCAAGGGACCAAGTACAGACCCTTGAGGGACTCCACAGGTGACACTTCTCATGTCTGAGACCTGACCCCCACACGACACGGATTTAACACGATCAGACAAGTAGGATTTAAACCACGCCAGTGCGTCGTCTGCCAGACCGATCGTTGTTCTTAATCTTGCAAGCTGAACTTCGTGATCAATGGTGTCGAAGGCAGCAGACAGATCTAGCAGAGCTAAGGCAGTGACATTCCCGTCGTCATTGCCACGTAGAATGTCATTGTTAACACGGAGGAAAGCAGTTTCAGTGGAGTGCTGCCTCTTGAAACCTGATTGAAATGTTTCTGACATTCCATTATTTTCAATATGTTCAACTAGCTGCTTAGCAACAATTTTTTCAAAAATCTTTGATATGAACGGAACAAGGGAAACTGGACGATAGTTTGCTAGGACCTCTGTGTCTAATCCAGGCTTTTTAAGAATAGGTCTAACGATTGCCGATTTGAAGGACTTGGGGACGACCACTTTTCCCAAAGAAGCATTAAAAATCTTGGTTATGGCAGGGCTAAGTTGGTCTGCAAGTGAAGACCATAGAGATGAAGGTATAGGGTCTTCAGGAGACGAGCTCTTTTTGCTAGACCTTATTAAGGCAGCCACATCACTCGCAGAAACTTCGGAGAACCTTCGAAGAAAGGTCACAGGTTGAGGAACGGCGATTGCTTTGGTCGGAGGGGGCTTAATGGAGGCATGAATGTGCACAATTTTTTCAGTAAAAAAGGCTGAAAACGTTTCGGCTGAGCCCTTAATATCTGGGGAGTCAGACCTGACAGCATTGGCCAGTAAATGGTTTACTGTCTTATAAATCTGTTTAGTGTCCGGCTGGCAGGAATTCAGCTTTCTCAAAAAAATAAGCCCTGGTTTTTTGAAGCTTTCGGGTGTAAACTCGAAGGAAGTCTTTAAAATTGACTAGATCTGCCTCAGACCCCGATTTCTTGAAACGATGGTCTAGCCTGCGCTTAACCCGACGCATCTTAAGAATTTTTTTTGTAAATTGAAAGCAATCTGAACGACTTTGAACACGGATAGAGCGAACGGGAGCATACTTGTCAAGAGCGCTCCTGAGTGTTATGTTCATCGCATCAGTGAGGGTATCGAGGCTGCCGGTTGAGTCTGAATGAAGATCAAGAAGGCCTGCATCACAAACAGATTTAAAAAACTTGTCCAAGTCAATGCTTTGTAAGTTACGTCGTTTGGCAAATTCGACATTACCCTGCACGTACGAGGGAGCAGGAACAGTAAACGAGACCGAGCAATGATCTGAGAGGGTCAGTGGGCACACCACAAAGTCAGTGGGCAGGACATCCTTAGTGATCACGAGATCTAGAATGTGGCCACCGACGTGGGTGCTATGATTAACGTGTTGGGCCAAACCAAGATTCTCCAGACAGTCAAGAAATGAGCGGACCTGGCTGTTGGTAGGGTTGTCAACGTGAATATTGAAGTCTCCTACAATCAGTAGCGGCCTGTCACACACATTTTCATTTCTTTTCACTGACCTGCACTGGCTACCAGTCAACGGTCTTGTTGACTTCAAGGCTTTATCAAGTAATTTTAGGTCCTTTCATTTTTTATCTTAATCCTACTTATCAGATCTTTTCCCCGCCAGGCTTAAGATAGTACCACTTGCTTTTCGGAATACAATCGCTTTGCTACGTGTCGTACGGAATCTCAAACTATTAGGCCATTGATGCCATTAGTAGTCATCCTCCAGAAGCACAGAACTCACTTTGAACAATGTAACGTAACTGGCCTAAAGACATTCCGTTACCTGAGCAGATTTGAAAAGAATCAAAAACGCATCTATATATCACAGCGTTTCGTAGGCTTGCATAATTCGTCTTCGGTGTATTATGCCTCTTTAAAATATGGATGTTGTCACTAGCCATATTTGCAGGCTGAACCGGTGCCACTCAACCTAACCATGTACTGCTTGTTATCATTTAGCGTGCTACTACCCTAAACCATGCGATCATGCTTTCTTTCCAGCAAACGTGAAGTACCTAATACAATAGTAGGCTCTCTGCGGGTGCTATATCAAGTGAATTATTCATTTCGATTGGTAGGAACTATGCTAGTCCTCATATGCCTGTCAATGGACAGTCAGTCCCGACCTTTTATATGCCTTTTCGAAGCTTTGCTTTAGTAGACCTAGCTAGTTTATTTTCTTTGGTAAACTATAACCCGTCAGGGTGAGGTTGCACAGTGCGCCTATTCAGAGTGGGAAGCTAGCACAGCATGCCTGCTAGTGTGACGTGAAAGCAACCTACAAGTAGTGAGACAGGTTGGAACATGAATTTTACCAGCAGAGGCCCAGCAAATATTGTCGCATGGGCATCTTCGATGTCTACGTTCTTGAGGCTTTTATACTTCATATATCTTTGGTATAAGAGAAAGATGTTTTCTCACGATATCTACAGCATGAGTTCTGCGTGCAGTCAGATAAGAAAGATTGGTAAAAATTGGTCATAGCAGCCTACACTTGTAGGAGACATTGGTCAAGTGTGTGACCTTTGAAAAGATTACCATAATGCACATGAGCCACAGCAAATAAAGGATCAGTCAGTGCACTAAATTTGGTGCTGAACTGGTCAGATAATGTTTTTTTAATAAATGTTGAAATAGCGAATATTGAGAGAGGGTGGCACTGCATTCTTTGCCTGCCTTCTGCTCCGGGCGTCGGCTAGGAAACGGGAAGTCTTATTAGTTTTGGAGGATTTCATTTCTAATCTTTTACTGCTTTTTGCTGGTGGTCGAAACAGAATACTGTTTTGCTCGATCTTTCGGAAGCTTCTAATACCATCAATCAAGAAGTTCTTCTAGAGCGCCTCTCATCTCGCCTGGGCATCACTGGCACTGCTCTGCAGTGGTTCAGGTCCTGTCTCAATGGCAGACTCCAGGGTATTGACGTGAATGGACAACTATTATCCGAAGTACCTCTAAAATATGTAGTACTGCAGGGCTCCGTGCTAAGTCTGGTCCGTTTCACGGTTTATACTCTCCCTCTTGCTGTTGTGATTGCCTAGCACAATCTAAGCTTTCACTTCTATGCGAATGACACTCAGATGTACCTTTGCGTTCATACCTCCCAGCCTTCGAACACCTCGGATTCTCTCAACTCAGTTGCTGCATACATTGATGACGTCCGCTCATGGACGGCAGCAAATCTTCTGAAACTAAACGGTGATAAAACTAACTTACTAGATATGTGCAAACCCAGTGTGATTCAGAGATGAATACAGCTGGTTTTAAGCAATGGCTCTGTCAGCATATCTCCAGTTAAATCAGCTCGAAATCTAGGTTTCATATTCCAAAGCGACTTCTCGTTAGACGACCATATCAGCTCCTCAGTCAAATCAGCCTACTTTCAGCTTCATAACATTGCTAAAATTCGGGCTCGTTTAGATAAAGATACCACTCCAAGTTGGTCCATGCATTAGTGACATCCCGTCTCGACTTCTGCAACTCACTTCTCACTGGCCTACCAGCATGTGCGATCAGGCGATTGCAGCTGGTGCAAAACTCTGCAGCTAGGCTTGTCTGTCGTGAGCGTAGCACTTGCCACATCACACCACTTCTCGCTGACCTGCACTGGCTGCCAGTCAAGCAAGAGATCGACTGCAAGGTTTTTTCGCTCACTTTCAGTTCCCTTCATTCTATGGCTCCAGAATTTCTCTCCGATATACTCCCCCACCAGGCCAAGGATCTTACCACTCGCTTTTTGGAATCCAACAGTCTACAAAGACCTCGTACAAACTTGAAATCCTTTTGAGACCACGCATTTAGTTCGTATGCTTCTAAAGCCTGGAACTCCCTCCTGACCTGCGTCAGAACATCCCCTGACCTGACCACATGTAAAAGGAACCTAACAACACACCTATTCAGGACAGCATTTAGTGGGTCCTGTGATTCGTCCTTCATGTGCTTTTGGGCGCTGACACTGTGCATGCTACCACTAACCACATTTGCATGCTGACCCTGTGCATGTCAATCTAACCATATTATTTATTTCGTTTTCTTTTTAAGCATGATTTTACTTACCATTTAATTGCATCCCTTTGCAACAAATGGAAAGCGCCTAGACAGAGATTGAGTTCTCTGAGGGCGCTTTATAAAGTGCGTAATTATTAGTATTATTATTATTAATACTATTAGGCAATATCAGCGTTTGTTTGGAATTTCGATCACCACGAGTCGCAAGGTTTTAAATGTACTAAATGTATTACCGTTTTCTTATCGGAATGCACTGCCTGATTCGTTGGCTTCTGGTTTGGCTTCCGGTGACCGGAAGTCATGTGTCAAATACCGGACCGAGGCAACGGTGGATGATGGCAATATGAAGATTGCTGAGCCACCAGTCTTTCGTGAAAGTTACACTGGTACTTGAAACTGTTATTGCTGTGGTAAATTGTATACGCGGACTTGAACAGCGTTCATGCTAAGGTAATCATAGTTCCATTTAGTACCTTGACTCGTACGACTTTTGTGCCTACTAGTAAAAGGCGGTTACTTTAATAATAATAATAATAATAATTCACTTGATAAAGTGCCTTCAGAGAACTTAATCTCTCTCTAGGTGCTTTATATTTGCTTTGAGGTACATATCGAAAATAAGTTCTTCGCAATGAATTAATTGACTCGTACGACTCTTTTGATTGACTCTTATGTATTGACTTGTACGATTTGTGTGCAAAAGAAACATTTTAATTAACGTTTACTCAGGTACCTCTCGAAATGTGGTTCGTCGACATAATTCATTGATGACTCATACCTCAACTTTTTCGCTTTCTGGTCATGCGTTTTACTTTTGAGCACGTCTTGACAATTTTATTTCTTACCTTTACCTATTAACCTACAGATTACAATGCTCGTTGATAATGATTGTTGGCTCTTTTTATTTACAGTCAAGAATTTTACGCATCTTTCAGCCGTTTAGAGATTATTAGCTTCTAGCATTACTTGTTTTCTTCAAACTCTTATTTCGCGTCTGTCGTTGTATACCCGTCTGTAACTCCACCAAGTCATAAAGACCATGTGGGTGCTACGCAGGAGAGTTTTGTATAGCGCAATCAAAGCCTAAGCGGCCTTCGTTACGCATTCGGTAGCCAAAAGTCGTTTGGCCCAGCGTCTCGCAGCTGGCCGATTCTTACATCAAGCGTGACTCACTTTGTAGCGCTGCAAACTCCACGTCTCCACTGCCGTTTGGCGCAGCTTCCGCCGTGCCTCTCAGCTGGCTGCTTGCTCGCCCCTGCGTTGACGTAGCTGTCACGGACCAAGGCACTCTGCTACTGGCTGCTCTCAATCATGGACTTATGGAGTGCGACACGCGCGGGAAGGTGCTACGCTGCTGGAGGCCGACGATACCTGTACCTGGAGGAGGTGTGTACGACATCGTCGTCATAGTGGACGTGCTGGACGACGGTCGAGCGGCTATTGGCTTGCACGGTTCGCAGTTCGTCATGCTGCTGCGACGCAGCTCTGCCTGCGATGACGTCTGGGTTGAAGACATGCGTGTCACTGTGCTGCAGTCGCCTGTGAGGCGACTGTCCGTCCACGGTATACTCCTAGCTGCGTGTGAGAAAAGGTTGAACAGTGAAACTAGCTGCAGGGTGTGTGGCCCTCAGCTGGTGCTCGTGAAACTTTGCTGTTGCACAGAGCTGTACCGACGTACGCTGGAGTACGACGTAAGCAGCGTTGCAGTAACGGCTCAAATAGTCATCACATCCAGCGACACTAAAGTCAAGCTCAGTGACGGGAGAGAAACGTATGTGGTGGACGGCTATGATCATTCTGGCGACCGACTCTGGCGACATGAGCCAAGCAACCTGGTTGCGGACGTCTGCCTTCAGCCATTTGAACGTGTGCTATACCTCGCTCTGCGTTGCACCAACGTCGTGACAGCCATTCGAATCGATAACGGTCAGGACCTAAAGGAAGCGTATGGCAGCCGTGCAGTAGATGGACCGTTCGCTCTGTCGGTGGCTAAAGCTAAGCAGAGCGTCCTAGCGGTACTTGGCTTTAGTGAACAGGAAAATCCATTTAGAGTGACCGTCTACCCAGTTAGCAGCTCCACCTGACAATGAGTAGCACTGCTTGAGAAGTCGTGCAGGGTTAATTGCTGCACCGGGTAACGTCCTGCATTTTTTAAGGATACTTGTTGTACGCACTGTTGTGCGTCAGCTGGCTGCTGATGTATATATAAATGATTTAAAGAGCGTTCCTTGTAAATTAGCGACCAGGTTCAGTCAACAAGTGATTAATCGGACTCTTTCTTAGCAGCACGGGTTCTGTTTATTAGAGTTTCCATAATGATCCTGCTTTGCTTCGAACACATGATTCATTTTTTGCCATTAAACATCGCATAGTGACAGCACGCCTTCTTAATTGAAGCTCTTGGCTAGTTGGGGTTACTGCATCAGTCCAATATTCCTGGCTAATAAAAAATGTCCTACTTTGGTAATCACAATAGTTTATAATTTCAGTGCCATTTCAATTTCAACCGCTTTAATTCTTCTGGCTTGTTATTCTTCAGTCTTTTTGCCTGTTCTGTCTTTTCGTGTCAGTAATAAATAAAAGTGGACATTCCTTCGTTGTGTGCTAATGAGTTATGTTACTACCGCGTGCAGTACCATAAGCACAACCGGTCCCGTTCCGAATTCCTGTTGTACCCAGGCTGGGTTCGGTTGGCTGGGACCAGGCGGCTGTAATGAGGGTCACCGGCTAGGCCGGGTTCGGACCTTTGCATTGCCGGATGTGTGGGGACGAGAGGTCGCCGGGGCTCTTGGGTACGGGAAGTTGGCCCAGTAAGTCGTGGTGTTGGAGGCTCCCGGTCTCGCCGAGCTATGCACCTGGATTCATGAAGGCTTGCTTCGGCAATGCTGCCACGCACGCAAGGGAATGAATACCCAAGGCCCGAGCGGAGCCGGATAGCTCACACGTTGTTGACTTGTATATTCCGCGTTCCCGTGTAGCGTGTTCGTGATCCCTCCCCGTGTACTGGCGTCTTTCGGTGGAAGCTTACGACTGTGGTAGTTGTCGACTCGGAATAGCCGAGCAGTTACTCAGCCAGCCGGATTTTGGACGGCGTACGCTCGTACTGTTGGATTCGGAGTCGGTTTAACGACAGGACTGCAGAAGCCGACTGACCCCAACTAACACGTTTGTTCGCTTGCTGCGTTGTCTTGCGCCCCCGTAGTTTACTGTGTATAGGACCCTCCATGTAGACCTGTTTAGTTTCCCTGTTGTTGTTGGCGCATGCGTTATTATAAAGAGGTTTACCCTGACGGCCGCTCGTCTTACCCTAGCTCGGCGGCATGGCGAGCGGCAGCGTGGCTGGAGTATGGCTGGGTTTGGCGGGAATTAGCCTCTGACCCCTGGAACTCGGTTACACTGTTTTGACATCAGTCTTTCTTTCTTGTTTACTTACTTGTCTTTTCTGTCTGTAGTTGCAAGATGTCTTCTTTCACAGGTTTCCTGGTTGTGATACCGAAAGTGATGCGTGCTCAAATGCAGCTACCGTCTGTTGATACAATCGATGAAGAAGGCGGAAAGCGTCCACGACTCTTTTTCTGCAGACGGTGGAAAGTAGTTGCAACCAGCGCCAAGTTATTTACTTCATTGAGGGGGCAGCTCCAAGCTCTGTTCAGAATCTAGGAAGTGATTTCTAGACTGCAAACTCGGTTGCAAAAGTCTCGGGCAATACGAGTCTCCGACCGATCAAATGTCCAGACGTGTTGTAATAATTTTTTAATGTCGGAGATGCATTCTACTATTAAACACGTCTGGAAATTTTAATTTTTGCCTTTAGCTATTAAAGAATTGCAATGCTAGTTGCTACTGGTTGTTGGCTCATTACATTTATAGTCAAGAATGTTACATATCTTTTCGCCGTTTGGAGATTATTAGCTTATAGCATTATTTATTTTTAAAACTCGTATTTCGTGTCCGTCGTTTGGCCCAGCGTCTCGCAGCTGGCATATTTTTACCTTTAACATGACTTATTTTGTAACGCAGCAAACTATATTTTTCCACTACTGTCTGGCGCAGCTCCTGTCATGCCTCACAGCTAGCTGTACCCTCACTGCTGCTTGGACGTTGCTGTCACGGCCGAAGGCACTCTGCTAGTGGTCTCTGCTGTCCAGCACGGACTGAAGGAGTGCGACACGAGCGGGAAGGAGGTGCGCTGCTGGAGGCCAACGAGAGAAGAAGAAGCATGAGAGGATAGCGTCCGCAAAGTGGAAACATTGGACGACGGTCGAGCCGCTGTTGGTTTCTTTTACTTGAAGTTTGTCGTGCTGTTGCGGCACAGCTCTGCCAGCGACGGGGCCTGTCTCAAAGACATGCTTGTCGCTGTGCTACAGTCGCCTGCGAGGCAACAGTCCGTCCACGGTGACCTCCTAGCTGTATCTGAGGATACGTTGAACGGTGAAAATGAGCTTTGGCTGCCTGGGCCTCAGCTGTGTGCTCGTGAAACTGTGCTGTGGTGCAAAGCTGTATCGACGTAACATGGAGTACGACGTAAGCAGCGTTGCAGTAACGGCTCAAATAGTCGTCACAGCCAGCGGCAGTATATCAGCATCCTTAAAGAGTAGTTTAGTTCTCGCATGCAGCTGTAGTCATCGAAAATATTGCAGTATGGCCACCTGGTTAGAAATTGCGTCTCACTTTACCGAATATTCTGGTTACCTATCTGATTAGCCATGTGTGGGTCAGGTATTTCTTCACCTGGAATACCTGGCTTTTTATTTGTCATTTCCGTTCAGCATTCCTATTCGATTGGAAAAATAAGGGCTTGTTTCATGCCGTGATTGTACTCCTAGGACATCTTTACTGTAGAGCTCTGGTAGATAGCTTTGCACTTTTATTTTTATTGTGTCCAAATACCGTTGCTGAAGAAATTTGAAATGTTGTGAAACTCCGAGTGTTCTCCGACTGCGTCTGTTGCCTGGAGCCACTAATGCTTGACTACAGCCAGACCCAGAGGAAGTAGGTGTCATTCTTATGCTTCATCCTTCGGCCTCAGAGATGAATGGAGGCAGCCACGTGGTGTGGCTGCTGCTGCTGCCTGGCAGGAACAGCGAGGTGCCGGCGGTTGAGCCACAGCTTTCACTACTGCTGCTGCAGCGCCACCTTGCCACTGCCGCTGCCGTCGTACTGCTGCTTGCTTCCACCGTGCTGCCTCTGCTTCTGCTGCCGCCTTGCTGTGGCTGCCGCTGCCATCACAATTAGAAAAATAATGGAATAATTAGAAGTTTGTGCAATGCCTTAAGAGAAATAAATCTTTTCAAATTAACAATTGATCGTTCGCACGCACCCAGCAAATGCTGCCAGGAACACTTAGTTTTCAGCTCCTTTTAAAATTGTAAGTCAGTGTCCATACACGACTAGAGTCAGAGCCAGATGGGGCTGCAGGGGAGGCTGAGCTAAGATAGCTGCTGGTTGAACAACGGATACAAAGCTCTTTTGCTGACCCATAGGGCCCACCACAGCACGGCTCCTATCTACCTAGCTGACCTTCTGCGTCATTTTCAGCCTGCTCGTGCTCTCAGGTCCTGTATGGGCAATGAATTAGCAATTCCATTCCTCAGCTTAAAGACCGTTGTCAAAGAAAGCTTTCGCTCTGCAGGTCCTTGACTGTTGAAGTCACTTCCAGAATTCTGATGCAGACAACTGCTATCCTGCTGCCGACTGTGGCAAATCATTTCTAGCTGAGCTGTCCAGAGCTGCAACTTACATGTTACTCACTACCTCGACTGCTCTCCTGACCCTGCTATGCCACCCACTGTTTTGCTGTTGCGTGAGATGAAGTCTGGTGGCTACTGAATGCGTACCGAAAGTCGCTTAGGCTGTGAGTGTGCTATAGAAAACTCTCCTTCGTAACACCCACATAGCCTCTGTGGAGTTACAGATGAAGATAAATGATAATAACTTGACCACTCACCTTCCTGCATCGGCACAGTGACCTGGGCCTGTAGGGGCTCGCGGCCGAGCCGCGACGATGAGTGAATACACCACAAGCGAGTTGTTGCATTGTCGACGATGGCTGTATCGTATCGTACGCAAGTAATGCAAGCGAACAAGTGTACATGCTAGCCTAGTGGCCATCGTTAGCGCTGCTCCGAACAACGCTATCATAAGAGAGAGGAGAGTGGAAGCGAGTTACGCAAAGGGGTGCTGGTAGGGTATGTTCGCATGATCCTCACACTAATTCGCTGGCACAAGTAGCAGTGTTTGCAACAGGCTGTCGCACTAGCTTATGAACTTAATTACCGTCTTGTAAAAACGGAGCACATGAGCGACTAAATAAAAAATAAATATGATTCATTTGTAAAGCACCCTAAGAGATCTCGATCTCTATTCTGGCGCTCTACATGTGCCACGGGGCTTGAGCTGACGACCTAGGCCAGACATTGATCGGGCTAGCACCTTAACCACTGGGCCAAGCCAGCTCGGCATGTGTATTACTTCTTGCAGACGCCAGACAAGCACTTTTGAAGTTGCCTTCTCGCACGGATATGATCTGGGTTCTCTTGTCTGTAGCATAAATGGCTTTGGATAAACGGATTACCCTACCACGTGACATCGCTCTTCGACTTTCGCGGCTTTACTCTATCGCGGCTTTTGCAAATGTATTTATTACAAGTCAATCGAGGGAGTGAAAATGATATAGCTCGCTTGGTTGTAAGATTCAATTATACACCACCGCATTACAATTTAAATTACATGACAATTACAGTACGTATGGACCGTTGACCTGAGTATTTGAGCACCCCAGAAACTCTTGCAGCGCCAGATACTTACCACATCTTTCTAGGTGGGCAAAAACTGTTTACAAAAAGATTGGATATGCTGTAGAGAAGCCAACCTGAGCGTGCTTTTCACTGATTGGATATAAACTCGTCGTCCAATCCTTGCCATTGATCAGGCTCAGCCTCGGACTAGTTCGTTTCTCATACGTTTACAATGCATACTTTTTGTAATACTAATATGATATTTATAAGGTCTAATCTGTCTTGTCTTCCCTTATTGTGTCTAATATATTCGGTAATGTAGCGTAATGTATCTCCATCTGTAACTCCAACAAGTCATAAAGACTATGTGGGTGTTACGCAGAAGAGTTTTTTATAGCGCACTCACAGCCTAAGCGGCTTTCGGTGCGCATTCGGAAGCCAACACACTTCGCCTCACGCAACAAAAACAAAGTGGGAAGCATAGCAGAGTCAGGAGAGCATTTGAGTTAGTGAGTATCATGTAAGTAGCAGCTCAGGACCGCTGAAAAGGATGAGCCATAGTCGGCAGTAATAGAGTACTTGTCGTTACGTAAGAATTGTGGACGCGAGGTCCACAGTCTAGGACATGAAAAGCTAAAGCTTCTGTAGCCAACGGTCTTTAAGCGGAGGAAATGAACAGCTAATTTATTGTCCACACATGACCTGAGGACGCGAACAGACTGAAACTAGTGCAGCAGCTAGGTACGAAGGTGCCAAGTCGTGGAGGGCCTTGTGGGTCAGCATAAGAACTTTTCTCTGTATCCGTTGCTTAACCGGCGTCCATTCTTGCTATTTTAGCAACGGAGGCACGTGCTCAAACCTCTGGGACTTCAAGACTGGCGCTGCAGCCATATTCATTGGGTGAGCCGTAATGGCTTACTAGGTAAGGCGGTTGCTTTTCACGACTTCGGCCCCGACGTCGCGGGTTCAAATCCTGTGGTGGGAGATCCTTTATCGCCGCTGCCAGCGGTGGTGATAGCCGTTAAGGCGCTTCTGTCGCTATACAAAAATAGGCTGTTAAATCAGCTTGTTTTTAATTATTTATTTTATTCGTAGTCAGCTGCGGTGGCCTAGATGCTTTGTTTGGTAGCCCAGCCAAAAGAGAATACAATTACCGGGTAGCCGGGTGTGGCCACTGGTAATCCAATGTCGATATTTCGTGCAAGACACAGCAGGCTGCTAGTAGGAGGAGGCTGAGGAGGAGGAGGAGTGCACTGCACTTGAGCCACCCGACTTGCAGCTGGATGTTTGTCGATGAGGCTTAACCTCTAGGACAGGTTTCCAGGTGGCTGTGGACCTTGCTGCTAATTGATATTAGTAACGCGACGACCTTTCTGTTGGTGTCCGGTGTTGGGCTTCTGACTAGAGTTATGTGCCAAGTATAGGCGATCACAGGTGAGCCAGTTCTTCTATTTTGCTGTATGGTAAACCCTAAGCCCTAAACTCTAAACACTAAACCTTGACGGGTGTTCAATGCATGCATTCTACTCGTTACTTTCTTCCTCTCGTAATTTTGCCTGTAAATAACGGTATTCCTCGTGCAGTTGCTCCTCTTCACAGTTAGCTTGGTTTAATTTTTCGCAGTTCACTTTTCCTATTTTGTAAACTCATCTTGCGATCACTTTTAATTTCTCAGACGAACAAATTTCTGGAGAGATTTCTTCATGAATGAAACTTTGCGAACGCTTTGTGTGCGTGCATGACAGAAAACCTACGTAAGTCTTAATCTTTAAATTTTCTTTCACCGAATATGAAAAGGCACATTTACTGCACTGGTTTTAATTTCTTTAAAATTTACTACTAGTCGGAATTGCTATAGCTCTTTGACGGTAATATAGCTGA
Source organism: Cristatella mucedo (assembly GCA_009760855.2). Classification (NCBI taxonomy): domain Eukaryota; kingdom Metazoa; phylum Bryozoa; class Phylactolaemata; family Cristatellidae; genus Cristatella; species Cristatella mucedo. Next base: position 709,579 of record WPIO01000066.1, on the reverse strand, counting down.
CCGCAAAAATATCCTTTACAGTGAACCGTCTACGGCAAACAAAACGACTTGCAAGTGCAAGCAACGGCAAGGGCTGGCCCTCCGACCTCCGCCGTATTTAACGCTTTATTGATAGTGGACATTTCAAACGAGAGCGTTTAAGACTCTGTCTCTCTTTCTTTCTCTTTGACGCAATCCTGTCTCTACTGCGTAAATCCTCCTTTCATTAGCATTGTGGATCCACTGTAACGGCACGGCGCACTACTTTGGCAGAAGTTGGCCTTCTTCCAATGCTCTGCGCCAGTGTTCAGTCAAGATATTTAAACGCTAACCTCAACCACTCACTGATTTTTCATTATTTTGGGTTTCTTAGTTACCGCACAGCTTTTAGGTTTTAGGAAGCCGACGGACAAGTTGCTTCCGAAGGACGAGCTAGCTAAGCCTGCGAGTTGTAGCTTTTCTCGGGCAAGCCAAGCCTTACTAGGCCGTGCAATGCTAAATCAGACGGAAGTTTAACCAAAGGGCTCATACTATACCGAGCAAGCTGATGCTTATACAGGTTCCCGTCTAGATTTTAGCAGACTGGGTAAATTTAAAAAAGGATACATTCAGTGAGCCGTGATGGCACAGTAGGTAAGGCGGTTGCTTTCACGACCTCGGTCCCGAGGTCGTGGGTTCGATTCCTGTGGTGGGCGATTCCTTATCGCCAGTGCAAGCGGTGGTGATAGCCGTAAAGGCTCTTCTGTCGCTATACAAAAAGAGGCTGTTTAATCAGTTAGGATTTTGTTTAAGGTATTGCAGTGGGTGATCCTTTGCTACCGCCGCAAGTGGTGGTCATATCCTTTACGGCTCTGCTGCCCCTATGCAAAAGAGGCCTTAAATCAGCAAGTACCTACATTATTATATTATATTACAATATTGTGTTATATTATTTATTTAGGTAGTATTTTATTCATTGATGTTTTTCGAAGCGGGTGAAATTGATCCGACCAGGGCTCAGTTTATGCAAGTCGTGTGCAAAGGTAATTCTATCAAGAAGCTACTTTATGGCCAGGAAAGCTAAAGCTAAAGCCGTCCGGAGCGTTAAGCATGGCCAGCTCAGCTCGGACAAGCAAGCCGAGAATTTTGTAGGTATGTTTGAAACTTTAGCCATTCGATTGCATTCCATTTACAGCACGAGTGAAGTGCCTAGACAAAGTCAGTCCCGTGCGGGCGCTATTATTCCTATTATAATTATAAATCTTTTCGAAGAAAGAAGTCACGTCTTTTCAGGTGCAGCTAAACTAAATTGGGCGATACGAGGTGGCGGCTGGACCAAGCTAAAGCGAGCGAGGTAACGCGTCCTGGGGTTTGGCGAAGCTATGTGATACCGTTTGAAGTGTCACTGGGTGCGCCAAGGTTAAGCCCGCTAGACAAAAGTTTATTGAGCAAAGCTAAGCTACCATGAGCCAAGAGCTGTATCACTGGGCGAATTAGAGGCTAAGCGACACGTCGCTAGGCTGATCGAAGCTCAAGCAGGCTGGGCACAAATTAAGCTGGCGGCGCGGGGAAGCTGAACCGAGCGAGGCATCGTATTATTCCTTGAGGGTGGGAGCAAAGCTAAACCTGGCAGGGTGGCGTTTCAGCACCTTAGGCAAATTTTAGCTGACTAAGGCAAAGCTTGTTCTGGCTAAGAAAAATGATAACACACTTGATAAATTACCCTCATAGAACTCAATTGCTTTCTGAGCACTTTATATTTACTGCAAAGGAAATGCGATCGAATGGTTAGTGGTAGCGTGATCAATAGACTACAAGAATAACTTAGTTAAGGGTGACATGCACAAGGGCAGCATGCAAGTGAGGTTAGTGGCAGCGTGCAGTGTCAGCCCACATAAGCACATAATGGCCGAATCCAAGGGACCCACTAAATGCTGTGATGAATAGATTCCCTTTCAACTTTTTTTATTGTGGTTAAGTCATGAGAGGTTGTGACGCCAGCCGGGAGTGAGTTCCACGCTTTGGAAGCAAACAAAGAAATGGTCACTAAAAAATTAGGTGCTTGTACGAGGTATAGTTAACCTTGAAGTCGATGCGTTGCTTGACTGGGAGCCAGAGCGGGTCGGCGAGTAGTGGTGTGATATGCCAACTGCAACGTTCGCGATTGACAAGCCCAGCTGCAGAGTTTTGCACCAGCCTGATTGCACAGGCTGGTTAACCAGCAAGCGGTGAGTTCAAGAGGTCAAAACGGGATATGATAAATGCATGGGCCAATTTAGATGACTTTCAATAGACTTTCTGATTTCTGAATGGCACTTCTGTTGCCTATACCTCGTAAGTTGATGATATAATCATTCAATTTAAGAAAATTTGCCGTCATCCATCTGCGGATTGTATCACTAATATTGTACCACTACATGCAGCAAGGAAAGCGGAGAGAAATTAACGTGCTGGATAAAACAAACCAGACAGACAGAGCATGAAGCTGAATTATACCAGATTCTTGAGAAGTAGCACCTAACTAGTGAAGCTCAGACCAAAAGGCTACGATGTTACAGTGGTGCCAATGACAGCAGATTAGACGAGCGGCTTATGATTGCACCTGTAGCCAACTATTAGAGGAACTTTTTAGGGTTCCTGGAGAACGAGATTTTAGATGCAATGTCAGATACGTTTGAGTTAGCTTTCGACCAAGCAAGCTCTGGGTTTTGAGGAAACTAATGTTTACCGATAATGGTTTGATTATGAAGTTGAGCTAAACATTCAGCTGTAATGAGTTACTGCTCTTCATTTTCAGAAACTGTAAATTGCAGATATAAGAGATCTTTCTTACGGCTGGAAAAATACGTTGCGATTAGTGTTACCTATTGAAATTCATTAACACACCCTTCGCTTCATAAAAATATGCCTGTTGTTCTCCAATCACTACCAGCCAATCGGATCACTACTTTCGACTCCTGCTAAAGCTGTTTATCTTTCACACTCTGTCTCTCTCCTCCCTCTCTTTCCCTCCTCTCTCTCTCTCTCTCTCTCTCTCTCTCTCTCTCTCTCTCTCTCTCTCTCTGTTTCTCTCTCTATCTCTCTCCCCTCAATCTCTCTCTGCCTCACTGTCTATATCTTTCTCTTGCTTGTTCTCCTCTCTTGTTCTCAATCTATCTCGCTGTTTTTCTATTTTTCGGACTACTGATCTCACTTCAACATCACCATAATATAGCAGCTCAGCACGAAAGACCCGCAGCAAAATCACATCCCTTCAGTCTAAGCATCCCGACTCTCTATTAAGTATCGAATCAGTTTCAAGATTCCCCAGTCAAGCTTAGAGTACCTTCACTTGCTTACTCCAGGCTACCGTTCTCCTCACTCCATCAATCATGTGCCCTCGTCAAATAATCTAATCACCGAATGGTGCGTTTAACAGATTAATATCTGTTGGCATTGAGGTAATCAGTTCTGATGCACCGTATGTGTGGAGCTTGATTTCAGTCACGATATCTACTTGAAAACCGTTTGCGGCTTTTAATTCTCAGATATGCAAGCCTTAACTCAGCTCAGCCACACTAGTTTTAATTAATATGAAAATTAATACCAGTCAAATGAATTCTTAGACGGTTGAACAGCTTTAAGAACAGTTTCTCCCTTACAGCGAATCATCTACGGCAAACAAAACGACTTGCAAGTGCAGGTAACGGCTAACACTGGCCTACAACCTTCTCAGTATTTAATGTTTTTATTGGTAGTGGATATTTGAAACGACAGCCGTTAAGACCCGTTCTGTCTCTCTATTTTTTCTCTGACGTTATCCAGTCTCTAATGCGTGAGTCCCCCTCTTTCCGTTAGCTTTTTGGGTCCGCTGTACCTGGACACCGCCCTGCTCCAGTGGAGGTTTGCCTTCCTCCAATGATCTTCTGCAGTGTCCCGTCACAATAATTAAGCGTTTACCTCGTTTACTCAGGACTTCTTGACTATTTTGGCTTTTAGTCTTCACTCGGCTTTTCGGTTTATGAAGTCAACAGACAGATTGCTTCCGGAGGACGAGCTTGATCACGTGTTTTTAATTAGAGTGAATCTCCGGCAGCTCACTATAAGTGCTGCTAAGTTGCGAGAACGAACCTACATAAACTGAAGCCCAAGCCAACCCGAACAGCCACAAAAAGCCAGCGTCTCGGTGCACCTGCCCATCGAGACAGCACAGACTGCCTATTGGCGATTTCAAAAAGAACAGCTAGGGCTGGTCACAACAGCCGCACTAACGTCTCCTGGCACGTTCGCCACCAACTGGATTTTAGGTCCTGTCTCAGTGGGAGACTCCAGAGTGTTGATGTGAATGGAAAAAGATCATTGAAGGTACCTCTGAAATATGGGGTACCTCAGGGCTCCGTACTAGGTCCGGTTTGTTTCACGGTTTATACTCTCCCTCTTGCTAATGTGATTGCCAAGCAAAATCTAGGCTTTAACTTTTATGTGGAACACACTCAGTTGTACCTTTGCATTGTTCCCTCCCAGCCTTCGAGCACCTCAAACTCTCTCAACTCACCACTTGCTGCATGCATTGATGACATCCCCACATGGATGACAGCCAATTTTATAAAACTAAACGATGGCAAAACAAATGTATTACTTATGGGCAAACCCAGTGTGATGCACAAATTGGAAAGGCTGATGCTCAAACTTGGCTTTGCCTGCACATCTCCTGTTGAATCAGCTCGAAATCTAGGTGTCATGCTCCAAAGTGACCTCTCATTAGACGACCACATCAGCTCCACAGTCCAAGCTGCCTACTTTCAGCTACATAATAATGCTAAAATTTGGGCTTATCCAGATAAGGATACCATGTCTAAGTTGGTCAATGCATTTGTGACATCCTGACTTGACTTCTGTAACTCGCTGCTTTCTGGCCAACCGTCATGTGCGATCAGGTGATTGCAGCTGGTGCAAAACTCTGCAGCTAGGCTTGTCTGTCGTGAGCGTCGCAGTTGCAACATCACACCACTTTTCGCCGACCTGCACTGGCTACTGGTCATGCAACGGATCAACTTCAAGGTATTGTTACTCACTTTTAGGTCACTTCATTCTTTGGCTCCAGCCTATCTTATGCAACGACATCTACTCTCCAACTGCCGACTATGGCGCATCTTTTTCAGCGGTCCTTAACTGCTACTTCTATACTACTCACTACCTCAACTGCTCTAGTGACTGCTATACTTCCAACTTTCTCTTTGTTGCGTGAGACGATGTCTGTTGGCTACCGAATGCGTACCGAAAGCCGCTTAAGCTGTGAGTGCGCTATACAAAACTCCCCTACGAACACCCACATGGTCGTTATGACTTTGTGGAGTTACTGACGGAGATAAATCTCTCAGATCTACTCCTCCAACAGTCCAAGGGTCGTACCCCCTGCTTTTCGGAATCCAACAGACTTCCAATTCCTTGTACAAACCTTAAATTGTTTGTAGACCGTGCATTTCTTTCGTATGCTGCCAAAGCCTGGAACTCCCTCTCGAGTTGTGTCAGAACATCCCCTGACTTGACCACATTTAAAAAGAACTTTAAAACACACCTATTTAGGACAGTATCTAGTGGGAACCTGTGATTCATCCTTGATGTGCTTATGTGTGCTGACACTGTGCATTGTGCCACTAACCTCATTTGCATGCTGACCCTGTGCATATCACTCCTAACAAAGTTATTCATGTTGTTTATCAAACATGATATTACTCGCCATTCAATTTCAGTTCCCCTGTGCAGCAAATTAAATTGCCTTGAGAGAGATTGAGTTCTTTGAGGGCGCTTTATCAAGTGCATTATTATTATTGTTATAGGTGACCACACCGATGAGAGGTGTTCAGAAAATTGAACTTAAAACTATTATTAGAGAATCATACGTGGGCTCACGTATTGCAGAGTACAGGATCAAAAACTAGGACGATTTGATTCCGTTTTATAACCTGTTGGGATGGCAAAGCTTTTGGCAGAGCTCGATTCTGTGGGTTATTAGCAGCTAGGCTCATGTCATTGGCTGGAAGCAGCAGGAATGTGCCTGATGCTGCAACTGCTACTGCTGGGAAAAATTGTCGCCACGGCATCAAAATGCTACTAGAACGGCAGGTTATATCAAATGTACTGGCTAGTGGCTGCTTTACATTATAGCTGTGTCAGCAGACATTCAGTGCTGCGAGCGATGACGATGGAGCACAGGAGCAAGCTTATTTGGGAAGTCTTTGCATTCAAGGTCATGCTGCCAGAAGATACAGTCAGCCTCTCTACTCTTCAGAATTACATTATATTAAAGCCTCCAAAAATTCCTGATTTTCAATATTTCCCAAAGAGTACTTGAACTTTAAAATTATAACGCCGATCGGTCTCTTTAGAGGGAGTGCTTCCCACTGCTGAAGCATGCCACATTCTCGCACATGGAGTTGCAGAGCCCTGATGCCCAATAAGTAGGTCACTACGATAAGAGCGTCTCAGAGGTCGCCCAGTTCTACCAATCTTCACGTAGGGTTGTGAGTTCACTGGCGTGTACGACAGTAATCTGCAAGCTACTAGTCGGGGTTTTACCTAACTGTATTCGCAGGAGAGTTGCACAAATGTCGCCGCGAGTACAGTCCACTGTTATTACCACGCTCCTCGAAGAAAATCACTAAGACAAACTCACGGACCTGGTCATATCTGCAGAGAGCTCTTATGGTGAAAAAGACCATCGCAATACTTAGGTCGTCTGCGTCTAGGCAAGTCCGAGACTTACATAGAAGAAGGGCCAAAAAAAGGAACACAAAACTAGCAACGTCAGTTCAAGCGTGTGGCATCTCCAACAGAAACGTGTGTTCGGCGCCGAGCTGGTTTGGCCTAGCGGTTAAGGTGCTCGCCGCGACCAAGGTCTGACTGAGGTCGTGGGCTCGAGCCCCAAGGCATATGTGAAGCGCCTGAATAGAGATTAAGTTCTCCTGGGGCGCTATATAAATGAATTGTATTTATTTATATTTATCGTCGTATCACAGAACTCGAATTCCTGAATAGAAGAGGCTACCGCGTGTACCTCACAGATGGATAAAGTAAAATCAAGCACTGTTTCTCTTAAGAAAAATCCTCCCTCCTTCTGCCAAATGCACGGTATCAGGTACCATACCCTAAATTATACCACGTAAAGCCGAATCCAAAGCCTCCCTGTCACTTTCTTACTCCAACTATATTTTTTACACTCCGTACATGTCATTTTTTTATAACCCTCTCTTTCTCAAATTTTCTCTCCCTGCCTGTTTCATTCTGCTCATTTTTGCTGTTGCATTAGACGAGTGCCTGCTGTTTGATTGCAGTGCGATTCCCAATCGCTTATAGTCCATAACAGTGGCCTTTGCACCCGCCAGCTCTTCAGCCCACACAACGAGAGGTGACGTTTGTATCGGGAAGCCTAGCCCCTCGTTTTACAATTATCAAATTTTTCTTAAATTAAGCAGAACGCCCACCTTAATGCAGTAGCCTCCCGCTAAAGTACGCACCCGTTTAAGTAAGCTTCCTGGTGAAGTACACATAGTTTTTCTTAAATGTTTGGGTGCAATATTTATTCGTTCAACATGTCCTGAATCGTCATTTGGTGCGAGTTTTGAAGTTTCTTGCGTTTGGCTTTGGGAAGACAGCCGGATCTTGCTCTGAAATGATTCAAAAGATTTCTTAAGATCGTTGAATGTATGATCAGCTTCAATTGAAACATTAAAGTAGAGGCGCGGTTCACATAGGTTAAGGCAGTTGCTTTTAATGACATCGATCCCGAGGTCGTGGGATCGAATTCTGTGGTGGGTGATTCTTTATTGCCGCTGCAAGCAGTGGTGATAGCCATAAAGGCTCATCTGTGGCTTTACAAAAGAGGCTGTTAAATCAGCTAAGACGTTTTAGCAGCTGATCCTCGACGTTGAGAGCCAGCTTAAAAACAGATTCAAACCACTAAAATACAACTCTACTTTCTGACCGGTGTTTAGATCTTGAGGACTAACGTCTTCATCATCATCCATCATATTTTCACCAATCTTCGTCGACTCAAAAGCTTGCCAACATGTTTCAATACCGCAGCAACATATTCTTTGTTATTCTCGCCATTATTGCGAACGGAGTCTTCCTGTTCTGATAAAGCGATAGATAAATTTAATCTTTCGAAAGCTTTCTCAAGTTCGGTGCCCACGCGTTCAACATTAATATCAGTATCCATTTCTGGTGCGGTCTTCTTGAAAGCATTTTATATCGAACTTGGTGAAACAGAATCCCGGGCTTCTTTCACTTAACTTGCAGCATCGAGCAGGTGCACTGGGTTCCTGTAAGTGACCCATGCAGCATCACGTCGAAATCTTTGCCCGTGATCTTTCTTTTCGCCTTTTTTGTCTCCTCGTCAAATTCGTAAGAGTCAAGAACATCCTTGAGATACAAATTTTGTATCGCTTTTTCAGAGCTGCGATTATTCCCATGTCGCACGGCTGTTTCCAGCTGTACAACTCGGGAAAGAAAATAATTTGAACTTTTTCTCATTCGATACGCTTCAAAATGTCCCGGAGCGTAGTCCATCAGCAATGCAACGCAATGTCCTGTTCATTTTTGTACTTCTGGCAAAAACAACTCATTTAAAAACTTTCAACAGGTTCCTACATTCAACCATGCTTTCTCTTGAATGAAATAAGGAGACTGCCAATGACGGTTCCTTATGCAAGCTGGTTCTTTGGGTTATTCCATCAAAGCTCAAGGAATTTTGTGAGTTCCGGTAAAATATGCACGTATCGCCTAAGTGTGCACAAACTTTACCCGATTCTGTGTGTCCATTTCAAGTCTGTTGTAGTAGTTTCCCGTTTATCTTGAACCTGCGAATATGACAGCCGGAGTTGCCTGAGCTCCATAGCTCACAGCTACGTCCAGAATTCTCTAGAATCCACCTTTTCCTTTTCGGTAAGTTATATCTGCCGTTCCAAGAGGATTTCCGTGATATGTAGCACATTTTCAGATGGGCTACATTTTAGGGCACTTAAGAATTGCTTCGTTAAAAAGCATCTTAGAGCTCGAGCGGCGAGCAAGTGGGCCAAGTAATTCAACTTCAAGCCATTTGCAGTACCCTCGAAGCAGTCCTTTGAATCAATTGTCTTGGTCTCACCCGAAAACAAGCTACCGATAGTGGCAGTAGTCTAAAGCCCACCAGGTACCAAATCCTCCTTTATCTCAGATTTCTCCGATCTTATTTCGATTCTGTGTGCAAATAATGGATCCTTCCTCTTTATAGGTGAATTCAACATTCACTTTAGTAACTTATCTCACCCTTTCAGCACCGAATTTCGTGCATTGACTGACTCATTGTCTCTTGTGGCTCATGTGCATGGCCCTACCCACATCAAGGGTCACACACTCGACCAGATCTTCTCATACAACTGCACTTTGTCATCACCAATTATTACCAATTCCTGCTCATCTGAACACATGCAGATCTCATTCAATCTACAGTGTGTGCCCACATCCCCCTCTACAATAACCTGTGAATCGCGAAACCTCAAGACCCTTGACATCGATGCTGTCCATGCGAGAATATCATCTACACCTCTGCTGCTCAATCCTCCCTCCGATCTGTTATCATTGGTAGATAGCTTCAACACGACACTAGCTGACACGCTCGACGAGTTTGCCACTCTGAAAAAGCTCACTGTGCGCCTCCGGCCAAGACGGCCTATGGTTTACCGCAGACATTAAACTAGCCAAGTCTACCAAGCGAAAGCTTGAAAAAGCATACAAAAGATCCGGTCTACCTGTCCGACGACAAGCATATGAAGACTACTGTAGGTTGTACCAATCGATCCTAGCAAAAGCCAAGTATAGCTTTTATAAAAACATTGTTGAATCACAGATGCACAATCCAAAAATGCTAATGTCGACAATAAACCATCTCCTCAACCGTTCAAGGATTATCTCCTTACCTGATGATCCTAATGATGATCTAGCCAATCGCTTCTCTCGATTCTTTGTGCAGAAGATAGACAAGATCAGGGAATCCATCCCTGCGATGACAACCTCCCCACTAGAATGCTGTTCCTCGGTTCCTGGCTGCACCTCAATGTCTGCATTTAAGCAGGTCGTGATCTAGTCCTAAAGTTCATATCTAAATCAAAGAAGACAACAAGTCACCGGGACCCTATTCCCACTGTCCTGCTCCTACGTTGCATTGATATGCTTCTGAAATGCATAATTGACATCGTTAATATGTCATTAGCATCAGGCCATGTCCCAGCACCTTTCAAAAAAAAGCTGTAGTCAGGCCACTTCTCAAGAAAGCTACACTTGACCAAGAGAACTTGAGCAACTACCGCCCAGTTTCCCTTCTACCATTCCTATCAAAGAAACTCGAACGGGTCGTGGCAGACTAGCTGAACTCATATATCGAAACCTCACACCATGCTAGTAAGTTCCAGTCTGGCTTTAGAGCTAATCACTCCACAGAGTCAGCATTGCTTCGGGTATACAACGACTTACTTAGGAATGCAGACATGGGTAGAGTGTTTCTTCTTGTTTTGCTTGATCTTTTGGCAGCTTTTGATACCATCGATCATAAAGTTCTTCTAGAGCGCCTCTCATCTCGCCTGGGCATCACTGGCACTGCTCTGCAGTGGTTCAGGTCCTATCTCAGTGGGAGACTCCAGAGTATTGACATGAATGGACAAAGATCATCTGAAGTACCTCTGAAATATGGAGTACCTCAGGGCTCAGTGTTAGGTCCGTTTCTTTTCATGGTTTATACTCTGCCTCTTGCTGATGTGATTGCCAAGCACAATCTAGGCTTTCACTTCTATGCGGATGACACTCAGGTGTACCTTTGCTTTGATCCCTCCCAGCCTTCGAGCACCTCAAGTTCTCTAAACTCACTAGCTGTATGCATTGATGACATCTGCACATGGATGGCAGCAAGTTTTCTAAAACTTAACGATGATAAAACTAACTTACTAGTTATGGGCAAACCTAGTGTGATCCAGAGATTGGACAGGCTGACTTTCAAAATTGGCTCTGCCAGCATATCTCCAGTTGAATCAGCTCGAAATCTAGGTGTCATATTCCAAAGCGACCTCTCGTTAGACGACCATACCAGCTCCACAGTCAAATCCGCCCATTTTCAGCTTCATAAAATTGCTTAAATTCGGGCTTGTTTAGATAAAGATACCACATCTGAGTTAGTCCATGCATTCGTGACATCCCGTCTCGACTTCTGCAACTCACTGCTTACTGGCCTACCAGCATGTGCGATCAGGCGATTGCAGCTGGTGCAAAACTCGGCAGCTAGACTTGTCTGCCGTGAGTGTCGCCGTTGCCACATTACTCCACTTCTCGCCGACCTGCACTGGCTACCAGTCAAGCAACGGATGGACTTCAAGGTTTTGTCGCTCACGTTTAGGTCCATTCATTTCATGGCTCCAGCCTATCTGTCAGATATAACACCCCATCAGGCCAAGCATCGTACCACCCGCTTTCCGGAATCCAAAAGTCTAGAAATACCTCGTACAAACCTTAAATCTTTTGGAGACAAACCTTAAATCCTTTGGAGACCGTGCATTTAGTTTATATGCTCCCAAAGCCCGGAACTCCATACCGACCTGCGTCAGAACATCCCCTTACCTGACCACATTTAAAAGGAAAATAAGAACACACCTATTTAGGACAGCATTTAGTTGGTCCCTGTGATTCGTACTTGATGTGCTTATGCCTGCTGACACTGTGCATGCTGCCCCTAACCACATTTGCATGCTGACCCTGTGCATGTCACCTCTAATCATGTTATTCATTTCGTTCGTTTTTCAAGCATGATTTTTCTTACTATTCAATTGCATTTCACTGTACAGCAAATGTAAAGCGCCTAGAGAGAGATTGAATTCTCTGAGGGCGCTTTATCAAGTGAATAGTTATTAATATTATCATTAAGTAGTATCACGGTAGTACTGATGGGAGTCCACTCCAACATCCCTGCCAGCACTTCCACCTGTACTCTACATGAGCAGCTGATCGGTGCATGTTGGCCTGCCAAACCAAACCCTAAATTGTTTAAAAAAAACTTGTCATGAATCCAAAAAAAACAGATTCTTTTAAATCCACTTCCAGCGTTCAAGGAGCGCGAAATCCTGGCTAATCGGCAGGTAACACTTGTAACTCGATCCAGCAGCTCTCCGTCGCCTCAAGCTCAAAGCACCCAAGATATTTGCCTTGTGTTCCAACAGCCTACTTAACAAAAAAAAGTGAAGCCTTTTTAACTAAGCCGACACCACCATCCATCGAACAAATGCGTGGCTCGCTTTTGTGTGTGTGTGCACAGGCGTGTGGATGTGACCGATCTACCATTGAATTGATCCATCCCAGCCTTCGAGCACCTCAAATTCTCTCAACTCACTTGCTGCATGTTTTGATGACATCCACACAGGAATAGCAGCAAATTTCCTAAAACTAAACGACGATCAAAAAAATTATCAGTTATGGGCGAACTTTGTATGCTTCAGAAATTTGAAAGGCTGACGCTCACAATCGGCTCTGCCAGCATATCTGAATTTGAACCAGCTCAAAAGCTAGGTGTCGTATTCCAAAGCGATCTCTCGTTAGACGACCATATCAGCTGCACAGTCAAATCTGCCGTTTTTTAACTACATAACATTGCAAAAATTTGGGCTTGTTTAGATAAGGATACCATGTCCAAATTGGTCCATGCATTTGTGACATCCCGTCTTGACTTCCGTAACTAATTGCTTGCTGGCCTACCGGCATGTGCAATCAGGCGATTACAGCTTGTGCAAAACTCGGCAGCCAGACTTGTCTGTCGTGAGCTTCGCAGTTGCCACATCACACCTCTTCTTTCTGACCTACGCTGGCTACTAGTCATGCAACGGATCAACTTCAAGGTTTCGTCTCTCACTTTTAGGTCACTTCATTATTTGGCTCTAGCCTATCTCTCAGATCTACTCCCCCATCATGCCCACCATCGTACCACTTGCTTTTCGGAACCCAACCGCTTACCAATACCTCGTACAAACCTCAAATTCTTTGGAGAGCATGCATTTAGTTCATTTGCGCCCAAAGCCTGAAACTCACTCCCGACTTGTGTCAGAACATCCCCTGACTTGACCAAATTTAAATAGAACGTAAAAACACACCTATTTCCTGAACTTTCTGTCCAAGTGCATGGCCCTCGTGGCGGTGCAATGGCTGAGTGGATGCGTTCGTGTATGAATGCAAGCTCTGGCGCGAGTTGTTAATCTCAACGCTTGATATGTCTGCAACAGGATAGCATATGAACACCGGCAAATATGCATTTTGAGCGATTAGGTAAATACCTGCCAGGTATTGTCCTCTACACCCTCTGCGCCAGCCTGCAATTTCTTACTGTGAATGTGTGACCATATTAGCTCTTGTAATTACAGGTAAAGTGTGCCGGTAGTGTTGTGATAGCACCGAAAATATGAACAATTATTGATTAGCAGAGACAACGGAATACGGCAGCTACACGGGGTACTCGAGATTCGGTTACTCGTAAGTCGGAATGATTGTAATTTCCGGTTTCGCTAGTGTATACGTACTGCGTCCTAGACTCCTTTGCAGTAGCTCCATAAAAACACCGAATGCACCCAAGGTTCAAGGGTCTAGGCTATGCGAAGTGAAATTGGGACATACCTCGCACTATGCTTGCCTTCCACAGCTGCAGAATGCAAGAAATGCAGAGCATTATAGGGTTATGCGTAATGTGCAAGCTTAAAAGCTATGCACTTATACTGGTAGAACACGGGCACCTGAGGAGTGGTAGTGAATAATGACTTTGTACTTCCGTCGCACGTTTCGTACTAATTTAGGTAATTATCCTCATAATAATCAAGGCATTAGAATAATTATTCGTATATCTCACATATTTTTTATTTGCTAGTAGCTGGCAAAGAGATGCAGGACTTTTCCCGCCCCAACATGAGTCGTCAAGTGCGAGCACCTTAAGCCGAGCTAAGTAGCTACGAGCACTAAGCATTACTCCTAACCTAATTAGGCACTGCGGCATACAACGGTTTTTAAATTTGAGTTGTTCCTAGATTATAGCAAAGCAGAACTATACCTTGAAAAACAAACCAGTCTTGAACTACAATACTAATTTCTAAGAACCGTTTTCAATTAAAGCAGGTACCGAAGAGAACAATTGAATTCCGGACGGGTGGTGATAGTTACACTGCAGAAACATTAATCAGAAGTGAAACGTCACTCATTCTTACATCCAGGACGTCTTTATCATTAGCCTTTGAGTTTAAACATTCTTCAGCGTAAAGAAATCGGTCGCCGTCAAGGTCTAATGTCTCCTCGGCAAGCATTCGCTTATCAGTCACTGCAGCAAATAAAAATAAAATAAGTACTTGCTGATTTAAGAGCCTCTTTTCGTACAGCAACAGATGAGCCTTTACAGCTATTACCACCGCTTGCTGTAGTGATGAAAGATCGCCCACCGAGCTTTCGAACCGACAACCTCGGGGCCGAGGTCGTGAAAAGCAACCGCCTTACCTAGTGAGCCATTACGGCTCACTAAACGCCAGCAAACGCACAAAATTTCAAATACGATGCCGGCGAGATATGGTAGGCTTAAATAAATAGCCTTTCGGAAAGGAATCATTGTAAAATTGCGTAGAGATAATAATAATAATGATAATGCACTTGATAAAGCGCACTCAGGCAGCTATCTCTTCCTAGGTGCTTTACATTTGCTGCAAAGGGAAACGCAATTGTATCGTAAGTAATATCATGCTTGATAAACAACATAAATGACGTAGTTAGGGGTGACGTTCACGGGTCAGCATGCAAATTTCGTTAGGGGCACCATGCACTGTGTCAGTATTCATAAGCACATCAAGGACGAATCACAGGAAACCACTAAATGCTGTTCTATATAGGTGGGTTTTTAAGTTCTTTATAAATGTGGTCAAGTCAGGACATGTTCTGACGCAGGTCGGGAGGGAGTTCCGGGCTTTGGGAGCATACAAACTAACTACACGGTCTCCCAAAGATTTTATGTTTGTACTGCTGGATTCCAAAAATGCTGGTTATATGATGCTGGGTCTGGTGGGGGAGTAAATCTAAAAGAGAGGCTGCAGCCAAAGAATGATGCGAACTAAAAGTAAGCGACAAAACCTTGAAGTCCATCCGTTGCTTGACTGGTAGCCAGTGCAGGTCGGCGAGAAGTGGAGTAATGTGGCAACGGCGACACTCACGGCAGACAAGTCTAGCTGCCGAGTTTTGCACCAGCTGCAATCGCGTGATCGCACATGCTGGTAGGCCAGTAAGCAGTGAGTTGCAGAAGTCGAGACGGGATGTCACGAATGCATGGACTAACTCAGATGTGGTATCTTTATCTAAACAAGCCCGAATTTAAGCAATTTTATGAAGCTGAAAATGGGCGGATTTGACTGTGGAGCTGGTATGGTCGTCTAACGAGAGGTCGCTGTGGAATATGACACCTAGATTTCGAGCTGATTCAACTGGAGATATGCTGGCAGAGCCAATTTTGAAAGTCAGCCTGTCCAATCTCTGGATCACACTAGGTTTGCCCATAACTAGTAAGTTAGTTTTATCATCGTTAAGTTTTAGAAAACTTGCTGCCATCCATGTGCAGATGTCATCAATCCATACAGCTAGTGAGTTTAGAGAACTTGAGGTGCTCGAAGGCTGGGAGGGATCAAAGCAAAGATACACCTGAGTGTCATCCGCATAGAAGTGAAAGCCTAGATTGTGCTTGGCAATCACATCAGCAAGAGGCAGAGTATAAACCATGAAAAGAAACGGACCTAACACTGAGCCCTGAGGTACTCCATATTTCAGAGGTACTTCAGATGATCTTTGTCCATTAACGTCAATACTCTGGAGTCTCCCACTGAGATAGGACCTGAACCACTGCAGGACAGTGCCAGTGATGCCCAGGCGAGAGGAGAGGTGCTCTAGAAGAACTTTGTGATTGATGGTATCAAAAGCTGCCGAAAGATCAAGCAAAGCAAGAAGAAACACTCTACCCATGTCTGCATTCCTAAGTAAGTCGTTGTATACCCTAAGCAATGCTGACTCTGTGGAGTGATTAGCTCTAAAGCCGGACTGGAACTTACTAGCTTGGTGTGAGGTTTCGATATATGAGTTCAGCTGGTCTGCCACGACCCGTTCGAGTGTCTTTGATAGGAATGTAGAAGGGAAAATGGGCGGTAGTTGCTCAAGTTCTCTTGGTCAAGTGTAGCTTTCTTGAGAAGTGGCCTGACTACAGCTTTTTTGAAAGGTGCTGTGACTTGTCCTGAGACTAATGACATATTAAGTATGTTAGTTATGCATGGCAGCAGTAGATCAATGCAACGTAGGAGCAGGACAGTGGGAATAGGGTCCAGAGGACTTGTTGTCTTCTTTAATAGGGATATGAACTTCAAGACGAGGTTACTAGTGACCTGCTCAAATGAAGACATTGAGGTGCAGCCAGGAATCACAGTGTCAATAAGTACGTTGACATAGCTAGAAACTTCTTAAAATGGGTGACCACTGCAATAAATCCAATCCTACATCCGACTGAAACTCTCACTTGCTTGTGTGGGCCAGCTCCATGCGTATGCAGAAAATTGATGCACAGCACTTGTATGAGCCGACTCTGAAATAGATGTCTTGCTTTTCCTTCATATCCTTTACAATTCTGCCAGGTTTATCCAGCAGCAATTCTCTATGTCGCAAATTTGCGAGTGTAAAATTAAATATTGGGTGCAATATTTATTCGTTCAACATGTCCTGAATCGTCATTTGCAGTCATTTTCAACATGTCCTGAATGTGCTTAATAATTTTACAAGGTTTATCCACAAGCGATTCTCTATTTTACGAATTTAAAAGTGAGAAATTAAATATTCACAACAAAATAACCTTAAGTTTGCATTATAACAACTGAAGACTGCTCAATCATTGATTTACTTTGACCGAACTTTCAAAGTTCAGGTCCATCGATCAAACAAGCAACAAAATTGTGCAAAAGTTCTGTACACATTGATTAGTCTTGCGTGAACTCTCAAAATTATCATCTTCTTTAATAAGGAATGTAACTGGCTGAATTAAGCAGGCTGATTTTAACGGACTCGTCATTGGGGTGTGAGAATTACATGACTAGGGGTTTGCGGCTTTAACGTTTTGTGGTTAAGTCGCATCGAAGTCTAACTCTTGTAATGTTTTGTGTTTATAAAGGCCTGGCAGCCTTTAATCAGACGCTAATTACAACAGATACCAAGCAGCCATTAAACCTCACAAAGAGCTCTCTCAGTGTGTCGATCAAAAGCTTTATACTTCTGACATACATGTTTGCTTGAGTCATACATCGCGACTAATTTCTCATCCCAAAAGATTTTGAAATGTTCTCCTCAGGTCGAAACGATATGTATGTAAGCCATTAGAAGCGAGTGTTACAATGTTTAGCCTGGTGGGGCAGCAATTATGATGAGTGGTGTTCCTGACCCGACGGAACGGCATCCGCTGACTTGACGACATACACAAAATGCGAAACAATTCCTTAGTCTCTAAGCATTCGCTGGTTCTTCATGGTAGGGTCTTTGAGCGCTTACGCATACTGATACCATGCGAGCTACCCTCCCGCATTTATGATCCCCATTACATACCCTATGCATTTTGATCCTTCGCATATCGCAACTAAACATGCAGTCATGCTCCTTTAGAGAATACGTAATTTCCTCTCAAAAAGATTAAGTTCACTAAAGATTTTTTACATTTGCTGTGTTATTATTATAACAACGGCTCGTATTTCAAGGCGTTTGCTTCAGACCGACATGCTATTGAACGATCAAACTGTCCTCGATAGAATCTACCTTCCTTTAACTTCAAAACATCTCATTAATTAAAGCCTTCTAAAATAAGAAACTTGAGTTAGGAGAGCACAATTCATAATTGCATACCGTCTAGATCACAGCTACTCCCTCTATTCAGAAGTGTTTGATGATTCTCCTTATATTTCTTAACTTATGCATTGCTTCGCAATACAATAAGTCAATCGTCAAGGGTGTATATGCAATATAATGCAATGTAATGTAATGGCGTAACAGCCAAGCCGTGCACTGTGGCAGCAACGAAACACGATCGACGGCTGCCACGTCACACGGCTTTAGTAGGAGCTTCACTGGCTTTGTGAAATTGCAGCGGATCGACTTGTGCGATCTTTTCTTTGGCTCAATGCTCTCTTTAATCGCTCGCACTGCAGCTGCCGTAATGTACTGTATGGTCTTGCTTCTCCCGTGCTCCATCGCACTACCCACTTCTTGGCTTCCGGTTCTCTAGCCGTTCATCGCACTTATCTAGAATGCTCAAATATTACTTCGTCCAGTTCGTAGGCACGAAAAGTCTGGGACTCGCTGGCTGCTAGGATTGCTACCTGCTTCAAATTTTCCACCGTTGTTTAATTCTCAGCCAAGAATATATCTGTTCATTCTATCTTTTGCTGTGCCCTTAATTAACTTGGGGGTTGGCTTAAGAGTGCTTTGCCTGCAAACTGGTGCATCGTCCAGTTCTTTCTAAGAACATGCTGTTTTTCTAACCAGTGTCACTACTTAACCACTTTGTTTGGGACAGCAATTCTAGGCATGATTATATTAGTTTGCCTTGTATACCCTTGCATTAGCGGTGAGCCAAGATGGCAGGCTAGATAATGTGGTTGCTTTTCACGACCTCGGAAACCGAAGTCTTGGACCGAGGTCATGGGCTCGAATCCTGCGGTGGGCGACTCTTGTTTGTTGCTGCAAGCGGTGGTGACAGACATCAAAGCACTTCTGTGGCTATAACAAATGGCTGCGAAATCAGTTCGTAGGTTTATAATCACGGTATCGTGCATGTCATTCGTCTTTGTGTAATTTTGTATAGTAGGATGCTGTAAAGCGTCGACAGAGACTACGTTCACTGAGGCTCTTAACCCTGGCTACTGGTTGGTTTTATTGACTTGGAAAGTGGGTGGTCTTTAACTGTGAACCATTAGTAGCACTAAGCGTTCGCGTACATAGAATTGAAAGTTAAGTTATGTTAATAGTTATGGTACAAGTAAAGTCATGTTACTAGCAACTACGACGAAGACCCTTGTATGAGAAGCTTATGCTGGCAGTGCTGATTACACGCATTTTCTCAGAGATCTAATATTTAGGTACTAAGATCCTTTAATTATGCAGCCTAATTTACTCATAGTCAGAAAGTGCTTAGCGACCATCATCCTGCCTTCACCGGGTCATCTGGAATTGCCGCCGAAGTCTGTAAGTCGTGGTGGCTCACTTGGTTAGGCGGTTACTTTCCACGACTCCGGTCCCCGAGTCGTAGGTTCAAATCCTGCAATAGGAAATCCTTTATTGCCACTGCAAGCGGTCAAGGCTCTTCTTTCCCTATGCAAAAGAGGCTGTTAAATCAGCTAGTATTTTCTTTTTAAATCATAGCTTCAACTCTTGCAGCTGGCCAGTATTGACGGCCTACTGCAAGTAGCCAAAGAATCTTGCAAAGTTATATAGTTGCAAAGTTATAATAGAGTTTCTGAAATCTGATGAACTTTATATTATATATTATTGAATCAACGTAGTAGACATATAATGGTGCACAGCCTACTCGCCTTGAACAATGTGCAAGTTGTGTACACTGGCTGATGCACAATATGTGAGTCTGTGTTAGCAATGTATCGAGTAAATTGCGTGACAAAATGCAGAATGCTTTAGTTTATGTTCTGATTTCTTCAATTTTTGTTCACACAGGTCTATATCCAATCAGGTATCCCAAGTAGCTGCGGCTTCATCATTGGAGTGGAAAGCTTATATCATTTCCAAATCAATTAATTGCTGACATAGACCTTTAGAAAAAGGCTGGTTTCACCCTGACATAATGAACTTCTCGAACGTATCGCTTATATGCTAGTCCTCATTGTGAAATTTTGCACTCCATCCAAGATCACAATGTAGTGTCTAATCACTACGTACTAAATTTGTATTGACATAATTATTGCAAATAACCTTTTACGGTTTTTTAGAGAGTTTATGGATCCGTTCGACGTAAAAAACGTATAGCATCCACTATGCGGCTTCTGTAGGAATGCCGTATCGTTAGCATCATTGCAACTATATATAGCTTATTTGGACAGAATTTCAACTGTGTAGTTAATGTCAAAGCCTAGCACCTTACGTACACGTTTTTCGCAAAATGTATGCTATTAGCCAACTAGAAGAGCTTCATGCAAATGCACAAGTTAGCCAACCTGGAAAATTATTGGATTTCTACTCAGCTACCTATATTTCCGAAAAAAAATTGAAAGACTAAATTTAAAACGTCAAAAGGTTCCTGGAAGTTACGACTATTGCAATAGAATACACAACCAGGATAGAGCTATTTTATTTGTAAAACAAGAGATTCAACCCATTCCTCATGCATGCATCTAAGATGAAACAAATACCTAAACTGCTGATTAAAAGTCTTCAAAAAAGCACCATTCGCCTGTTTATTTACACTATCAATAAACTCATTGCATAGAATCTCATGAAATTTTGTTCAGCGAGCTCGCGATTCAACATTGTGATCAGGTAACCACAGTCGCTTAAGGAATTGAGATTGCATCGCTATCGAGTTGTCACCGTGGTTTTTTTCATGCAGAACTCGAAGTATGAAAGTAGGTTACCCAGCTTCAGAAAATGTGTCTCACGGCTGCGTGTCACTGCCAGCTCATTGCTTCCCAAGACTTTGTTGGCGAGCATTCAACTCTTCGTTCAAAGCCTTTATAATTTGGGCACATGTATGATTTTCTTTCGTCGTTCTGGAAACCACTTTTAATAGAGATCCGTTCTTGAAAATTAAGAAATGACCTTGGCTGTCTCTTACCTGGAATCCTAGTTCCTCAGCTCTTTTCAATAATTTCTGAGTATTACAGTCGTGAGGCCACTGCAGCGGTGACAGGCTATATAATTTTTTCCAATTTTTACCATCTTCTTCAACCAAATTTTCGTCATCCCTGTTTACATAGCATTCTCCCCACGGTTTCAAGGGTCTCGTTGCTTTCAGCTTGCCGGCCGCCTTTGTGAGTGCTTTCAGAATTTCTGCCTTCTTGATGTCTTGAGAAATTGCACTGCTGCAAAACAAAATAAAAGAACTGCTTGAGCTGCAAATTGCGTCTGCCTTGACTTTATTTCGCACATTCAACGTTCTCGGTCGTAAGTACCTATGCTGCTGCATAGCGCCCTATGAGAGCTTGATCTCTATATAATGTATGTCACGAGGCTCGAGCCCAAGACCAAAATGTCAAACACAATCACATTGACCTTGGTCAAGTCTACTACCTTAAACATTGGGCCAAACCAGCGTGGCAACTCAGTGGTATTGCCGGTGATGTGAAACACTGCAAAGTAGTTCAGATCTTGGTCGAAGTGGAGCTGATTACGTTAACCCTAGAGCTCAAAACGTTAAATTAGGGAAGATTGTTTGACAGATAGAAAGAGTATCCTTTGCTTAGTATGTTTGAGTGGTTATATCAATGAACAAGAGCGCGAAAGGTTATATTTCACTTACTGGGTACTATGCATATTTATTAGGAAAGAACTTCTGACACCCACGCGGCTAGCGTTTCTTGTCGTTTGGAGAATTCTCCTTGGGACCAAACCGAAGTTCTAGCGAACGTCGTATGCGAACACCAGTACAGCCAAGACCTATTTTAAGCTTATCTGTCACTTGACCATAGTGCCTAAGATAGTATTAATAATAATATTAATCATAATGCGCTTGATGAAGCGCCCTCAGTTAATTCAATCTCTCTCTGGGCGCTTTACATTTGCTGCAAAGGGAAATGCGGTTGAATGGTGAGTAAAATCATGCTGGCTAAACTAAAAAATGAATAATACGATTAAGGGTAAAATGCACAGAGTCAGCATGCAACTGTGGTATGTGGCAGCATGTAAAGTGTCAGCACGCACAAGCACATCAAGGACGAATCACAGGGACCTACTGAATGCTATCCAAGATAGGGGTGTTTTTAAGTGGTTTTTTATTGTGGTCAATTCAGGGGATGTTCTGACGCAGTTAGGGAGGGATTTCTAGGCTTTGGGAGCATACGCACTAAATGCACGGTCTCCAAGGATTTGAGGTTTCTACTAGGTTTTTGTAGACCTTTGAATTTAGAAAAGCGGGTGGTAAGATGCTTGGCCTGATGGCGGAGTTGATCAGATAGATAGGCTGGAGCCAAAGAATAATAGTACCTAAAATTGAGCGACGAAAACTTGAATTCAATCCGTCGCTTGACTGGTAACCAGTGCAGGTCGGCGAGAAGTGGAGTAATGTGGAGTAATGTGGCAACTGCGACGCTCACGACAGACAAGCCTTGCTGCAGAGTTTTGCACCAGCTGCAATCGCCTGATCACATATGCTGGTAGGCCAGTAAGCAGTGAGTTGCAGAAATCGAGACGAGATGTCACGAATGCATGGACCAACTTGGACGTGGTATCCTTATCTAAACAAGCCCTAATTTTAGCAATGTTATGAAGCTGAAAATAGGCAGATTTGACTGCGGAGCTGATGTGGTCGTCTAACGAGAGGTCGCTTTGGAATATGACACCTAGATATCGAGCTGATTCAACTGGAGATATGCTGTCAGAGCCAATTTCGAAAGTCAGCCTTTCCAATTTCTGAATCGCACTGAGTTTGCCCATAACTAGTAAGTTAGTTTTATCATCGTTTAGTTTTAGAAAATTTGCTGCCATCCATGAGCGGATGTCATTAATGCATGCAGCAAGTGAGTTGAGAGAATTTGAGGTGCTCGAAGGCTGGGAGGGATCAAAGCAAAGGTACAACTGAGTGTCATCCGCATAGAAGTGAAAGCCTAGATTGTGCTTGGCAATCACATCAGCAAGAGGGAGAGTATAAACGATGAAAAGGACCGGACCTAGCACAGAGCCCTGAGGTACTCCATATTTTAGCGGTACCTCAGATGATCTTTGTCCATTTATGTCAACACTCTGGAGTCTCCCACTGAGATAGGACCTGAACCACTGCAGAGCAGTGCCAGTGATGCCATGGCGAGAGGAGAGGTGCTCTAGAAGAACTTTGTGATCGATGGTATCAAAAGCTGTCGAAAGATCGAGCAAAAAAAGTAGAGACATTTTACCTATGTCTGCATTCCCGTGTAGGTCGTTGAATACCCTAAGCAATGCTGATTCTGTAGAGTGATTTGCTCTAAGTCAGACTGGAACTTACTAGCAAGCTGTGGGGTTTCGACGTATGAGTTTAGCTGGTCAGCCACCACCCGTTCCTGTATTTTTATAGGAATGGTAGAAGGGAGACGTGGATATTAGGCACCTGAGGACATGTAAACGCTTCGCTCTTAAGGTATGGCCTACAACGTCAATAGATACCACGGAGGCTAGTAACCTGCTAATTAGCTATGATCGGGCATACCTATATAACGTTTGATATCGGCGCTTAAAAGTGTTCCTAGATGAAATTGTCGTCGCTAAGGTCCGTGATTAGTCAATTACAAAGTAGAAACGGTTCCCTGACCTGAAGCGTCACTTGTCTGTGAGCTGACAACCGGCCTATTTTTGGCGACTACTGGGGGGGGGACTGTGAGCTGAGAGGGTGTGGCATTCCTAGCATTGTCTCCACCCACTCAGTCAGCATCCCCTATAGCTTACAGCTATTCTAACTAGTGGTCATCTGACCTGATATAACTCAGGTGGCCCAGCTTAACACTTTTCTGTATAATTTTTGCTCGATATGCGAGAAACCTCTATCAACAAATGACGACCTTATTTCTGAAAAATGCCTCGACCTGCTCACGTTGACCGGAACATGGTTGAAATTCGTAAACAGCCCGCATGTTATCGATGAAATCCCGACAGTCTTTTAATTCTTTCACAGCTATATATCAATCAAAACTGGAGGTTGATTTGGCGGTATTTTATGCTCAATCCTTAATTCCAAGCCATTTGCTGACCCCTCGAAGCAGTCTTTCCATTTGGTCGATTTTAGTACAGCCGATAACAAATTGCCGATTACGGCTGTAGTCTATAGCACCTCAGAAACTAGGTACTCCTTTATCCCAGTTTTTCTTATTTCATTTCAATTTTGCGTGCGATAAGTAAATACTACCTAGTTATTGATAATTTAAAAATTCATTTTGATAACTTATCTGACACCTTCGGCAAACCATTTCGTGCACTTACTAGCTTAATGTCTCTTGAAGCTCAGGTGCATGAGGTTAAGGGTCATATGCTCAACAAAATTCTCATACAACTGTACACTGCCGTAACCAATTATTAAGAAATTGTGTTCACTACATGTAGATCTTATTCAGTCTAAATTGTGCCTCCTCCTCACCGAAAATCACCTTTGAACCGAGAACTATTAGAAACTTTGACAATGTTTATGTCCGTGCGTTAATATCTGCTTAACTGTAGCTGCTTAATCCCCTTCTTAATTGTCGTAATTGATATAATACTACTAAACGACACTTGTTGACATTATCCATGATTTTGCAGCTCTTACTAAGCTCACTCGCTCAGAAGACCTGTGGTATATCAGACATTAAACTAGCTAGGTAGAAAAGATCAGGATTAGCAGCACGTCGACGGGCGTAGGAGGACTACTGTAGATCGTACCAATCGATACAGCAAATGCCGAGTCTGGCTTCTATAAAAATGTTTTTCAATCAAAGATTCATCAGAAAATCACTACTATCTACGATCAACCGTTTCCTTAACTCTTAAGGTAAACGCTCCCAGGTTAGCTCCTCGCCTAATTATCCCTGTGACGATCTAGCCGATCGCTTCTCAAGCTTTTTTGCCAAGAAGATCAACACCATCAAAGATTTAATTCCTAAGGTCGCAACCCCTGGAATTATGTCCCTCAATTCCTCGTAGCAACTCAGTGCCTACATTCAATGAAGTAGCTAGCGACCTCATTATGAATGTAATATCCCAATCAAAAAGGGCAACTAATCCTGTGGACCGTATTTCCACGGTACTGCATCAACATTGCATTGACCTGCTGCTGCTACCCACATCTGAGATCATAAATATGTCATTAGCATCAGATCATGTCCGGTACCTTTCAAGAAAGCTCTAGTCAGGTATCCACTCAAGAAAGCGACAAAAGAATCTAGATAACATAACCAACTTTGGCCAAGTCTCCTTATTACTATTCCCATCACAGACACTCGAACGAGTCGTGGCGGACCAGCTGAACTAGTATTACAAAACTTCAAAACCTTGCTAGTAATTACAAGTCTGACTTTGCTGCTAATCGTTACACAGAATCAGCATTATTAATAACAATAATAATAATCTTGATAAAGCGCCCTCAGAGAACTCAATCTCTTTCTAGGTGCTTTACATTTGCTGCAAAGGGAAACGCAATTGAATGGTTACTAATATCCTGCTTGATAAACAACATTAATAACATGGCTTCGCTCGGTCTTTAGGCAGCTTTTGATACTATCGAGCACCAAATAATTCTCGGGTGCCTCTGTACTTGCCTGGGGATCACTGGCACTGCTCTGCATTGGTAAAGATACTGTCTCAGTGGGAGACTCTAGAGTAATAATAATAATAATAACAATAATATTGCACTTGGTAAAGCGCACTAAGAGAGTCTAATCTCTTTCTAGGCGCTAGTGTGAGGTTTCGATATAGGAGTTCAGCTAGTCTGCCACGACCAGTTCCAGTGTCTTTGATAGGAATGGTGTTCATGTAAATGGACGCAGATCATCAAAGGAACTTCTGAAGTATAAGTACTACATGGCTTTGAACACTCTCACCTTCTTTTCGTTTTTTTAGGTTCTGCCAGCTTATGTTCAGTTATGTTATGTTAAGTTTCGTTAAGTAAGTTCATCTTAAGTTGAATCTGATCGAAATATAGATGTCAAATTCCAAAGTTGCCTTTCACTAGACGACCGAATCAGCTCCACAGTAAAGTCAACCTATTTTCAGCTGTAGAAAATTGCTAAATTTCGGACGTGTTTATGCCGGGATATAAAATTTAAATTATTCCCTGCATTCTTCACATCCCGTCATGACTTCTGCCACTACTTGCTGGTCTACCTGCCTGTGCAATAAGGTGCCAATAGCTTGTGCAAACCTCTGCAGCTAAGTTTGTCTGGAGTAAGCGTGGCAGATGCTAAACCACGTATCGAATACCTGCACCGTTGCCTGTCAAGCGACGCATTGACTTAAACGTTCTTTTCCTCACTTTTAGGTCCCTCATTCTTTAACTTCAGCGTACCTATCAGACTTACTCCCGTCAAGCTAGGCATCATATCACGTGCTTTCGTCGCCTAACTGTTAATATATACCTCGTATAAGCGATAAATTATTTGGAGATCGTTATTTTAGTTCATAGGCTCCCAAGGCATCGAACTCACTTCTCTCTTGGGTCAGAACATCCCCTGACTTAACTACATTTAAAAAGAAATTAAAAATGCATCTATTTATCACCACATTTAGTTGGGCCACTGATTCGTCTTTTGTATGCTATTGTGAGCCGACACTGCATGCTGCACTAACCGTATTTATTTCCTGACCCTGGGTGTGTGTTACTTTTAACCAGATTATGTTTGTTGTCACTTAGCATGCCACCACTTACCACTCACCATTCAATCGTCTTTCTTTGCAGCAAATGTTAAGTGCCTAGAAAGAGCTTGAGTTCTCCGATGGAGCTTTATCAAATACACTTTTATTAATCTTAAAAAGGTAATTGAAAGAATACTATGTATATAAGGATGGAATGAATAACATGAGTGAACTAACTTTCTTTTCAAGAAAATTCACCTGGCATATCAATCGCCAATATAAAGAAACATTCGACTTTATTTACTTGGATTTGACGCTAATTCGAGAAACTGCCTCACCCTTCAACTACCGAAACTGCCAGGCTGTGATTTAATTCATAGTAAATCATTTCATTTTCGTCGCACCCTTAGTGAAATAAATATTTCTCACTGGGATCTTTACATATGTTGGAATGAAATGACAATTTAGTTAGTAAGAACATGCACGGCTTTACCACGCATAGTCACTGAAAAGATAACTGTTAATAATCTAAAAATGCTTGAGGAAACGTGCCTTTTAGATTTGGAGGTCAGTGGATTCCATGAGGTCAGTCAGCAGTGAGTATTGGCATTCGGGAGCAGACAAAAAAAAGGCGTGGATGGTTCGAGACGCAGCTAATCGACTTGAATTGGAGGGGCGGTTGGAACGATACGTGTCCTGGCTGGAAAGCACTTTTAATAAGCAAGCTAGAGAAAAAGAAGGAAGGGACCCAAATTTGGGTTACATAACCTTGATTCGATGGTCTTTTTCAACGGGATTGAGTGTGTGTCAGTGAGAATAAAACTAAATTGAATTAGTTCGTGTTCGATTTCAGCTGACATATCAGTTATTATCCGCACCATGGAATCACTTCTCTATTAATACTAGTCAAGGTATAGTTAAGCATTTTGTGGCTATCTGAACGCAGAACCAATTGAAAATGAAACATTTCTGATTCCTAGTTAGTTTTCAGTTTCAAAAAAGCTTCCTAAACTCTTTGCTTTATCAAAATAGAATGAAAACGTTACATGTGTCGTATGTAGGCATAAGATATACCAAATTGTTAGGAATATGCCGCATATTATATGACATTGGTCATGACATCTTTACTTCTTTTGATCTCTCTCTTGATTATAACTGTTCAGTGAACAATTAGCCGGGAACAGGCTAATTATGTTCGAATAGGTAGATTTTAGGTTCTCTTACGTAGTTCTGAGATACCGCCAAATAGTTTACTATTGGGGGCTTTCCTTCCCATCTAAGGTAATACCATTTTAGTAATGAAGGATTTTCTAATGGGTTTATCCATTTATGAAAGCATCTTGGTTATTATTCTGGTCCTAGCAAAGGCTGTGAACCGACATCGCCACACGCGATGACTGGGCAACATAAATACTGACGTTAAAATGAAATCTTATTACATAAAAAGGTACATGAAGACAAAAACTACATTTTACCATGAAAAGAATTCCATCACATTTCACTTTGCAGCAAATGTAAAGCACCTAGAAAGAGATTGCGTTCTCTGAGGACGATTTATCCAGTGCACTATTATTATTATGTTACAAATACCATTAGTTTGTTTGTACCTTTTTTCTTGTATGCCAAGTATTTTTGTTTGCAATTTCATGCAAAAAACATCAGTCTCTACTTACTAAAGCTAAAAAGCCTGTCGCACAGCAAGATGTCACACGTCCGTCTGTCGGCAAGACAGCCTAGAGGTGTCTGCCCTCACAAAACTACTAAGACTCGGCGAAGCGAGTAATGGATTACATCCTGCAAGCATGTTTTTCCTATTTTCCGCGACGTTACTCACCTAAGATTACTCTCCTCCGTTAGATTGCTCACACTGTCGCTGGCGAGGTTCTGCCCTTCGTTCGCCGCCACGCCTTTAAGCTCGGCCACATCTTTCGTGCCTTCCACCATGGATAGCAAGAGCTGCTGCAGCTGCTGTAGTCTCTTCGCAGGAGGCTCACTACTCGAGTTCTCGCTAGCTTCAGATCCTTCCTCCTCATTGGACCGAGGCCTTTTTGCCGGTTTCATTTCCAAAGTCGAAGAACGCTCGGCCTTGACTTCACATGAATCCGACGGTTTAGGAACCGGCTCTGGATTGCCCTTTTGGACGGGCGAGAGCTTCGCTGCGTTGACCGGACAATCTAGGCTCGACCGATCCTCGAGGAGCTGCTTCTTGACCTGCGATGATTCTAGATGCTCTTCGATTTGGCGTTTCAGTCCGGGTCTTTCCAGCGGCACCACGCGTACTCCATAACCAATTCTTGCTGGGCTTTCCGACCTGAGCGATCTCCTCAAAAGGTTTTTCCATGTGTGCTCTGGCCCTAGGAGCAAGCGAGGTGACTGGCTTATCAAAGGCTTGCTAATCTCTCGTTGGCATAAGTAGGCCATTGTCTTAGAACTTATCTCGGCCTGCAGATTATAACTCCAAGGATCCCTTTGAATGCAAGCTCTACACTCTTTGTTTACTAGACGGATACCGGGAACCTAAAACGATAAGTTCACGAGCAAATGAAGCTGTACAACATTAAGGTGTACACACTGTCCAAAAAGCCTCCGCCAAAATAAATTTAATAATGAAACATGGGCACGCTTGCATCAAGACGCAGCTTATAATGAATGCACGCTTTGAAGGCCCAGACTTGCAGAAATTATTGCAACTTGAATAGCTGAGCCCTAAAAGGGCATAAACCAGTAACTGATGCTTGAAGAGCAACCTGATTCTGTCATTCCACAGCGAGATACTTATCCCATAAACCGTCTAAAAAGCTGCCCTTTTGAGACTGAGTAAAAGATAAAATAGCTGCCCTTTATATTGCTAACACAGCAATGCGTCCATTGTAAGATGCTCATTTTACTTCGAAAAAGATCAAATGGTCGCTTAGCTTTTTTGCCTAGCTTCCTTTTCAAAATAGCGACCATAGTAATAATACTTGTTCCGTAATCATTATTTTATAAATTGGTAGTCAGTAAGAGTCCATGGGAAGCCTGTGTGGCCTTATTGATAAGGCGTCTGCCTCCTAAGCAGAAGATTGGGGACTCGAGTCCCCCTCGGGTATCTGTTTTGGTGAGCCGTTGTGGCACACTAGGTAAGGCTGATGCTTTTCAGGACCTTGGTCCCAAGGTCAAGGTTTAAAACCTACGGTAGGTTATTCTTTATCACTGCTACAAGCGGTGGTGTTAGCCAAAAAGGCTTTTCTGCCGCTACTCAAAAAGAGGTTGTAAAATCAGTACTTTTTCTGCGGCTTCAAAATCGACGACCGATGATTTATTGAAAACCAATTATAATGCTTAGATGAGCCTGCATACGGTAACAAAAAGATCTCAAAAAGTTTCATGCTGATCTTATGGACTGGAAGTCGCCCTAAAAAACCCGAAACTGTGTGGGCATTGCATAAAACCGTAAAGAGAAGACAGTTCGGAGTGGTTGGTCACTGGATCCCTTGTCGTCAGTTACCCGGAGCTTGGGGGCCTGACAGGTTGAGCTGCCTTTTTCTCACTTGATGCTCGAAAATGCACGCAAAAGCTTCGTCGCAACTTCAACATCGTTGGTTAGTAAAGTTACCGGCAAAACCGGCTTGATCGCAGACACGTTGTTATCTCTAAATGATATGTTCGTGCGCTTGCGGTGCCTGCCGACGTCAGGAGTCGCATCCGGCAAGCGAATTTCTGGAGAACGCACGAAAGCCGAAGAGCACCATGGAAATTGCGGTTATTATGGACGTTTCGGAAATTATTCGCTGCCTCGCTTACTTCAGTGCTAAATGCAAGTGTAAATGCAAGTGTAAATGCAATTGTAAATGCAGGTGTAAATGCAAGTGTAAATACAAGTGCAAGTGTAAATGCAAGTGCAAGTGTAAATGCAAGTGCAAGTGTAAATGCAAGTGCAAGTGCAGGTGCAAGTTTAAATGCAAGTGCAAGTGTAAATGCAAGTGCAAGTGCAAGTGCAAGTGCAAGTGCAAATGCAAGCTCAAGCGCAAGCGTGATGTAAATCAATGTAATGTATTGTAATGTAATGTATTGTAACTCCGTCTGTAACTCCACGAAACCGCAAAGGCTATGTGGATGTTATGCAGGAGATTGTTGTGTAGCACGTTCGGAACCTAAGCGACTTTCAGTACGCATTCAGCGGCCAACAGACTTTATCTCACACAACAAAGAGAAGTTGACAACCAGAGCTGAGCAAGGAGAGCAGTTAAGGCAGTGAGCGTTATGGAAATGGCAGTTTCGGACTGTTGGAAATGACACGCTATAATCGGCAGCAGAAGAATGGTTGTGGCTGAATAAGAACTGTGGAGTTGGGTATCTCCGTCCGTAACTCTACAAAGCCACATAGACTATGTGGGCGTTAAGAAAGAGAGTTTTGAATAGCGAACTCAGCCTTAGCAAGTTTCGGTACGTATTTGGTAGGAAACTGGCTTCATCTCACGCAACAAAGAGAAAGTGGAAAGCACTGCAGAGTCCGGCTAGCAGTAGAAGTAGTGAGTAGCATGAAAGTAGCAGCTCAGGACCGCTGAAAAGGATGTGCCATAGTCGCAAGTAAGGGTTGTCGTTGCGTAAGAATCATGGAAGCGAGTTCCACCGTCTAGGACCTACAGACCAGAAGCTTCTGTCTCCAGCGGTCTCACGTATTACGCTTTTCAAAGAACTGCTTTCTTGCCGTGCATCTAGTATTTGAGATGGTGCGGAAAGAAATCTCTCGATTTTTTTAAGTTAATAAACTAGTATACTTTCTTTTCTCTCAATGTGCATAGTATGTCATAATACGTTTTGTCGTGATATATCCTGCACGTAATCCTGCGGGCTTAGGCAAGAACACTGAAGTACGTGGCTGACGGTGAAGAGTACGTCAGTTAAGCTGCTTGCCCACTGGCTAATTACTTTAATTAGTGCGCGTAAAATAATGAAAGTTGAGGCCCTTATTATTTCAGGCGGCGCTCGCTCTTCATGACCGAAGGCGTGGGTTCCAATCCTGCGAATCCGTTATTGCTGCAAGCGTTGGCGCAGCCATTAAGGGCTCTTACACCGCTATATAAATTAGGTTGTAAAATTAACTATATTTTTGTTTATTTATTTATTTTAATTAGAGCACCATTCAACTTGCTTCGAAATTTTGAAAAATCTTGCGTTTCCTGGCTATGAATCATTAGTGTTCTTTAAAAGACTAGAAATCCAAATGGTTTGAAGGACCTAATTTATACATCTTCATGACATCAAAAGACGTATAAAGACATAATTACTTATCAGGCCATACAATATCAGAATTAATTAAGCTACTTCACCTGACTGTGTTTAGAGTAGTATTATATTTATGGGAAATAATTGTATGTATCGTGTCTCTAGGTTTCGCTTCTTTCCGATTTAGGCTCTCTCTCTCTCTCTCTCTCTCTCTCTCTCTCTCTCTCTCTCTCTCTCTCTCTCTCTCTCTCTCTCTCTCTCTCTCTCTCTCTCTCTCTGTCTCTCTCTCTCTCTCTCTCTCTCTCTCTCTCTCTCTCTCTCTCTCTCTCTCTCTCTCTCTCTCTCTCTCTCTCTCTCTCTCTCTCTCTCTCTCTCTCTCTCTCTCTCTCTCTCTCTCTCTCTCTCTCTCTCTCTCTCTTTGTCTCTCTCTCCCTTTCTCTCTCTTATTCTCCTTTTTTCTCTCTCTTTCTCTCTCTCTCATATATATATATATATATATATATATATATATATATATATATATATATATATATATATATCTCTCTCTTTTTCTCTCTCTCACTCTCTCTCTCTCTTTCACTCCCTCTCTCTCTCTCTTTCTCTGTCTTTCTCTCTCTATCTTTCTCTCTCTCTTTTTGTAGTCAGATGTGATGAACTGGCTTAACGTTGGGGTCCTCCTCCAAGAAATACCATGGAATTTGCATATATAACTACATATAGTAGTAGATTTGACTGCAATGACAAAAATGAATGTATACTAAAAGCCATAGCTGCTATATTTTGTCTCTCAATGATATCCTATTTTCTCAATCCTTTTTCTCGATTAATGTTTTCAATCGATATCAACAATTAAATAACGTGACAAATCGCTGCCACCACCCAGGATTGGCACAAGCAAAAAAAATTATCGGTGAACTTTCTTGTTAGCTCATTGGCAATATAGAATATACTGCTGGAAGACTCGACTTGGCGACTTAGTTCTTTCCGCTTTTTGCTGCTTTCATGCTGAATATACGGATGAATATTTCATGTGGACCGGAAACGTACAGTCCTCCAAAAATGAGCGGCAACCTCAGCTGTGGCAACAAGTAATTAAAGCGATTCTCTCGAGCAGTATAGCACGGCGTGAACTATGCAGGTGGAAAATATGAAAGTCACTAGCTAATCCGAAAGTAATTTATTGAATGCCTAATTAACGCTCATGTTGCGAACCCTGCGAAACTTTCTATCTTGCGGGACGGGTTAATAACACAAAAACTGTGACTTTCGTAGAGAGCCTAGAAAGAGATTAGGTTCTCTGAGGGCACTTTATCAAGAGCATTTTTATTATTATAATTAATCCACTTTCAAGAAACTCACAACTGTAATTTTAGACTGCGAGCTAGCGAAATCATTTTAGCTTTGGACAGAACACATACGCCAGCGAAGAATTTCACCGCGAGTTGTTAACCATCTTATAAATACTAATTTTTTTGGTCAAGTGTTCCGAGTCAACTGATTTCTAGAGAATAAGCTTCGCACGGCATCTAGGAGACTTAAATATTTTGGAAGCTCCATTTTAATTAATTTAATGTAATTCATTTGTATTGCGCCCCAAGAGATCTTAGTCTCTATTCAAGCACGCAACGGGGACCACGACTTCGGCCACACCTTGGTCGGGGCGAGCAGCTGGGCCAAACTACTCGGCCGAACCAGCCGAACTAGGCTTCAAGTTTTCTTTTTTTTAATTTTTTGTAAGGATTTTGCCATACAGTGCCTATTAATATACACGTTGATGACTGGGAGCTTTGGAGGCTCTTCGTAGCAAACGTAACGCTCGCAGCGGTACGGGCTTACGGCAGAGCTTACGTATCCGCAGCACTACTGACGCGTTTCGAGAGAGTGGGGGCATAGCCACGTGACCTGGCCAGCGAGAGCGGCTAGAGAATGTGTGTTCGGCTCGACCCACAAGCGGCTGAATACGTAGCCCTATGACGGTACATACATTTGAAACAGACGCTTTGCCAACAGTGCAATGGCGGGAACAAGCTATAGCCGACGCATAGCAGACGATATAAAGCGTACGCACCGAGGAGTCAACAGCAATAGAAGACAACGCACAGGCGTAACATAAACGACTAACCTCGTGTGTAGCTTTCCAACGCAACAGCCGACAGCTGCTACTGGTTTACAAACGCGTCGGACTACTGCCGTAAAGCACTTATAAGCGAAAAACCTCGGACACGTGACAAGAAGTTGCAAATGCATTTCTTTGGCTCCTAAACTGACTGCTGCAATTACTGCAGCTTTCATTTAGAAAGATTAGTAAAATATCAGTAGTTTAGTAATTGGTTATACGCTTACTAGTAAAAATGAATTATACTAGAAACCCTTGCTTCTTCTTCTTCCGGTTAATAAGCCCTTTAATGGAACCTGGAAAATGGTAATAATAATATTGTTAGGTCACTTTTTCTAGGCGTCGCCTAAAGAAAACTGAATCTCCATTTAAGAGTTTTGCTACTCTCTGTTTAGAAAACCATATACTCGGGTGAGTGATAAGCACTGTATCATAAAAATCTCCTGAGCACTCGAGCAAACATGGACGATTAGCGGTTCTTGGCTAGTAACATACACAAAATGTTTGCATAATTAAGTATGCACAGCACGGAGGAACAAGAACAGACACGGTCACTGACTCTTGTCATTAGATGTCCCTGCGGTAAAAGTATATTGGCACCTTTCTCAAATATGTCGTATTTGCATTAGGCGCCACTAAACAGGACCTCAATAACTCTTGGCAGACTCTTCCACTGCCTCTAAGCGCGTTGCATTGTAGAGGATTTTACTACCAAGCTTGAGCGTGGAAAAAACAGTGAAGCGCATATCATACATGTATGTACTGTTCTGACTTCAAAGGCTTATCTAAGGCAATGGAAGCTTGCAATGTAAAGCAGCTGATCCAAAAGACTCCGCATGCTACGCTTAGGGTGAAATCAAAAGGCTGTCCTAGCAACGCATAGGAAGGCACAACTGCCACCTGCATTGAGGTGAAAGCCTAGTTCGTGCTCGGCGATTACATCGGCACGACGGGGATGGTAAAGGGAAGCGAACCAAGAACATTGCCTGGGAAAGCCCGTTACTCCAGCGGTAGAGGCGCAGTGAGCGCTTCCGGCGCCCTGTGACAACGTTACAAATGGCGTCCCTCGTCTTGTCAAAAATAGCTGCAAAATGGCTTCATCGCAGAAGAAATACAAAAATCACACGCTAGCATGCACATTGAGCCGAGGAAGTCGTAATAACTGCAGTAAAGTTATGAGATAGCTATCTGATCTTCAACTTGGGAGAATTTTTTCTTGCTTTGAGCGTGGCAAATATGTCTACTACAGTTTGAATGTAACTGTTTTTCAGTTTTTCTTTCTGTACGCTTAACTGTATGCCGAATCGAGGTGTCGATCATACTCAATTGGTGGTCTCAGGTGTAACAGGATTATCTTCAGCTTGCGAAAGGAATGTTTACAAGTGGGACCTGATACAGCTACGGTCCGAAAAACTCGCAAGGCAACTCTCACGTTAGGAAACACATCATATCTATAACAAACGCTGAAAAACATGAGCTATCGTGGCGTATTTAGTGCCGAGTTGCTAAGTGTGGCAAGAAGCATTTTACAGAGCTAATTTATTGCACAGCTCTGGTCCATCAACGTCTGAAAAGTATAAACCTCCAAGATCTAGACATTACTAGGATAGTTTGGTCTGGTCAAGTGCCTTCAAAAGCCTCACGACTTCCATCAAGAAACCGAATTTTGCATCAAGATATGTGAGCTGGGAAATATAGTTGTTTTTTGTCTGGGTCAGCCTATCCTGTCTTTCATAATTTTTTTATGTCTGCCGTGAGACCAGCATCTTGAGAGAGTGCTCCAGGCAAATGTGCCCTTCGGCAGAATCTTCGTTCAACTGGAACCTCCAATAATTCCCATAACCTTTTGGCATTTAGTAGTAACTCTTGGCACGGGTCTTTTAGAAGTTTTGATTACTCAATTTCAAGAGAGTGGAGGTCACAAGAGGTGTCTTTGAAGTTCATCTTATAATTATAGAGCAATTATAGGGCTATTCAGAAATTTGAAATGTCAAAGGGTGAAAAGGAGAATCGTGGATCAGTCATTCATAGACCTCGGCTGAGCATAAGCAGTATTCAAGCCGCTGCCACAACCACCGAGTAAAACGTCAAGATCTGTACGCGCACTAAAGTTATTCTGATGCTCGTCTGCCTTTGAGTAGCTCATGAGTTGTCATAGGTCGGGTACTGTCACCCGACGAGTGTGACTGACGGCTACCTAAGAAAATACCAACTTGGCCTACATTCAGATACAAAACATTGCAGAAATTCGGCCTGGTTTAGATATGGATACCACGTCCAAGTTGGTCCATGCATTCGTGACATCCCGTCTTGACTTCTGAAACTAACTGCTTGCTGGTCTACAGACTTTTGCAATCAAGTGCTTACAGTTGGTGCAAAACTCTGCAACTAGGGTCATCTTTCGTGGGGGCCCAGTTGCCACATCTCACCAGTGCTCGTTCACCTGCACTGTCTCCCAGTGAAGTGATGCATCGACATTGAGGATTTCTCACTCACTTTACGTTCCTTTATTCTCTGGCTCCAGCCTATCTATTTGAACTACTCCCTCACTAGGCGAACAATCATACAATCGACGGTCTTACTCGATTCGCTTAGCCATATCTCGCACTAACCTCAAAACCGTTGGATACCTTTCCTTCAGCTCCTATACTCCAAAAGCCTCGAGCTCATCAATGATGCTCGTCACATATTTCCATGACAGGACATTTAAAAACAAGTTAAAAATGCACTTTTTCATTACAGCATTTGGTCGCTCTTTGAGATTCGTCTTCTGCATGCATGTGCCTGCTTACACTTACACTTACATGTGCCTGCTGCTTGTGGATGTTACCACCAAGCATTTGGTAATGCTTTTCAAAGAGCATCTGGAAAGTGCCTACAAAGATTCAGTGCTAGGAGGGCACTGTATAAACATAGTAGTATTATTAATATTAATATTAGTAATACTGTGCTAGCCACTTTTAGACGAATCGAGAACCAGGTCCTCGGATATGTCCGACATGTACAAGGTAGTACTCCGGCTTACCAGGTATATGCTGAGCTAATAGTGCAGCACGGTCGTCAGCTTCTTTCTTGGTGATTTGCAGCATCTGGTAGCCCTTTCCCTGCAGAAGGACTGACCAATGATGTCGCAGCCCATCCGGCTGAACAGCATATTGGACCACAGGCCTGCCGTCTATGTGGTTTGTTGGCTGCTATCTTTTTTGCTTCGGCAGTCCTTCACGGCTCTCCTGGGAGATAAAAAAATGACTGGCACGTAGCCTAGGGCTCGATTGAAGGACGTCATCAATAAAATAAACCGTACTCCGATAAATAATCTCGATTCAGCTCGATCGTTTCTTGTCGTCCGATTTATTTAATGGCTGCCGTCATTCACGAGACCCTATTCTCCATACCCTTCTTTTCATATCTACTTAGAGTTGCGTTAGGTTGATTAACGTGACATTTACCCTGTGCAATAAGTTAAAACCAATTATTTTATTTTGGGATTCGGTCCCGTGCTCGATGAGTTCGGAGGCAAGCGTGTTAACAATTGGACCACTAAGTCGACCGGCTGGCCGTATCATTCCAATTAGCTATCTGAACCTTACGCTAAACTAACCCCCTCCTCCCCTATCCCCCTCCCTAAAATACTTAGCATAGAAAAGGTCCTCCCTAAAACAGGTCCTAAAATACTTGGCATGTATTTGACAAAAAGTTTATTAAATGATGAAAGCACGCCATCAATTCTGCACTGTCGGGTGTGTTGTATGATTATTACCCGATACGACACCATGCAATTTTTCTCCAACCTTGGTTGCACCATCGGTTGTCCAAAAATTCCCCGATATCGTATCGTGCAATAATCCCACAACACTAAATTCAGTCATTTGTGTTACTTTGTTTAATAAACTGATAGTTCTTGTATAATTAATTTATTTTAGCAGAAATAGTATTACCTTATATAGGATAACTTCAAAATTGAGACAAAGAAATTCTCTTTCTTTTGAGACTAGGAGATTATTGGATATTTATTTTGATTTATTAAGTAGTAAATACGTTGGAAAACAAGAAAGACTTAATAAAGTTTGTTTTACAGAACCAGGTGTCACTGGAGGACAAAATACTGTAACTTTTGCGTATAAAAAAAGAAGATATGCAGATTTTAAAACACTTAAAGATTTTCTTAGATATTACACTAAAAGATTACTTGATGAAATTAGACGCTAATGGCCTTTTATTAGTGTTATTTTTAAAGTATCTTTCGATATGAAAATGTTTGATGTTGGAGGAATGGAAAAAAATGTGCTCAATCTAAATCAACGATAACAATGAATAGTGAGTCAGTATATAAAATTTATGAAGGAGTAATGCTTTCACTAGGAAAAAATTCTGAGATGTTAATAGAACACTACGTCGGCTCCGGGTGGTTATTTACTGGTTATCATTAATTTTCAGTTGTTATTTCTAAATATGGCGCTATGGGTGGTGGATCATGCATTGAAACACCTGAATATCTAGTTAATAAAAAGTGTATATTTAATTAAAAAAATGAAAAGGATTATTTGTGTGCATTATGGTGTGCTTTAAGAGCGTTAAATCCTGTAGAAAGAAGCAAATGGAAGATAAGTGACTTAAAAGGAATACTATCTTTTAAATATTCTCACTTGATAAATGAGATTGAATGTCCATTAAAAGTTAAAGATGCTGATAAATTACAGAAAGCAATGAATGTTAGTATAACTGCTTACACATGTGTAAAGAAAGAGACTAGAGTTTCTCCATTAAGAGTTGTAAAAAGGTCAGATAAAAAAGAAGGTAGACATCTAAATCTTGGATTACTTAATAAAGATGAAAAAGAACATTATATGTTGATTACTAATTTCAATTCATTACTTAGACCTTCAAACGTAGGTGGAAAACAGTATTACTGCCACAGATGTTTAAATTGATTCTTTAACAACAAACAAGTAAGTGATGATTTAGAATTATGTGAAAGTATAAATTCTGGAACAAGTTTATATAATGCCAGAGGAAAAAAGTAAGTTTATTATGTTTGATTATTTTAAACATTTTAATACGTGCCCGTTTGTTTGTTATGCAGACTTTGAATGTATAATTGAAAAAGGAAAAGATGGGTCGATTCATACTCCATGTTCTGCTGCTTATCTTATTATTGATTGGAAAGGAGAAGTTTTTGATAAGTTTATGAATGTTGGTTCTAATTGTGTAGTTAGGTTTTTACAAAAATTATTTGATGTATCAGACTTCTTAAAAAGTAAATTGGTTGATCATAATTCCGAAAGTGAAATGGATGACTTAACTGACAGTGAATACGACGAAAATGAAAATGCTCTATTCTGTTGGATGTGTAAAGACCCATTTAATTCAAGAAAGAGTGATTTAAGAAAATTTCACGATCACTCTCACTTATCTAATAAATATAGAGGTGCCGCCCATCATATTTGTAATTTAAAAGCCGGAATGAATTTCAAAAATGGCAACTTCATGTTATATTTCATAACTTTAGAGGATATGATTCTCATATAATTGTTAAACACTTAAAAGCATTAGGGTTGAAGCACAATCAATTGCAAATAATCTTTAGAAGTACATGATGTTAAGAGCTACTGATTTAGTTTTTAAGAATAGTGCTCAATTTATGCTTGGATTACTAGATAGTATTGCTTTAATGATGGGTAAAACAATTGATTGTTTTCGAATTTCTAATAAAGTTTTAAATAAACTTTATCCAAAAAAAGACTTAATATGTTAGCAACAAAAGGAGAGTATCCTTACGAATTCATGGATTCATTTTAGAGGTTTTTTGTTACTTCTCTTCCAAAAAAGGAAGATTTTCACTCAAGTGTTTACATGTCTGATATATCTGATGAAAGTAAAAAAAAATCAAATGAGGTTTGAAAAGAGTTTGATTGTAAAAACCTGTTATGATATCGTAATTTATATTTACTAACAGACGTGTTATTGCTTGCAGATTGCTTTGAAGGTTTTAAAAAAGGTTTGATAACAAAACTAAAACTAGATCCTGCAAATTTGGTTACAACACCAAGCTTCTCGTGGAGTGCTGTTTTCTGGTTTTCAGGAGTAAAGATTGAGTTGCTGACTGATAGAGATAATTAAGATATGTTTAAATAATCTATGCGTGTTTGAATATTTCAAGTCAAGAAGACTTATCAAAGCAAACAATCCTATGGTTCCTGGATTTGATAAAGATAAACCAACAGCATGGATAACTTATCAAGATGCAACAAGTCTTTATCCTATGGCAATGATGGAATTTCTTTCACAAGGAAACATTGAGGAAATTTCAAATGATGGTTGGAATAATGGTAATATTCTTAAACTAGAAGATGAATCAGATACTGGTCATTTCTTTTTTGTTGATATTGAATATTCAAAATTCAATAAAAGAATAAGAGATCCAAATGTGGTTAATTTTAAAGATTTTGGAGAATCATTGACAATACTTCAAATGAAACAATTGAAAACCAGATTGAATAAACCAATATTTATCGGTAGTGCAATTCTAGATTTATCAAAGTTACATATGCAAAAATTTGATCGTGATGTTATAAAATCAAAATATGAAAATAAAGTTATTTACATCTGTACTCATATTGACTCATTAATTATGGAAATTGAAACACATAATTTTGACGATTGTATGAAAGCAATGCTTGACTACTTCTATCTTGATACATTTGGTAACTTTAAAGATGAAGCAAAAGGAAAAGTAATTTCAGAAGTACGTGCTTTAAAACCAAAACTATGCTCTGTAGGTAGTGCTGACTCTGAAAGAAAAGCTGCCTCAAAAGGACGAACGAAAGCAGTTTTAACTAAAACATTGTGACATGAAACTTTTTTAGTTGTTTAACTGATAGTATAAAAGTGTTCAACGGTACAACAGTTGGTGGATTTAGTGAACAACATGCTGGAAAGTATCATAAAATAGTTCAAGATAAACATAAATTATTTACTAATGAGTTACAAAAAGTTGCACTATCACCATTCGAATCAAACAGATATTGGTTAGATTGTGGATGCTGTAGTAACGCATACGATCATTGCAAGATTGCAAAAGCACTAAGTGAAGGAACTAACGCAGGTCTTTGCGCAAAATTTAATATTTATATAGATGCCAAAAACAAAGAGTGAAAATACTAAACCAATACCAGTAAAGATAGTTAGATTTGCATATAAGGAGAAAAGGAAATAAATAAAAAACGTAAAGAACTTCTATTTGGTAAGAGAGATGTAGAACTTAGTAAAGATAAAATTAAATCATATGAAAACTTTCTACAAGAACAACATGTAGATGAATCAGAAGGAGAATAGATTTTTTTCAATTAAATAAAATTATCTTTTCATACAAAGAAAATGGGTTTCTCAAGAATTTTAAGTTGTGAACAATCTAGAGAAATGGCAATGAAAATCTGTCTTCAAAAACTCAAAGTCCAAGATCAACGAATAGTTAAACATTCACTAGATAAACTTACTCCAGAAATATATAGTTCTAATATTGGTATTCTTATTGATATATGCGATACCTGTAATAAACTAATGGAGAGTCGTAGTAAGAAAAATGAGATGCTTGAAGAATCAAATAAAAAATCTAAAACACCAAAAACAAAGCCAGGAGTACAAATGGA
Organism: Cristatella mucedo; assembly: GCA_009760855.2. Classification (NCBI taxonomy): domain Eukaryota; kingdom Metazoa; phylum Bryozoa; class Phylactolaemata; family Cristatellidae; genus Cristatella; species Cristatella mucedo. Next base: position 668,098 of record WPIO01000066.1, on the reverse strand, counting down.
TTACTAATATATATTAATGGATGTGTCAAGGATTCTAAGTTGTAAGAGAGCAAGAAAATTAGCAGAAGAGATTTGCAATAGTGAGTTCAAATGTGCTAGTAAAGATATACTTAAAAATTAAATAATTGAACGACCATGAGAGTCGAGCCACCACGGGGCACGCGCACCAAGGCCCGGCTCTGTAATTACTCTCATATCTTATAAAACTGTATGAATCTGTTCTTATCAGCTTAATATCTGATACACGGTCCGTCGGATCGTTATGATATTAATCTGATTTTTGGAACTCGGCAAGGTGTCTGAGGCTTGCCTCGGCCTAGCCACGGGTTGACCTGGTATTGCAGCGCCTCCAGGACCAGCCCACCTCCCCCTTCGGGGTGGAGATTCTTGAACCAAAATAATCCTGAGCACTTGCACTACCAGGTGGCCAAGTTCCAATGACCAGATTATCATACGATGCTATGTGCCAGGTATCAGACGATTACGCTGTATAAGGTACATGGATGTTATCCAAGTTTTGGCTTCACCGGACGGTCTTGGCTCATCCTCTTACTAGCCTACCATGTGAGATAGGCCTAATTTATCTCTTGTCTTCAGTCATGGTCATAATGTGCAGCCTAACCATTCATAGGCATCCTGCTACCGGCAACATTCACCAGGTGACTTCCGGTGGCCATCTTGTACGCATGCAAACGTCGACGTATGCAGGTGAGTGCTCGTTTGTCTTCTCATTGTCAGAAAACATGCCATAAATACTCTTATAGTTCGATTGAGATTTCATCATCGCATCTTTTCTAGATAATAAATCAGTTAGACTTGATACTGTTGCTAATTCACCTGAATCATTACTAACAGCACTGTTTCCAGCACTTGAACTAAGAACATAATGTAGTCTTATAGCATCACCACTATTAACAGGAAAACCGAAGTTTGTTACTCTATTCTTATTTGCATCAAGATTAGTATACATACTTCGATTAACTTGTCTTACTTTTTCCATTACATATATAATATATGATGAAAAAAGCAAGAGCGAGAGCGAAGGAGTTGGTGAAGATATAAAAGAAGGAGTTTCTAAAGCTAAAGATTTTGTAGGCGGTGCTAATATTGCAGCAGCAGTAGGGGAAGAAAAAGAAATTACAAAAGTAGTTCCAAAGATTGCTGCGAAATTGTCACTACAGGCATCTGAAAAGATTGCATGGTTAGCTCCAAAAGCTTTACAATCATTAAAAGTAATCGGTACTTCTACTAAAGCTCTAGGAGGATTCCTTTCTGGAGTTACAGGAATAGTTTATATCAGTCTAATTATAAAATAGATTGTCGATGATATTAGTTCTGGTAAGTACGGAAAATTTGTTTTGGTAAACAATGTCAGATAAAAAAGAAGGCTTGCAAAAAATGGTTGCAAGTTTGGAACTAGGTTATTATACCAATAAAATACTATTAGAAGCAGAAAAATAAAATATTGATTGGTATCTAGACCCAAGCAAGTTTTTAAGTGAAAAATTTGGGGAAGAAGTAGTGTGGGACGCTGCTCAATTAGATCCTATCGCTTGGAAAAAGAATTTCTTAGAAATGAGAGGAGGGCTTTTGCCTGCTATTCCTGCTCTTATAAGTTTAATTGCTAGTATTTTTTGTGGTGTTGTAATGGGTGTTTCAATGGCTGCTTTAATTGCTATTATAATAAAAAGATAATAGATGAAACGATGTTTACAGCTCCCGCACCATCAACGGATACACATGAACAAAAAATGAATGCTTTGAGTCTTTAAAGTGAACGACTAGGTAATGCTATTACGGATCTAAAAAAATATGATGGAATTGATAAACAAAGAAATAGATATAGATGTTTCTCGAAATTTACAAAGTTCAGAAGTAAGGAATCTATTGGATTATCTTAATAAAGGAATTAAATTAGTTTATAACGGAGGTGTGGACTACTCACCTGAACTGAGCAGAGATAATAGGAAAGTAGAATCTTCAACTGTTGGGGGCAAAAAAACATGTGTCTACAAAGCTGAAAGTGCAATGCTTTTAGCAAATCTTAATTCCAGAGGTGCAATTCAGGAAGAGAATCATAAAGAAGTACTAAAACTTAGAGATGAGTTGAAAAAACGTTGCAATAATTAATTGTCAGTAAATCTAACTAGTTTATTATCTTCAGTTAGTGTATAAGTAAAGGTTAGTCGAGCAAAGTCCAAACGACGTTTTCTTACCATAAGATCCCTTTTTTTCAGCAGCCTCAACAGGATCATCAAAATATCCAAAACTATATCTAATAATTATAATAATAATGCACTTGATAAAGCGCCCTCAGAGAACTTGATCTCTTTCAATGTGCTTCACATTTGCTGCAAAGGGAAATGCAATTGAATGGTAAGTAAAATCATGCTTGAAAAGAAAACAAAATAAATGATATGGTTAGGGGTGGCATGCACAGGGTCAGCATGCAAATGTGGTTAGTGGTATCATGCACAGTGTCAGCACGCATAAGCGCATCAAGGACGAATCACGGGACCCAATGAATGCTGTCTTAAACAGGTGTGTTTTGAGCTTCCTTTTAAATGTGGTAAGGGCAGGGGATGTTCTGACGCAGGTCGGGAGGGAGTTCCAGGCTGTGGGAGCATACGAACTAAATGCACGGTCTCCAAAGGATTTAAGGTTTGTACGAGGAATTTGCAGACTGCTGGATTCCGAAAAGCTAGTGGTACGATGCTTGGCCTGATGGGTGAATATATCTGAGAGGTACGCTGGAGTAATAGAATGAAGTGACCTAACAGTTAGCGACAATACCTTGAAGTCAAATCATAGCTTGACTGGTAGCCGGTGCAGGTCGGCGAGAAGTGGAGTAAAGTGGCAACTGCGACGGCCACGACAGACAAGCCTAGCTGTAGAGTTTTGCACCAGCTGCAATCGCCTGATCACACATGCTGATAGGCTAGTAAGCAGGGAGTTGCAGAAGTCGAGACGGGATATCATGAATGCATGGACCAACTTGGACGTGGTATCCTTGTCTAAGCAATCCCAAATTTTAGCAATGTTATGAAGCTGAAAATAGGCAGATTTGACCGTGGAGCTTATATGGTCGTCTAACGAGACGTCGCTTCGAAATATGACACCTAGATTTTCGAGCTGATTCAACTGGAGATATGCTGGCAGAGCCAATTTTGAGAGTCAGCCTTTCCAATCTCTGAATCACCCTGGGTTTGCCCATATCTAATTATATTTATTGAAATACGTGCTATCCACTTACTTTTTTTTCTTCATTCCAATTAACACCAATAAATTTTGATGAATTACTTTTAGTAATATCTTGTTTCTATTATTTTCTGATCTAGTTTTTTTTCGTAAATTGTTAAAACTATTATTTAACTTATTGTTATCTATGTGATCTATCTCTTGCAAAATCATTTGTCCTGTTACTATCAACCAGGCAAGACAATGCGCTTTATATATTTTTCCATCAATACAAATACTTGTATATGCTTTATTATGTGTTCCAGCATCACTTCCTGCTTTCGCTATTCCTGTTCTATCAATTTTTCAGGTAAATTTACCAGTGAAAGCATTATATGCTAATAATTCATTAACTCTTTCTCTCAAAGCATCAATTTCATCCAATGACATTTTCTATACAATTTTTGTATCTCTTTAAAATAATTTATTATATACATAAATGAATTATCACGAAGTTAAACTTGCACTATCTGATAATCAAGGAAAACAAATTCACAAATCAACTGAACCAATCTCAATACGTCCTAAACACTCTTATTTTTCTGGTGATGTTCCTATTCTTCTTACAAAGACTCAACTAAATTAATATGAAAAGAGTAGATCTAAAAATACTGGACTACAACTGAATCTTTCTCCTAAACAACTAAAAGCAAATAGAATACAAGGTTCCGGATTAGTTGATTGTATCAATAAACTATCTGGTGAAGAGAACTTCATTTGAAACTCCCTAATAGTGTTTTCTCTGAAGAAGTTCCAGGTGGTTCTTTCAACGGTACATGATGATATAGTTTTGCAAGGCCAGGAACTCAATTCAAAAAAAAAGAATGAAACAAGGGTATGCCGGAATTAATGATTTGGATGCACGTGCCCTCATCCACGATCATGATCATACTGAAACAAGTCCAATTCCTGAACCAAAACGAACAGAAATAAGAAATTTATCTGATATGGTTCTTGCAGAATCAGCAGCTCGTATTTCTCTTGACTCTAGACAACCAGATTATGTTCGTAATGATGCAAAATCGGTTGCAGCGCTTATGGCGGCAAAAAGTCGATTAGGTTTGGGTATTGGAGGTATGCTTAACGAATCATTCACAATGGATTTCTTATATGACTAAGTATAATATCCTGAAAGTCTAAAGAAGATTACAAATTACGCAAAAGGAATTTTAGATCGAATGTTAGATATTATTATAAAAAATACATCCAACAATTATAAAAATAACCTAATTTTTGTTTTGCTTTATGTGTTATATGTATTTTGTGTTTAGTAATCAGCAGGATTGAATTTATCTTGTCCTTTCTTATCAATATTCATTCCTTTCTTATCAACATTTCCTATCAGCTTCAATCTAATATTAAGCCTTTTTTCTGAATTATAAGTATCTTTAGTTAAATAACCACCATCAAGAATTCCAGTAACAGCAAAGTTATTACCAAGTTTTTGAATTACTTCAGCAACACTACCGAATTTCATTTGTTTGTTCTTTTGATCAAAGAATATACTTGGTTTAGTACCAAATGCACTTCTTGTACCAATAGTTGAACGACTAGACACATCATAGCCACTGTATTCAAGTTTCATACTTGCTTTATTAGCAATATCGTCTAGCACAGGTCTCGTGCATTGAAGGCACTATGAAGATACATTGAAGTAAGGTTTAGAATCTTTACTAATTTTTTCTTTAATATGAGCACGCGTAGGTAATCCTTTGGGAATTACAACAAAAGAATTTTAAGAACTACGACTTTTGTTATGATCCATTTCTATACAATTAAAATAAAATGTTTAAATAAATAATTAATTCCATTATAGATCCAAAATCTTATTCTTGCATTAATTTTAGAAAGATTAAGCATCTCCTTCCACAATCTGTTTGATTGGCTACAGATGCTTTAGCTCTGCAGGTCCTAGACTGTGGAACTCGCTTCCACAATTCTTACACAACGACATCTACTCTCCAACTGCCAACTAGGGCACATCTTTTTCAGCGGTCCTGAACTGCTACTTCTATGCTACTCACTACCTCAACTGCTCTCCTAACTCTGCTATGCTTCCCACTTTCTCTTTGTTGCGTAAGACGAAGTCTGTTGGCTACCGAATGTGTACCGAAAGCCGCTTAGGCTGTGAGTGTGCTATACAAAACTCTCCTGCGTAACACACACATGGTCTTTATGACTTTGTGGAGTTACTGACGGAGATACAATCATATTCTGTAGCTTAAATGTTTTGAATGTTGGTTTAACACAAAATAATGCATTACTTCTGGCATAGGTGGTGCACCAAATGAATCAAAGTAAAAACATTGTTTACCTACTTTTTTAGGTGCTACCCTGTGATATATTGCTCTCTCTGATTCTCCTGTATTACAAATAGGAGATTCATTTTTTAATGGTTTTGTTTAGTTCATCTCTTGCAAATACTCATCTAAAATTCTTTATGTCTAATTCTTTTATATAATTATTTATTTCTAGAACTGTTAATGGTGATGATTTTACTTTTTTTTAGTTTGTCAATAGTCTTTATTAGTTCTGCAAGTATTGTTTGCTTATCTTTAACACACACAAGAGCCAAATTTCTCTCTATTGTACTAATACATCGTCGCCTCTTTTATCCTGAGAAAGAACACCATCATCTCTTTTACCATGATAAAGAACACCATCACCTCTTTTACCATGATATAATACACCTGTTCCGTCTCTTCTACCATGAGATAATACACCTTAATAATATTTATAATAATTGACTTGATGAAGCGCCCTCAGAGAGCTTAATCTCTCTCTAGGCGCTTTACATTTGCTGCAAAGTGAAATGCAATTGAATGGTAAGTAAAATCATGCTTAAAAACAAACAAAATGAATAATATGGTTATGGGTGACATGGACAGGGTCAGCATGCAAATGTGGTTAGTGGCAGCATGCACGGTGTCAGCACGCATAAGCACATCAAGGACGAATCACAGGGACCCAATAAATGCTGTCCTAAATGGGTGTGTTTTTAGGTTCCTTTTAAATGTGGTGAGGTCAGGGGATGTTCTGACGCAGGTCGGGAGGGAGTTCCAGGCTGTGGGAGCATACGAACTAAATGCACGGTCTCCAAAGGATTTAAGGTTTGTACGAGGAATTTCTAGACTGTTTGATTCCGAAAAGCGGGTGGTACGATGCTTGGCCTGATGGGGTAGTATATTTGAAAGATGGGCTGAAGCCATAGAATGAAGCGACCTAAAAGTGCTCACTAACTGACCTTAGTTTGACAAACTTTGATTTCTAACTATCAAAAATAGTACAAATTCTTTTTAGCATTCCTTTCATTCCTTTAGTTGAATTCATTTCAAAATACCGTTCATGAATAGTATCAGTTTAATTTTTACACTTCAATCTGTTAATTCAACTATTGTTTATTCAAATATTGTTTAATAATATTAGGAATTGATACTGCTACTTCTAATTCTTGGATTAAATAATAATTGGTTGGAAATTCCTTACTAGTAAGTCTAGTATTTCTACTTTACTTGATTTTACAGGTTCCTCTTATGCAACTCTTTCAAATGATGACTTCATTAAATTGTATCCTGATATTACTCCTGTTCTTTGCATACCTTACACAAAGTTTACTTCTGAAAATGAAGTTTTTTTTCTTATCTAAATATTTTACTTGTAAATTGTAATATGGTTGCTAGTGGAACTATTTTTATAAATGGAAAAGAAACTCATGTATTAGGAAGTCTTGCTTATAATTTCTATCCATGGGAACAAATGGTTCATTAACCAAATACTATTGAATATCATAATATATCTACTGATTCTATTTCTGATATATAGTAATTACTTGATATTGATAGATAGTAATTACTGTCACTGATCAGAATCTAAAATTATTAGATTTTAGTTCACAACAAATTATATATTAAGTTGGTAAAGAAATTATTGAAGTTTAATATAAAAAATAGTCGATACGATTAACAGGAACAAGTAGTTAAGAAGCAAAACATTAGTGCCACCACTTATGCTCGGATCTGGTTCAGGTTATAATAAATTGGTTTACGTAGAGTTCACTTATACTAATTGAATTATATTAAATGTTGTTAAAGATGTAAATGATAAACTTTGTTTTAGATGGGGTTTAAATGATATGAATCTTTCATATGTTGCAATTGCTCCGGGTTATTATGATTCAAATAAAACTATTGCAGCTTTAAATAGAGCATTACAAGACGTCAATCAGAGACTGTTGTTGCCCAAGATGGAACAAAAACATCAACTTCTAGTGCTTTTATGATATAACAAAAAAGAATAGTTCAGGAATAAAGTTTAGTGTTGATACAGATGATAAAATAATAATGCAAGCAACTCCTGATTTTTTTTGTTAGTCTTGGAAGTGCCGCAGGAACAATAAATTCAATCGGAGACACCTTAGGTTTCAATTCATATCAACAAGGAACATTTGATTCTGCTCTTGTTGGTGGAACTCCTTACGAAGCAATAAAAAAGCTTATTTATTTTACTGGTATTTATAAAGCATGGAATAACGTAGTACTACCTGATAATAAAGGAATACGATGGATAAGTGTGTTGATTGCGATTTGGTTGATCCTTTAAAGAATTAAGTGGAAAGAAAAAAGGGTTTTTATAACAATGCACATCTTTATATATTATTGATATTGATTACATTAATCCTGGTGATAAAGTTGATTTACATATTCCTAATGTATTATATCTTCCAACACGTGGTGATATAGATGCTATAAGTAGTTTTAAAATAGGATTAAGTGATCAAACGGAAATGTTGTAAATATTATTACTGATGTAGTTGCAACAATAGAAATTTCAAAGTAATATAGAGCAATGGGTAGCTATGCGAGAATCGGACATAGTAGAATGTATGGAGAAAAATATCATGGATATGGATTGCTTGATAAAGTGATTGCTGGTGTCACTAAAGCAGCACCAATTGTATCAGGATTAACTTCTTTGAGTATGAATATTGCAAACAACGGTATTGATATGCATCAAGCAATAAAACTTACTGAACTACAAACAAAAAAGAAAAGTTAGATCAAAGATTATCCTATTAAACGTTGAGAGATGGATGATAAACTTGAAGAAGAGAGAAGAAAGATAGAACTTGAATATGAACTTGAGAAGAAAAGAAAAGATGAAGATTATGATAGGAAGATGAAAGAGGTGGATCTTGAGATTAAACGTGCTATGCTTGAGAAGGTTAAACCAAAATCTAAAAAAGTAGAAAAGCTAAGGTAGAAGAGGAAGATGAAGATTACTCAGAGAGTCTTTAAGAGAATGATCCTAAAGCATATAAAGAAATGGAGAAAGGAGTTAACACTAAAGCTGTCGCTCCCTATGTCCGACCTGATGGTTATGGTGGAAATATGAGGAAAAAACTAGGAGCTGGATTATATATTCAAAAGTAGAAAATGATGTTTAGTTTGTTATATAGAGAAGAAATGGCAAGTGCACCTATCCATAGTATACTTGAACTTGGGGATCCTGAGTTTCCTAATTATAAACTTGGAGATTATCAATATAGAGGATTTTATCAAGCTAGTGGTAGTGACACTGATAGCATTGCTAGTAAACTAGTTACATTCATTGTTCCTGGAGAACAACAAACATGTTATGTTCTATCTAATGCTTATCTTTTACTTGAAGGTCAACTTATGGTACCTAATACTGGGGCTGACGCGTCTAATAAACCTTTTGCTGCTCCTAAACGAAATCTTGCCGTTGGATTTGCTAACAATGCAGGCGCTTGGTTGTTTAATAGTATGAGAGTTAGACTTGGTACTGAAGAAATTAAAAGCCTTCCACTTGCACAAGGTGTTGGAACTGTTTCAACACTTATGGGTCTTCTATGTTATCCAAATGATTATAACAGAACTGAAGGACTTGCAACTGGATGGATAAAGAATGAAGCAAATTCTTTGGATGATATGACATCAGGAAATACTTATATCAATCCTAATGCTCAAGCAGTCTCAATTACTGATGGAGTTTGTTCAAATATTCGATTCGTCTATAGAAGTTCAACTATAAACAATATGGTTGAAGCTGATGCTGATTTTGGTATATTTAGTATTGCTCTTCCTCTTGCACGAATTTCTGGTTTTTGTGCTGATATGAATAAAATACTTTATAAAAATCCTTTCACACTTGAAATTACTCGTGTTTGTGGATCTGATTTTTGATGTTATTATGACTGGACAAACATCTGGTACTGTTGGTAACCAGACAAACGCGCTTGCTACTAGAGGCACCTTTCTAGCTGATGGTGGTGGTGTTTTTACTTCATTCAAAATTGCAATTTCAAAAATGAGACTTATGGTTCCATGTGTAGTTCCTAAAGAAATTATACAAAGAGCACTTGCTGATATCTCAAGTGAAAGATCAAAGAAATTAAGACTTAACTATAGAGTTAGACGTTGTGAAAATATTACTACAACGTCTCTTAACCGGGGACTTAAATTTACTAAAACTCCATCAGTTCAAAATACAATTGATAAAGTTAGATGGCTAATTGTTGCAGCTCAAAACTACAATAAATATGGAAATTATTCAGTAAATCTTTGCACTGACAATCATTGTGATGTTAAAAGTGTCAGTGTTCTTGCTAATGGGTCTAAATTTCATTCTTGCCTCCTGACATAGAGCCCTCTAACGTGCGTTCGAGTTCGTTGCAGAATTCTTCCGAAAACCAAAGTTCTTGCGAACATCGTATACGGAAACGATACAGCTAAGACCTGTTTAAAGTTATTCTGATTGTTATTTGACCGTAGCACGTAAGAAATTACGTGCCTATGGATATATAAACGCTTATTGCTACGGACAGCTGGGTCGCCCACGCCGGCGGCTGCCTTAGCAACGCCGGCGGCTGGTAACCCGCATGTTAGTTATGATCGTCAGCAGCTGCTATCGCTTCGTCATCGTAGATCAAATGCATTCCTAGATATTAATGTTCTTGCTAAGATTCATGAATTATGTATTAACAAAAGAAAAGCACCCTGTAGCCGCCGGGGTGGCCGGAACCGCCAGGTCAGACGCTGCTCGTTGGGCCCGAACTGAGAGCTGAGTACCCGCTCGTTTGGTACTCCTAGCATTGTCTCGTACCGCTCAGCACGCTCCCCCACATGCGTTACTGTAAATATCTCTAACTTAGTCGTCATCAAGCCTGTTGTAACTCCATCGGCCAGACTTAAGGCTTGTCTTTGGAATCCTCGCTCAATGTGCAATAAGCCTCTGGTAGTAAGCGACCTTATTTCTGAAAATGGTATCGACCTGTGTTGAGTGAGCCTGCTGCTTCGCGGTTGAACCAAGTAGCCTTTGACGTCAGCATGTGACCCACCACAGATGCACTCGCGTATCTGTGGTCAGCCCCAGCTCGTTTATGTACCCGGCTGGGTAATAAAGAGAGTCTCGTTCACCACTTATGTTCGCCCACTTGAGTCTTCGTGTCACCGTGAGACTCCAGTAACGCTGCTGCAGCCGGAGACAAAGTAACTAAACAGTGGTAGCAGAAAATGAGTACTGTAATGATGCCGCCAGTGTACGACGGTCGAACGCCGCTCGACCTCTGGATTGAACGCTTTGATGCCTGTGCGTAGTCAAACGGCTGGGACGAAGCATCTTGTACGAGCAAGGTACGAGCGTTTCTAGCGGGCGAGGCGCTCATCGTATATCGGGAACTGGAAAGCGGGAAGCGAACGATAAAAGAAGTCACGGAAGCGTTAGAGGAGGCGTTCTCGCCAGAGGAGGGCCGCGGTGAGTACCTCCGCGACTTTGAAGGCCGCGTCCTGCAGGACGGCGAGCCGGTGCGGAACTTTATGTATGACCTGAAACGCCTGCTCAGGCGATCGATGCCAGACTTAAGCAGCGCTGGAAAAGAGTCGCTCCTGTACCATCATTTTGTGAATGGACTGCCGGACTGTGTGGCCTCCACCATTAAGGCTTCGCCGGGCTGTAAAACGCCAACGGTCGCTCTGAAGCGAGCCATGGTTCTAATGGCTATGCAACGAGGGCGTGCACACTCTACCGTAGCGTCCCACGAGCCAGCCGGAGCGACGCGTGCGCACGCCGTCGACGAGCTTACCGCCCGCCTGGCCACCTTAGAGGCCGAGCTCCAGCGTATGCGAGTCGAAGCACCGGGCGCATCGGGAGAGCTTGGACGAGAGTCTGCTGCGGTGCTAGCGGGCTGGGCTCGCCACCGCAAGCCCGGGCAGACGAAAAACTTCGGAGGCCCTAAGAAAGTGCCGTGCTGGGAGTGCTCGGGCTTTGGCCATGTAGCCCGAAACTGTGCTAACCGCAGAGCCACACCGACTACCAAACGGCCTCCGGGAAACAGGCGAGGCCCCGAGGCTGGATGGGGGACCGCGGGCCGAGTCTAGAGAGTCCCCTGTGCGGTATCGCAACACTTAGGGGACCGAATGCACGTTCGTCGTGGGTGACTGTCGTCGTCGGCGACAAAACTGTATTAGCATTGATCGACGGTGGTTCATGTGCGTCTCTAATTAAGGAAGAGGCTGCCCACGGCTGTACACGCACACCGTACCGTCCAACGTGTACGACCTTAAAGACGGCAGCTAATCAGCCTTTTCGGGCCCTCGGACAGTGCGACATACGGTTTGTTATAGAGGGCAGATCTGTGTGCCATACCTTTCTCGTTACGAAAGACCTCGTCGTGGACATGATCCTTGGCACCGATTTTTTAACCTCACAGAGGGCTCAAATTCAAATTCAAATTCAATACAATTCCAGGAGCCCTCCAGGGAAGGTTGCCCTCATTTTAAATTACAGTGGCAGCATTGCAATACGGCGGCAGTGGCTATCGTCGTGGAGCAAGACACAGCATTCGAGCTCGAGACGCGATGTTTGGTGCCACAGTTCGACGTGGATGACGAGACGATAGATATATCTGTCTGCCCTCAGCCCTGCAGAGGACTGTTCGACAAGTTTCGAGCCATCTTCCGGCACCGACCAGGTTCGTCCGATCGTGTCCATCACCATATTCCAACAGGTAACAGAGCGCCAGTACGCGTCCCTGCGAAACGAATTCCGCTGCATTTTCGAGACAAGATCATCGCGCAGCTTAATATCATGCTGGAGCAGGGTATCATCAGGCCGAGCTTAGGCCCGTGGCTGGCACCAGCTGTTTACACGCCCAAGAAAAATAGTGGCGTGCGTATAGCAGTAGACTATTGCGGGCTCAATAAACGTACTCCAAAGGACGCTTATCCCTTGCCGCTACCGCACAAAATCCAGGACCACCTCCATGGCTCCAGCGTCGTCAGCACCCTGGACATGAATTCGGGATACTGGCTGATACCCGTTCATCCCGACGACGTTCAAAAGACGGCATTTACGCCCGGGCCAGGACTTGGTGCATTCGCATTCTTAAAAATGCCATTTGGCTTATCCGGAGCTCCGGCCACATTCCAGCGGTTAACGGACTCGGTTTTGCGAGATTTACCCTTCGTTTATATTTATTTAGACGACGTGATGGTCCACAGCTGCAGCGAGGAGGAGCGCATCAACTATTTGAATATAGAATAATAATAATATAAATAATATAAATTAATATTAATATTAATAATAAATTAATATTAATATTAATATTAATAATATAAATTAATATAAATTTTCCAGGCTGCAGAAGGCCGGTTTGACGATGTCCGGTGGTAAATGCCATATCGCGAAGGCAGAGGTGAAACACTTGGGGCATGTCTTTGACAGAAACGGCATCCGCCCTGACCCGGAGAAAGTTCGCCAAGTCAACGACTGGCCGGCGCCGACTTAGGTGACGGACCTTCGCACCTTTCTGGGCTTGGCGTCATACTATCGCCGGTTCATCAAGGGCTTTGCTGAGTCGGCCGCCCCTTTGCATGCACTGCTTTCGGCTGAGACGCCGCACCGAGATTATTAATTCTTAATAACTTGTAACTCCTCTCTAACAAAACTTCTCGTAACATAATTTACCCAATATCTAACTAGTCGTTCTTGCAAAACCAGTATTCTAACAATATTATGTTTAGTTAAACTCCGTATCGCGTCCGTAGCTCTTCTTCTTTTTTCATCTTCTCCTATACCCGGTTCTAATAAACATCCAACAAATGTACCAAGTTCTAATAACTTTTCTTGTTCTCCTACTTTTCTAGTATATTTTGGTTTCTTTAGTTTTACTCTTTCTTTTTTATTGCTTTAGCAGGTTTTTCACCAGTTGCTTTTGTAATACTATTATTTAGATAATCAATAATCTTTGGTAAATTATAAATCCACTCTCTGTTTCTAATATATTCTCCTTAATTGATACTTTCTATTTGTTTTTCATACTGTGGAATAAATGCTCTCTCAGCTACTGTTTTCTTCATTCTTTCAACTAATGCAACACTCTTTTTACTAGTACCTTCAATAATTTTATTTGTCATGTTTTTTCATTTCTTTAGCAAAATCTCCTTTAAACTCTGACCCTGCATCTACTGTCATTTTCTTTGGCCATTTCAAAGGACCTTTATTGTAGATATCTATTATTGCTTGTGTTACTTCTTTAGAAGATTTTGTTGTAAGTGGTCTTGAATCTTTATATCTACTAGCAACATAAATAACACTCAAAGCATATTTATATCCAGAATCATTAAGCAAATATAAAATGTCTGCTTGATGATTTTCATTAGGTTCAGCAATATTAAAGAATCCTTGTGAATTCTTCTTAGGTCTTGGTTTGAATGCTTGACTTATATCTGAGTCAGGATTCAATTTACCTTCTTTTTTCTTTCATTTAGAGTTAAAAATGACATTCTGTAGAGAATGGAAATATTTTGTGATATATGTTTAAATACATTTAATGAAACTGAATACCTTGATTCAGGTCATCCTTAATGTCATTCAAAAATAAAAAGACCGAAACCAAAAATGTAAAATACGTTGTGATATCTGTGATAAAGATATGCAAGAAACAGAATGTAATTATATTCATATGCGCAATGATGCAATTACAATCTGCTCATACTGCAATATGAATACTAACTCATTTAAAAAAGATAGGACAACCAAATTATATTCATTAGCTAAACAACACTTAAAAACAATGTTTCTCTACTTCTTTACATTACTGTTTAGATCATTAAGCTATTTGTGCTATTTCAAAACTACTCCCTCTAGTTAAAGGTAAACGTCCGCCACGACCGGCTCTAGTGTCTTCGAAAAAAATAGTAAAAGGGGAGACTGGGCGGTATTTGATCAAGTTCTCATGGTCTACTGTCGCTTTCTGGAGAAGTGGCCTGACTACAGCTTTTTTTAAAGGTGCTGGGACATGACCTGAGGCTAATGACATATTAATGATGTTATTATGCATGGCACCAGCAGATCACTGCAACGTAGGAGCAGGACAGTGGGAATAGGGTCCACATGACTTGTTGTCTTATTTAATTATGATATGAACTTCAGGACGAGATCACTAGTGACCTGCTTAAATGAAGACATTGAGGTGCAGCCAGGAATTGGAGAACAGCCTTCTAGGAGTGGTTTTGTCATCGCAGGGATGGATTCCCTAATTTTGTCTATCTACTGCACAAGGAATTAACACTCAGCCGGTCGCAGTATCAAGCAAGTAGCTTGACATAACTAGCTACTTCCTAAAATGGGTGACTGCTGCAATAAATCCAATCCTACATCCGACTGAAACTCTCACTTGCTTGTGTGGGCCAGCTCCATGCACATTCAGAAAATTGATGCACAGCACTTGCATGAGCCGACTCTGAAATAGATGTCTTGCTTCTCCTTCATATCCTTTACAATTCTACCAGGTTTATCCAGCAGCAATTCTCTATGTCGCAAATTTGCGAGTGTAAAATTAAATATTCACGACAAAATACCCTTAGGATGGCACTATAACACCTGAAGACTGCACAATCAACGATTTACTTTGACTGAACTTTCAAAGCTCAGGTCCATCGATCAAACAAGCAACAAAAATTGTGCAAAAGTTCTATGCATATTGATTTTTCTTGCGTGAACTCACAAATGTATCATGCTCTTAATTAAAAAATGTAACTGGCTGAATTAAGCAGGCTGTTTTTAACAGACTCGTCATTTGGGTGTGAGAATTAGGTAACTAGAATTTGCGGCTTTGACGTTTTTGTGCTTAAGTCGCATCAAAGTCTAACTCTTGTGATTTTTTGTGTTTAGGCAAGAAATTATAAAGGCCGGGCAGCCTGTAATCAGAAGCTAATTGTAACAGATTCCAATCAGCCATTAAACCTCTCAAAGAGCTCTCTTAGTGTGTCGATCAAAACCTTTATACTTCTGACATACATGTTTGCTTGAGTCATATATCGCGACTAATTTCTCAACCTAAAAGATTTTGAAATGTTCTCCTCGGTGAGAAACGAGGCTTAGGTAAGCCATTAGAAGTGAGTGTTACGATGCTTAGCCTGGTGGGGCAGCAATTCTGATGAGTGGTGTTCCTGACCCGCAGGAACAGTATCCGCTGACTTGACGACATACACAAAATGCGAAACAAATCCTTAGTCCCTAAGCATTTGCTGGTTCTTTATGGTAGGTTCTTTGAGTGCCTACGCGTACTGATACCATGCGAGCTACACTCCCGCATTTATGATCCCCATTACACACCCTATGCATTTTGATCCTGCGCATATCGCAACTAAACATGCAGTCATGGTCCTTTAAAGAATACGTAATTTCCTCTCAAAAAGATTAAGTTCACTAAAGATTTTTTACATTTGCTGTGTTATTATTATAACAACGGCTCGTATTTCAAGGGGTTTGTTTCAGACCGACATGCTATTGAACGATCAAACTGTCCTCGATAGAATCTACCTTCCTTTAACTTCAAAACATCTCATTAATTAAAGCCTTCTAAAATAAGAAACTTGAGTTAGGAGAGCACAATTCATAATTGCATACCGTCTAGATCACAGCTACTCCCTCTATTCAGAAGTGTTTGATGATTCTCCTTATATTTCTTAACTTATGCATTGCTTCGCAATACAATAAGTCAATCGTCAAGGGTGTATATGCAATATAATGCAATGTAATGTAATGGCGTAACAGCCAAGCCGTGCACTGTGGCAGCAACGAAACACGATCGACGGCTGCCACGTCACACGGCTTTAGTAGGAGCATCACTGGCTTTGTGAAATTGCAGCGGATCGACTTGTGCGATCTTTTCTTTGGCTCAATGCTCTCTTTAATCGCTCGCACTGCAGCTGCCGTAATGTACTGTATGGTCTTGCTTCTCCCGTGCTCCATCGCACTACCCACTTCTTGGCTTCCGGTTCTCTAGCCGTTCATCGCACTTATCTAGAATGCTCAAATATTACTTCGTCCAGTTCGTAGGCACGAAAAGTCTGGGACTTGCTGGCTGCTAGGATTGCTACCTGCTTCAAATTTTCCACCGTTGTTTAATTCTCAGCCAAGAATATATCTGTTCATTCTATCTTTTGCTGTGCCCTTAATTAACTTGGGGGTTGGCTTAAGAGTGCTTTGCCTGCAAACTGGTGCATCGCCCAGTTCTTTCTAAGAACATGCTGTTTTTCTAACCGGTGTCACTACTTAACCACTTTGTTTGGGACAGCAATTCTAGGCATGATTATATTAGTTTGCCTTGTATACCCTTGCCTTAGCGGTGAGCCAAGATGGCAGGCTAGATAATGTGGTTGCTTTTCACGACCTCGGAAACCGAAGTCTTGGACCGAGGTCATGGGCTCGAATCCTGCGGTGGGCGACTCTTGTTTGTTGCTGCAAGCGGTGGTGACAGACATCAAAGCACTTCTGTGGCTATAACAAATGGCTGCGAAATCAGTTCGTAGGTTTATAATCACGGTATCGTGCATGTCATTCGTCTTTGTGTAATTTTGTATAGTAGGATGCTGTAAAGCGTCGACAGAGACTACGTTCACTGAGGCTCTTAACCCTGGCTACTGGTTGGTTTTATTGACATGGAAAGTGGGTGGTCTTTAACTGTGAACCATTAGTAGCACTAAGCGTTCGCGTACATAGAATTGAAAGTTAAGTTATGTTAATAGTTATGGTACAAGTAAAGTCATGTTACTAGCAACTACGACGAAGACCCTTGTATGAGAAGCTTATGCTGGCAGTGCTGATTACACGCATTTTCTCAGAGATCTAATATTTAGGTACTAAGATCCTCTAATTATGCAGCCTAATTTACTCATAGTCAGAAAGTGCTTAGCGACCATCATCCTGCCTTCACCGGGTCATCAGGAATTGCCGTCGAAGTCTGTAAGTCGTGGTGCCTCACTAGGTTAGGCGGTTACTTTCCACGACTCCGGTCCCCGAGTCGTAGGTTCAAATCCTGCAATAGGCAATCCTTTATTGCCACTGCAAGCGGTCAAGGCTCTTCTTTCCCTATGCAAAAGAGGCTGTTAAATCAGCTAGTATTTTCTTTTTAAATCATAGCTTCAACTCTTGCAGCTGGCCAGTATTGACGGCCTACTGCAAGTAGCCAAAGAATCTTGCAAAGTTATATAGTTGCAAAGTTATAATAGAGTTGCTGAAATCTGATGAACTTTATATTATATATTATTGAATCAACGTAGTAGACATATAATGGTGCACAGCCTACTCGCCTTGAATAATGTGCAAGCTGTGTACACTGGCTGATGCACAATATGTGAGTCTGTGTTAGCAATGTATCGAGTAAATTGCGTGACAAAATGCAGAATGCTTTAGTTTATGTTCTGATTTCTTCAATTTTTGTTCACACAGGTCTATATCCAATCAGGTATCCCAAGTAGCTGCGGCTTCATCATTGGAGTGGAAAGCTTATATCATTTCCAAATCAATTAATTGCTGATAAAGACCTTTAGGGAAAAGGCTGGTTTCACCCTGACATAATGAACTTCTCGAACGTATCGCTTATATGCTAGTCCTCATTGTGAAATTTTGCACTCCATCCAAGATCACTATGTAGTACTAAATTTGTATTGACATATTTATTCCAAATAACCTTTTACGGTTTTTTAGAGAGTTTATGGATCTGTTCGACGTAAAAAACGTATAACATGCACTTCGTGGCTTCTGTAGGAATGGCGTATCGTTAGCATCACTGCAACTCTACATAGCTTATTCGGACAGAATTTCAACTGTGTAGCTAATGTCAAAGCCTAGCACCTTATGTACACGTTTTTCGCAAAATGTATGCTATTAGCCAACTAGAAGAGCTTCATGCAAATGCACAAGTTAGCCAACCTGGAAAATTATTGGATTTCTACTCAGCTACCTATATTTCCGAAAAAAATTTGAAAGACTAAATTTAAAACGTCAAAAGGTTCCTGGAAGTTACGACTATTGCAATAGAATACACAACCAGGATAGAGCTACTTTATTTGTAAAACAAGAGATTCAACCCATTCCTCATGCATGCATCTAAGATGAAACAAATACCTAAACTGCTGATTAGAAGTCTTCAAAAAAGCACCATTCGCCTGTTTATTTACACTATCAATAAACTCAATACATAGAATCTCATGAAATTTTGTTCAGCGAGCTTGCGATTCAACATTTTGATCAGGTAACCACAGTCGCTTATGGAATTGAGATTGCATCGCTATCGGGTTGTCGCCGTGGTTTTTTTCATGCAGAACTGGAAGTATGAAAGTAGGTTACCCAGCTTCAGAAAATGTGTCTCACGGCTGCGCATCAGTGCCAGCTCATTGCTTCCCAAAGACTTTGTTGGCGAGCATTCAACTCATCGTTCAAAGCCTTTATAATTTGGGCACATGTATGATTTTCTTTCATCGTTCTGGTAACCACTTTTAATAGAGATCCGTTCTTGTAGATTAAGAAATGACCTTGGATGTCTCTTACCTGCAATCCTAGTTCCTCAGCTCTTTTCAATAATTTCTGAGTATTACAGTCGTGAGGCCACTGCAGCGGTGACAGGCTATATAATTTTAATAATGTTCTCCAATTTTCACCATCTTCTGTAACCAAATCTTCGTGTTTGCCTTCTCTCCAGGGTCTCAAGGGTCTCGTTGCTTTCAGCTTGCCGGCCGCCTTTGTGAGTGCTTTCAGAATTGCTGCCTTCTTGATGTCATGAGAAATTGCACTGCTGCAAAACAAAATAAAAGAACTGCTTGAGCCGGAAATTGCGTCTGCCGTGGTCGTTGGCTTTATTTCACGCATTCAACGTTCTCGGTCGTAAGTACCTATGCTGTTGCATAGCGCCCTATGAGAGCTTGATCTCTATGTAATGTATGTCACGAGGCTCGAGCCCAAGAACAAAATGTCAAATACATTCACATTGACCTTTCTGTATAATCTTTGCTCGATATGCGAGAAACCTCTATCAACAAATGACGACCTTATTTCTGAAAAATGCCTCGACCTGCTCACCTTGACCGGAACATGGATGAAAATCATAAGCATTTTATCGACGAAAACCCGACAGTCTTTTAATTCTTTCACAGCTATATATCAATAAAATCTGGAGGTTGATTTGCCGCTATTGTCAGCTCAATCCTTAATTCCAAGCCATTTGCCGACCCCTCGAAGCACTCTCCATTTGGTCGATTTCAGTGCACCCGATAACAAATTGCCGATTATGGCTGTAGTCTACAGCACCTCAGAAACCAGGTACTCCTTTATCCGAGATTTCTGGTTTCATTTCTATTTTGCATGCTATAAAAAAACTACCTAGTTATTGATAATTTAAAAATTCATTTTGATAACTTATCTGACGCCTTCAGCAAACCATTTCGTGCACTTACTCACTCAATGTCTCTTGAAGCTCAGGTGCATAACGTCAATGGTCATGTGCTCAACAAAATTCTCATACAACTGTACACTGTCGTAACCAATTATTAAGAAAGTGTGTTCACTACTTGTAGATCTTATTAAGTCTAAATTTTGCCTCCTCCTCACCTAAAATCACCTTTGAACCGTGAACTATTAGAAACTTTGTCAATATCTATGTCCGTGCATTAATATCTGCTTAGCTGTTGCTGCTTAATCCCCTTCTTAATTGTCGTAATTGATATAATACTACTAAACGACACTTGTTGACATTATCCATGAGTTGGCACCTCTTACTAAGCCCACTGGCTCAGACGACCTATGGTTTATCAGACATTAAACTAGCTAGGTCCACTAAGCCCAACCTTGTAAAAAGGATACAAAAAATCCGGATTAGCTGAACGTCGACAGGCGTAGGAGGACTGCTGTAGTTCGTACCAATCAATACAGCACAGGCCAAGTCTAGCTTCTATAAAAACGTTTTTCAATCAAAGATTTATCCAAAAATCACTACTATCTACGATCAACCGTCTCCTTAACTGCTCCCAGGTTAGCTCCTCACCGAATTATCCCTGTGACGATCTAGCCGATCGCTTCTCTAGCTTTTTTGCCAAGAAGATCAACACCATCAAAGATTCCATCCCTAAGGTTGCAACCCCTGGAATTATGTCCCTCAATTTCTCGTAGCAACTCAATGTCTACATTCAATGAGGTAGCTAGCGACCTCGTTCTGAATTTAATATCCCTATCAAAAAGGGCAACTAATCCTGTGGACCGTATTTCCACGGTACTGCATCAACGTTGCATTGACCTGCTGCTGCTACGCACATCTGAGATCATAAATATGTCATTAGCATCAGATCATGTCCGGTACCTTTCAAGAAGGCTTTAGTCAGGTATCCACTTAAGAAAGCTACAATAGAACCTGGATAACATAACCAACTTTGGCCAAGTTTGGCCAAGTTATTACTATTCCTATCAAAGACACTCGAAGGAGTCGTGGCGGACCAGCTGAACTAGTATTACAAAACTTCAAAACCTTGCTATTAATTACAAGTCTGATTTTGCTGCTAATCGTTACACAGAATCAGCATTAATAGTAATAATAATAATAATGATTTTGATAAAGCGCCCTCAGAGAACTCAATCTCTTTCTAGGTGCTTTACATTTGCTGCAAAGGGAAACGCAATTAAATGGTTACTAATATCCTGCTTGAAAAAAATAATGAATAACATGGTTAGGGGCTTTGGGCGTATTACAACCTACTTAGGTGTGCCGACTTAGATAGAGTATCTCTGCTTGCTTCGCTCGGTCTTTAGGCAGCTTTTGATACTATCAAGCACCAAGTAATTCTCGGGAACCTATGCACTTGCCTGGGGTTCACTGGCACTGCACTGCATTGGTAAAGATACTGTCTCAGTGGGAGACTCTAGAGTATTAATAATAATAATAATAATATTGCACTTGGTAAAGCGCCCTAAGAGAACTTAATCTCTTTCTAGGCGCTAGTGTGAGGTTTCGATATAGGAGTTCAGCTAGTCTGCCACGACCAGTTCCAGTGTCTTTGATAGGAATGGTGTTCATGTAAATGGACGCAGATCATCAAAGGAACTTCTGAAGTATAAGTACTACATGGCTTTGAACACTCTCACCTTCTTTTCGTTTTTTTAGGTTCTGCCAGCTTATGTTCAGTTATGTTATGTTAAGTTTCGTTAAGTAAGTTCATCTTAAGTTGAATCTGATCGAAATCTAGATGTCAAATTCCAAAGTTGCCTTTCACTAGACGACCGAATCAGCTCCACAGTAAAGTCAACCTATTTTCAGCTGTATAAAATTTCTAAATTTCGGACGTGTTTATGCCGGGATATAAAATTTAAATTATTCCCTGCATTCTTCACATCCCGTCATGACTTCTGCCACTACTTGCTGGTCTACCTGCCTGTGCAATAAGGTGCCAATAGCTTGTGCAAACCTCTGCAGCTAGGTTTGTCTGGAGTAAGCGTGGTAGATGCTAAACCACGTATCGAATACCTGCACTGTTGCCTGTCAAGCCACGCATTGACTTAAACGTTCTTTTCCTCACTTTTAGGTCCCTCATTCTTTAACTTCAGCGTTCCTATCAGACTTACTCTCCGTCAAGCTAGGCATCATATCACGTGCTTTCCGTCGCCTAACTGTTAATATATACCTCGTATAAACGATAAATTATTTGGAGACCGTTATTTTAGTTCATAGGCTCCCAAGGCATCGAACTCACTTCTCTCTTGGGTCAGAACATCCCCTGACTTAACTACATTTAAAAAGAAACTAAAAATGCATCTATGTATCACCACATTTAGTTGGGCCACTGATTCGTCTTTTGTATGCTATTGTGAGCCGACACTGCATGCTGCACTAACCGTATTTATTTCCTGACCCTGGGTGTGTGTT
This sequence comes from Cristatella mucedo, assembly GCA_009760855.2. Classification (NCBI taxonomy): domain Eukaryota; kingdom Metazoa; phylum Bryozoa; class Phylactolaemata; family Cristatellidae; genus Cristatella; species Cristatella mucedo. Next base: position 645,648 of record WPIO01000066.1, on the reverse strand, counting down.
ACTTTTAACCAGATTATGTTTGTTGTCACTTAGCATGCCACCACTTACCACTCACCATTCAATCGTCTTTCTTTGCAGCAAATGTTAAGTGCCTAGAAAGAGCTTGAGTTCTCCGAGGGTGCTTTATCAAATGCGCTTTTATAATTCTTAAAAGGGTAATTGTTAGAATGCAGTGAGGATGAAATAAATAACATGAGCGAACTACCTTTCTTTTCAAGAAAAGTTACCTACCATATCAATCGCCGAAATTTAGAATGATTTGACTTTATTTACTCGGATTTAAAGCTTAATCGAGAAACTGCCTCACCTTTCAGCTACCGAAACTGCCAGGCTGTGATTTAATTCATAGTTAATCATTTCATTTTTGTCGAACCCTCAGCGAACTAAAAATTTCTCACTGGGATCTTTACATATGTTGAAAATGAAACGACAATTTAGTTATTAATAACATGCACGGCCCTACCACGCATAGTCACTGAAAAGATAACTGTTAATAACAAAATAAATGCTTGAGGAAACGTGCCTTTTAGATTTGGAGGTCAGTGGATACCATGAGGTCAGTCAGCAGTGAGTGTTGGCATTCGAGAGCAGACAAACTAAAGGCGTGGATGGATCGAGACGCAGCTAATCGACTTGAATTGGAGGGACTGTTGGAACGATACGTGTCCTGGCTGGAAAGCACTTTTAATAAGCAAGCTAGAGAAAAAGAAGGAAGGGACCCAAATTTGGGTTACATAACCTTGATTCGATGGTCTTTTTCAACGGGATTGAGTGTGTGTCGGTGAGAATAAAACTAAATTGAATTAGTTCGTGTTCGATTTCAGCTGACATATCAGTTATTATCCGCACCATGGAATCACTTCTCTATTAATACTAGTCAAGGTATAGTTAAGCATTTTGTGGCTATCTGAACGCAGAACCAATTGAAAGTGAAACATTTCTGGTTCCTAGTTAGTTTTCAGTTTCAAAAAAGCTTCCTAAACTCTTTGCTTTATCAAAATAGAATGAAAACGTTACATGTGTCGTATGTAGGCATAAGATATACCAAATTGTTAGGAATATGCCGCATATTATATGACATTGGTCATGACATCTTTACTTCTTTTGATCTCTCTCTTGATTATAACTGTTCAGTAAACAATTAGCCCGCAAAAGGCTAATTATGTTCAAATAGGTAGATTTTAGGTTCTCTTACGTAGTTCTGAGATACCGCCAAATAGTTTACTATTGGGGGCTTTCCTTCCCATCTAAGGTAAGACCATTTTAGTAATGAAGGATTTTCTAATGGGTTTATCCATTTATGAAAGCATCTTGGTTATTATTCTGGTCCTAGCAAAGGCTGTGAACCGACATCGCCACACGCGATGACTGGGCAACATAAATACTGACGTTAAAATGAAATCTTATTACATAAAAAGGTACATGAAGACAAAAACTACATTTTACCATGAAAGGAATTCCATCACATTTCACTTTGCAGCAAATGTAAAGCACCTAGAAAGAGATTGTGTTCTCTGAGGACGATTTATCCAGTGCATTAATATTATTATGTTACAAATACCATTAGTTTGTGTGTACCTTTTTTCTTGTATGCCAAGTATTTTTGTTTGCAATTTCATGCAAAAAATATGAGTCTCTACTTACTAAGGCTAAAAAGCCTGTCGCGCAGCAAGATGTCGCACGTCCGTCTGTCGGCAAGACAGCCTAGAGGTGTCTCCCTCACGAAACTACTAAGACTCAGCAACGCGAGTAAGGGATTACATCCTGCAAGCAAGTTTCGCCTGGTTTCCGCGAGGTTACTCACCTGAGATTACTCTCCTCCGTTAGATTACTCACACTGTCGCTGGCGAGGTTCTGCCCTTCATTCGCCGCCACGCCTCTAAGCTCGGCCACATCTTCCGTGCCTTCCACCACGGATAGCAAGAGCTGCTGTAGTCTCTTCGCAGGGGGCTCACTACTCGAGTTCTCGCTACCTTCAGATCCTTCCTCCTCATTGGACCGAGGCCTTTTTGCCGGTTCCATTTCCAAAGTCGAAGAACGCTTCGCCTTGAATTCACATGAATCCAACGCCTTAAGAACCTGCTCTGGATTGCCCTCTTGGACGGGCGAGAGCATCGCTGCGTCGACCGGACATTGTAGGCTCGACCGATCCTCGAGGAGCTGCTTCTTGACCTGCGATGATTCTAGATGCTCTTCGATTTGGCGTTTCAGTCCGGGTCTTTCCAGCGGCACCACACGTACTCCATAACCAATTCTTGCTGGGCTTTCCGTCCTGAGCGATTTCCTCAGGAGGTTTTTCCATGTGTGCTCTGGCCCTAGGAGCAAGCGAGGTGACTGGCTTATCAAAGGCTTGCTAATCTCTCGTTGGCATAAGTAGGCCATTGTCTTAGAACTTATCTCGGCCTGCAGATTATAACTCCAAGGATCCCTTTGAATGCAAGCTCTACACTCTTTGTTTACTAGACGGATACCGGGAACCTAAAACGATAAGTTCACGAGCAAATGAAGCTGTACAACATTAAGGTGTACACACTGTCCAAAAAGCCTCCGCCAAAATAAATTTAATAATGAAACATGGGCACGCTTGCATCAAGACGCAGCTTATAATGAATGCACGCTTTGAAGGCCCAGGCTTGCAGAAATTATTGCAACTTGAATAGCTGAGCCCTAAAAGGGCATAAACCAGTAACTGATGCTTGAAGAGCAACCTGATTCTGTCATTCCACAGCGAGATACTTATCCCATAAACCGTCTAAAAAGCTGCCCTTTTGAGACTGAGTAAAAGATAAAATAGCTGCCCTTTATATTGCTAACACAGCAATGCGTCCATTGTAAGATGCCCATTTTACTTCGAAAAAGATCAAATGGTCGCTTAGCTTTTTTGCCTAGCTTCCTTTTCAAAATAGCGACCATAGTAATAATACTTGTTCCGTAATCATTATTTTATAAATTGGTAGTCAGTAAGAGTCCATGGGAAGCCTGTGTGGCCTTATTGATAAGGCGTCTGCCTCCTAAGCAGAAGATTGGGGACTTGAGTCCCCCTCGGGTATCTGTTTTGGTGAGCCGTGGTGGCACACTAGGTAAGGTGGATGCTTTTCAGGACCTTGGTCCCAAGGTCAAGGTTTAAAACCTACGGTAGGTGATTCTT